>CM039673.1:555230230-555830230 GCA_022496015.1 Hordeum marinum | reverse complement strand
AACTGGATGTTCGAGTGTTGCTGCAGTTGAACATGTATGAATTGTATGATTAATTGTCATTATTGTATTGCATTTGTGCACTTGTTCTCTGTGATCATTAGCAATAATCATCTTTGGAATGCCTTGCAGGTCTTGGGTCAATTGGATGGCAATGTTGATTCTGCTATTGCGTACATGATAGCCGAGTGATTTGCAATGATTGCTGATAATGTGGATGGAGATCCTTATATGGACTATGCATGCAACGGTAAGTCTTGAACTACTCTGGAGTGACTAATAAATATGGCCTCTGCCTTTCCAACAGTTTTACATAGTAATGCCACTATCTAACGCATTTGTGGTCTTGATCTGGAATACAATACTGGACTTTAGAAATTGCTATCCCCATCTTTTCCATAGTAATGCCATTTGTGGTCTTGATCTGGAATACAATATTGCGCTTTATGGTCGAGTTCACGGGGGAGGGGGAGGCAGCATGTGCTTTCTGCTGGTCCATGGCACTTCCGCAACGACGCCGTCATCTTCGCCGACTTCGATGGCCAGGGCAATCAGATGATGTGCACCTGAATACTATAAAGATTTCGGTACAATTTCACAAGCTCCCCTTCCTTCTCAAGACCAAGGAGATGGGATGGACTTTCGGCAAGAAGTTTGACACGGTCATCAAGGTGTCGCATCGGAACAAGAAAATTGTCGACGAGCACCTCTGTATCCGCGTGGAGCATAGGATGAACGTGCCGTTGGGAAAGCACGTTTGGTTCACTCCGGTTGGAAGCAATGACGTGATCAAGTTCAAGGTGAAATACGAGAAACTTCCAATTTTTTGTTTCTGTTGTGGCATCTTGGGCCATACGAAGGACACATTTTGTAGCTTGCCTAAGGGGCTTCGGAAGCCGAACTACTCCAGCGACATGAAGGCACCACAGTAGTGGCGTGGTGCGGTGCGGCGATTCCTTGACTTTGAAGGCACTTCGGAGGGTGACATGGACATGGCAAGGCAAAGTTGTCGGCGAAAACAATCAATAGAGCACCAGCACCCCGGTCCCCTTATCCTGAATGTCCATGTACATAGAGATTTGCGTCAGCTGTTTCCGTAAGAATCACACCGAACGGTTATCTCACAGATACATGTGGGCACTCCCGCAGGCGACCCGTGATTCAGTTCCGCTTCCACCTACGTTCCCCTTGCTTCGTTATCCGGAGGAGAATGATAGGCGGTGGGGGTGGGGGTGGGGGGGCATTCACAGATCTGAGCGGAGAAGTGAGTTGCTAGGTCTGGAGGCGGAGAGGAATCTCCGGCAGGTCTGGACCTATGGCACCGGCACAAGCATCGCCGGCGGTGCTATGCCGTGCCGTGGTACCCGGGGGCGCGCATCGCCGCTGGTGATCTCCTGTGTCGACGGGTGTTGTGCGGAACCGTAAAGCGTACCTGGGGTCGGTCGTCGCATCTGGGATATGCGAAGTATTGAGGATGCTTGAGTGCCCCCTTAAATCAGCCTTCGACACCAAAAACATTCAACAGAGCATGTGCACCCGGTCCTGTTATCCTGAGCATCCATACTCCTAGAGATCTAGGTCACTCAATTCGGTAAGATGCCACTGCACGATATTCTCACAGGAGATTATAGGGGTACATAACTGTGATCGGCCTACTTCCTAGTTCCTACCAGTACTACACATGCTGACTGTTACGCCTTAGATAACGCAAGATGCATGTGGGCTCTCCCGCAGGCATCTCAACAAGGGAAACAGGGTTAACACCCGCCCGCGACATGTGACTCGGCACTACCACAGCTTGGGTGTCGCGCTCTCCCCGAGGAGCATGCTCGGCGGCGGGGGCGGCGGATTCTTTTGAGATTGATCATGGACACTGCAGCATTAGTTGCCCAGTGGGGAGGAGGAGGGGAATCAACCGCTGTACGGGTTTGAGGCCGAAGAACTGAACGCGCACCACCGCGTGTAATCTCCGGCGCCGGCGGGTGTTCTCAGCAGGGTTAATCTTTTTTTTTCTTTGCATCAAACAGCAGGGTTAATCAAACGGGAGGCAGATAGTGTTAGTAGTAATCTTGATTAGACTATTAGTTAACGACATACATGAGTTAGTTGCTCAGCAGCGTAGTAGATAGGCGTGTGTGTGCGTGGTTTCAGTTAGCTATTAGCGAGTCAGACGGAAGTGATCACGTCCAGCACCTGCAGCCGTCCGTACCGATCGTGTATGAGCACGTCGTGCGGGAGCGACGAGGCATGCGGATCGTGGCTAGTGGGTAGCGTCCGGAGCGTAGCATGGCGTGAGTGCGAGCGCTATAAGTACCCTCTTTGTAATTCGCTAAGTGTATCGGTATGATCCATGTAGCCACTGTAAAAAAGACAAGAAGATTAGGGCGTTGGTGTGCCCGTGGCGGCGTTCATCGCCGGCAAAAAAATATCTTGTGTCCACTGTTCTTCTTCATCTACCTTCGTCTGGTATTTGTGTCGCCGGAAGGCTGCTCGGCGCGGGTCGTCGGTGGGTTTGTCCGATGGATTGGTATCATGAGCTTGGTTGGCTTCGGAGTGATTCACGGTGCCGGAGGCGTACCGGCGATGGTGGCGTTCGTAGGCAGCTGTGCGGAGCTCCGAGCCATGTGTCGGCCTGTGGAGGTGCACGGCGTGGCGGCTGCCATGACGGACAAGGAGGCGGTGAGGTGATGCCGTCTGTGCGGCGAGCGCGGAGGCCGCGGCGGACCTGCGTAGTGGCGCAGAGGCCGTGGTGGCACGGCATGACGGAGGCATGGAGGTGCTGCGCGGCCACGGAGGCTGTAGCGACGCCATGCGACGGCCATGGAAGCGGCGACCGGCGTGAGCACGGTGGCGACCGGCGTGTGTGTGCGCTCTGGCCGGTTGTTCTGTGTGCCACTGGCGTAGAAGAAGCTCGGCGTGTGTCGCCGAGGAAGAAGACTAGATCACCGCGTACGTGCGCATGACGATCGAGGAGGGAGAAGACCACGTCCTAGGCACGCAAGTCTGGTCGTGTTGATCGCGTCAGCGCGCGATCATGGCTACGAGCTGGTGCGTGTGGAGCGTGGCGAGTGGTTGCGTATGTGCACGGTCGTGGCATCGTGAGTGCGAGCTAGAGCGGCTATAAAACCCCTCCCTGTAACTCCATTGAAGCACCACGAGGTTGAGCTCGGGTGGAAGAAAGAAAAGGCGTCTGTGTGCCGGGATGAAGATGGTGGTTGTGATGGCGTGTGGCGCTGTCCCATGATCACGAGTTCAAGATTAGGAGGGATCATGTTAGCAGTAATCTTGATTAGACTATTAGTTAACGGCATGCATGAGTTAGTTGCTCGGCAGCGTCATAGATAGGCGTGTGTGTGCGTGGTTTCAGTTAGCCGTTAGCGAGTCAGACAGAAGTGATCACGTCCAGCACCTACAGCCATCCATGCCGATCGTGTATGAGCACGTCGTGCGGGAGCGACGAGGCATGCGGATCGTGGCTAGTGGGTAGCGTCCGGAGCGTAGCATGGCGTGAGTGCGAGCGCTATAAGTACCCTCTTTGTAATTCGCTAAGTGTATCGGTATGATCCATGTAGCCACTGTAAAAAAGACAAGAAGATTAGGGCGTTGGTGTGCCCGTGGCGGCGTTCATCGCCGGCAAAAAAATATCTTGTGTCCACTGTTCTTCTTCATCTACCTTCGTCTGGTATTTGTGTCGCCGGAAGGCTGCTCGGCGCGGGTCGTCGGTGGGTTTGTCCGATGGATTGGTATCATGAGCTTGGTTGGCTTCGGAGTGATTCACGGTGCCGGAGGCGTACCGGCGATGGTGGCGTTCGTAGGCAGCTGTGCGGAGCTCCGAGCCATGTGTCGGCCTGTGGAGGTGCACGGCGTGGCGGCTGCCATGACGGACAAGGAGGCGGTGAGGTGATGCCGTCTGTGCGGCGAGCGCGGAGGCCGCGGCGGACCTGCGTAGTGGCGCAGAGGCCGTGGTGGCACGGCATGGCGGAGGCATGGAGGTGCTGCGCGGCCACGGAGGCTGTAGCGACGCCATGCGACGGCCATGGAAGCGGCGACCGGCGTGAGCACGGTGGCGACCGGCGTGTGTGTGCGCTCTGGCCGGTTGTTCTGTGTGCCACTGGCGTAGAAGAAGCTCGGCGTGTGTCGCCGAGGAAGAAGACTAGATCACCGCGTACGTGCGCATGACGATCGAGGAGGGAGAAGACCACGTCCTAGGCACGCAAGTCTGCGCACTCAATGACGTGTTGATCGCGTCAGCGCGCGATCATGGCTACGAGCTGGTGCGTGTGGAGCGTGACGAGTGGTTGCGTATGTGCACGGTCGTGGCATCGTGAGTGCGAGCTAGAGCGGCTATAAAACCCCTCCCTGTAACTCCATTGAAGCACCACGAGGTTGAGCTCGGGTGGAAGAAAGAAAAGGCGTCAGTGTGTCGGGATGAAGATGGTGGTTGTGATGGCGTGTGGCGATGTCCCATGATCACGAGTTCAAGATTAGGAGGGATCATGTTAGCAGTAATCTTGATTAGACTATTAGTTAACGGCATGCATGAGTTAGTTGCTCGGCAGCGTCATAGATAGGCGTGTGTGTGCGTGGTTTCAGTTAGCCGTTAGCGAGTCAGACAGAAGTGATCACGTCCAGCACCTACAGCCATCCATGCCGATTGTGTATGAACACGTCGTGCGGGAGCGACGAGGCATGTGGATCGTGGCTAGTGGGTAGCGTCCGGAGCGCAGCATGGCGTGAGTGCGAGCGCTATAAGTACCCTTGAAAGGACGGGATGTCGCGCTAGAGGGGGGGGTGAATAGGCGCTTTAAAATAATTACGGTTTAGGCTTGAACAAATGCGGAATAAAACTATCGTTTAATTAGTCAAGCACAAAACATAAAACAACTAGGCTCACCTATGTGCACCAACAACTTATGCTAAGCAAGATAGACAACTAAGTGATAGCAAGATATATAACAAGGAACAATATGGCTATCACAAAGTAAAGTGCATAAATAAAGGGGCTCGGATAAGAGATAACCATGGCACGCAGAGACGACGATGTATCCCGAAGTTCACACCCTTGTGGATGCTAATCTTCGTTCGGAGGGGTGTAGATGCATAATGCTCCCCAAGAAGCCACTAGGGCCACCGTAATCTCCTCACGCCCTCGCACAATGCAAGATGTCGTGATTCCACTAAGGGACCCTTGAGGGTGGTCACCGAACCCATACAAACAAGGTTGGGCAATCTTCACAACCGAATTGCAGACTCCCAACAACACCAAGAAGCTTCACGACAATGGATTGTGGCTCCGAGATGACCCCAAATGTTCGGGGCAATCTCCACAACCTAATTGGAGACCTCGAAGCTTGCCTGGAGCTTTGCATCACAATGATTGAGCTCCAAGGCACCACCAACCGTCTAGGTCGCCAAAGCACCCAATGAATTGGGGGCTCCCAACGACACCAAGAAGCTTCACCACAATGGGTTGTGGCTCCGAGATGACCTCAAATGCTCGGGGCAATCTCCACAACCTAATTGGAGACCCCGAAGCTTGCCTGGAGCTTTGCACCACAATGATTGAGCTCCGAGGCACCACCAACCGTCTAGCACGCCAAAGCACCCAAGAGGAACAAGCCCTAGGGTGCTCAAACACCCAAGAGTAATAAGCTTCTCAACTTGTCACTTCCACGTATCACCGTGGAAAACTCAAACCTATGCATCAAATGCAATGGCAAGGGCACACGGAGTGCCCAAGTCCTTATCTCCCAAATACCACCAAAGAAACTAACGCTAGGAAGGAAAATGAGAGGAAGAACGAAGAAGAACACGAAGAACTCCAAGATCTAGATCCAAGGGGTTCCCCTCACTTAGAGGAGAAAGTGATTGGTGAAAATGTGGATCTAGATCTCCTCTCTCTTTTCCCTCAAAAAGGAGCAAGAATCATTGGAGGGATTGAGAGACAGCAAGCTCAAAGAAGGTCAACAATGGGTGGCAAACATGAGCTGAAAGGATAAAGTCCATTGGGGAAGAAGACCCCCTTTTATAGGTGGGAAAAATAATCCAACCGTTATCCTCACAGCCCGCACAGAGCGGTACTACCGCTCCAAGGAGCGTTACTACCGCTAGGGAGGTAGTACCCCTTTGAAAAAAAACACCGAGGAGGCAAAAGGCCAGTAGAACCGCCGGAGCGGTACTACCGCTTGTCCTCACGGTACTACCGCTATGGATAGTGGTACTACCGCTACGGGTAGCGGTACTACTGCTTGCGAGCGGTAATAAAAATTGACATCCATGCCTACCACGGCTCTACTTAACATGAGATTTTGGTCCGGAGTTGTAGTACCGCTCTTGGAGCCGCGGTAGTACCGCTCCGGAGCGGTAGTAAAAAATTACATCCGCTCTAGCCACGGTAGTACCGCGGCAGCATTTTAAGAGCACCAAAACTGCCACAACTTTTGCAAACGGACTCCGAATTCAATGAAACAAAGTTTGTTGGAAAGCTAACGACATGGGATAACATAATATTTATTTAAATATCAATAATAATCAAATGAGAAAAGTCCCATAAGAAAATGGTGGGAACCCTTCATCAAATAAGACCGGTAAAACTTTCAACACCGAAAATGCAATAGACGAAGCATATGAAAACCGTTTTCGATGAACTAGAGCTTGTCACGAAGATAAACACAAGCCGAAGAACCCACATAGATAAATCTAACCAAGAACCAAGAAATATGATGATGCCAAAAATACAATGGGTTGAGCTCTCAACGAACGATACGATCAAGCTACTCACTTGAGAGCCCCCTTTGATAGTACAACAATCGATCCTATAACCCGGTGTCTCAACTACCACCACGAGACTGGTAAATATAAAACCCTATCAAGGTCAAACCTTAGCCTTGCGCATAGTCCACTTGAGCTAGATGATGATGATCTTGACTACCTCAAGATGGACCACCTTTCTTGATTTTGTTGGCTTGATGAAGACTAGATGATTGCTCCCCATACTCCACTATGGGCGAGGCACTCTTCGGCATATCTTCACAAGTTCATTGTCACCACAATGAACAGCGAGCCTCAAGCATGATCTCTCCGTGATGCTTCACTTGATCTTGCACATCGCAACCTTGATGACGATCTCCATTTGATGTCGTCTTTCATAGGATGTATGGGATCTGCCTCTTGATACAAGCCCATGGAAATATACCTAACCCCATAAACAACTCTCATGTAGACCATGGGTTAGTACACAAAGCATAATGGACAATGCTTACCACACCATGGGATCACTTGATCCCTCTCAGTACATCTTGTACGCTTTGTGTGTTGATCAACTTGATTCACTTTTTTGACTTAGTATTGATCAACCTTGTATCTTAGCTTCTCTCTTCATAAAGATGATGTCTTGAAGGTAAACATGAATGCTCACACAATCTTCTTAATCAAGACATGCTGGCAATAAGCTCAACTCCCACATGACCAATCTTTGGATAAACCATGAATACCACCTTGGTCAATATATAAACTCCTTGAACCCAACAGATGAACTTCAAGAAGTGCCTATGGACAAATCCTTCGAACAACTCAAGGCAACCATTAGTCCATAGGGGTGTCATCAATTACCCAAAATCACACATGAAGAAATGTGCTCTTACAACCCTCTTTGTAATTCGCTAAGTGTATCGGTGTGAGCCATCTTTCTAATTCGCTAAGTGTATCGGTATGAGCCATATAGCCACTGTAAAAAGACAAGAAGATTAGGGCGTTGGTGCGCCTGTGACGGCTTTTGTCGCTGGCAAAAAAAATCTTGTGTCCACTGTTCTTCTTCGTCTACCTTCGTCCGGCGTTTGTGTCGCCGGAAGGCTGCTCGACATGGGCCGCTGGTGTGTTTGTCCCATCAGATAGCAAGAACCGAGTTCAAGTCCATCCTTCTTCATCACCATGCAGGTACGGAGTACGTACTGGCTGTATGGGGATGCAAATGACATGGCCGTGTGCATGTACGAAACTCCGGTTTAATGTCTGTCTGAATGTATTGTGCCAAAAATGCAGATATACACGGCATTAAGTTTCGATCTAATCGTGCGGTCGCATGAAGGACCCGATGAACTGCTACTTCATGTGCGAGGCCCATGACTGATTTCAGGAGAGGAGGCGGATGTGATCCATCGAGGGAGAGCCAGGCACATATGTAAACATGCGGTGTGAGAAACGATGCTATAAAGGTGCTTGGTCTGACCAAGTCACGAGCTTGCGTCCATATGCTTGGTGGGTATGAGCCAAAAAAAGTGGGCACAACCTAGGCTACCTGTGCGCGTAGAGCGCCAGCGCCTGTAACAACGCATCTGCCATGGTAATCAGTCTGCATAAACGGTTACATCTGACACAGATCTCGAGGTTCAGTAGCTGGTGCCAACGCACAGGATAACGCGGCCCCGGCCGGTGCACCCCATCCATCTGAGCGACAAATCCATTTGAGCGACAAGTCAACCAAGGAGCAGGGCGGTGTGAAGAGAAGGACGTGAGTCGTGTTCATGGGTGCACGTCGGTATGCAGGGAGGAGGTGGAAGACAAGAAATCGCAGAGCCTAGGATGGAGCTGTAAGCCTATGACGTCCAGGACCGTAACAGCCATCTGCCACGGTAATAGCAACACCAATACTGGATTGGGAGACAGGCATCTCGAGGTATAGGGCGACGAATCGACAACTAGGATAACGCGGCCCGGACGCAGATGCTCTAAAAATCCGCAAGCTGTCGGAGAAGATCATCTCGGCAGTGGCCGAGGCTGTTGGTAGCCTTTTGGTGGCTGCTGCAAATGTGCCCCCACCGGAGGGGAGCACGCACAAGACGCTGACAGTGATGGACACCCAGGCGGGGGTGTCCACATAAACGGACTGCGGCGCGACGGACAACTAGCTGCTAGCGGCCCAGGAGAACCAAGCGCAAGGGCAAGTGAACGCGTCTGGGCTGAGAGCATCTCTAGCCGTTGGCACCTCAGGGACCCGAAATAGCGTTGTGCGGAGGCGAGCCGGCGTTAAAATCGGCCTGGGGGGTTTCGGCTTCCTAATCAAACCCCCGGGGTCGTCCCATAACCGCCGCTTTCGGCCCATTATTGACATAGAATCGGTCCAAATTTGGCCCTGTTTCGACGCTATTTCAGCTATGAAATCAACAAAATCGGTGCTTTTTTGGGCATAAAATGAACAAAATCGGCGCTCTTTAGGCATAAAATTCAACAAAAAACTGAATGTTTCGTACCAAAATTCATCATAGAAATTAATACAAAATTAAATAGTTCAATGAAGCAAGTTCCAACACAAATTAAAACAAATCGAGCTAGGCGTTGCCCTTAAACCTCCATAGGTGCTCCATCAGATCGTCTTGCAGTTCTTGATGTACTTGTGGGTCTCGGATCTCCTGGCGCATATTGAGGTAGGCAGTCCATGTTGCTGGTACTAGTGATCAACAACTGCAAGAGGTCCCATCCTGTGATATGGTTCAGGATCAAACACTAGCTCTTCCTGCTCACTCTCAATGATCATGTTGTGCAAGCAGATACAACAATTCATGATCTCCCACATCTGTCTTTTGGACCAGGTTATAGCGGGGTACCTGACAACAGCAAATCACGATTGGAACACACCAAATGCTCGCTCGACATCTTTCCTGCAAGCTTCCTGACACTTAGCAAAGTGTGCCTTCTTTGGTGCCACAGGTTTTGAGATAGTCTGCACAAATGTGAACCATCTCGAATACATACTATCTGCTAGATAGTATCCCTTGTTGTATTGACGTCCATTGACCTCAAAGTTCACCGGAGGAGCATGACCTTCAACAAGCTTGGTGAAGACATTCGAGCACTGCAAGACATTGATATCATTGTGAGTTCCTAGCATACCAAAGAAGGAGTGCCAAATCCATAGGTCATGTGTGGCTACTGCCTCAAGTACCACACTGCAACCACCTTTGGCGCCTTTGTACATCCGCTGCCAAGCAAATGGGCAGCTTTTCCATGACCAATGCATGCAGTCGATGCTTCCAAGCATCCCTGGAAATCCTCTTGCTGCATTCTGTGCCAGGATTCGAGTAGTGTTTTCGGCATTGGGTGATCGCAAATATTGTGGTCCAAACACTGCCAACACTGCTCTGCAGAACTTATACAGACACTCAATGGTGGTGGACTCGGCCATTCGTCCATAGTCTTCTTGTATGTCCGCGGGAGCTCCGTATGCAAGCATCCTCATAGCTTGGGTGCATTTCTGAAGTGAGGAGAATCCAACTGTGCCGGTGCAATCCTTCTTGCAAACGAAATAGCTGTCGAACCCCCGGACGAAATTAACAATCCCGAGGAAGAGCTTCCGGCTCATCCGGTAGTGACGCCGAAATACTTTGTCATCGTGCAATGGAGAGTCGGCGAAGTAGTCGGCGTAGAGCATGCAATACCCCTCCATCCGATGCCTCTGCTTGCTCTTGCGCCACCCCGGCCTCGAGCCACCTCGCCGGGGCTTGTCATTGTTGACGAACAGGCCGTCCAGCGAGGACAGTATCATGAGATGCTCCTCGTCGATGGCGTTGGCCTTGACTTCTTCCTCCAATAGGGCCGCGAATGACTCCTCGTCGTCCGAGTCCATGGCCGAGCAGGCAAAACGTCGAACACCTTGTCGGCGTGATGGGCGAGCAGGCGAGCAGACGCCGGCGCCCGGCCGGCGTGGCTTGGGCGAGGGGATGGGCGAGGGTCGGGGAAGCGAAATCCGGCGAGGGAGGGCGAAGTGGGGTCTTCTAGCGGTGGCGCAGGGGCCATGAACAGGCAAGGGTCGCCGGAGTCGGCAGCGGGGAAGTGGCTCGGCGCTAGGAAAAAGGGATGAGATTCGCCTGACAATGGTGTCCCACATGCCGATTTGTTACCGCCAGAGCCCCCAAGAGACCCCCAACGCCCTGGGTTCGGCCTGGGTTCGTTGGCCCAAAAAAAGGCCTCAACCAACGAAAAACAGCGTCTTGGGGCCGCGGCTGGTTTTTTTTCATAGTTTTAAATAGCCCGCTGTGGCCCCGCTATAGCCTTGCTATAGTCTTTTCAGCAGGGTGCCGCTAAATGGTTTCATATATAAAATGCACGCTATAGCCTGCTATAGCCCGCTATAGCCTTTTTGAAGGTCCGCTGCTATTTGTCATAGCCCGCTATTTAAAATATTACTTTTTTTCGCCCACCAACGATAATAAAACGGCCTGGAGGGGTCTTTTGGGGCCACGGCTAGAGATGCTCTGATCTCTACTCCAACCTGATCGCTCCTGGGGCATGCCTTAACGCTACTGTGATGCGTACACCAGGCCGGGTTGTGGCTCCGGTCCAGGACGAGGCTCCAGCCAAGGACGTAGGGTTACTGGATGATGCTTTTCTGGACAACTAGCAAAGTGGCCCGCTCTTTGTGGGGGCTAGTTCTTAATATAGTTCGTTTGATTTCATATTCAACATTTGTGCGGGCTGACCATGAAGTGATGATTTTAAGGATATATTCTCTTCGTTTCAAAATAAGTGTCGTTGCTTTAGTACAAAATTTGTACTAATTTAGTGTGAAATGTGCGATACTTATTTTGGGACGGAGGGAATAGTAGTGACCTCTTTCATGTTTTGGTGAGATTCTGGAGGCTATGTTGTTGCTAAACCTTTTTAGTTGTACGTGCTCGAATGCATGGGTTTTCCTAATACGGCTGCAGTTATGTGTACATGGTGTGTTGTTGGCTTGACAATCCTGTTTAGGCGTATTGAAGTTTCCTATGTTTACTATGGAATGTTTCCCAAATAAGTATCATATCCATCAAATTTGAGTCAATGTGGTGATTTTGTAATGATCATACATTTTTGTTCATATTCCCACAAAATATATGTTAGCATGGATTAGTTTTTTGAAAAGTTTGCATGACTATATTAGATAATTTGCTCTTAAACTACATATATGCACTATACATTTTCCCCCTAGATGATGCACATTAATCATAGGTGTTTTTTTAATAATTCATAGCTGATTTTTATAACTATTTATATCTGATTATTTGTGCTTTTTGTAGTAAAATAGTTTTTCCGTACTTCAATGATTAGTTGGGCTTTTATCCCAACATGCTCACGTAGATGCACACAATGTTCAGGCATCCCTCACACTCCAAAGTCTACATCTTCAAACATAGGCTGATCTTGCCAACGTTCAGGCATTCCTCACACTCCAAAGTCCACATCTTCAAACAAAGTCTGGTATTGCTCGATCCCCTTTGTCCTAGTTCTCATTTCCTTCCTTTATGTGTTGACTCCTAGGTTGCTGCCACCGACTGATGTCCAGATACTCATAGAGCACAAAACCATCCTTTTCTTTGTTGATTGCCTGATTGATGAGGCCGACTCATGTCTAGATACGCAAAGAACTACAATGGTGCTTTTGCTAAATCATTGTGGGCATGAATCTCCTCTCCCGAAGCTAGCTTGCATCAAGTCATCCTCCAGAAGACACATCCATATTAGTTAAAATCAAGGCCGACCGAGAAGTCGCCTTTGTCCTCCATAGCGGTTGCCATTTTCTACCCGCGGGTCCAACTTTTTTCCCTTTCCCGATCATGACATATTTTTTCCTTTTCCTATTTTGTACTGTTGAACCGATGTAATTAAGGTAGTGCAAATATTAAAGTTTTATGCCTATCCACTTTATTTGTGCTTGGGAAAGACATTGGCAGTTGCTCGTACCCCTATTTATATCTAGCCTCTCAACTATGTAATGAACCTCAAGCATCAGATAATATTGATCGTCAATGCTAGGTATAAATGAGCTGTTTCCATCAAATGTTGATGCACGATTTCCATTACTTATGCATATCAATAGCCCATATCTATCTTGCCATATCATATTAGTATTGATATGTTAGTTATTATTTTGAACATAGTTTGTAGCATAGAAAATTTTCACGCACTTATTCTCATCTAATAAAAGGTAAGTAGCAACATCTTATTTAATAAGAACTATAATAGAAGAGTTTTTCCATGACTTTAAAATATTCATTTATACCCTATTACCCTTAGTCCACCCCTTTGTTGCTACTCCCAAGAATGCTACGTATAGTTCTCCATGTGGAAACACATGTGCTTAGGCAAAGATAGGTCTAATTTTTTCATCTGTATGTCTCACCTCCACTTATATATTTTTGTCACCGTATGATTGAACTAATAAATTAATGAAGGTGTTTTTTTTGTGACTAACCTTCCAGATAATGTTTTGTACCACCCTACATGTTGGTCGCTCTTTATCTTCACTCGATTTACTTTTGGCCAAGTTACAAAACTGTGATAGTAGGTTATGAAGGTCAAATACAAAGGCGTAGTATTAATTTGTTTATGCTCCCTCAACTTTTTTCTGGTCTTGGGACCGACATTGCCATGTTAGGCCCCCTTACATTGATTAATTTTCAACAAACTCCCAAAGAAATATTAAGATTTAATAACTAAATAACAAAACATGTTTGATTGCATTCTACATATAAAAATATAACAATGTCCTGATGTTCTCACAATTTTTGCACTGTAAAAAGCTTGAGGACTCAGATATCTCATAATATAGATTTATCAATGTTTGAAACCAATGTACTATTTCACCTGTTGTTACTATATATATATATATATATATATATATATATATATATATATATATATATATATATATTGTTATACAACATGCAAGGGACCTAATCAAATGTCATCCGCCTCATGCCTAGAAGGCGGGTACTCAGTGGCACCACCATCACTATAATATTACAACAACTAATGCTCTCCATATACATCTACTGTGACAGGATCGAAAACCTCCCGATGTGCCTACTCCGGCGGCAACATTCTTTCGGCCAAGATATAGGATGGTGGTGTTTCGAAGGATTGTACGTCCGTAGGCAACAACCTGGCAGCCAGGATCGATGAAGCTACTGGATCGGAGGCTCAGACATAGGAATGAGAACACTGGTCGGGAATTGATGCTTCAACGATCGGTAGTAGATAAATTTTTCTTTCTAGCTAGGCGGGGGCTAAGAGACCTTGTATCCCGAAGCAAGTCCGGTAGTGCTAGTGTGAGGTCAAGTACATAGGATACGGCATTTGGTGTGTTTTGTTTTCTGAGGGACGGCTAATGCGATCTTTATTCTCGGAACCTTAAAGGAAGGGGAGATATGTTAGTAGTTTTTTCTGTACATGAAATACAACTAAAAAATGATATAGCTCATTGGTTACATGAGATGTAGTAGCATTTTTTCGAGGAAAGATATAGTAGTAATTTTTTTTGTACGTGAGATGTAGTAGCTTGCGTTGTACTTGTTACGTGAGGTGTAGTAGCTTGCATTGTAGGAGTACTTGTTATACGTGAGGTGTAGTAGCTTGCTTTGTACTTGTTTACGAAAAAGATGTACTAGCTTTTTTTTCTCTTTTTTTTTTGTGGGACGTGAGATCTGACATGTGGTAGTAATTTTTTTTTAGTAGCACGTGAGAGCTAGTAGTTTTTTCTTTAGCGTTTTTAGAAGGACTCGTAGATAGATCTAAGCTGTGTACATAAGATCAATCATATCCATCTGTTTTACATGTGGTTACGTGAGATCTTCTAGTTTTTCTTCTTCTTTTATTTAAAGGGACATGCAGATAGATACAAGGTGCTGCACGTCCAGGCTAAGGATAGCTGCTGTTTTTTTTTCTTCTTTTTGATGAGATGAGACACTCTTAGATCTAATCCATTGATTACGTCTTTTAAGTTATGGGTCCATCAAATCAACGACCAGATGTTTCTAATTATTGTGGTAGATTCTAGCTTATTTATCTTTTTTTGGTTAACCCATCAAGCACCTTTTATTATATAATAATAGATAGATATGTTGCAGGGACAAGAAAATCCACGCGTCGGATGGAGGGGCCACTGTGATGCAGGCGGCCAATCAGGGAGCCCTGGTGCTCTCAGTGGGTGCCACGCAGTAGCATGGCCAGCAACCCGCTTATGTTGTTGTGGCTAGGATGGAGTGTCTTCAGGACCCATGCCTGGTTCGGATGCTGTTGGGAAGCCGACTCGGCGGCAGGAGCTGGTGGCCAAGGCATCCCATGCCGTTGGACGGCTGGTACTGCAGCTGATGGTTCTCAGCATAGTGCTCGGGCCACTGCTGGAAGAGGATGCATTGACAAGAGCAAGAGGAGAAGAAGATGGTACAGTTTGCATGTGTCGAACATGTAGTCTTTGGCATCCCTACTCCACCGAACAGCGGCAGCGAGCTATCCAGTCGCAAGACGGCCTTTGCTGCCATGCTAGATAGTACGACATGAAGCAAGAGGCTCGCACTAGATGTCCAAGACATGATCCTGAGCACGAACATCACTAGTACTGATAGCATAGAGGATAGGGAGTGCTGTGGATATGAGGGTAACATGTAAAAGATTGTGTGTTATGAGAGTTGAGACTGTGGTAGGATTAGATGGGTCTACTATTCATGTCACTGAAGAAGTAGATGAGGGTGAGGAGGAGCTCCAGGGTAGGAGGGAGTCTGTAGGGGAAGGGAAAAATATAAGGGATACTACCAAGGAAGCTACCGACCCTGGGGCTGCCGGTCAACTGATGGGTGCATGTGATGATGGGTCTACTATTCATGTCAGTGAATAAGTAGATGGGGGTGAGAGGAGGTCCAGGATAGGAGGGAGTCTGTAGGGGAAGGAAAAAATATAGGGGATGCTACCAAGGAAGCTATCAGCCCTGGGGCTGCCGATCAACTGACGGGGTGCACGTGATGTTGCCCGTGAGGAGACATGAAAATGATTTGTTGGAACTCTCGAGGCTTGGGTCAGCCTTGGACAGTTCAGGAACTTGTGTGCCTCATAAAGACACACCAACCCTATGTTATCTTTCTTTCTAAAACAAGGCAAAATAAAGAGTATGTTGAGAGTTTGTGTTATCGATTAGTTATGAAAAATGTTTTTACTGTTTCTGTTCCACGCAAAGTTGGTGGATTAGCGGTCTTTTGGGACGACCATTACACCCTGGAGGTGAACAAATTTGGAGAATATTTTATTGGTATGTACATCTACAATGGAGATGGCACTAAGTGGAGAAGCACTTTGTCTATGCAAAACCTAAGACGAGCCAAAGGTATATTATGTTGGATTTGCTAAGGCGAATTAAACCTCTTGGAGTGGGACCATGGTTTATGGTAGACGATTTTAATGAAGCGATGGCAGAATGAGCATTTCTCTCGGAAAATGCGGTCGCCCAAACTTATGGCTAATTTTTTTGAGATTTTGTCTGAATGCAATCTTTTGCTTTGGGGTTCCATGGTGATCCTTGGACTTGTAACAATAAGCAGGATGGTAATAAATATGTGAAGGTGCGTCTTAGTTTGCAAATCATATGTCCTATTGAATTCATTATTTTCGCATATAAAAACTTGTCTCACCTACTTTCTTATTATACCATGTTTACTTAAAACTCAAATATTTTTGACTTGTTTGAATTTAAATTCTATTCAGACTTCATCCCACTATAACTTGAGTTGTAGTGTTCCTTTTCAATCAGATCATTTTGGAAATGAACCCTTATGTCATATGCAATATATTACACCCCTTGTGTATTTTTCCCAACACTTTCGATCCAGTTCTATACTATCTTCCATAAAAATTTATATAGCAATATTTCATCGTCTAGCAATTCTTTTGAGTTGATTCTTCCACCCGTCACCTTATAAGACACCGAGACCATATTATAATATTAAGCCTAGTTATGTTGTTGTTAAAAGACCTTACCATATTTTTTTGTTTTCCATTTTATTGTTATGTACGGCTTGGTTGTTTATATGATTATTTTGTTTATGATAGATTGCTCGGAGCGTGACGAGTAGAATTATCAGGAATTGTGAGTAGATCGTGGTAGTTGTATTCTTGCTATGATACGTAGACGGAGATTGGTTCATGTATTCACCGAGATTATGTGAGGATTGTATTAATGATTAAGTAGTAACTAAATATAAAATTCACCTCTCGGCCGAATGGTATTGCTGGGTGGTTTCAAGAACATCATGGTTTCTACCCTTATGAATGTAAGTGGAATATCGCCCAGGTTCAAAAAGATCACACAAACTTAGTGACTAGTAGCTTACATGCGCAACCACTAGCTATATGGGTTCTGTCTTAGTTGAGTAGGTTGTGGGAGCCTCACCCGGGCAAAGCTAGCAGATGTAGATACGAGTAGTTGTACTAGTTACCATTGGGTGGAGGTGACTGCTTCTGAAAGGCTTCGTCTAAATCTTCGGGTTGAGTCTAATGGGTAAAGTGTGCAAACTTCTGGAGAGTGTAAAACTAATCATGATTAGCCGTGTCCCGGGTTAAGAATAATTCTAGCATCTAGGACATTATAGTTGTTGGATGATCTTGATAGATGTTACCTTAATAAAAATTGAGTGGGAAACTTAATAATGGGGATATGGTGGAATTGGAGTGCCCAATTTAACCATATGTGTTAACTATTATAGGGGGAAATCAGCCTTTCTACAAATCAACCACTACACTATCCTCTTGATATACCTTGCATGTAGATGTAGGACTGTCATATCTTTCATGTGTGACTTGCCAGTACATTCAAAGTACTGACCCTTGTGGCTGTAACTTATCATTTTGTAGATTTTGTACGACGAGTGAGTGATATGATGTAGGATTACGATGTCTATACACAACATTTGCATGTAGTGTTGATGGATTGATGAGGTTTTCATTTGATTTTCCGCTATATTTTATTTGTATGGTAGCATTGAGCTACGTAGGTATGTAATATTTAAATACTGGATCTATGATGTAATATTTATGACATGTGGTATAGTTTGATATTACATCATGTACTGTGTGTGCTAGCTATTGATCCAGGGACTAGCACAGTGAGCATAGAGACTCCGATCCTTATCAGGTCAGGTCGTTACATAATGACAAAGATATGTGGGACGCACTCAGACCATGTTTTGGGTCTCAGATGCCGTCATTGAATTGTACATCATGGAATTTTTTTATCACTACAGGATAACCGATGAGCTCTCCTTGGTTGAGAAAGCTCAAGAGATAAATTCATTTTCTAAAGAGCTTGAGTACTGGAATTGTATGTTACCAGCTAAGTTTGTTGCCATAGGCCATCATCACTAAGCTTCCTCCCTCGTGGAGGAACTTTGTTACCTCTCTGAAACAAGAGAAGCATGAATTTTCTGTTCCCAAACTCATTGGTATTCTTGATATGGCAAAAAAGGCAAGAGAAAAAGACATACGTGTTCGAGGTATTGAGGGAGGTTCTAGTGCCAATCTGGTACAGAAGAAAAACTTCCAGCCCCACAAGTTCAAGAACAAGTGCACGTCTAATGGTAAAGGAAAACATCACACCAACTTCAAGAAGAAGACTGATAAGAAGAAAGGTGTTTTTCATATGTGTGGAGATCCTGGTCATGTGGCTCCTAGTTGCCTTAACCATTATGACAAGCATCAACATGGGAAAGGCGAAAAGATCGTCAATGTTGTCATTGGTGACACGGAGATGAAGGATGTTGGGTACGTTATAGTTCCACTATTCTCTTAGTATGTCGCTCCCTTAATTGGTTGATTGACACAGGTGCTAATATACATGTATGAAGTGATATGTCCATGTTTTCTTCTTATCAGGCCGCAGGGACTACTTCCATGTTGATGGGCAATTGTTCAAGTGGTTTTGTTCATGGTGTTGGTACAATCGATCTGAAGTTTACTTGGGGACAGATCATGCAGCTGAAGAGCGTGCATTATGTATCCCTCCGTCAATAAAAATCTTGTTGGTGGGTCTCTTCTGTGTAGAGATGCCGACAAGCTTGTCTTTGAGTCCAACAAATTTGCAGTGTCCAAGTATGGAGGTTTTGTTGGTACGGTTATGAGTCATGAGGCTTGTTTAGACTATCCTTGTCAAATGTTTGTAATAAAGTTGTTAATCATATTTACAACAATAGTGAATCAAATGTCTGACATTGACGTCTGCATCATATTAACTTCCGTTGCATGACGCGGTTTGGAAAGTTTAGCTTAATCCTAATTTCACTAGTATCAAGGGATGTAAGTGTAAAGTTTGTTTGCAAGCTAAGCAACCTCATCAGGCTCATACAACGGCGGAAACACGACATTTGGAACCACTAGAACTCATACATTCAGGTCTTTGTGAAATAAATGGTGTTTTGAGAAAAAGGTGAAAATAAATATTTCATGATATTAATTGATGACTTCACTAGATAGTGTCATGTGTATCTTATGAAATCAAAAGATTTGGCTTTGAACTTTTTCAAGATCTATAAAGTTGAAGCGGAAAACCAACTTCATCGAAAGATCAAGAGGCTTAGGTCTGATCATGGAGGAGAGTATTTTCCCAATGAATTTGATTCTTTTTGTATGTAACATGGAATAATCCATAAGAGACGCTTCTTTATTCACCTCTGTCAAATGGGGTAGCTGAAAGAAAGAACCGTACTCTAACTGATTTTGGTTAACGCCATGTTAGACGCATCGGTTCTCTCCAAGGCATGGTGGGGGAGGCGATATTGACTGCGTGTCATGTCCTAAACCGAGTTCCCACAAAAACAAAGAGATAACTCCATTCGAGGAATGGGAGAAGATAATGTTAAAACTCTCTTACCTATGAACCTAGGGCTGATTGGCGAAATTCAATGTGCCAATTCCAAAGAAGCGCAAGCTTGGACCAAAAAATGTGGATTGTGTTTTCCTAGGCTATTTTTTTATAGCATTGGTTATAGATTCTTGATTGTAAAATCTGAGGTATCATACATGCATGTCTTGCGAGTTCCTAGCTCATCATGGAGTCAAATGATGCGACTTCCTTTGAAGATATCTTTACCATGAAGGATATGGCTAGCTCATCAAATAAAAATATGCCTAGTTCATCGAGTCAGGAATTAGTTACAATTTCTGAACCTACCATCGTGATGGAACGCTTTGAAAATCCTGTGGAGGACAACATTGAAATCCCAACAAGGAGCAAGAGACAGAGGACCGCAAAGTCCTTTGGTGATGATTTCCGTGTGTATCTCATAGATGATATTCCTAGTTCTATTTCAGAAGCCTGTGCATATGAAGAAGCTCACTATTGGAGCGAAGTAGTCAGTGTGGAGATGGATTTCATCTTGGCCAATGAAACTTGGGAGATCGCTAATCATCCTTATACGTGCAAACCTATAGGGTGCAAATGGGTATTCAAGAAGAAGCTTAGGCTTGATGGTACTATTGAGAAGTACAAAGCATGACTCATGTCTCAGGGTTATATCCAAAAGCAAGGTGGAGATTTATTTGATACTTACTCACCCGTGGCTCGACGGACCACTATGTGAGTACTACTTTCACTAGCTGCCTCACATGGTCTTCTCGTTTCTCATATGGATGTTCAGACAACTTTTCTAAATGCAGTGTTGGAAGAGGAAATTTACATGTAACAACCTGATGGATTTGTAGTGGATAGTCAGGAAAAAAAGATGTGCAAGTTGCTGAAGTCTTTGTATGGACTTAAGCAAGCACCTAAGTAGTGGCATTAGAATTTTGGAAGAACTTTACCAGCTGCAGGTTGTGTTGTAAACGAAGCTGACATATGTGTGTACTATCATCACGGTGGGGGCAAGGGGTTTATCCTTTGCTTATATGTTGATGACATATGGATTTTTGGAAAAAATGTGAATGTTATTCAATTGGTCAAGTATGTCCTATCTCGTTGTTTTGAGATGAAGGATTTAGCAGTATTTAATGTCATTCTGAACATCAAGTTGTTGAGATATGATGATGGTGGGATTACATTATTTCAGTCTCAATATGTGGAAAAGATCTTGAGTCTCTTTGGCTATAGTGACTGCAAGCCCTCTCCAACACCATATGATGCTAGTGTGCCGCTTCAAAATAATCAAACAATTGCTAGAAAACAGTTGAAATATTCATAGATTGTTGGCTCGTTTATGTATTTAGCCAGCGCTATGAGACCTGACAACTCTTTTGTTGTTAGCAATCTGAACCGTGTTGTCTCAAAATTAGGAGATTTTTATTAGAAAGATCTAGATAGAGTTATGCGTTATTTGAAAGGAATTATGAGTTATGGAATTCACTATACTAGGTACCCAAAGATGCTTGAAGGGTGTAGTGGCTCAAAATGGATCTCTGATGCTGATGACATAAAGGCCATGAGCAGATCTGTATTCACTCATGGGGGTGGCATTGTTTCTTGGAAGTCTTGCATGCAGCCATCTTAACAAGCTCAACAATGAAAGCAAAACTCAACATATTGGCTTCATCGGCTCTTTCATGACTTGCGAGTTGTTGGAAACCCATACCAGGTATCTTTATGACCTGCGACAACCAGACGGGGATCGCCAAAGTGAGTACTTCAAAGGATAACATGAAGTCATCAAGACATGTAAAAAGAAGATTAAAGTCTGTCAGAAAAATGAGAAACTACCAAGATGTTGCATTCAATTATATCCAAACGTCTAGAAATATGGCAGATCCTTTTACTAAAGGGTCTATCATGTAATCTGATAGATAATGCATGAAATGAGATGGGTATGAGCCCCACAATAAGAGTTGTTCACAGTGGTAACGTGTTCTATGTGATCGGAGATGCCGTCAATTAGAATTGGAACACAAGTTGTCAGCCAACTGAGCAAAGAGTATCCTTAATATTAACAATACCACTCCATTCTGCATGGTAGGTTGATGTATCTCTTAATGTATTCTAAGTGGCTCATTGACGCAAAGATGTTGTGATACGGGGCCAAGCCCTCAGTGACGAATCTTTTCACACAGGCAGAGGAAAAGGGAGAAAACTAAGACAAATCAAGAACGCATCTATAATTTTTGCTTGTTCCGTGTTGTTATATTATCAATCTTGGATGTTTTACAATTATTTTATAGCAACTTTATATCATTTTTTCGGACTAACCTATTGACATAGTGCCAAAGTGCCATTTGCTGTTTTTGCTTGTTTTTTACTTTGCATAAAATTAGTACCAACGGAGCCCAAACACTGCGGGGATGGGACAAACAACACTATAAGAGGAGGCCCAGGGTGACTAGCCTCCACCAGGGCGCAACAGAGACCCCTGACGCGGTCAGGTGTAGGGTGGGCACCTCGGGCACCCCCTCAACTGACTATCGAGGCTATGAATTCCCTAAAAATCCAAAAACCCTTGGGGAGTCGACAAAACACAATTCCAGCCACCGCAAGTTCCAGAATCTTGAGATCCGATCTATCACCATCATGGAGAGTTTCAGCTTCTTCATAGATGCCTCTCCGATGATGCATGAGTAGTCCACCGTAGACCTACGGGTCCGTAGGCAGTAGCTAGATGGCTTCCTCTCTCTCTCTCTATGTTTCTTAATACAATGGTCTCTTGGAGATATATTTGATGTATTGACTTTTGCGCTGTGTTTGTTGGGATCCAATGAATTTTGAGTTCATGATCAATTTCTATCAATGAATATAATTTGAGTCTTCTTTGATCTCTTATTTGCTTGATTACTTATAACCTCATATTTCTTCTTCGAATCTTTGGTTTAGTTAGGCCAACTAGATCGTTTTTCTTGCCATGGGAAGAGGTGCTTTGTGATGGGTTCGATCTTGCGGTGTTCTTTCCCAGTTAAAGAAGGGGCAACAAGACACGCATGTATCATTGCCATTAAGGATAACAAGATGGGACCTATTCCTACATGAATAGATTTTGTCTACATTATGTCACCATCCTTATGCATTACTTCGTTTTCCCATGAACTTAATATACTAGATGCATGCTGGATAGCGGTTGATGTGTGGAGTAATAGAAGTAGATGCAGAATTGTTTCGGTCTACTTATCTTGGATGTGATGCCTATATAATGATCATTGCCTAGATATCGTCATGATTATTTGATATATATCAATTTCCCAACAGTAATTTGTTCACCCACCATTTGTTATACTCATGAGAGAAGCCACTAGTGAAACATACGCCCCCCAGGTCTACTTTTCGAACATATTGCTTTCCGATCTATTATTTGCAACTTTTGTTTTCAGATCTATTAATCCAAAAAAAACAAAAATACCTTGATGTAGTTTTTGTTTATTTGTTTTACTTTGTGTTCTTGCGAGATCTATTTGCCAAAACCATCATTACCTAATCTATCTTATTACCGTAGAGAGTGTGACAACCTCTCTTTCGTGTCGGATTGCAAGTATTTGTTGTTTGTGTGCAGGTGATGTTTACGTGGGTGCATAATCTTCCTCTATGGATAGATACCTTGGTTTCATAATAGAGGGAAATACTTACCTTTGTTGTGTTGCATCATCCCTTCCTCTTTGGGGAACTACCGATGTAGTCTCATGCCATGTCAGGGCGGTGCGCAGGTAGGTCGGAAGGTCCAGGAGACGGAACTTTCGGGCAGGTTCCGGGCAAGGTCCAGTCTGAACAAAGATTTTGCACGACCTGGGATGCTTGAGGTGCACTGAGGCCAGAAGTTTCGGGTACCGGAGGTTCCGGACCAGCTTCTTGTCAGGGTTCAAGATATTGAGACAGTTTGCATGCCTGGGGACGGTCTTGGATACCTGAGAGGCCGGAGGTTCCGGGCTGGCTGGAAGTTCCAGGGTAGACCGTGGTCTTCCCTTGACACTCATCTTCTCTTCTTTGTTCGATCCTTCTCCTTGCGCTCCCAAGATCCGGTGGTGGCTGACGTACCTGATCATGCAAATTATCTCTTCTTGAGGTAGCTGTCGTGTCTCATGACAAGATATGTGTAGCTCGAGAAGGAGGGATGTCACCTCGTATTTGAGGGAGCATGTGCAATATCTTGTCATAGGTCCACTTGGATCTTGACGGGTTGGTTCAGTATCCATGGGGATGACCATGTGATGCTCTGTCCTTGGGAAAGATTCGTCCTCATATCCAGATCCTCATCACCATGGAAAGGGGTTAGGTCCTTGACGTTCAATTAGTCACTCACATTGTACTTGTTGCATGGAATGTTGATCTTGTAGGCGTTGTCATTGTTGTGGGCCACCATCTTGATGGGTTCATCGGCTCGAGGAAGTAACTTGGACTTGCACTCTTTGGGGAATTTATCCTTGCGAAGGTGTAGTCACACAAGATCACCAATGTTGAACACCATTGGGTGCTTTTTGATGTTGCGCTTGGTGATGACCTGCTCCACTTGGCATTCAATCGTGCGTCTTGTTTCTTCATGCATCTTCTTGATGTAGCTTGCCCTTGCACCTGTGTCCATCTTCACTCATTCTTGGAGTGGTAGATGAAAAATGTCCAATGGGTACAAATGGTTGAAGTCGTACACCACTTCGAAGGGAGACGTGCCGATGGTGGAGTGGCCCGCGTGGTTGTAGGCGTACTCAGAAATGGGTAGGCAACCTTCCCATTCCTTGATCTTCTTCTTGATCAACACGCCAAGTAGCGTAAACAACGTCCGGTTGGTGATGTTTGTTTGGTCGTTAGTTTGCGGATGATAGGCCGAAGATAAGAGTATCTTAATTCTGAGCTTGGCACATAACATCTTCCAAAATTATCTTAGAAACTTGATGTCACGGTCCAACACAATGGACTTGGGGACTCCATATAGTCTCACGATCTCCCTACAAAATATATTTGCAACATGTGAAGCATCATCTATCTTGTGACATGGAAGGATATGTGCCATTTTGGAAAAATGATCCATGGCAACAAAGAAGGAATCATAGCCATTCTTAGTTCTTGGAAAACCAAGCATAAAGTCCATGCTTATATATTCCCAAGGTGCAAAAGGTATTGGAAGTGGCATGTATAAACCATGGGATTGAGCTTTTTACTTAGCTTTGCGAAAAGTAGAGCAATGGTTGGTGAAGTATGCCACATCATGGAACACCTTTGGCCAAAATTACTTGTGGGAGAGCATGGCCAATGTCTTGGCGCATCCAAAGTGACCCATGACCTCCACTACAAGCCTCTTGCAAAAGCAACAAATGAAGAGAAGAGTCGTGTATGCAAAGTTTGTTAGCACACATAAGATAGCCATATTTCATGTATTATTTCACCACTACAGGAATCAACTATTTTGCCGACATGCTGCTATAGATGGCAAAGAAAGGTTTACTGACGGCAAAGATTTTGCCGTCAGCCCATGACGGCAAATAATGTCGGCAAATTGAAAGTTGGCAAAGGGGAATTTTGCCGTCAGCATTTGTTCGGACAAACGAATTTTTTTTGGCGTCAGTCAAGAATGTTTGCCGTCAGCGAAAACAAGCAGGCGGCCAAAAAAAGTAACTAATAGAGAGGTGCCACTAACGGACGATGTTAGTGGCTTTGCCGTCATCCGATAGGAAGGCCAGTCGGTAAAATTCGCTTCTTTGCCATCAGCTACTCGTAAATCACAAACGACAAACAAAGGGTATTTTTTTGAAAACCAGGAGCTTTGCTCCCGAGAGATTCGGTCAACACATGCGAGTGGCCCTTTTTAACAGGGAAAGGCTAGGCCGAGCATGGTCAATTTCATTCAAGTTAGTTTTTTCCACACATTTATTCAACATGAGTGAAGTACAAAATGCAAACAAGACACTGAAAGAACTAAAGTTATAGAATAGTCCCAGAAATTAACGCAAAGGACCCTAAAACCAAAAATAAAAATCAATCAAGCCCTTCTTTGCCCCGCCGCCAGCCCGGAGCCTCATCGTGCCGCTCTGCCGTCCTCTGGTTGCCGCGCTGCCGCCCGGCCCTGGAGGTCGCGCCGCCGCTCCGGCCCATCCATGCTCGGCCATGACCCTCGGCCCGCCGCCGCCTGGTCCTACTCGCGCGCGTTGCTCCTGCCCGGGTGCGCTCGGCCGCCCCGCCGTGGCCCGGCTACGCCGCTCCTGACCCTTCGCACACGCCGCTCACCCGCCTTGCACGTCCTCCCCTTCCTAGCAGGGCCAGGTGGTGGCGGGGCAACCCTCGTCGGCAGCTGTGCGGGCCATGGGTGGCTCAGTGTCCTCCACCTGTTGGTTTCCTGGAGTGAAGTAGAGAAAGGGGCTTCTGGAGGAGCTCGTGGTGCGGACGGAGCTCGTGAGGCACATGGGCTCGCGCGGTTGGAGGAGCTCGCGGTGCCAGCAGTGGTGGAGGATCCGTGGTCGGAGGAGATCGCTGTGCCGGCGGTGGCGAAGGATAGGGATAGGGCAGGCGGGCGATGGCATGGCCGATGGGCAAGGTGGTGGGGGGCATGGCCAGGGCCGGCGGGGTAGGTGGTGGGGTGAGGACGAGGCCGACGGGAGAGGTGGTGGTTGGCGAGGCGGCCCGACCGGAGGGAGAAGGGTAAGGGAGAGCACAGAGAGGTGAGAGAGAGAGAGCAAACGTGGGAGCGGGGGAAGGGATAAGGGAGAGAGAGAGTAGTGGGTCCGGTCGGGTGGGGCGTGGGGCAGCCAGACGACGAGCTGGGTCATGTGAGATCTGCAATGTGTGGTCCAGATCTTCCCATGTCAGCAATCCGCGTGATCGATCCATGTGCTGTGTTTCTTCTTTGCCGTCTTGTGAAATAAACCGTAGACGGCAAATTTTTTTGCCGTCATCATTGTTTTACAGACGGCAAAACATGTATTTGCCGTCATCAGTTTTCTTTACACACGGCAAAATATGTCTTTGCCGTCATAAGTTTTTTTTACACACGACAAAATTTCTTTGCCGTCATCAGTTTTTATTACAGGCAGCAAAATATATCTACACCTTCAATCATTCTTTGCCGTCAGCAGCTGACAACAAAAGTGGTCTTGGCCGTCATCCACGATGAAAAGATGACGGCAATGATCTTCACAGTCGGCAAATTACATGATTCCCGTAGTGCTCCCAATAATTGTTAGCTTGACATTTTGCATAAGGAGTAGCAAAAAATATCATGCTCATACAAGTCATTAATATGCTCAAAGCCAATAACATTCAATTCAAGTTGAGGAAATAACATGCATTTGCGGGAAAAAGCATCCTCTACAACATTTTGTTTGCCCTTAATGTACTCGATGACATATGGAAAAGACTCAATGAATTCACTCCATTTAGCATGCCTCTTGTTCAACTTAGTTTGACCTTTAAGGTATTTGATAGTTTCATGATCGGTATGAATAAGAAATTCATGAGGTCAAAGATAATGTTCCCAAACATGCAAAACTCTGACCAAAGCATATAATTCCTTGTCATATATGGGGTAGTTAAGTTGAACACCGGAATGTTTTTCACTAAAGTATGCAATTGGGCATTTCTCTTGCATTAACACACCTCCTATGCCATTACCTCTAGCGTCATAATGAACTTCAAAAGTTTTTTCAAAGTTGGGTAGTGCTAGCAAAGGTGCACGTGTAAGCAAATTTTTAAGCTCGTGGTTGCAGTGTCTTGGGATGGACCCGAGACAAATGGAGCATTCTTCTTGCTCAAAGCATGCAATGGAGATGAAGTGATGCTAAAATCCGTAAAGAATCTATGATAAAATCCGGCTAAGCCAAGGAAACTACGCACTTGTTGCAAATTAGTCGGTAGGGCCATGTTTTAATTCCATCAATTTTAGACTCATCAACTTGAACACCCTTAGAGGAGACAACAAATGCAAGGGAAACAAGCTTGTGAACACCAAAAGTGCATTTTTCCATATTTTCATAAAGTTGCTCTTTTCGAAGGACATGCAAAACTTCTCTAACATGTGAAACATGCTTTCTTAAAGATTTGCTAAACACAAGTATATCGTAAAAGTAGACAACAACACAATATCCAATGAGATGTCGAAGGACATAATGCACCACACATGTGAATGTATTAGGCACTTGAGATAGACCCATCGGCATAACCAACCATTAATAAAGGCTAAATTTTGTTTTGAAAGCCATTTTCCATTCATCACCTTCTTGCATGCGTATTTGATGGTAACCACTTTTCAGATCGATTTTATAGAAAAATGTGCCACCACATAGTTCTTCTAGCATGTCAACAAGGCGAGGAATTGGATGCCGATACCAAATGCCTATATCATTAATGGGACGTCAATCAGAACACATACACATACTACCATCTTTCTTAGGCACAAGAATAAGCGGAACAACACATGGACTTAGACTCACGTACATGCCCATTTTTGAGGAGTGTGTGTACTGGCCTTTATATTGTTTTGGTTTCCTTGGGGTTGACACGGCATGGTGCTTTGTTCGGTAGAGGTGCGTCGGGGATGAGGTCGATGCGGTGCTCGATTCCGTGAAGTGGAGGTAGACCTAGAGGTAGCTCATCGGGAAAAACATCGTGAAATTCCTGCAAAGAATGAGATAAAACCAAAGGAAGATGTTGTGAAGTATTATTCCTCATGGCTTCATATTTGCACAAGTAAAAGGTGAAGAACATTTGATGGGCTCTAACTCACATCCCTTAAGTCACTTTTGGTGGCTAGCAATACTAGGTTTTCCCTGTCCCTCATCGTGGAGTCACTCAAATTTGTCTTGTGGCGCTCACTCTCTTTTAGGTGGATCACTTTCTCACTAGTATCTCCACGAATGTTGAAGCTTTCTTGTTGGCGGTGACTTGACTTTTTGACATTTGTTGAAGCACGTATTCCTTTCCCTTTGGCTTGAAACTATACTGATTGGTCCGACCGTTGTGGATGACGTCCCAGTCATATTGCCAAGGTCTACCAAGGAAGAGTATGTGGCACACGGACATGGAAACCACATAACACTCCAAAGTGTCTTCATATGCACCAATCTTAAAGGAGACTTGAACGGCGTCGTCAACTTGGAGGGTGCCAGAGTCACTTAGTCATTGGACCTTGTAGGGGCGTGGATGCTTCTTCTTGACCAATTGTAGCTTGGAACAAAAAAATTCACTTGCCAAATTGTGGCAACTTCCGCCGTCGATGATGACCTTGATGAATCTCCATTGGATGCCCACTTTTGTGTGGAAGATGTAGCAACAATGGTCTTTGTCTTGTGTTTATTGAAGTGTCGAAACCTTGGAAACAATGAGAACGGGGCTCAGATCATTATCGCAAAATATGTGTGCATGTCCACATGCTCTAGTGCTTCCATCTCGTCGTCACTCATGGAAACATAAGTACCATCATCATGAAGGATCATAATGTGTCTTGTTGGGTACTCAAAAGTCGTGTGGCCGCGACCCTTGCAAGTGAAGCATTGAGTCGAACTTGACTTGGTGGGTGCATCAGTTGGGGTTATAGATGATGAAGCTATTGGCGTGTAGTTTCTTGTAGGAGCGTGGCTTGACGAAGTCTTCTTGTCCTTGTAACTTGAAGTGTCACCGACAGTTGTTGGAGTTCTTGTAGTCGAAGGCATCGAAGTTGAATAAGCTTGAGTACTTGAACGGTAGGTCTTGGAAGAAAACTTCGAGTACTTTTATCATCTTGCATTTGTCGCTCCGCCTTGAATGCTTGATGTATGAGCTTAGTAAGGTTGCAGTAGGATTGGAAGTCCGTGATCTTCTTGATTTGGTAGTTGAGCCCATTCAAGAAATGCGCCATTGTTTGCTCATCGTCTTCCTTGACATTGGCTCATACCATGGCCATTTCCATTTCTTGATAGTATTCTTCAATTGACTTCATGCCTTGCTTGAGGAGTTGAAGTTTTTTCAAGAGACCACGATTGTAGTGAGTAGGCACAAAACGAGCTCTCATGAGGTCCTTAGTTTGATTCCAAGTTGTGATAGACGGTTCCCCTTTCTATCTTCTCCGCTAAATGACTTACTCCATCCAAACGAGAACATAGTCTTAGAACTCAAGTGGAGGCATGGTGATCTTCTTTTGTTTGTCATACTTGTAGAGACGGAAATTCTTGTCAACCTTAAGTTCCCATGAGAGATAGTCTTCGGGATCATTGCTTCCAGAGAACTTAGGCATGGTGAACTTGAGCTTGCCGAAGCATTGTTCATCATTGCGATGGTGATGCCGATGCCCTTATCTTGGAGGTGGCTCATCATTGTCATTGTTATGTTGAGATGCTCTTGCCTTGGTGCTTCTTATTCATTAGGCTCATCGTGATTCGCTTGTGGGTGTTGACGAGGTACACACACTCGGTTTCGCCGTTCTTGGCGCTCTTCTTGTCGATCGGCTTCTCCTTGGCATTCATGTCGGAGTGCTTCTTGTTCTTTGCATGCTTTATGGTTGCGTTCTTCCAAGGCACGAGTTGCATCATGGAGGGCATGTTGTGCTTGAAGCGCTTGTTCTTGGCGATGTTCTTGTTCTTCGTGGTTTTGTTGTTCTTGGTCTTGGTCTTGTTGACGACCTTGTTCACTCTCCCGTAGGCGATATTGTAACCCATTTACATGAAATGGACTGTCCTAAGCTTGATGTTGGTGATCGTGTGGTGAGCATGGACCAGAGCGGTCATCTCGAAGATGAGAACATGCTAGAGGTGGACTTGCGCCGGAAGAGTACCCCGATGAATGGTGACTTCAGTGGCACCGCCATGTCTATGTAGATGATGAGTTACAATATCTAGGTAATCCCTCGTATGCTCCTCCAATTCCCGCAAGTCGGTGGCGAGTTGCTTGATGCGGTCGTTTAAGACATCTTGCGATTGGCACATTGCTTTTCTGGCATCGAAGAAATGCATCTTTGTGATGTAGTCGTTCTTTTTGGCATCGTGCTCCTCAAATGTCAAGTTCGGTATGCTTGACCTTTAGTCCCGACCCTTTAGTACCGGTCCACCACGTGACTGCCTGCATGGGCTGGTGGTGGAGGACCTTTAGTACCGGCTGGTGATACGAACCGGTACTAAGTGTTCTGTTTTTTTTGTTTTAGCTTTTCATTAGGTTTTAGTTTTCCTCTCTATTTTTGTGTTTTCCATTCATTTCAAATTTATTTTATGGTGCTAAATACTGTAAACATTACACAAGTTGATGCATATATATATATATATGTAATATAATATACAATATCTCATACACAGTATATATACAAATGGAATTACACATCCATATATATTATGGACTTATAAATTAAGGCCCAAAACCTGGCCGGGACTAGCTAGCTAGTGCTCCGTATGAAATCTCAGGTTTCTACTACTGATTGCTGGCATTATTGAGGCGGCGGTAAGTAATAGTGCTCTCCGTTTACATCAATGACATGTCTAAGAAGAAATGCCGCAAATTCCTCTTGAAGTGTTACAAAGCGTTTCTCGGGTGAGAGCTTTGACATCATCTGCCAAACCTAGAGTTGTCTTTCACGTGCTCCTCTGTGACGTATACGGCCTTTGGTCTGGATGTGAATGTTCTCGAAGAGGAAGTATCGACATAAATTTGTCCCCTGTGGCTGCTTCGCGCACTTTGCAAAAGAATAGAATTCAATAAGATACTTAATAATCAAGCATGATAATGGTATTGAAACTAGAATTAAAGAGATGCGTGGATCTAGTAGTACTACTTAATTACCTACATCTTTTTCCACTTCAGCTTCGGTTTCCATTGAAGATCGTGATGGTTTTCTTCTATCATCTTTTTCCAAACACTATGCGGCAAAGAAAAAGAACTAAAGAGTTATTATAATTACTTTTGATATCAGGAAATAATGAAAGAAAGCAGGGTCGATAAAGATTGAAATTACTGTTCTATCATAAAATACAAGTCCACGTATGATTGTTCTAGTGTATCTAGTGAGTCGTACACTTGAACAAGTCCATCCGCGAGGATAATATTTAGAAGGATATATTGGTCTCTGCCTAGAAGTTTATATAATTAAGCAGGCATGCATATAACTCATCAACTACACTTGACAATGAGCTAGTAAGCAAAAATAGAATTTGTAGTATACAAGAGAGTAAACACTCACCCCATGTTGTAAGGAAATATATAGTAGATTTGGTATTCATTAGTGTCTCTAGAAAATTTTCCAAGATATCTTCTGTGTCCTTGGCATAATGTTTTACCACATGACCATGAACGATATTTGGGTCGATGAACCCAATGTCATCGATTCCCTCTTGTTTCAATTCCCACATCTTCAATCTGCATAATAGCGCAGAAAAGAACATATATAGTGAGGATAAGCCAATGAACGATATCTTAGCTAGAGACTTAAATTATTAAAGATATAAATCACTTACACACAATAGCAACTGATGAGCGTCTTGTCGATAGAGTCCATGTGGTATAACTGGAAAAGTTCTGAGAATTCAAGACATATGTCACATCAATTGACGTAATGCTCTTTCCTTACTTTGACCATGACCGTCGTCTCCCCTCGCTTTACTTCATGCAGGTACCAATCATGCAACCGTCGCATCGCAGTTGGTAGTTCCTTGTACAGCTCGGGTGTGACAAGTGGTCTTTCGACGACATATTGCATTGCATACTCATCTGCACCATACCCACGGACTTCCTCGATGCCAAGGATTTGGCCAAGAGTGGGACCTACAGCCTCTACTTCTTCGAGGTCGATTGGGTTGCCATGCACGTCGACTGCTTGGATCGATTGCTTGCTTGGATTGGTACTCACCTTGAGCAGAGAGGTCGATAGGTTGGTTTGTTCTCCGGGCTGGGGAACTGTTTTCCCGCTAGTAGTACCACCTGTCGTTGATGCCGTACTTCCCGACTTCTTCCTTGCGCTGGGCCGACTTCTCTGCTCACTTGCCTTCTGAATCTGTTGTTGGGGAACGTCGCATGGGAAACAAAAAAATTCCTACACACACGCAAACCTATCCATGGTGATGAGCATCTACGAGAGGGAGAGTGGATCTATGTACCCTTGTAGATCGCTAAGCGGGAAGCGTTAAGAACGCGGTTGGTGTAGTCGAACATCTTCGCGATCCAAATCGCCGAGCGTCCCGCGATCTCATCACGATCCGTCCCGCGATCCAATCACGATCCGTCCCGCGAACTCATCACGATCCGTCTCACGATCTTGATCACGATATGTCTCGTGAACTCATCACGATCTGTTCTGCGATCTCATCACGAACTGTCTCGCGATCTCGATCACGGTCCTTCCGATCTAGCGCCGAACGGACGGCACCTCCGCGTTCAACACACGTGCACCTTGATGACGATCTCCACCATCTTGATCCAGCAAGAGGAGGTGGAGAGGAGAGAGAGTTCACCGGCAGCATGACGACGCTTCGGTGATGGTGGTGTAGCAATTCCGGCAGGGCTTCGCCTAAGCACTGTAGAAAACCGATCAGAGGAGCACCGGTGAAACGGGTAGCACGTGGCCGTAAAATCTGTGCAAAACCCCTCTATTCCACCAGTATATATAGGAGGAGAGGAGAAGAGGGCTGGCGCAAGGAGAAACTCCAATAGGAGTCGGCCGAAGCTAAGGGGAAGGAGTCCTACTCCTCCTCCACTCCTAGTAGGAGTAGGACTCTTCCTTTTTAGCCTTTTTTCCACCTTTTCCTTTAGGAATTTTGTCTCCTGCGCCATGGGCCTTATTATGGTTGTTCCTCCAGCCCAATAAGGGCTGGCTATCAGTCTCCACAGCCCATGGACCCTCTGGGGTCGAAATACCCCTCCCGGAGGTCTCCCGGTACACTACCGGCACTCCTGGTACACTACCGATGAGCCCGAAACTTTTCCGGCGACCAAACTGGGACTTCCTATATATGAATATTTACCTCCGGACCATTCCGGAGCTCCTCGTGATGTCCAGGATCTCATCCGGGACTCCGAACAACCTTCGGTCACCACCATACATAACTCTACACTATCGAAACGTCACCGAACCTTAAGTGTGCAGACCCTGCGGGTTCGAGAACTATGTAGATATGACCGAAACACCTCTACGGCCAATAACCAATGGCGGGACCTGGACGTCCACATTGGTTCCTACATATTCTACTAAGATCTTCATCGGTCGAACCTCTATGTCAAGGATTCAGTTAATCCCGTATAACGTTCCCTTTGTTCTTCGGTATGTTACTTGCCCGAGATTCGATCGTCGGTATCTCCATACCTAGTTCAACCTTGTTACTGGCAAGTCTCTTTACTCGTTCCGTAATACAAGATCTCGCAACTAAAAATTAATCACATTGCTTGCAAGGCTCATTGTGATGTTGTATTACCGAGTGGGCCCCGAGATACCTCTCCGTCACACGGAGTAATAAATCCCAGTCTCGATCCATGCCAACTCAACAGACACCCTTGGAGATACTTGTAGAGCACCTTTATAGTCACAGAGTTATGTTGCGACGTTTGATACACACAAGGCACTCCTCCAATATCCGTGAGTTGCATGATCTCATGGTCATAGGAACATATACTTGACATGCGGAAAACAGTAGCAATAAACTGACACGATCATATGCTACGTTTGTAGTTTGGGTCTTGTCCATCACATCATTCTCCTAATGATGTGATCCCGTTATCAAATGACATCTCATGTCCATGGCTAGGAAACCTTAACCATCCTTTGATCAACGAGCTAGTCCATTAGAGGCATACTAGGGACACAGTGTTGTCTATTTACCCACACATGCAATGAGTTTCCAATCAATACAATTATAACATGGATAATAAACGATTATCATGAACAAGGAAATATAATAATAACTAATTTATTATTGCCTCTAGGGCATATTTCCAACAGTCTCCCACTTGCACTAGAGTTAATAATCTAGTTCACATCACCATGTGATTCGCATTGTTATGAATCTAACACCAAACGAGCTCTGGGGCTCGATCATGCTTTGCATGTGAGAGAGGTCTTATAGTCAACGGGTCTGCGATATTCAGATCCGTGTGTACTTTGCAAATCTCTATGTCAAACCGTATACACTTCTACCACACTCCACTTGGTACTATTTCCAAATGGCTGCTCCACTATACGTATCCAGATTGCTACTACTAGTCATCCGGATAGGTGTTAAAGCTTGCATTGGCGTAACTCTTTACGACGAACTCTTCATCACCTCCATAATCAAGATAATTTCCTTAGTCCTTTGGTTACTAAGGATAATTTTGACCGCTGTCCAGTGATCCACTCCTGGACCACTCTTGTACCCCTTGACAGACTTATGGCAAGGCACACACAGGTGCGGTACACAACATGGCATAATATAGAGCCTATGGCTAAGGCATAGGGGACAACATTCGTCCTTTCTCTTTCTTCTGCCGTTGTCGAGCTTTGAGTCTCACTCAACTTTCACACCTTACAAATCAAGCGAGAACTCTTTCTCTAACTGATCCATTTTGAACTCTTTCAAAATCTTGTCACGGTATGCACTCATTGAAAGTCTCATCAAGCATCTTGATCTATCTCTATAGATTTTGATGCTCAACAATTAGGTAGCTTTATCCAGGTCTTCCTTTGAAAATCACTTTTCAAACAACCATTTATGCTTTCCAGAAATTCTACATTATTTTCGATCAACAATATGTCATCCACATATACTTATCAGAAATTCTATAGTGCTCCCACTCACTTTACTGCAAATACAAGTTTCTCGTAAACCTTGTATTGACATTAAAACTTTGATCACCTCATCAAAGCGTATATTTCAACTCCGAGATGCTTGCTTCAGTCCATAGAAGGATCACCAAAGCTTGCACACCTTTTAGCATCCTTAGGACTGACAAAACCTTCTAGTTGTATCACATACAACCTTTCCTCAAGCAAACCGATAAGGAAACGATGTTTTGATATCCATCTGCCAGGTTTCATAATTGAAAATGCAGCAACTTCTAACATAATTCCAACAGACTTTAGCATCACTACGAGTGAGAAAGTCTCATCATAGTCAACTCCTTGAACTTGTCACAAACATCTTTGCAACAAGTCGAGCTTTACAAATGGTGACAATTTACCATCAGTGTCTGTCTTCATTTCAAAGATCCAGTTGTACTCAACAACCTGCCGTCCATCAAGCAAGTCTACCAAAGTCTATACTTGGTTTTCATACATGGATCCTATCTCGGATTTCATGGCCTCCAACCATTTGTCGAAATCTGGGCCCATCATCGCTTCTCCATAGCTCGTAGGTTCATCGTTGTCCAACAACATGACTTCCAAGACAGGGTTGTTGTACCGCTAAGGAGCAGTACACATCCTTGTCGACCTATGAAGTTTGATAGTAACTTGATCCTGAAGCTTCATGATCATCATCATTAACTTCCTCTTCAACTAACGTAGGCTTCACAGAAACATCTTTCTGCGCTGCGCTACTCTCTGGTTGAACAAAGGTTTAACAACCTCATCAAGTTCTATCTTCCTCCCACTCAATTCTTTTGAGAGAAACATTTCCTCGAGAAAGGATACGTTTAAGCAACAAACACTTTGCACTAGGATCTGAGATAGAAGGTTCACCCAACTGCTCTTAGGGTATTCTATGAAGATGCATTTGTCCGCCTTGGTTTCGACCTCATTAGGTGAAAACATTTTCCACACAAGTGTGGCAGCCCCAAATATTAAGAAATGGCAGCTTAGGTTTCTATCAAACCATAATTAACATGGTGTCATCTCAACGGATTTAGATGATGCCCTATTTAAAGTGAATGTAGTAGTCTCTAATGCATAACCCCAAAAATTATAGTAGTAAAACGATAAGAGACATCACAGTATGCACCATATCAATAGAGCATGACTATGATGTTCTGACACACCATCATACTATGGTGTTCCAGGTGGCGTTAGTTGTGAAACAAATTTCACATTGTCTTAAGTTGTATGCCAAACTCGTAACTCAGGTATTCACCTCCACGATCATATCGCAGTCATTGTATCTTCTTGTCACGATGATCTTAAACTTCACTATGAATTTGCTTGAACCTTTCAAACGATTCAGACTTGTGTTTCGTTAAGTAAATATACACTATATCTACTCAAATCATCAGTGAAGGTAAGAAAATAACGATATCCACTGCACGCTACAAGACTCACTAGATTGCATACATTAGCATGTAACATTTCCAATGAATCACTTGCCCGCTCCAACCAACGGGGTCCTTTAGTCATCTTGCCCAAGAGGCATGGTTCGCATGTCTCAACCGATTCAAAATCGAATGAGTCCAAGTATCCATCAGCATGGAGTTTCTTCATGCGCTTTATAACAATATGACATTTAGCGGCAGTGCCACAAGTATGTGGTACTATCATCATTTAACTTTGTATCTTTTGACATCAATGTTATGAACATGTGTATTACTACGATCAAGATTTCAACAAACCATTCTCACTGGGTGCATGACCATTGAAGGTATTATTCATGTAAACTGAATAACCATTATTCTCTAACTGAAATGAATAACCGTATTGCAATAAACATGATCTAATCATGTTCATGCTCAACGCAAAACAACAACTAACATTTATTTATGTTCGTCAGTAATCCTGAAGGTAGAGAGAGCGTGCGATGTAGATCACATCAACCTTGGAAACATTTCCAACACATATCGTCACCTCACCCTTAGCTAGTTCTCCGTTTATTCCGTAGCTTTTATTTCGAGTTACTAACATTTAGCAACCGAACCGGTATCCAATACCCAGGTGCTACTAAGAGTACTAGCAAGGTACACATTAATAACTCGTATATCAAATATACTTCTATCGATGTTGCCAGCCTTCTTATCTACCAAGTATCTAGGGTTGTTCCGCTTCAGCGACCGCTCACCTCATAATAGAAGCACTTAGTCTTGGGTTTGAGTTCAACTTTGGGTTGCTTCACTGGAGCAGCAACTGACTTGCTATCCATGAAGTTTCCCTCCTTGCTCTTGCCCTTCTCGAAACTAGTGGTTTTGATGAACCATCAACACTTGACGCTCCTTCTTGATTTGTACCTTCGTGGTGTCAAACATCGCGAACAGCTCAGGAATCATTATTTCTATCCCTGGCAATTTATAGTTCATCACCAAGTTCTAGTAGCTTAGTGACAGTGACTTGGAGAACTATATCAATCACTATCTTATCTGGAAGATTACCTCTCACTTGATTCAAGCGATTGTAGTACCCAGACAATCTGAGTACATGCTCAACGATTGAGCTATTCTCCTTCATCTTACGGGCAAAGAACCTTGTTGGAGATCTCATATCTCGCAACATGGGCACGAGCCTGAGATCCTAATTTCAGCTCTTAGAAACATCTCATATGTTCCGTGACGTTCAAAACGTTTTGGAGCCTCAATTCTAAGCCGTAATGCATGACGCACTAAACTATCAAGTAGTCATCAGAACGTGCATGTCATATGTTCACAACATTTACAGACGACGCTAGAGGGGTTGGCGCACCGAGCGGTGCATTAAGGACATAAGCCTTATGTGTAGCAAAGAGGACAATCCTTAGATCATGGACCCAGTCTGCAATATTGCTACCATCATCTTTCAACTCTATTTCTCTAGGAACATATAAAAAAGTAAGGGAGATACAACGCGAGCTAGTAATCTACAACATAATTTGCAAAGACACTATTGACTATGTTCATGATAATGAGTTCTATTAATCATATTACTTAAGAACTCCCACTCAAATTGACATCCCTCCGATCATTCGAGTGATACATGATCCAAATTCACCAACTCAAGTCCGATCATCACGTGAGTTGAGGTGGCTGCAATGGTGAACATCATTATGTTGATCATATCTACTATATGACTCATATTTGACCTTTCGGTCTCTTGTGTTCCGAGGCCATGTCTGTACATGCTAGGCTCGTCAAGTTTAACCCGAGTGTTCTGCACATGCAAATCTAGCTTGCACCCGTTGTATGTGAACGTAGAGTCTATCACACCCGATCATCACGTGGTGTCTCAACACGACGAACTTTCGCAACGGTGCACACTCGGGGAGAACACAATTTATCTTGAAATCAAGTGAGGGATCACCTTATAATGCTACCGTTGTCCTAAGCAAAACAAGGTGCATAAAAAAGTATTAACATCACATGCAAATCATAAGTGACATGATATGGCCATGAACTTGTGCTTTTGATCACCATCTAGAAAGCACCGACATGATCTCCATCGTCACCGGCATGACACCATGATCTCCATCATCTTGATCTCCATCAACGTGTCACCATCGGGGTTGACACGTCCTGCATGCTTCTACTACTATTGCTACCGTTTAGCGATAAAGTAAAGCATTACATAGCGCTTAATGATTGACACGCAGGTCATACAATAATTAAAGACAACCCTATGGCTCCTGCCGATTGCCGTATTCATCGATGTGCAAGTCGTGAAATTCTATACATCACATGATCATCTCATACAGCACATATATCTCATCATGTAATTGGCCATATCACATCACAACATACCCTGCAAAAACAAGTTAGACGTCCTCTAATTGTTGTTGCATGTTTTACGTGGCTGTTATGGGTATCTAGCAAGAACAATTCTCACCTACGCATAAACCACAACGGTGATACATAGATTGCTTTCAACCTTCTCAAGGACCGCCTTTGTCGGATCCGATCTAACTAAAGTGAGAGAAACTGTCACCCGCAAGCCATCTAAGAAACAAGTTGCGTCGAGGGAACCGGTCTCTCGTAACCGTACGAGTAATGTTGGTCTGGGCCGCTTCATCTCACAATCCTGCTGAACCAAAATCCGACCAAGGGAGGAAGCAATCTAAGCATCAACGCCCACAAACCTTTTGTGTTCTACTCGAGATCTCATCGAACCATCAACCTAGCTCATGATGCCACTATTGGGGAACGTCTCATGGGAAACAAAAAATTTCCTACGCACACGCAAACCTATCCATGGTGATGAGCATCTATGAGAGGGAGAGTGGATCTACGTACCCTTGTAGATCGCTAAGCGGGAAGCGTTAAGAAACGCGGTTGGTGTAGTCGAACATCTTCGCGATCCAAATCTCCGAGCGTCCCGCGATCTCATCACGATCTGTCCCGCAATCCAATCATGATCCGTCCCGCGAACTCATCACGATCCGTCCCGCGATCTCATCACGATCCATCTCACGATCTTGATCACGATCTGTCCCGTGAACTCATCACGATCTATTCCACGATCTCATCACGAATTGTCTCGCGATCTCGATCACGGTCCTTCCGATCTAGCGCCGAACGGACGGCACCTCCGCGTTCAGCACTTGTGCAGCTTGATGACGATCTCCACCATCTTGATCCAGCAAGAGGAGGTGGAGAGGAGAGAGAGTTCACCGGCAGAATGACGGCGCTCCGGTGATGGTGGTGTAGCAATTCCGGCAAGGCTTCGCCTAAGCACTGTAGAAAACCGATCAAGAGGAGCACCGGTGAAACGGGTAGCACGTGGCCGTAAAATCTGTGCAAAAACCCTCTATTCCACCAGTATATATAGGAGGAGAGGAGGGCTGGCGCAAGGAGAAACTCGAATAGGAGTCGGCCGAAGCTAAGGGGGAGGAGTCCTACTCCTCCTCCACTCCTAGTAGGAGTAGGACTCTTCCTTTTTAGCCTTTTTTTCACCTTTTCCTTTAGGACTTTTGTCTCCTGCACCATGGGCCTTATTGTGTCTGTTCCTCCAGCCCAATAAGGGCTGGCTATCACTCTCCACAGCCGATGGACCCTCTGGGGTCGAAATACCCCTCTAGGAGGTCTCCCGGTACACTACCGACACTCCCGGTACACTACCGATGAGCCCAAAAATTTTCCGGCGACCAAACTGGGACTTCCTATATATGAATCTTTACCTCCGGACCATTATGGAGCTCCTCATGACGTTCAGGATCTCATATGGGACTCCGAATAACCTTCGGTCACCACCATACATAACTCTACACTACCGAAACATCACCGAACCTTAAGTGTGCAGACCCTACGGGTTCGAGAACTATGTAGACATGAACGAGACACCTCTACGGCCAATAACCAATGGCGGGACCTGGACGTCCACATTGCTTCCTACATATTCTACGAAGATCTTCGTCGGTCGAACTTCTATGTCAAGGATTCAGTTAATCCCGTATAACGTTCCCTTTGTTCTTCGGTATGTTACTTGCCCGAGATTCGATCGTCGGTATCTCCATACCTAGTTCAACCTCGTTACTGGCAAGTCTCTTTACTTGTTCCGTAATACAAGATCCCACAATTAACAATTAGTCACATTGCTTGCAAGGCTCAAGGCTCATTAGTAGGCCCCGAGATACCTCTCCGTCACACAGGGTAACAAATCGCAGTCTCGATCCATGCCAACTCAACAGACACCCTTGGAGATACCTGTAGAGCACCTTTATAGTCACCCAGTTATGTTGCGACGTTTGATACACACAAGGCACTCCTTCGATATCCGTGAGTTGCATGATCTCATGGTCATAGGAACATATACTTGACATGTGGAAAACAGTAGAAATAAACTGACACGATCATATGCTACGTTTGTAGTTTGGGTCTTGTCCATCACATCATTCTCCTAATGATGTGATCCCGTTATCAAATGACATCTCATGTCCATGGCTAGGAAACCTTAACCATCCTTTAATCAAGGAGCTAGTCCATTAGAGGCATACTAGGGACACAGTGTTGTCTATTTACCCACACATGCAATGAGTTTCCAATCAATACAATTATAGCATGGATAATAAACGATTGTCATGAACAAGGAAATATAATAATAACTAATTTATTATTGCCTCTAGGGCATATTTCCAACATCTGTCGCTTAGAGTCTATCGGCATACGCTCCACATAAGCCGGAGGTCGATTAATAAAGTGTTCCATAAAGTGCTCTTGGACTACCTTGGGTATTACCTCCTTTGGTGGCAGAGTCTTCTTCGCAAAAAAGGATTTCACTTGCCGATCGCTTTCAATTTTGGTTTCCTCTGGTGTCATGTCGTAAGGTAGCTTCCTTTTGGCCAAAGGCTCGGGTTTCTTGTTTGCTTTCTTCCAAAGAGGACTGCTGATGGCCTTCCTCTTTTGGGAGCCCTGCTGGTAGGACCGCTGCCGGGGTGGAGTCGTCTCACGCGGCGGAGATCGATATCGACGATATGAACTCGCGTCGTGCTCCATCCCGAGGTTGAGTGGCCTCGCGCTTGGGACGACTGCTGGCGAGGTGGGGAGGACTACTGGGGAGGTGGGGAGGACTGCTGGCGCTGCGATCCTCTGGCTGGGATCCCTCGCATTGGACATCGATACTCGAAGGAGCCGGTGGCCTTAGCGCCGAATGTGGAAAGACGATTGCTACTTCTCTACAACGTCACCAGAAATTGGCTAGTTGATAGTAGAATTCTTGTCTTGCTTTGGTTTTTCCCTTAAAGAGGAAAGGGTGATGCAACAAGGTAGCGGTAAGTATTTCCCTTAGTTTGAGAACCAAGGTATCAATCCAGTAGGAGTAACAAGATGAGGCCACAAAGAACCTACACAAACACAAACAAACTTGCACCCAACGCGATAAAGAGGTTGTCAATCTCTTCACGATTGCTTGCAAAGTGAGATTTGATAGTGATAGTAGATGAATATAAATAAGTAAATAAAATTGCAGCAAAGTATTTTTAGTATTTTTGTGTTTAGATCTGAATATATTATGTGTAAAATAGACCCGGGGGCCATAGTGTTCACTAGAGGCTTTTCTCATGAAAACAAGTATTACGGTGGGTGAACAAATTACTGTTGAGCAATTGATAGAATAGCGCAAAGTCATGACGGTATCTAAGGCAATGAGCATACATATAGGCATCTTGTCCGAGACAAGTAGACCGATACTTTCTGCATCTACTGCTGTTACTCCACACATCGACCGCTATCCAGCATACATCGAGTGTATTAAGTTCATGATAAACGGAGTAACGCTTTAAGCAAGATGACATGATGTAGAGGGATAGATTCATGCAATATTATATAAACTCCATCTTTTTACCCTTCATGGAAACAACACGATGCGTGCCTCGCTACCCCTTCTATCACTAGGTAAGGACACCGCACGGTATGAACCCAAAACCAAGCACTTCTCCCATTGCAAGAACTATAGATCAAGTTGGCCAAACGAAACCCATAACTCAAATAGAATTACAAGGATATGAAATCATGCATATAAGAAACCAGAGGAGACTCAAATAATATTCATAGATAATCTAATCATAAATCCACAATTCATCGGATCTCAACAAACACACCGCACAAGAAGATTACATCGGATAGATCACCATGAAGATCATGGAGAACTTTTTATTGAAGATCAAAGAGAGAGAATAAGCCATCTAGATACTAGCTATGGACCCGTAGGTCTGAGGTGAACTACTCACGCATCATCGGAGAGGCAATGGTGTTGATGAAGAGGGCCACCGACGATGAATTCCCCTCTGGCAGGATGCTGGAACGGTCTCCCGATTGGTTTTTGGTGGCTCTGGAGGTCTGCGGCGGCGAAACTTGCGATCTAGGTTTATTTCTGAGGGTTTCCGTATTTATAAGACCATCTAGAGTCGGGAACACGTAAAGAGGCGCCACGAGGAGGTCACGAGCCCCCTAGCCGCGACCAGGGGGGCCACGCCTCCCAGGCTCGTGACTTCCTCGGGCCGCCTCTCCGGTATCTTTTTATTCAGATATTTTTGATATTTTCCATAAAAAATCACGGCGAAAGTTTTATTCCGTTTGGACTCCGTTTGACATTCCTATCTGAAAAAGGTCAAAAACACGGAAAAAACAGGAACTGACAGTGGGCACTTGATTAATAAGTTAGTCCAAGAATAATATAAAATAGCATATTCATGCATAGAAACATCCAAAGTTGATAATATAATAGCATGGAACAATCAAAAATTATAGATATGTTGGAGACGTATCAACGATGCAGTCCTTACTCCATAGAATGAGACCACGGCCGACTTCTGCCAGTGTGGACTCCCCCTCACCTCTAGGGATGTCAAGCTGTCGTTCATCATATCCTGGCTCTTTTGCGTCCACTGTGACACGAGCATACCCAGCTGGAACCGGATTGAAATGCCAGAGAACATTAGGTGTATTTGGTAAAGCATAGCCCGTCGCGAACCGCACGGGTATGATCTTCATTTTCTGGATTAGCTCACAAGATGTCTTCTCAATGATATCATCCACGGGGGTGTGACCCAGAGGTGCCCCCGTGGAACCCATGCTGCTTTTCTACAGTGTAGATGGGACGGGTTCCGATGCGTCCTGTCATGGAGTTGCCCTTTCCTGGGTCAATACATGTATTTGCAGCTGCTGCTGCTCGTAATTCTGTTCCAACTATGAAAGCCGGTCTGCTTCCACCTTCTTTTTTCTCGAACGGATTTTATAACTGTCCTTCCATCCCACAAACCCCTGATACCACGGAACAATGCCCATGCCTCGTGTTCGTCCTTCGCGTTCGGGATTTTCAAGGGCGCGTGTAAGCTCGTCGTTCTCTCTATCGGGGTGAAACTGTCCTTCTTGGACAACTTTTATTGCTTCAATCAACTCATCTGATGCATGCTTCAGACTGGCCAGTGCAATAATCTTCCCTGTTGCTAGGTCCAACTTTCCCCCATGCGCAAAAAACCAATTCATGCACCTCCGGGGCCACTGGAAGGTTATTGGAGTGATCCCTTCAGCATGCATCTTATTCTCTAATGCATCCCACTTAGGAATGGCTGACTTGTATCCACCTATCCCTAGTTTTGGTGATACTTTTTTTCTATGCATTTATCTTATTTTTTGCCGACTTCTCCATAGCAGCTTCCGATGTATTTTACTCGATAAATGCATCGCAGTGATTCCTTACCTTCTCGTATATTCCTCTGAATTCGGGCGCCTTCTTGCCTCTACCGTTGTACTCGGTCCATAATCTTTTCTTCCAAGTCTGGAACGCGTCGGCCATCTTATGGAGAGAAAACTCCTTGACTTTGTCCCTTTGGCGCTCCGAGAGAGAATCTGGTAGGATGAAATGCTCCATGAGATCTCGCCAAAGGGCATCTTTAATTCTTTTGTCGACATAATTCACTCCTGGTTTTGGTTTGTTTGGCAGAATCCATTATTGCATTGTGATCGGGATGCCGTCCCTAACAACCACTCCACATTGATGCACAAATGTCTTGGCATTGGCTTTAGGGTGAGTTGGTGCGCCATCATGTTTGAAAGCATCAAGATCGAGCTTTACGCTGTCGTCCAATATTTTTGCACCGCCTCGTACCTTTCTACTAGATTGGCTCGATCTGGAGGGCTGATAATTAAAATAAGAAAGATTTGTTAATATGTATATATAAAACAATTAATACACATGTAATGATCACCAGAGGCTAATATGTGTATATACCTTGTCGGACATTGTTAGTTGTTCTGGATTTTGGAACATAAGTTGTTCTTCCTCGGCCTCACATCCATCACCATAATCGTTCAGGTATTGTGAGCCGTCATCATCATGTGATTCGCCCAGAAGGTCCGCTGGGTTTTCGGAGGAGCGTATCATGTCAAAGATGTCCTCTTCATGAGCTCTACCGGTATTGTCCATAACTTAATAACTAATCCATAATAATACAGATAAAACAAATTAGTATTAAAATTAGCATGCATTCAAGAAGCAAAATAACTGATAGTTAATTAATAATGCATCATCGAATACATATATAGTAGTTCTTATAAAAGATCTCATCTCATAATCTCGGATAATAGTTAATACATCGGCTAATCCATCTAATACATCATAATAATACACATATAGTAGCTAATATATCTATCTAGCTAGAACCCTAGCGCCCGACGGATATCGGGGCGGGCGGTGGACATCCAAAGAGAAGGAACCATCACAGGAACATAGCTCCATTGAGATCCTTGAAGAATATACCAGGTATTGTCGGACCTAGCCTCCAAAGCTGCCATGTAGCAACGGAGCTGCTCGTTCTCCTTGCTGACATGGTACTGTACCACCTCCGCGGGGGACTCAAGCCTTCGAGTCGTCCGTGCACCATGTGTCCGCCACGAGAGAACCTCCGGGTCGACGACGGGCTGGCTCCTCACCAAGCTGCGCCGCTTGGAAGGCAGCACCTCCGAGTACCAGCTCGGCGGAGCCCAGTCCCGGACAGGGCCCCTCGGCTCAAGAAAGTGACCTCCTCCGCCGACTCGACGACGAGGATGCGGGATCGGCATCATCGACGTCGAGAAGAAACACTTAATTATGAAAACAAATTAAATAACACTTAGAAAAATTAACACTTAGCATCTATCAAATGAAACGGATGGTGAATAACATCCGGGAATATTTCCCCAAGTCTGCATATGCACATTTTCTATATACATCATTCCATCCCTCTATACATACAGACATACATACATGGACAAAAAAATTCTATGAACAAAAAAAATCATCATTACAACATTTTCTATATATATATATATATATATATATACATCCATCTAAACATCCATCTAACATCTTTATCTATCCAAAGCTCTAATGCAAAAATGAAATCCAATGCAAAAAAGCATCTAAACATCCATCTAGCATCTCTATCTATGCATCTAACATCTCTATCTATCAATCTATCTATCCATCTAACATATCCATCTAACAACTTTGCCACAACATATCTATCTAAAAATCTAAACATCCATCTAACAACTTTGCCACAACATATATATCTATCCATCTAACATTCCTAAAATTCTTAAAATTCCTAAAATTCCAGCATCTAATCCATAGTTAAATTCCTACAATTGCTAAAAATCCTAAAATTCCTAAAATTCCTAAAAATCATCTTTTGCATCATAGTACATTTTGGCAGGGCTCGTCGGGGCTCACTAACGGGAAGGATCGTTAGGGCTCGTCGGGGCGGGTCAGTGGGACGATGCGTTGGGGAGGGCTTGGCGACGGTGTCGGGGGCGGCAACGAGGAGCGGGATCGGGGAGGAGGGAGAAGTCCGGCGACGGCGTCGGGCAGGGCTCGGGGACGGCTCAGAGGCGACGGCATCGGGCAGGGCTTGGGGACGGCTCGGAGGCGACAGCGTCTGGGGCGGCGACAAGGAGCTGGCTCGGGGAGGAGGGCGAGGAGGTCCGGCTACGAGGACAACGGATTCCGGCAGCTTGGCGGTGGCACAAATAAGCTTCTCCCGGTGCGTGGCTCGGCCCGGGACGAGGCCTCAACTATTTATACGTGGAGGACCTTTAGTACTGGTGTGTGGCTCGCACCGGTACTAAACACCCTATAGTACTGGTGCGAGCCACGCACCGGTACTAAAGGTCCACCCCAAAAAATGCGCCGGGCAGTAGACCTTTAGTACCGGTGCGTGGCTCGCACCGGTACTAGAGGTTTTTTAATTCATTATTAAATATTATTGTCAGAAATACCCCTTAACTTTAGAAAATCATAGAAAAAATCTATGACTCCAATGGAAATAAATAATGAATGAAAAAATATCAGAAAAATATAAACAATCTGTTTATGGCATTTCTATGCATGTTTGAACAACTTAAACTGTTGTATAAGACAATTGCTTAAATGGCATTTCAAATGTCATATCTCGAGTTTGAAAAGCAGTACAAAGAACTCTGAAAAGGTTGTAACTTGGCATGACATCATAATTTTACCCACATAGCAACTTCTAAAGAGTTGAGAGGGTTACGACAAAAACTGGATGCACTTTGTGTACAAATTGGACAATCTCTTTCGAAGTTTGAGGGTTTCGGACAAAAACTCATCTATTGCAAAGTGATTTCATTTTTAATAACTTATTTTAACTTCATACTTTTGGAGTGTTCAATATGCACCATTCAGAGGAACATCGTCAATTTTCAACCCTCTCTGACTTCATTTGTTTTTTTTCATGTATTTAATGATTTATTTTGAGCTAAATGACCCTGAATTTGAAAAGCAGTAAAATGAACTCTGAAAAGGTTGTAACTTGGCATGACATCATAATTTCACCCACAGAGCAACTTCTAAAGAGTTGAGAGGGTTACGGCAAAAACTGGATGCACTTCGTGTATAAATTGGACAATCTCTTTCGAACTATGAGGGTTTCGGACGAAAACTCATCTATTACAAAGGGAGTTCATTTTTAATAACTTATTTTAACTCCATAGTTTTTGTGGGTTCAATATGCACCATTCAAAGGCACATCATCAATTTTCAACCCTTTCTGACTTCATTTGATATTTTTCATGCATTTAATGATTTATTTTGAGCTAAATGACCCTGAATTTGAAAAGCAGTACAAATGAACTCTGAAAAGGTTGTAACTTGACACGATATCATAATTTCACCCACATAGAAACTTCTAAAGAGTTGAGAGGGTTACCGCAAAAACTGGATGCACTTCGTGTACATACTGTTATAAAGATAGCATGCTAGAAAATGCATGCATGTCCTTCACATAGAAAGTGATGACGGTGAAGCCGGTCACATCCCAGAGTGGGATCGCGCAGTGTAAGAATTTTTTTACGTGTTTGTCCCTTGCTTATGATTGCACCGTAACCATGGAGAATCTTCATCATTTAACAGGATGGTTGGGTCAGTCTTCACTCTGAAGGGAGGGATTTCATGAAACTTTTCATAATCTTCTGACATGTCTGTCTTCTCCTCCGGTCCTACAATGTTTCTTTTCCCTGAAAGAACTATGTGGCGCTTTGGCTCATCGTATGATGTATTCGCTTCCTTATATTTTTTCTGCTCGGTTTGCTAGACATGTCCTTCACATAGAAAACCTGAGCCACATCATTGGCTAGGACGAATGAGTCGTGTGTGTACCCAAGATTGTTGAGATCCACTATTGTCATTCCATACTACGGGTCTACCTATACCCCGCCTCCAGTATATTTGACCCATTTGCACCGAAACAAAGGGACCTTAAGATCAGGTCCATGGTCAAGTTCACATATCTCCTCTATGTAACCATAATATGTGTCTTGAAAGTTGGTTGCATCATAGAGGACTCCACTATTTTGGTTGGTGCTCTTTTTATGTTGGGAGATCGTGTAAAATGTATTCCCATTTAACTCGTACCCTTTGAAAGTCGTTACAGTCGAACTTGGTGTCTTGGCCAACCAGTACAGTTCATCTGGAACTTCGTTGTCATTGATGAGCTTTGTTTGCAACCAACCAGCGAAAGTCTCCATGTGTTTATGTTCAATCCAGGGGCCAAACTGCTCCGGGTTCTTGGACCGTACAATATCCTTGTGTTCCTCGATATATGGAGTCACCAAGGTGGAATTTTGTACAACTGTGTAGTGTGCTTGAGTGAAAGAATGCCGTCCATATTTATTGCTTCTTTCTTTCCTAGTGTGCCTTTTCCACCTAGTCTCCCTCATGCCGTGATACAGGAAGACCAATCGGCTTAATGTTAGGAACAAAGTCAACACAAAACTCAATAACCTCCTCTGTTCCATATCCCTTGGCGATGCTTCCTTCTGGCCTAGCATGGTTATGAACATATTTCTTTAAAACTCCCATGAACCTCTCGAAGGGAACATATTGTGTAGAAATACAGGACCCAGAATCTTAATCTCTTTGACTAGGTGAACTAGAACGTGCGTCATAATATTGAAGAAGGATGGAGGGAACACCAACTCGAAACTAACAAGACATTGGACCAGGTCATTCTGTAACCTTGGTAGGATTTCTAGATCAATTACCTTCTGAGAAATTGCATTGAGGAATGCGCATAGCTTCACAATGGTTAATCGAACATTTTTCGGTAGAAGCCCCCAAGTGCAACGGGAAGTAACTATGTCATAATCACGTGGCAGTCATGAGACTTTAGATTTTGAAATTTTTTCTCTGCCATATTTATTATTCCCTTTATATTCGATGAGAAGCCAGACGGGACCTTGATACTGAGCAGGCATTCAAAAAAGATTTCCTTCTCTTCTTTCGTAAGATCGTAGCTGGCAGGACCTTGATACTGCTTTGGAGGCATGTCGTCTTTTTCGTTAATTCTTTGCTTGTCCTCCCGTGCCTCCGGTGTATCTTTTGTCTTTCCATACACGCCCAAGAAGCCTAGCAGGTTCACACAAAGATTATTTGTCATGTGCATAACATCGATTGCATTGTGGACCTCTAGGGATTTACTATATTCAAGTTCCCAAAATATAGATTTCTTCTTCCACATGGGTGTGTGTCCGTTGGCGTCATTCGGAACAGATTTTCCGCCAGGACACTTTCCAAAGTTTATCTGTAAATCCTTGACCATATCAAATATATATTCACCAGTACGGTGGCCAGGCTTCTTCCGATTATCTGGATCACCTCTCAAATGGTTGCCTGCCTTTCTTAAGATATGCTTGATCGGTAGAAATCAACGATGTCCCGGGTACACATTCTTCTTACATTTATCCAAATATATACTTTCAGTATCATCTAAACAGTGCGTGCATGCATTGTATCCCTTGTTTGTATGTCCTGAATGGTTACTAAGAGCAGGCCAATCATTGATGGTTACAAACAACAACACTCGTAGGTCAATTTCCTTCTATGTGTGTGCATCCCACACACGTACACCTGGTTTTTTCCACAACTGTAGAAGTTCATCAACTAGTGGCCTTAGGTATACATCAATGTCGTTGCTGGGTTGCTTAGGGCCTTGGATGAGCACTGGCATCATAATGGACTTCCACTTCATGCACAACCAAGGAGGAAGGTTGTAGATACAAAGAGTCACGGGCCAGGTGCTGTGACTGGAGCTCTGCTCCCCAAAAGGATTCATGCCATTTGTACTAAGACCAAACCATAAGTTCGTTGCGTCAGCTGCAAAGTCCTCGAACTCCCTCTCGATTTTTCTCCACTGCGACCCATCAAAGGGTGCTCTCAACATCCCATCTATCTTACGTTCTTCTTTGTGCCATCGCAACAACTTGGCATGCTCTTTGTTTTGGAACAAACGTTTCAATCGTGGTATTATAGGAGCATACCACATCACCTTGCCAGGAACCCTCTTCCTATGGCGTTCTCCCTCCACATCACCAAGGTCATCACGGGGTATCTTATAGCGCAGTGCACCGCATACCGGGCATGCATCCAAATTCTGGTACTCCTCACCGCGATAGAGGATGCAGTCATTAGGGCATGCATGTATCTTCTACACCTCTAATCCTAGGGCGCAAACAACCTTATTTGCGTCGTACGTACTTTTAGGGAATTCGTTATCCTTTGGAAGCATCTTCTTTATCATTATCAGCAATTCTTGAAATCCCATGTCAGTTACACCATTCTTCGCCTTCCATTGCAGCAATTCCAGCGTGGTACCCAGCTTTTTCTGGTCATCTTCAGAATTTGGATACAATAATTTCTTGTGATCCTCTAACATGCATTTCAACTTCAACATCTCCTTGTCACTTTCGCAGTTTCTCTTTGCATCAGCAATGACCCGACCCAAATCATCAGCGGGTTCATGTGATGCCTCTTCTTCAGCTTACCCCATTGATGCCTCTTCTTCAGCTTCCCCCATTGTTGTATTGGCGAAAGGATAGTTTTCATCATCCTCTTCTTCTTCATTGTCTTCCATTATAACCCCTCTTTCTCCATGCTTGGTCAACAGCTATAGCCGGACATGAAACCGGACTTCAGCAGGTGGTAGTGAAGGGTTTTTGTGGTATAGTAATTCCTATCATTCTTACAGTCACGACATGGAGAACACATGAAACCATTCTGCTTGTTTGCCTCAGCCACATGAATAAAATCATGCAGGCCATTAAGGAACCCTGGACTTAGTCGGTCATCGTACATCCATTGTCGGCTCATGTTCACTACACAACATCAAAGTGACCAAATTAATACAACTTCATCATCACATTAAAACCAAGGTAGAGCTAGCAGTGACCAAATGTTATTACTGTAAATAATAGATACTTATAGTTCATACATACATCTCATAAAACAACATACAACTATCTAAAACATGTAAATGCAACAACAAATGTGATCATAATCGCAACTAAGGTAACAATTGAGCCAATGGCATAATGATACCAAGTCTCTTTATCAATGGTATATTTTCTAATCTTTCTAAGCTTCAAGCGCATTCCATCCATCTTGTTCTTGTGATCATCGACGATATCAGCAACATGCAACTCCAATCCCATCTTCTCATCTTCAGTTCTTTTCAATTTTTCTTTCAAATGATCTATTTCTTTTCCAACTTGTGTTAATTTCTCGAGCAGAATTGCATAGTCAGTTGGAATTTCTGGTTCAACTACTTCCTATAGATAAAAACATCTACGTCAATTTGGTGGCATAATTAATTTTCATAGACATTAGGTGATGTGTGAAATAGTTATAAAAGATAACGACATACCACATCTGAATCATAGACTGGACGAGGGCCGACGTGGGCGGATAGCATAACCATGACACTATAGAATAACTAACAATAATACAAGTAAGTAAATCGTACACGTAGCTATCTAAATCATACAAGTAATTTTTTAACAAAAAGTTTTTCAGAAGAACAAGAGGTTCACCAAGGTGGCCGGTGCCGCGACGAGACGGTGCAGACGATTGTCGATGGTTAGGACGGGGATGGGAAGGCACCAAATAAACCACACCTACACATATGCAACCTAACAAGTTAATTTGACCTCAAATTGCATATAAATCAAATAAACTCCCACATAATGAGCACTCCTCCAAAACCTAGCTAAAACCCACAAATCACATATCTTTGAGCATAACACAAGCTAATCTAGCAATGAGAGATGAAGGGGCAAAGTTGCTAACCTTTGTGAACACTTGGATAGATGGGGTGCCTTTAATCTTGAAAAATCCTTGGCAAAATGGAGGATGAGCTTCGAGCAAGAAGAAGAACAGGGGAGAAAACAGAGAAATGAGAGCCCCTTTGATCGGCTGCGGACGAAGCATATATATAGGAAGTATTTAGTACCGGTTGGTGACACCAACCGGTTCTAAAGGTTTCCCTTTAGTACCGGTTGGTGTCACCAACCAATACTAAAGAGGTACTTGGGGCCCAAGTCTGACCAAAAGCCTGCGACGCCCCCTTTAGTACCGGTTCATGACACAAACTAGTACTAAAGATCCCTTACGAGCTGGTACTAAAGGTCACCCTGCTCCTAGTCGTTGGAGCCGACACGAACCGGGACTAATACCATCTTTAGTACCGGCTCGTAACCAGACCGGGACTAATGCTTGGGATGAAAGGTCTGTTTTCTACTAGTGTGGATCAAACATCACTCAATGTACAATATGGATGTAGTAGAATTGGTACCAGAGATTGTCACTCTGACACCTACACAATTAAGGATTATCGAGTAGTTTAGTTAGGATAGTGGCATAAAATCCAAGCAATTCGTTAGTCAAGATTCAATAATGCTGAAAAATATTCACAAATTTGCAAGTGAGACAAATAGATGAATAGCAACGATTGTACACGAAAATACATACACAAATAGATAATTCTGGTCGTGCAACCAAGGAATGAGCACAAAATGTGGTATCCACAGAAAAAGCTCGTGTTCCAGAATAGTAGAGAGACGCTAGAATGATTGCTCAAATGGGTGTGATATGAACTTGTGCACAACCTATAAGAAACAAGACGTGTCATCTTTCTATCCCGACTATGCTATTTATGTTTGAGGCACGATGACAATCGTTCAAGAGATCCAAGATGATCAAGTATGATATGCAATTTCGCGATGCTACTACTTTTTCCCTTGCTCTTAGCTTAAAAGCTTTAGTTCTCTTTTTTCCCTTTGGTAATGATATTTTGTATGGTCACTATGCGGAACGTGCACACAAAGATATCAATTTTGTATATGCAAGGACATTTTTTTACACAAGAGATGATACGTTGGTATATGCACGAAATTGAAGCTATGTGGAGTATGTATCACTAAACTACACAAGTAGTGTAGCCCGACAAAACTCAATGGCTAGTCTCGATAGGCAACTAACACAAATAGGCTCGTGGTAACAATGCAATGGCAAGGGTATAAACCAGAGTGTCATTGTGGTTACTGTCCTTGCTTACAGTTGGGTGTCATGACACGTCTCCAACGTATCCATAATTTTTGCTTGTTCCATGATGTTATATTATCAATCTTGGATGTTATACAATCATTTTATAGCAACTTTATTTCATTTTTTGGGACTAACCTATTGACATAGTGTCAAAGGGCCAGTTGCTGTTTTTGCTTGTTTTTTACTTCACAAAAAATTAGTACCAAACAGAGCCCAAATGCTGCTGGGATTCTTGTGGATTTTTTATGGACTAGCAGAAGAAAGATGGTCCAAACAACACCAGAAGAGGGAGCCCAGGGTGGCCACCCTCCAGCAGGGCGCGCCAAAGGCCCCTGGCACGGCCTGGTGGAGGGTGGGCACCTCGAGCACGCCCCAGCGGACTATCGAGCCTATAAATTCCTTAAAAATCCAAAAACCCTAAGGGAGTCGATGAAACACAATTCCAGCCGTCGCAAGTTCTAGAACCTCGAGATCCAATCTAACACCATCACCGAGGGGTTCATCTTCCTGATAGATGCCTCTCCGATGATGCGTGAGTAGTCCACCATAGACCTACAGGTCCATATGCAGTAGCTAGATGGCTTCCTTTCTATCTATGTTTCTCAATAAAATGGTCACTTGGAGATCTATTTGATGTAATGACTTCTGCAGTGTGTTTGTTGGGATCCGATGAATTTTGAGTTCATGATCAGTTTCTATGCCTGAATATGATTTGAGTCTTCTTTGATATCTTATTTGCATGATTACTTATGGCCTCATATTTATTATTCGAATCTTTGCTTTAGTTAGGCCAACTAGATCAAATTTTCTTGCCATGGGACAAGGTGCTTTGTGATGGGTTCGATCTTGTGGTGTTCTTTCCCAATGACAGAAGGGGCAACAAGACACGCATGTATCATTGACATTAAGGTTAACAAAATGGTGTGTATTCCTACATGAATAGATCTTGTCTACATCATGTCTACACTGTTGTTTAATTACTCTGTTTCTCGATGAACTTAATACACTGGATGCATCCTGGATAGTGGTCGATGTGTGGAGTAATAGAAGTAGACGCATAATCGTTTCGGTCTACTTATCTTGGATGTGATGCTATATAATGACCATTGCCTCGATATCGTCATGATTATTTGATCTTCTATCCATTTCCCAACGGTAATTTGTCCACCCACCGTGTGTTATACTCATGAGAGAAGCCACTAGTGAAACCTATGGCCCCCGGGTCTACTTTTCCAACATATTGCTTTCCGATCTACTATTTGCAACTTTTATTTTCAGATCTATTATTTCTAAAAAAAACAAAAGACTTGCTGGAATTTTTGTTTATTCATTTTACTTTGTGTTCTTACGAGATCTATTTGCCAAAACTATCACTACCTAATCTATCTTATTACCGTAGAGAGTGTGACAACCTCTCTTTCGCGTTGGGTTGCAAGTATTTGTTGTTTGTGTGTAGGTGATGTTTATGTGGGTGCGTGATCTCCCTCTACGGATCGACACCTTGGTTTCATAAATTGAGGGAAATACTGATCATCACGGTGCTGCATCATCCCTTCCTCTTTGGAGAAATACCGACGCAGTCTCAAGCCATGTCAAATCAATTTCTGGCGTTGTTGCCGGGGAGGAAGCAATCCCATCTACCAGATTCCTAATCACAAATCTAATCTCCTTTTAATTTACATTATTTGGCATTTGCCTCTTGTTTTCCTCTCCCCCACTTCACAAATTCCTTTCTCTCATCAGATATCTTGTTTGCTTGCAATCTTATTTGCGTAGTCACGATGACTCAAGAAAACACCAAGTTGTGTGATTTTTCCAATACCAACAATAATGATATTATTAGCACTCCTATTTCTCCTCCTACAACTAGTGCAGAGTCTTGTGATATTAATGCCGCTTTGTTGAATCTTGTCATGAAAAATCAATTTTTTGGTACTCCCAATGAGGATGTCGCGTGCCATCTTAATACCTTCTAGAATTATGCAATATGCAAAAGAAAAATATATGGACAATGATATTGGGAAGTTGAAATTATTTCCTATTTCCTTGCGGGACCGTGCAAAAATCTAGTTTTCTTCTTTGCCTCGCAATAGTGTCGATTCTTGGGATAAGTGCAAGGACGCTTTTTATTACCAAGTATTTTCTGCCCGCTAAAATTATTTCCCTTAGGACTCAAATCATGAATTATAAGCAACTTGAGCATGAGCATGTTTCACAATCTTGGGAAAGAATGAAGTTGATGCTAAGAAATTGTCCTACTTATGGTTTAAATCTTTGGATGATCATACACAATTTTTATGCGGGATTGAATTTTGTTTGTAGAAATCTTTTAGATTCTGCCGCGGGTGGTACTTTTATAGAAATTACTTTGGGTGAAGCTACCAAATTTCTAGATAATATCATGGAAAATTATTCACAATGGCATACCGAAAGAGCACCTACTAGTAAAAAGGTTAATTCGGTAGATGAAATTAGTACTTTGAGTGAAAAAGTTGATGCTCTTATGATGTTGGTTGCTATTAAAAAATGCTCCTCTTGATCTTAATGTTGTGCCTTTGTCAACATTCATTGAGAAAAATAGTGAGGAAAGTAAGAAAATAACCGCTATGCTTAGAGCTAAAAGAGAATTTTTAGAAAAAGCGGTTTCTAGTATTACTTTCATAACAATGATGAAGATCTTAAAATGATTGGTGTTTGATCTGTTGATTCCTTGTTTAGTAATGTTCAACTTTATGATAAATGGACTGAATAAGAGTCAACTTTAGTTATAGGGCGTCGCAATGATTTGGAGGGTGAAAATCTTGATGAATATTTGATAAAAGTGGGTTTGGAGAGGTCAAAACTTTAACTAGTGATGTGCCCACTATCTTTGATTACAAATACTTTAATTATGAGAGTTGCTCCTTGGTTGATTGTATTTCTTTGCTTCAATCTATGATAAATTGACTCCATGCTTATGAAGAAAATAAAGATTTTACTAAACATATCGTTGATGCCATGATGAATTCTTTAGATGAGAAGTTGGAATTAGAAATTTCGGTTCCTAGAAAATTACATGATGAGTGGGAACCTACCATTAAAGTAAAGATTGAAAATTATTAATGCTTGGCTTTGTGTGATTTGGATGCTAGTGTTTCCACAATTCCGAAATCTCTATGTGATGTGCTTGGTATTACCAATATTGAAGAATGTTCTCTTAATTGGCACTTGGCGGATTCTACTATTAAAAAGCCTTTGGGAATAATTAATGATGTTCTTATTATTTCAAATAGGAATTATGTGCCCATTTATTTTATTGTTCTTGATAATGATTGCAATCCGTCTTGTCCCATCATACTTGGTAGACCGATTTTATGCACTATAGGTGTCGTGATTGATATGAAAGAAGGCAATATTAAGTTTCAATTTTCCCTTAGAAAGGGTATGGAACACTTCCATACAACAAGAATTAAGATACTTATTAATCAATCATGAGGGCCTTCTATGGAGGGCAAACTAAGTATGACAATACTTGAATCTATGCGTTATGCCTAGCTAGGGGCGTAAAACGATAGCACTTGTTGGGAGGCAACGCAATGAATAAATTATTTTTATATTTTTCTTTATGTTTTTGAGTGTTTTTCACAATTATTCTTATGTTATGATTGTGCTTTTATGTTTTATTTAGTGTTTGTGCCAAGTAATGCCTTTAGAATGATCAATAGGATCAGTAGAAACAATGCTGAATCTGAAACAGAAACTTTGTTCCTAGTGTATGAATTTTCATTTTTTTACTGGAACGTGATATTGAGCTAAACTTTTAAAAAAATATTTCTATACAAATTATTTACGTTGTCCTAATTTTTTAGAATTTTTAGAGTTCTAGAAGTATGGGTAGAGTACATATTACTACAGATTGTCCTGTCTAAAACAGATTCTGTTTTCATTGCATTGTTTGCTTGTTTTGATGAATTTATGGCTTGTATCGGGGGCGGGGGGGGGGGGGTATAAGTCATGGTAAAGTTACAATACATTAGGTATAATGCAATAATAAAATATGAATGGGTTTAAAACAGTACCTAAAGTGGTAATTTGCTTTATTATACTGACGAATCTCATGAGAATTTGTCAAGTTCTGTGTGATTGAAGTTTTCATGTTTTGGGTGAGATCATGATGGATGAAGGAATAAGGAGTTAGAAGAGTCAAATCTTGGGGATGCTACAGCACCCCAAGGTAGTATCCAAAGATTTACAAGCAACTAAGCTTGGGGATGCCCCGAGTGGCATCCCCTCTTCTTCCAACAACCATCGATATACTAGTTGGAACTATATTTTTATTCGTCACATATCATGAGTTTTGCTTGGAGAGTCTTCTATCTTTGATTTGTTTGCTTTTATCCTTGCTGCACACACCTATTTTAGAGAGCCAAAATTATGCTACGATCTGTTAGAATTGCTCTTTATGCCTCACTTAAAACTTTTTAGCAAAGCAATTGCTCTAATGCTTCACTTATATCTTTTTGAGCACCACGTGCTTTTACATGTTTGAAGAAATGCTCTCATGCTTCAGTTATGTTAATTGGAGAGTTAGTAATTATGAAGAAATCCTCTCATGCTTCACTTATACTACCTCCGTCCCAAAATTCTTGTCTAAGATTTGTGTAGAAACGGATGTATGTAACACTAAAACATGACTAGATACACCCATATTTAGAGAAATCTAAGACAAGAATTTTGGGACGGAGGGAGTAAAATTTTGATTGATGAAACCCACATAGGTGCCTCTTCGATTATGCGTGAGTAGTCCACCATAGACCAACGGGTCCGTAGGCAGTAGCTAGATGGATTGCTCTCTCTCTATGTTTCTCAATACAGTGGTCTCTTGGAGATCTATTTGATGTAATGACTTTTGCGGTGTGTTTATTGGAATCCGATGAATTTTGAGGTCATGATTAGTTTCTATCCATGACTATGATTTGAGTCTTCTATGAACTCTTATTTGCATGATTACTTATAGCCTTGTATTTATTCTTCGAATTTTTGGTTTAGTTAGAGCAACTAGATCGATTTTTCTTGCCATGGGAAGAGGTGTTTTGTGATGGGTCCGATCTTGCGATGTTCTTTCCCAGTGACAGAAGGGGCAGCAAGAAACACATGTATCGTTGCCATTAAGGATAAAAATATGGGTTCTATTCCTAAATGAATAGGTCTTGTCTACATCATGTCACCGTTCTTGTTGCATTACTCCGTTTCTCCATGAACTTAATACACTAGATGCAGTCTGGATAGCGGTCGATGTGTGGAGTAATAGAAGTAGATGCAGAATCGTTTCGGTCTACTTACCTTGGACGTGATGCCTATATAATGATCATTGCCTGGATATCGTCATGATTATTTGATTTTCTATCAATTGCCCAACAGTAATTTGTTGTTCACCCACCGTGTGCTATACTCATGAGAGAAGCCACTAGTGAAACATACAGCCCCCGTGTATACTTTTCCAACATATTGCTTTCCGATCTACTATTTGCAACTTTTGTTTTCAGATCTATTATTTCTGAAAAACAAAAAAATACCTTCCTGCACTTTTTGTTTATTTATTTTACTTTGTGTTCTTGCAAGATCTATTTGCCAAAACTATCACTACCTAATCTATCTTATTACCATAGTGAGCGTGACAACCTCTCTTCTGTTGTTGGGAGATGTAGTAGTAAATCAAAAAAATTCTCTACGTGTCACCAAGATCTATCTATGGAGAAACCAGAAACGAGTGGGGAGAGTGCATCTTCATACCTTTGAAGATTGCAAAGTGGAAGCGTTATTAGAATGCGGTTGGTGGAGTCGTACTCGCAGCAATTCACATCGCGGTGGAATCCGATCTAAGCGCCGAACAAGTGCGCCTCCGCGTTCAACACACGTGCAGCCCAATGACGTCTCCTACGCCTTGATCTAGCAAGGAGGAAGGAGAGGTTGAGGGAGACCTCCGAAATCACGACGGCATGGTGACGGTGGAGCTGCGTGGTACTCCGGCAGGGCTTCGCCTAGCACTACGGAGGACGAGGAGAGGGAGGAGTAGGGCTGCGCCGAGGGAGAGAGAGATGCATGTCCCTGGCAGCCGCAAAACTCCACATATATATATGTGGGAAGGAGGAGGGGGTGCGCAGTCCCTAGGGTTCCCACCCTAGGGCCGGCGGCCAGCCCTAGATGGCCTAGGTGCGTTGGTCGGAGAGGGAGAGGGAGGGGCGGCGCCCTAGGTAGGCCTAAGGCCCATCTGCACTAGGGTTTGCCCCCCTCTCCTCCTTGTGTTGCGCCTTGGGCCTCGGTGGAGGCACACCAACCCACCTAGGGGCTGGTTCCCTCCCACCTTCGGCCCAAGCAGCCCTCTGGTGCCGGTGGCCCCCACACGATGGACCCCTCGGAACCCTTCCGACGATCCCGGTACGTTACCGATAATGCACGAAACACTTCCGGTGACCAAAACCTCACTTCCTATATATGAATCTGTACCTTCGGACCATTCCGGAACTCCTCGTGATGTTCGGGATCTCATACGGGACTCCGAACAACCTTCGGTAACCACGTACACTAATTCCCTATAATCCTAGCATCATTGAAACTTAAGTGCGTAGAGCCTACGGGTTCGGGAGGCACGTAGACATGACCGAGATACCTCTCCGGTCAATAACCAATAGCAGGATCTGGATACCCATGTTGGCTCCCACATGTTCCACGATGATCTCACCGGATGAACCACGATGTCAGGGATTCATTCAATCCCGTATACAATTCCCTTTGTCCACCGATATGATACTTACCCTAGATTCGATCGTCCATATCCCTATACCTTGTTCAATCTCATTACCGGCAAGTCTCTTTACTCATTTCGTAACACATCATATGATGCTAACTCCTTAGTCACATTGAGCTCATTATGATGATGTCTTACCGAATGGGCCCAGAGATACCTCTCCGTCACACGGAGTGACAAATCCCAGTCTCGATTCAGGCCAACCCAACAGACACTTTCGGAGATACCCGTAGTGCACCTTTATAGCCACCCGGTTACATTGTGATGTTTGGAACACCCAAAGCATTCCTACGGTATCCGGGAGTTGCACAATCTCATGGTCTACGGAAACGATACTTGACATTAGAAATTCTCTAGCTGACGAACTACATGATCGTGTGCTATGCTTAGGATTGGGTCTTGTCCAACATCATTCTCCTAATGATGTGATCCCGTTATCAACGACATCCAATGTCCATGGTCATGAAACCATGACCATCTATTTGTTAACGAGCTAGCCAACTAGAGGCTCACTAGGAACATGTTGTGGTCTATATGTATTCACACATGCATTACGGTTTCGAGTTAATACAATTACAACATGAACAATAGACAATTATCATGAACAAGGAAATCAATAATAACCATTTTATTATTGTCTCTAGGGCATATTTCCAACATTCGTGTCGGGTAGCAAGTATTTGTTTTTTGTGTGCAGGTGTTGTTTACGTGGGTGTGTGATCTTCCTCTACAAATTGATACCTTGGTTTCATAAACTAAGGGAAATACTTACCGTCATTGTGATGTATCATCCCTTCCTCTTTCGGGAAATACCGACGCAGTCTCAAGTCACGTCATATCAATGATGAGTTGGTCAGCGATGATGAGCGGCGATGACGATGATGATCTGCTCCTAAGTAGATGAAAGACATTAGGAAGCGGGAAATCAGCGGCTCAAAATCTCAAATTGCTAAAAGAATGCGAGAATGCGGAAGCAAAAGTTTTTGCAGCGGGTGGAGGTTTCGGGAAGCCTGATTTCTGGGGTGCCCGAAAGGTACGATGGCCGAAAGTTCCGGGTGGAGCCAGAAGTTCCGGGGGCCGGGAAACTAGGACGAACCCTAATTTCTAGATCTGAGAGTTGGGTGGAGGAAAGGAGAGAAAAACCCAAACCTAACGGTGAAATTGGTGGGGGGGATTGGATGGAGGGAAAGCTAGATCCACTTGCCAATCACGAAATCCACAGAGCAAAATCAACAAAATCTCCTAAAACCCAACAAATTCAAGAAATTTTGGTATGATTATTTTCATAATTAGGTCAAAACCAACAAAATTGGCTAGCAAATGGGAGGATCTGACTTGAAGATGTGAATCAACGTGGCTCTTGATACCAAGATGATACGTGGCCAAGCCCTCATCGATGAATCTTTTCACACTTGGAGGGGAAAAGGGAGAAAACCAAGAAAAGTCAAGAACGCTCAATACAATCTTCGGTGACACATCCTCTAGATCCATAAGAACACAAGAAGATATGGTGATTCAAGTTCAACACGGAATACAAGTAACGATGTAGTCTTCCCATTCCGGAGAGGGGCCTTGATATCCCGAAGGATCTTCCCTACACGAGGGGCCTTGGTGTCCACTTGGATCTTCTGACATAGATGTCATCTCCATGGATGGAGGAAGTGGAAGGAGCTGTGCTCAACTAACTAAGAGCTAAACATATGCTAACCCTAATTCATCCAAGGGGGAATGTATATATAGTCTAGGGCGGGATGTGTGTGTGATAGAGAGCTATATGGTTCTCGGGCTCGAAGGGCTACGCACAGGTAGGCCAAAAGTTTTGGCCTAGTCCGGAAGGTCCGGGAGCCCGAAGTTCCGGGCATGTTTCAGGTGGAACAGAGAGTTTGCAAGCCTAGGGATGCACGAGGTGCACTAAGGCCGGAAGTTCCGGGGAGGCTGGAAGTTACGGGCGCCGGAGGTTCTGGGCTAGCTTTCGGGTAAGGTTTGGGATGTCCAAAGAGTTTGCACATTCAGGGACAGTCCTAGACACTTAGAGAGGCTCAATGTTCTGGGATGGCCGGTAGTTTCAGGCTGGCCTGTGGGCTTCCCTTGACGCTCGTCTTCTCTTCTTTGTCTGATACTTCTCCTTGCACTCCCGAGCTCCGGTGGTGGTCGACGTACCTGATCATGCACAATATATTTGCTTGAGGTAGTGGTCGTGTCTCATACCAAGATATGGGTAGCTCGAGAAGGAGGGATGTCACCTCCGGTTCAATGGCGTGTGTGTGAGCTCTTGTGAGAGGTCAACCTTGAGCTTGATGGGTTGGTGTAGTATCCATGGGGATGACCATGGGATGCTCCACATGATGTTGTCCTACAGAACATCTTTTGAAGTACACACCTATATGTGTATGATTGTTAAACGTTGCAATATATGAGAGTAGGGTGCTCTCTTGTAAACTCATGAAAGGCCCCAGAGTATGACACATAAACTCCATATTTCCAACAGTAATTCTAGAATAGGATAGTTTCAAATGTTTTATCTTTGGAACCGAAGACCACCTAAACGTTAATGATGTTTTTGTTGTGCCTTCTGGACATCGTTATAAAAGACAGTCTACTTCTCAAGATAATGTAGTAATTTGTGCGTTGGCCAGGGTAAGAGATCTCTGTAAGCCTTTTCCTTTCGCCAGAATGATGGCCTTTCATTCTGAACAAACTACAGTTGAATTCTTTCAGTAAGGAGATGTTCGGTATCTCTCCGCTCCATAACTCCGGGAGCAGAGTCTGCGGAGCTGCAGTGCAAAATGGCGGAGCTGCACTTTCCCCGCTCGGCAGATTCTGGGAGCGGGTGATTACCGAACATGGCCTAAATCAACCACAAATCTGAATTTGGTCATATATTTAGGTAATGGTATGCGGCTGAGTTGGTTTTTCAACAAAACACCGAATTTATATTTTTTTCTATTTGGACAAACCACGGAGTAGAGAGCTTTTTTTTATTACAAGTTTTACAGTGGTTGGGCTTTTTTGGAACCGTTCGTTCATCTCAATCTAACGGCACAGAAATACCTAGTACTGGGTAGTACTCGAATGAAAGTATTCAAAAGTACTAAAACTTGTGGGGTCAGTCCTAATGACAATGTGGGGACGCATTTTAATCTAGGGGCATTTTAGTCCTAGGAATTTTTTCCACCCGTCGCCCCTCTCGTCCAATGCAAAACCGCCGCCATTGTCCTCCCCTCTTCCATCACCATTACACAACCACGAACATCTCCCCCTCCAGCATTCCAAGTCCATCGCAGCCATCTCCTCCTTCTGGCCGCCGCAACTTTGCTCTTATCCTCTTCCACATCCACCCTCCTCTTCCATCGAAGCAAGAACCTCGAAGGAGCAGTAGATCGAGCAGATCGCCGGTGGTGAGAACGCCAACTTCGTCGAGATCGCTGGCGGCGACCATGTCAAGATGGCCAGGTTAAGGGAGATCCGTTCTTGGTTTGACAACACAAGGCAGATGAACTGGGCGACAATGGCCACTCTCAAGGAAATGACGAGGAAGGAGAGGACAAAGCTTTTTCCCCCGTACGCACAACCGAAGCACAAGATCGAGATCCTCCTGTGGGCGATGGAGCAGGTGGATTCGCCCGACGAGTGGGTCAGGCGGAGGTAGTGGGCGTTCAGATCCAGGTAGAGCATCCACTGGATCAGGAAGCCACCATGCACGAGGTGCCGTTGCAGATTGTGGAGAATCCAACCGAGTCACCGAAGACTCTGAAGTGCAAGAAGAGGAGGACGGTGGTCGTGACGCTTCCCCACCGTTCTTAAGGCTTCCCTCGCCGGTCTCCTCGTCTGAACGGCGGCGGTGCAGTTGTTTAGTGTAAGATTCCCCACTCCTAATCTTCCTACTGCTTGTGCTTACAGTCATGCTGGTAGTGATGATAGTAGTTCAGTGAGGGAATGCTAGATGTCATTTTATTCTCAAAAAATTGTATGAAGATTCGAGTACAGGCTTTTGGGGGCTGGATTATAATGTATACGAACCCTAGGCTAAATTTGTATGGTTGTAGTGGTAGAAGTTGATGTTCACCTGCACTTGTACTCCAATCCATAGCCTATGGATGGCAGCATAATTAGTTGTAAATAATAAATTATGTTTGAGTATTGCGAGTTCAGTAGTAAGTGGTACACTCTTGGTACACACTAAAAAACTTGAAACTAAAATATTTCAGTACTGCAAGTTCTGTACACAATTCTAGATTCTGAAATATTTCAGTGTTGCAGTTTTAGTACACGCACGTAGCCACTGAAATATTTCAGTAGTGCAGTTTCAGTACACGCACGTAGCCACTGAAATATTTCAGCAGTGCAGTTTCATTACACACACGTAGCCACTGAAATATTTCAGCAGTGCACTTTCAGTAGAGGCATGTAGACACTGAAATATTTTAGTAGTACCCTGTCCGTGATCTCCCATTAAAATATTTAGGACTTGGTAATGATTAAAAAAACAAGACATAAGCACTGAAATAATTTTAGTAGGGATGTTGGCTTAGTCATGCTGCCGTGTTGTACAGCCTTTTGCATAACTTCCTGTAAGTGCTTCTTGCATGTGTTATGGCCTACATTCTATTTACTCTGATCACAGCAGTGATTTTGCATATTGCAAAGCTCTTATTAATTCAACATTGACTTCTATGAACTTTGTATTCAAATTGGTATCCTACAGTTGTTGTGACAGATTTCCTTGTCATGTTGAAATTATCATGCTATCATTTTTCCAATACCAAATGTATTCAATCTGAAATTTTCAATTACTTATATGCTACAGTTGGAAGCATGGATAGGTTGCTGAAGATGCTGGGCCTCACAATAAAAGTCCCTTGCTCAACCTCAACATCAGAAGTTTTTTTGCATTTCTAGTTGTGTCCGTATTTCATGTGATATATTTGAAGACCAGAAGTTGTTATGCATTACAAGTTCAATCAGATAATTGTATGGCCTGCAGTCTCTGATTTGTGTTATCTGTTGTGTGTGCATGTGTTTGTGGGATCAAAATCAAATAAGGTTTTGATTCCTATTTTCATGGCCTTGATGCTAAGTTAAGTAGATGCTGGTCACACTGATCAGAGGGAAGGGGGCGCTGGTGGGAAATATTTTAGGGTTTTATCGTCGTGGAAAGCCTAGAAAATCAATAAAACATCGAAAATCAAAGGAACTTGTCATGGATGCTTATCATGTTTGTACAAGGGTGTAGAAAGAATTTAGGTCCATTTGAAGCATGTCGAGAAAAACCCGTCCTTCCAGACGGACCCTTACCTCCTACCCGAACGGCCTCCGATGAAGGAGGTCATGTTTTGGACCTCCTCTAACTCACCTCAAAATTTGCACACATGATCTCCTACTCAAACATAGATAGGTTTCCAAGGTTTCACATTTTTTTGTTTTTTCCTGATTTTTTTATGCCCTGGCCAATGTCAGTTCGAAACACTCTTCTCTTCAAAGGACTTGACGTTCCCCTCATCCACGTCATCTCTAGAATCATGTTGGAAAAGTATGTTGTCACGTCCAAGAAGTATTTTTAGAATTTTATCATTGCAAAAACCTTAGAAAATCCATACGAACGTCGACAACCTTAGCAAACTAGTCATGATGGCTTCTCATGTTGATACAAAGATGTAGAAGAATATTGGGTCCATTTACATCATGTCCGGCAAGTTTGTTTGTACGTGCTTCGTGTGTGTGAACGACATGTGGGGTCCACATGTTAAAACTCCATAGGCAAAAAAAATGTGATTAATCAACCAGGGGCATCAATATGTGATTGGGAGGATGTAACCGCTGGGTTGATGCTGCATGCTGCATTTTGTGTGTGTCTCTGAGTGGTGGGACCCAACTATCATTACTGTCCAAGTGTCAGCAGTTAGGAACGGCGGTGCGCGGCAGATCGCAGGAGGTGCACGACCGCCACGTCTCCACTCTGGAATGGGAACGGCCGGGTGGGTGAGATAAATCGGCACTCGTGGCCCCTCGATAACTCCAACCGACAGGAGAAGTGCATTTCTTCCCCAAATAGGGTAGAAAACCCTGGACCTCTCCCAATCCAGCCACACCACCTCGTCCTCTCCCGAACACTCCTCCATTCCTCACCACCCTCCTCCCTTCCTCACCACCCTCCTCCCTTCGTACACCTCCCTCCTCCCGTCGTCGGCGGCCGATGAAGTGCGGGCATGAAGATGCGGCGGACGAGCCGGAGGCAACCATCGGAGCAAAGCAGTCTGCTGCCGTGGCTGCCGCCGCGGTTGGAGCGGCTGAGTCCGCCGTAGCGGCGACGGCTGGCGGTGCAGCAAATGTTGTGCCTGCTCCCACTGCCATCGCTGTCGTCAAACTACCCATTGGCGAGCCTGTGCAGGGCAAGGTCGGGGAAGATCTGGACAAGGAGAAGGCAAGGCTTAAGCGCGAGCTGCATGCCAAATCGAGGAGTACTACTATGAGGCAAATGCAATCATGCCAAATCGAGGAGTACTACTACGAGGCGACTTCGATGAGGATGCCATCGATGAGCTATTTGTGGTAGTACTCTGTTTTTTTTCATGGCATTGGGGTTTTTCTTCTTAAGTAGATGAGCATCAATTTCATATGGCCGTGCTAGTTGTACGTATGTAGGATTGTAGGGATGTAGCATAGATTTTCTTGTTGGAAGTAGAACAAAAACCACCTAGTGTTGCTAAAACAGAGATTCATTATCTGATTCCGTCACGGCATGCTTTATTGATTCACTAAGAAAAATTACATCGGTAATCAACCCAAGTACAAGAAATTGTTCATGCCAGGGATGCATCAATGAAAGAAGTGGGGTAAACAAAGGATATATGGCAGGATTCTCATAGCTCTTTCTAGCGATTGAATTTGCACACATGTTCATAGATGATCAGTTTGCACACATTTTCATAGATGATCCATTTGCAAATTCTGTATAGATTTCCAGTTTGCAAAGGAAGTGCTTGCCCGCTTAATAGTTTTGGGCTAAAACTTTTCAGGGTGGTTAACCATGATACATAACCACTGGATACCAAAAAAATCAAAACATTTCATCTAGTCAATTTCCCCCAGTATATTATCTAAGTGTCATTGATTCATTTGAGCACAATATCAAGATTTAGTTTCTAGACCAGATTTGGCATTCCAAGGGAAGTGCATGCAAAACTTGTCCAAATGCCTACAGATTTGGCACTCCAAGGGAATTACACCTGTAACAAGTATCAAGTATCATGAAACCAAGCCACATCATGAATTCTTTCATGTGTTAATTATGTACTACTTGCGCACTAATCTATCAATGCAACTATTCCACCTTCCATATTTATGCATGTTAATTTCTTTGGCTCAAATATGTATGTGCATATAAGCATTATTTCCAGTAGATAGATAGTTGTCATGTTACACATGTGTACTTTCCAAACATTGTACTTAAGAGAAAAGTAGCAGAATAGATTAGCTGAGTTCTTCTGTGTGTACTAATTCACAGAATAGATTACTGCCAGTTTTGGTCTTCGTGTCGATCAAGTCTTCACTCAGCGTCTGGTATTTGGCATCAAATCTGTACTTAATTTCCATTAACTTCCCGCCTACCTTCTTTTCATGATCAGCAAAGCGTGCATTCATGGATTCAACTATCATGTCAATCTGTGTAAACAAAATAAAATCCCGTTGATAACAATAGCTAAATGAATGAGGTTTGACAACACCTATTCACTACTGGAATCAGGATCTTTACCATCAGCCAGCTCTTTGCCGTCAGCTAGCTGACGGCAAAGAAGCTCTTTGCCATCAGCTTACAGAAAATTGACGACAAAGAAAGAGATGACGGCAAAGATCATGTTTGCTATCAGCCAACTCTTTGCCATCTGCTAGAGGATGGCATAGAAGCTTTGTCTTCACCTAGCAGACGGCAAAGAGGGAGGGTGGCCCACTAACGAGAACAACCTAACGGACACTTTCTTTGCCGTCTGCTAGCAGACGCAAAGAAACTGGCGAACCTAATGGCCGTTCCTTCCCACTAGCTAGGCTCTTTGCCGTCTGCTAGCAGACGGCAAAGAGATTTGACCTAACAAAAACCGGTCAGCGCCCATGCCCCACCCGTCTCTCTTTCTCTCCCCTCTGTCTCTCTTCCCTCACCTCTCCCGCGCCGTCCCCATGCCCGAGTTACCCCCGCCGCCGAGCCCCATCGCCCCCGCTGTCCCTGACCCCCACCGCCCCCGACTCCCAAGGCCGCCAACCGCCCCAGTGGACTGCCCAGGCCATGCGGCTGCCCCAGTGCCCCGCCTAGGCCTTGCGGCCGCCCCGCCGCCCCGGCGCACCGACAAGGCCTTGCGGCCGCCTCGCCGGCCCGGCGCCCCGCCGCTCGGCGTCGCTTTGTCCCCCGCCACCCGGCCCCTCTCCATCCAGCCGCCCCTCACCGCCCGGTGCCGCTCCGTCCAGCCGCCCCTGGTGAGGTTCTTCCCCTTTTTTCTTTCTTTTTTTCTTGCTGTTTTTTGATTTAGGTTGTACTGTTCGTAATTTAGGTTAGTTGATTTAGGTTGTACTGTTAGTAATTTAGGTTAGTTACTTTTTTTAGGTTAGTAGATTGTAGGTTAGTTTTTTTATATTTAGTCATATTTTAGGTTAGTAGATTTTAGGTTAGTCATATTTTAGGTTATTAGTAAATTTTGTGAGATGAAAAAAATAAGAAAAGAAGAAAAAGTAGAAGTGGAGAGGAAAAAGGAAAGCAAGCAAAATGAAGAAGAAAAGGAAGACAAGAGTAAGAATGAAAAGAAGGAAGAAGAAGAAAAAGATGGAGAGGAAAAAGGAAAATAAAGAAGAAGAAGAAGAAGAAGAAGAAGAAGAAGAAGATGATGATGATGATGATGATGAAGAACAAGATGATGAAGAAGAGGAGGAGGAGGAGGAGAATAGAAGAAGAAGAAGAAGAAGAAGAAAGATGAAGAAGATGAAAAAAAGAAGTAGAAGTAGAAGATGAAAAAAATAAGTAGGAAAAGTAGAAAAAGAGGGTCGCCAAGGGAAAAGAGGGTCTCCGAGTGGTCGAGGGGTCGAGGGGAAAAGGAGCTGAGGGTCTAGGGGTCAAGGATCGAGGTGTCGAGGGGTCGAGGGTCGAGGGGGAAACGTGTCCAGGGGTCGAGGGTCGCCGAGGGGTCGAGGGGTTGAGGATTTGCAATCCCGACCGCGACACCCCGACCCCTGACCCCGACACCCCAACCCCGACACAACACCTTGACACCCCGACCCCGACACGACACCCCGACACCGCGACACAGACACAGCACCCCGACCCCGTGCCAATCATGACTTGCTTAAGCCATACGTGCCTTCATTAGAGGATCATATTTATGTTGATCAGGTGGATTTAAATGTGCAGTTGTTTCGTCGCTGCAAGGGTCTGGTGTTCTACGACCTCCCCGTGCATTCGACGAGCTCCGCCCCTGCGTTCGTGGGTGAGCACAAATGGCATCTCCTCCGGCCCCCTTCATTTCCTCTGTTCCGGTCTTTGTGCCGATGAAACTTGCTAGCTATAGGTGTCTTCAATCATCAGTATGCGTGAGCACTATGCGTCTCCCGTTCGAAAGGGATATATCTATAAATATGCATTCATTAGCATATTTATAACTGTGATTCTTTCGAATTGTCCAACGTTATCCATGGACAGGGCGAGTATGTGTAGATTGGGTTCGTTTTCCCATATGCTCTGCTCCGGATCCGATGCAGAATTTCATCAGTGCCTCCCTATTGTTCTTCGGGTACATATCCTCTCTACTTATTGCCGAGATGTGTATCAGGAGAACAGCGGGGAGGTGCTGCCGAAATTGTGCGTTGGATACAGAGCGGAGCATGGGAAAACGAACCCAATCTACACATACTCGGGTGGGATTAGGACCTATCTTTACCTACTAGCATCTAGGTTTCATCGACGTAATGAAACTGACAAACTTTATTAACTGATGAATATGGTTTGCTGAATTATCTATATATTTTTTGTGTGTCTAGTAGCTAGGCAAGATGAGTGATCGTGGGTGGATGTACACCGGTCACACTAGTCAGAAAGACATGACCCGTGAATGGATAACAAAAACCAAGGAGTTTGTGATAGTCGCATTTGCAAAAGGACAGAAAACAATCTGGTGCCCTTGTGTCGATTGCGACAACTTTAAGAAGAAGTCAGAGTTTGAAATGATCAAACACCTGCAGAAGTGGGGTTTTACGCCTAATTATATAGTCTGGACATTTCATGGTGAGTCTGCCCAACGTGCTAGAGCTGAGGTGGTTCGTAGTCGCACCGACGAGCATGGTACCGGGATCGAAGACGTGGTGCAAGACTTTGATGATGCTTGAGATTCGGACGATGAGATGGAGGAATCTGCAAAGGCCTTTTATGAAATGTTGGAGTCTTCAAAACGTCCCCTCCACCAGCACACTGAGCTTTGTCGGCTGGATGCCATCGCGCAAGTAATGGCTCTGAAGACTCAGTTCAACCTGGGCAGAGAATGCTACGACGCGATGATGACGATATTTGGACGCTTTCTACCCAAAGGCCATGTATTGCCAGGAAACCTGTACCAGTCGGACAAAATCCTACGTGCACTTCAGATGCCCTATGAGAAGATAGATGCCTACGAGAATGGGTGTGCCTTATTTAGGCTTGAGTATGCGGGCTTGAACAATTGCCCCATTTGCAATGCTTCCAGGTATGTTCTGGTAGACAACGGTATGGATGAGAAGATTCAGACCAAAATCCCCATTAATGTTCTTCGGCATCTACCAATCATACAAGACTTCAACGTCTTTTCATGGTCAAAGAGACGGTCAGACAGATGACATGGCATAAATTGGGCAAAAGAACAGAACTAGATGCAGATGGGAATCCGATGTTGGGACACACTTCACACGCTTTTGCATGGAAGCACTTCGATGCATTACATAAGGATAAAGCGGCAGATCCAAGGCATCCTCGAGTTGCCATCAGCATGGATGGGTTCAATGTGTATGGTATGACGGTAGCACATACAGTTGTTGGCCTGTATTTGTCATTCCACTCAATCTCCCCCCCCCTCCCTAGAGAGATTATGAAAAGAAAGAACAATTTGCTGACGTTGATAATTCCAGGGCCCAAATATCCGGGAAGAATATGAATGTGTACATTCATCCGCTTAAGAATGAATTGCAGGAAGCCTGGGATAATGGGATCAAGACATATGACGCCGCTACCAAAAAGAGCTTCAAAATGCATGTGTGGTACATGTACTCTTCACATGAGTTTTCGGCATATGCGCTATTCGTTGGCTGGTGAGTGCATGGAAGGTTTCCGTGCCCCACATGCAAGGCAGCTCTTCAGTTCCGTTGGCTAGAGGCGGGTCGCAAGTTTTCTTGCTTCGACATGCATAGACAGTTCCTGGATCCTGACCATAAGTTCAAAAAAGACAAGAAGAATTTCATCAAAGGTAGAGTTGTCAAAAACACTGCACCACCTGCGTTGACAAGCCAACAGATCCTGTATCAGATAAACGCTATCCAGCCGGATCCAGATCATCCAGGGTATTTCAAAGGGTATAATACGGAACACGCCTGGTCTCACAAGATATGTTTGTGGGATCTGCCTTACTTTAAAGACCTCCTTTGCCCACACAACATCGACGTGACGCACACTGAAAAGAATATCGCGGAGGCCCTTTTTGGTACATTGTTTGGCAGAGGGGAAGTCGAAGGATAATCCTAAGGCTAGAGTCGACCAGGAGGCTCTATGTGATAGACCGTTACAAAACATTTGACAATCGAAAGGAAAGAAGAACTGGAGGAAGCCAAAGGCATGGTTCAATCTTGGAAGGCCAGCTATGAGGGAAATTATCTTGTGGGTGAAAATGCAGTTGATGTTCCCCGATGGGTATGCATCGAATCTAAAGAGGGGAGCAAGTCTTGACAAATTGAAAATATTTGGTCTCAAGAGTCATGATTGGCATGTATGTCTTGAGCGGGTAATGCCAGTGATGTTCTGTGACTTTATCCCTAAGGATGAATGGCTAGTACTGGCAGAGCTGAGCTATTTCTTCCATGCTCTTTGTGCGAAAGAACTATCGCCTGACGTGCTAGACAAACTAGAGGAGTTGGCGCCGGAGTTGATCTGCAAGTTAGAAAAGATCTTTCCACCGGGCTTCTTTAATCCCTTGCAGCATTTGATTTTGCATCTCCCGACCGAGGCTAGATTGGGGGGCCCGTGAAAAATTGTTGGTGCTTCGCAACTGAGAGGATCAAGAAGACGCTTCGAGCAAAATGTAAAAATAAACGTAGAGTTGAGGCATCGATGGCCGAGGCATTCTTTACTGAGGTGGTGGCAAACTTTGTGACAGCACACTACAAAGCCAAGAATCGTCATTTGCATAATCCGAAGCCTCGGTACAATGATGGCGACTATGAAAAAGGTCGATCCATCCTCAGCCTATGCAAAGGGAAGCTCGCACCAGCCGGTGCTTCGAAATCAATAGCATTGGATGTCGAAGAATATCTTCAACAACCTAACAAAAGTGTGGCCATACATCGAGTAAGTTCTCAGTACATTGTTTCACAACTTCTATTTCCTTTGAAATCCTCTGATTCCCGGATATGTGATACAGTCGCTATGTCGCCAAATTCTCGGATGGAGCTGTGATCCAAAAGGATTCCACCGAAGAGTATGAGCTTCTGGCAAAGCATGGAGGCGGCTATCCCGGTTTCATCTCTTGGTTCAAGCAAACGGTAATTTCCATTAATTAGACGATTTAATTTGTTCGCCTAGTTTGCCGCTAAAGCAACAATCCTTTCGTATTAAACTTGTAGGCTAATGCAGAATCTATGGACTCTGAATTGAGACAATTCGCTAATGATTTTGACTATAAGGTCCATTCATTTGACAAAGACGACATCAACGGGTATCGCTTTCGTACTTTTGGCAAAGAGCTATCTATGGCCGACCAAAAGTCTACAGATTGTTGTGTCTCCGCTATCGGCGAAGGAGGGGTTGAGTATTATGGAAGAGTTGAAGCCATTTATGAACTTACATTCTTTGGTGAAAACCCACCAAACGTCGTAGTCTTCAAATGTTATTGGTTCCAGCCGAAGGAGACTAGAAGGACTCATGAACATATAGGGCGAGTCGAAATAAAATAAAGCACCCATTTAGATGTTACCGATGGCTAATTTACGGCTCAACAGGCGATCCAAGTTTTCTATCTACCGTGGGCCTGCCAAACGGATCCAAATTTTAAAGGTTGGGATGTCGTTTATGATGTGCCGCCACATTATAGATCACCTCCCCTCAATGAAGATGATTATGAACCTCACATTAACCCAGACACATATGAAGGAGAATTCTTCCAAGAAACACGTGTTTCCAAAAAAACGTTTCAAGAACCGCTCTACTTCACCCAAGAACATTGAGGTCGACAGTGACAGTGAACCCGACTTCACCCCTGAGCCGGAACAAGAAGAGACGAAAGAAGAAGAGGTTACTGCTGTGGATGACCTGACAATGCTTGACCGATTACATAGAGGCCTTCCACATGTTGATGCATTTATTGATGATGCTGATGAGCACATCATTACTGATAGTGATGATGATTATGAATTTATTGATCCCGGAGCATATATAGACGATGAAGATTAATATTCGTAATGTGAAGTATTCAATTATTATTATGTACATATATATATTATTAATTAGTTCATGTTATTAGGTTTCAATTATTTTATATTCATCGAACTAATTTCGTTCATTCTTTGTCATTGCAGGTGTTGACCGATGGTGGGCTCGGGTCGAGAGCGCTCTGAGCCTCCTTCCTAGGCCCGCGCTGGGCGGGGTGCTATTATTCCACCTCAGCAACTTCGGAGCACACTGGTACATAGCATGAAGACACCGGCGGGCGCTTCTTCTTCGACCGGGAGAGGTCGGGGGAAGACGAAGAGAGGTGCTAGAGGTAGGAAGGCTGCTGCGCCTTCCTCGCCGCCACCCCCAGCTGATTCTCCCAACCACAGGAGTGCTCCGTCTTAGGTGGACCCGTCTGACTTGGACCCGTCTCGGACTCTGGTCGACGAGCCTTGGGTCATCGAGCCTTTGTCCCAGGAGACTCCAGTCCCAGAGTCTTAGTTCCAGGAGACTCGGGTCCCAGAGTCTTCGTCCCACGTGACTCCGGAGGCTAGTGGCCATGCTGATGGTGGCGAGGACGGGTCCAAGCGAGGACACCAATAGCAAGGGCAAGCTGGTTGAGGAGGGCAAGAAGGTCTACCAGCGTGGTTGTACAAATCTCCCGCCCGTGCCGCCCGTGCCAACGACCCACGAGTAGAGGTGGTTGATTGCGCCTAATGCGGAGAAGTAAGTGCATTTACTCTTTTTAAACCTTTTGCCTTCATGTTTCTTCAAATTAATATCTAATGTGTTGGCCTTGTCATACTGCAGGGGTTGGAAATACGAGCGTGGTGTCCGCAGGCCCAACCAGGTCCTTGGTGTGCTTCTCCAGCACCACTTCCCGGGGAAGGTCTAGTTGCCCGGTGAGGGTGAGGCTCCACAGGTAGCACTAACCTGGGAGCTATACATGGCTTCCCCGACCCCGCCAGAGGAGATGGTCGACGGTGTCTTGTGCGAGATGGTGGTTGACATTGTGATCCGTTGCTTTTGGGTAATTTATCCTTTACAGAATTAAAAATCAACAACACCTAGTGATTGTACTAATCAGTGCTGTCTTGTTTGATTGCAGACCTTCTATAGGTGTCTTAAGGAAGACGAGGCGAAAGTGGCTGTTGTTCTCAAAGCCGAGTGCAAGCGCCTACTTCAGAACTTACGGCACGAGGCTCTGGTGCAGGCTATTCGAGAATACTACGCCTCGACTAAGATTAACAGGGCCAAGAAGAAGTGCTACAAAAATTATCTGAGTAAGGAGAAGTTAATGAAGGTATTATATATTCTTAAGGCCTTGTACTTAGTTTCTTTGATTTGATTCGTAGGCGTAGCGCTGAAATTTCTCTTGTGTAACATAGGTGCCCCTGAGATGGTGTGCGGATAGGATGGACTGTTGGGAGGCATTGGTGGATGAGTGGTGCTCTCCCAAAAGGCTAGCCAAACACAACAAGGCCAAGGATAAGCGTGCCCAAATGAGAGGTGTGTCACACCATCAAGGGAGCTCCAACCTGTTTGAGTTTGGGGATAACTGGGTAAGTGGTTTGCTTCATAATTCATGCAATTTCATTCTTCATGCTAGCTTGAGCCCTTAACTAATATTTTGTTCCTCTCTTTTAGGTGTGAGAAAACAAGAAGGAGGTGCCACCTATGTTCGACCTCTATGCCATGGCCCATACTGCCTTGTATAAGAAGGCCAAGGCATTCTCTGAGGATCACCTCAATTATCCAGAAAGCTTCAGCAACATCTCCTCCCACAACAAGCTCGTGAGGTATAGAGATGAGGGGAAGGCGAGGAAAGGGGAGGACTTCAACCCGAGCCAAAGTCCTTTTGATCCAGAGCTCGTGATGATATCTGGTGGCGGGAGGCCCCATGGCTCAATAGCCATTGGGGATGGACTGATACATTGTCCTAGAACTCTCCCAGACATCAAGAAGTGCCAGACGAGCTCTGATCCTAAGATAGGGCCTCGTCCACGTCCAATGGAGCTCGCCATTGAGGCTAGGGCCCAGGAGCTTTTGGTGGAGGCAAACAGGAAGGCGGCACAGAGGGAGAGGGAAATGGAGGAGAGGACGGCTAGGCTGTTGGATGAGGAGAGGAACCGGAACGATGCGTCTCACCGGGCCCTATACGAGCTCCTCGTGGTAAGTTTCTCCTGCATATTAGCCAAATCATGCATGTAATGTTCGTTTCATCACTAACTAATATGAATGACTCATGGAAACAAAATGTGCAGACCGTGTGCTAGAACAATGGTCAGACCCCTACGTCGATGCCCCATATTGCTATTGTTGGAAATATGCCCTAGAGGCAATAATAAATTAGTTATTATCATATTTCCTTGTTCGTGATAATCGTTTATTATCCATGCTATAATTGTATTGATCGGAAACTCAGATACATGTGTGGATACATAGACAACACCATGTCCCTAGTATGCCTCTAGTAGACTAGCTCGTTGATCAAAGGATGGTTAAGGTTTCCTAGCCATGGACATGAGATGTCATTTGATAACGGGATCACATCATTAGGAGAATGATGTGATGGATAAGACCCAAACTACAAACATAGCATATGATCGTGTCAGTTTATTGCTACTGTTTTCTGCATGTCAAGTATATGTTCCTATGACCATGAGATCATGCAACTCACGGATATCGGAGGAGTGCCTTGTGTATATCAAACGTCGCAACGTAACTGGGTGACTATAAAGGTGCTCTACAGGTATCTCCGATGGTGTTTATTGAGTTGGCATGGATCGAGACTGGGATTTGTTACTCCGTGTAACGGAGAGGTATCTCGGGGCCCACTCGGTAATGCAACATCACAATAAGCCTTGCAAGCAATGTGACTAATTGTTAGTTGTGGGATCTTGTATTACGGAACGAGTAAAGAGACTTGCCGGTAACGAGGTTGAACTAGGTATGGAGATACCGACGATCGAATCTCGGGCAAGTAACATACCGAAGAACAAAGGGAACGATATACGTGATTAACTGAATCCTTGACATAGAGGTTCGACCGATAAAGATCTTCGTAGAATATGTAGGAACCAATGTGGACGTCCAGGTCCCGCCATTGGTTATTGACCGTAGAGGTGTCTCGGTCATGTCTACATAGTTCTCGAACCCGCAGGGTCTGCACACTTAAGGTTCGGTGACGTTTCGGTAGTGTAGAGTTATGTATGGTGGTGACCGAAGGTTGTTCGGAGTCCCGGATGAGATCCTGGACGTCACGAGGAGCTACGGAATGGTCCGGAGGTAAAGATTCATATATAGGAAGTCCCAGTTTGGTTTCCGGAAAAGTTTCGGGCTCATCGGTAGTGTACCGGGAGTATCGGTATTGTACCGGGAGTGCCGGTAGTGTACCGGAGGACCTCCGGGAGGGGTATTTCGACCCCAAGAGGTCCATGGGCTGTGGGAGAATAATAACCAGCCCTTAGTGGGCTGGGAAAACTGCCACAAAGGCCCATGGCGCAGGAGAGAAAGTCCTAAAGCAAAAAGTGGAAAATCAGCCAATAGGAGGCAATCCTACTCCAACTAGGATTGGACGTGAAGTAGGATTTCTTCCCACCTCCTATTTCGGCCGACCCAAAGGCCTTGGCTGCCTCTCCTCTCCTCTCCTCCTATATATACTAGTGGATTGGGTGGTTTTTGGACAGAATTTCCGGCCACGTGCTACCCGTTTCATCGGTGCACAGTTTCTCCTCTAGATCGGTTTTCCGCAACGCTTAGGCGAAGCCCTGCCGGAATCACTCCACCACCATCACCGGAGCGCCGTCACGCTGCCGGTGAACTCTCTCTCCTCTCCACCTCCTCTCGCTGGATCGAGACGGTGGATATCGTCATCAAGCTGCACGTGTGCTGAACGCGGAGGTGCCGTCCGTTCGGCGCTAGATCGGAAGGACCGTGATCGAGATCGCGAGACAGTTCGTGATGAGATCGCGGAACGGATCGTGATGAGTTCGCGGGACAGATCGTGATCAAGATCGTGAGACGGATCGTGATGAGATCGCGGGACGGATCGTGATGAGTTCACGGGACGGATCGTGATTGGATCGCGGGACGGATCGTGATGAGATCGCGGGACGCTCGGTGATTTGGATCGCGAAGATGTTCGACTACACCAACCGCGTTTCTTAACGCTTCCCGCTTAGCGATCTACAAGGGTATGTAGATCCACTCTCCCTCTCGTAGATGCTCATCACCATGGATAGGTTTGCGTGTGCGTAGGAAAATTTTTGTTTCCCATGCGACGTTCCCCAACAGTGGCATCATGAGCTAGGTTGATGGTTCGATGAGATCTTGAGTAGAACACAAAAGGTTTGTGGGTGTTGATGCTTAGATTGCTTCCTCCCTTGGTCGTATTTTGGTTCAGCGGGATTGTGAGATGAAGCGGCCCGGACCAACATTACTCGTACGCTTACGAGAGACCGGTTCCCTCCACGCAACTTGTTGCCTAGATGGCTTGCGGGTGACAGTTTCTCTCACTTTAGTTGGATCGAATTCGACAAAGGCGGTCCTTGAGAAGGTTGAAAAGCAAACTAGTGTATCACCGTTGTGGTTTATGCGTAGGTGAGAATCGTTCTTGCTAGATACCCGTAGCAGCCACGTAAAACATGCAACAACAATTAGAGGACGTCTAACTTGTTTTTGCAGGGTATGTTGTGATGTGATATGGCCAATTACATGATGAGATATATGTGATGTATGAGATGATCATGTGATGTATAGAATTTCACGACTTGCATGTCGTTGAATACGGCAACCGGCAGGAGCCATAGGGTTGTCTTTAATTATTGTATGACCTGCGTGTCAATCATTAAGCGCTATGTAATGCTTTACTTTATCGCTACGGTAGCAATAGTAGTAGAAGCATGGAGGGCGTGACAACCCCGATGGCGACACGTTGATGGAGATCAAGATGATGGAGATCATGGTGTCGTGCCGGTGACGATGGAGATCATGCCGGTGCTTTCTAGATGGAGATCAAAAGCACAAGTTCATGGCCATATCATGTCACTTATGATTTGCATGTGATGTTAATCCTTTTTATGCACCTTGTTTTGCTTAGGACGGCGGTAACATTATAAGGTGATCCCTCACTTAATTTCAGGATAAATTGTGTTCTCCCCGAGTGTGCACCGTTGCGAAAGTTCGTCGTGTTGAGACACCACGTGATGATCGGGTGTGATAGACTCTACGTTCACATACAACGGGTGCAAGCCAGTGTTGCACATGCAGAACACTCGGGTTAAACTTGACGAGCCTAGCATGTACAGACATGGCCTCGGAACACGAGAGACCGAAAGGTCGAACATGAGTCATATAGTAGATATGATCAACATGATTATGTTCACCATTGCAGCCACCTCAACTCACGTGATGATCGGACTTGAGTTGGTGAATTTGGATCATGTATCACTCGAATGATCGGAGGGATGTCAATTTGAGTGGGAGTTCTTAAGTAATATGATTAATTGAACTCATTATCATGAACATAGTCAAAGTGTCTTTGCAAATTATGTTGTAGATTACTAGCTCGCGCTGTAGCTCCCTTAAATTTTTATATGTTCCTAGAGAAATAGAGTTGAAAGATGTTGGTAGCAATATTGCGGACTGGGTCCGTGATCTGAGGATTGTCCTCATTGCTGCACAGAAGGCTTATGTCCTTAATGCACCGCTCGGTGCGCCACCCCCTCTAGCGTCGTCTATAGATGTTGTGGACATCTGACAGGCACGTTTCGATGACTACTTGATAGTTTAGTGTGTCATGCATTACGGCTTAGAATTGAGGCTCCAAAACGTTTTGAACGTCACGGAACATATGAGATGTTCTAGGAGCAGAGATTGTGCTCTCAGGCTCGTGCCTTTGTTGCGAGATATGAGATCTCCAACAAGATTCTTTGCTTGTAAGATGAAGGAGAATAGCTCAATCGTTGAGCATGTACTCAGATTGTCTGGGTACTACAATCGCTTGAATCAAGTGGGAGTTGATCTTCCAGATAAGATAGTGATTGATATAGTTCTCCAAGTCACTGTCACTAAAGCTCCTAGAACTTAGTGATGAACTATAATACACCAGGGATAGAAGTATTGATCCCTGAGCTGTTCGCGATGTTTGACACCGCGAAGGTAGAAATCAAGAAGGAGTGTCAAGTGTTGATGGTTAATCAAACCACTAGTTTCGAAAAGGGCAAGAGCAAGGAGGGAAACTTCATGGATAGCAAGTCAGTTGCTGCTCCAGTGAAGCAACCCAAAGTTGAACTCAAACCCGAGACTAAGTGCTTCTATTATGAGGTGAGAGGTTGCTGAAGCGGAACAACCCTGGATACTTGGTAGATAAGAAGGCTGGCAACATCGACAGAAGTATATTTGATATACGAGTTATTGATGTGTACCTTGCTAGTACTCCTAGTAGCACCTGGGTATTGGATACCGGTTCGGTTGCTAAATGTTAGTAACTCAAAATAAAAGCTACGGAATAAACGGAGAACTAGCTAAGGGTGAGGTGACGATGTGTGTTGGAAATGTTTCCAAGGTTGATGTGATCAACATTGCACGCTCTCTCTACCTTCAGGATTAGTGACGAACCTAAATAAATGTTATTTGGTGTTTTGCGTTGAGCATGAACATGATTAGATCATGTTTGTTGCAATACGGTTATTCATTTAAGTCAGAGAATAATAGTTATTCTGGTTACATGAATAATACCTTCAATGGTCATGCACCCAGTGAGAATGGTTTGTTGAAATCTTGATCGTAGTAATACACATGTTCATAACATTGATGTCAAAAGATACAAAGTTAATAATGATAGTACCACATACTTGTGGCACTGCCGCTAAATGTCATATTGGTATAAAGCGCATGTAGAAACTCCATGCTGATGGATATTTGGACTCATTCGATTTTGAATTGGTTGAGACATGCGAACCATGCCTCTTGGGCAAGATGACTAAAGGACCCCGTTGGATGGAGCGGGCAAGTGATTCATTGGAAATGATACATGTTGATGTATACAATCTAGTGAGTCTTGTAGCGTGCAGTGGATATCGTTATTTTCTTACCTTCACTGACGATTTGAGTAGATATAGTGTATATTTACTTAATGAAACACAAGTCTGAATCGTCTGAAAGGTTCAAGCAAATTCAGAGTGAAGTTTAAAGATCATCGTGACAAGAAGATAAAAATGACCGCGATATGATCGTGGAGGTGAATATCTGAGTTATGAGTTTGGCATACAACTTAAGACAACGTGAAATTTGTTTCACAGCTAACGCCACCTGGAACACCATGGTGTGATGGTGTGTCCGAACATCATAGTCATGCTCTATTGATATAGTGCATACTGTGATGTCTCTTATCGTTTTACTACTATAATTTTTGGGGTTATGCATTAGAGACAACTACATTCACTTTAAATAGGGCATCATCTAAATCCGTTGAGATGACACCGTGTGAATTATGGTTTGATAGGAACCTAAGCTGTCATTTCTTAATGTTTGGGGCTGCGATGCTTGTGTGGAAAATGTTTTCACATAATAAGCTAGAACCCAAAGCGGACAAATGTATCTTCATAGAATACCCTAAGAACAGATGGGTATGCCTTCTATCTCAGATCCGAGTGCAAAGTGTTTGTTGCTAGAACTGGGTCCTTTCTCGAGAAAAAGTTTGTCTCAAAAGAATTGAGTGGGAGGAAGATAGAACTTGATGAGGTTGTTAAACCTTTTTTCAACCAGAGAGTAGCGCAGCGCAGAAAGATGTTTCTGTGAAGCCTACGTTAGTTGAAGAGGAAGTTAATGATGATGATCATGAAGCTTCAGGATCAAGTTACTATCGAACTTCGTAGGTCGACAAGGATGTGTACTGCTCCTGAGCGGTACGACAACTCTATCTTGGAGGTCATGTTGTTGGACAACGATGAACCTACGAGCTATGGAGAAGCGATGATGGGCCCGGATTCCGACAAATGGTTGGAGGCCATGAAATCCGAGATAGGATCCATGTATTAAAACCAAGTGTAGACTTTGGTAGACTTGCTCGTTGGACGGCAGGTCGTTGAGTACAAATGGATCTTTAAAATGAAGACAGACACTGATGGTGAATGTCACTATTTGTAAAGCTCGACTTGTTGCAAAGATGTTTGTGACAAGTTCAAGGAGTTGACTACGATGAGACTTTCTCACTCGTAGCGATGCTAAAAGTCTGTTGGAATTATGTTAGCAGTTGCTGTGTTTTCAATTATGAAATCTGGCAGATGGATGTCAAAACATCGTTTCCTTAATGGTTTACTTGAGGAAAGGTTGTATGTGATACAACCAGAAGGTTTTGTCAGGCCTAAGGATGCTAAAAGGTGTGCAAGCTTCGGTGATCCTTCCATGGACTGAAGCAAGCATCTCGGAGTTGGAATATACGCTTTGATGAGGTGATCAAAGTTTTGATGTTTATACAAAGTTTATGAGAAACTTGTATTTGCAATAAAGTGAGTGGGAGCACTATAGAATTTCTGATAAGTATATGTGGATGACATATTGTTGTTCAGAAATAATGTAGAGTTTCTGGAAAGCATAAAACGGTTATTTGGAAAGTGATTTTCAAAGGAAGACCTGGATAAAGCTACCTAATTGTTGAGCATCAAAATCTATAGAGATAGATCAAGATGCTTGATGAGACTTTCAATGAGTGCATACCTTCACAAGATTTTGAAAGAGTTCAAAATGGATCAGCCAGAGAAATAGTTCTCATCTGATTTGTAAGGTGTGAAGTTGAGTGAGACTCAAAGCTCGACAATGGCAGAAGAAAGAGAAAGGACGAACGTCGTCCCCTATGCCTTAGCCATAGGCTCTATATTATGCCATGCTGTGTACCGCACCTATGTGTGCCTTGCCATGAGTTTGTCAAGGGGTACAAGAGTGGTCCAGGAGTGGATCACTGGACAGCGGTCGGAATTATCCTTAGTAACCAGAGGACTAAGGAAATGTTTCTTGATTATGGAGGTGATAAAGAGTTCGTCGTAAAGAGTTACGTCGATGCAAGCTTTAACACCTATCCGGATGACTAGTAGTAGCAATCTGGATATGTATAGTGGAGAAGCCATTTGGAAATAGTACAAGGTGGAGTGTGGTAGCAGTGTTTACGGTTTGACATAGAGATTTGCAAAGTACACACGGATCTGAATATCGCAGACCCGTTGACTATAAGACCTCTCTCACATGCAAAGCATGATCGAGCCCCAAAACTCATTGGGTGTTAGATTCATAACAATGCGAATCACACGGTGATGTGAACTAGATTATTGACTCTAGTGCAAGTGGGAGACTATTGGAAATATGCCCTAGAGGCAATAATAAATTAGTTATTATCATATTTTCTTGTTCGTGATAATCGTTTATTATCCATGCTATAATTGTATTGATCGGAAACTCAGATACATGTGTGGATACATAGACAACACCATGTCCCTAGTATGCCTCTAGTAGACTAGCTCGTTGATCAAAGGATGGTTAAGGTTTCCTAGCCATGGACATGAGATGTCATTTGATAACGGGATCACATCATTAGGAGAATGATGTGATGGATAAGACCCAAACTACAAACATAGCATATGATCGTGTCAGTTTATTGCTACTGTTTTCTGCATGTCAAGTATATGTTCCTATGACCATGAGATCATGCAACTCACGGATATCGAAGGAGTGCCTTGTGTGTATCAAACGTCGCAACGTAACTGGGTGACTATAAAGGTGCTCTACAGGTATCTCCGATGGTGTTTGTTGAGTTGGCATGGATCGAGACTGGGATTTGTTACTCCGTGTAACGGAGAGGTATCTCGGGGCCCACTCGGTAATGCAACATCACAATAAGCCTTGCAAGCAATGTGACTAATTGTTAGTTGCGGGATCTTGTATTACGGAACGAGTAAAGAGACTTGCCGGTAACGAGGTTGAACTAGGTATGGAGATACCGATGATCGAATCTCGGGCAAGTAACATACCGAAGAACAAAGGGAACGATATACGGGATTAACTGAATCCTTGACATAGAGGTTCGACCGATAAAGATCTTCGTAGAATATGTAGGAACCAATGTGGACGTCCAGGTCCCGCCATTGGTTATTGACCGTAGAGGTGTCTCGGTCATGTCTACATAGTTCTCGAACCCGCAGGGTCTGCACACTTAAGGTTCGATGACGTTTCGGTAGTGTAGAGTTATGTATGGTGGTGACCGAAGGTTGTTCGGAGTCCCGGATGAGATCCCAGACGTCACGAGAAGCTCTGGAATGGTCCGGAGGTAAAGATTCATATATAGGAAGTCCCAGTTTGGTTTCCGGAAAAGTTTCGGGCTCATCGGTAGTGTACCGGGAGTATCGGTATTGTACCGGGAGTGCCGGTAGTGTACCGGAGGACCTCCGGGAGGGGTATTTCGACCCCAAGAGGTCCATGGTCTGTGGGAGAATAATAACCAGCCCTTAGTGGGCTGGGAAAACAGCCACAAAGGCCCATGGCGCAGGAGAGAAAGTCCTAAAGCAAAAAGTGGAAAATCAGCCAATAGGAGGCAATCCTACTCCAACTAGGATTGGAGGTGAAGTAGGATTTCTTCCCACCTCCTATTTCGGCCGACCCAAAGGCCTTGGCTGCCTCTCCTCTCCTCTCCTCCTATATATACTAGTGGATTGGGTGGTTTTTGGACAGAATTTCCGGCCACGTGCTACCCGTTTCACCGGTGCACAGTTTCTCCTGTAGATCGGTTTTCCGCAGCGCTTAGGCGAAGCCCTGCCGGAATCACTCCACCACCATCACCGGAGCGCCGTCACGCTGCCGGTGAACTCTCTCTCCTCTCCACCTCCTCTCGCTGGATCGAGACGGTGGAGATCGTCATCAAGCTGCACGTGTGTTGAACGCGGAGGTGCCGTCCGTTCGGCGCTAGATCGGAAGGACCGTGATCGAGATCGCGAGACAGTTCGTGATGAGATCGCGGAACAGATCGTGATGAGTTCGCGGGACAGATCGTGATCAAGATCGTGAGACGGATCGTGATGAGATCGCGGGACGGATCGTGATGAGTTCACGGGACGGATCGTGATTGGATCGCAGGACGGATCGTGATGAGATCACGGGACGCTCGGCGATTGGGATCGCGAAGATGTTCGACTACACCAACCGCGTTTCTTAACACTTCCCGCTTAGCGATCTACAAGGGTATGTAGATCCACTCTCCCTCTCGTAGATGCTCATCACCATGGATAGGTTTGCGTGTGCGTAGGAAATTTTTTGTTTCCCATGCGACGTTCCCCAACAGCTATAGCACCCACGGTGAGTTTCATTGGAATGGTCATTAGTTACTAGTATTCACATTTGAGTTGCATCATGCTAAGGAGACATTGCAAATGATGTGTGGTGTAGCGTGGCTCCCCACAAGCATCAACCGATCCTTCTACGTATGCCGCAACCCCGACCGGTCCTTCTACGTCTCACCCTGGCGCAAACCCTACCGGTCCTTCACCTCTGTGATGATGGTAAGTTTTCCCAAGTGTTTTCATTAACAAATGCATACTTAGCTTAAGAAACGACCTACTTAGCTCCAAAATGACCTATACTTAGCTTATTTTCCTCAAAAATGACATAATAACCTTACTTACCTCCAAAATGATATATTCTACCTAGGATAGCTATAAAATGACCTATACTTTGCATTTTTTCCTCCAAAATGACTTGATATGCTTAGTTAGCTACAAAATGGCATAACTACCTAGGATAGCTCAATAATGATCTATAGCTAGCTTAGCTAGTTCATTTATGACATAATTAGCTCACTTAGGTACAAAATGGCATAACTACCTAGGATAGCTCAATAATGATCTATAATTAGCTTATCTAGTTCATTTATGACATAATTAGCTCACTTAGGTAAAAAATGGCATAATAACCTTGGTTTAGCTCCAAAATGACCTATACTTAGCTTATTTTCCTCAAATATGACATAATAACCTTACTTACCTCCAAAATGATATATTCTGCCTAGGATAGCTATAAAATGACCTATACTTATCATTTTTTCCTCCAAAATGACTTGACATGCTTATTTAGCTAGAAAATGGCATAACTACCTACGATAGCTCAATAATGATTTATAGCTAGCTTAGCTAGTTCATTTACGACATAATTAGCTCACTTAGGTACAAAATGGCATAACTACCTCGGATAGCTCAATAATGATCTAAATTAGCTTAGCTAGTTCATTTATGACATAATTAGCTCACTTAGGTAAAAAAATGGCATAATAACCTTGATTTAGCTCCAAAATGACCTATACTTAGCTTATTTTCCTCAAAAATGACATAATAACCTTACTTACCTCCAAAGTGATATATTCTACCTAGGATAGCTATAAAATGACCTATACTTAGCATTTTTTCCTCCAAAATGACTTGATATGCTTAGTTAGCTACAAAATGGCATTACTACCTAGGATAGCTCAATAATGATCTATAGCTAGCTTAGCTAGTTCATTTATGAAATAATTTGCTCACTTAGGTACAAAATGGCATAACTACCTAGGATAGCTCAATGATGATCTATAATTAGCTTAGCTAGTTCATTTATGACATAATTAGCTCAATTAGTTACAAAAATGGCATAATAACCTTGGTTTAGATCCAAAATGACCTATACTTAGCTTATTTCCCTCAAAAATGACATAATAACCTTACTTACCTCCAAAACGATATATTCTGCCTAGGATAGCTATAAAATGACCTATACTTAGCATTTTTCCTCCAAAATGACTTGATATGCTTAGTTAGCTAGAAAATGGCATTACTACCTTGGAGAAGAGGAGAGGAGAGGAGAAAAAGAAAGAGAAGATAAATTCTTCTTTTTCTTCTTCTTTTTCTTCTTTTTCTTCTAGCTAGTCTTCTTCTTCTTCTAACTTTCATCTTTCCTAATTTACAGATTTGCTATAGATGAGGAAGCTTGCATCGATGTAGTGTACTCTTCTACTTGTGCTTCCGGTTTGTTTATGGAAACTTGTTGGAAACTTGATTTGGGTATGTATGTATGGATATGTTGTTGGAAACCATTGTATGTTGGATATGTTGTTGCAAACTTGTATGTTGGATATGTTGTTGGAACTTATTGTTGGTATGCTTGTTGAAACTAATTGTTGGTATGATTGTTGGAAACTTGTATTGTTGATATGTTACACATATATGTGAAATTCTGTCAAATTGAATGATTTTAAGAAAAACAGAAAAGCCAGGGGCTATATAGCCACTTTGTCGTCAGCTGGCGGATGGCAAAGGTCTTTGCCGTCAGCTAGCGGACGGCAAAGCTGCCACGTGGCAGCTACCTGTGCAACCTGGGATAGCACTAGGCTGGCCTAGGTGGGTTCTTTGTCGTCCGCTGGCAGACGACAAAGAACAAAGGTCTTTGCCGTCTACGACCGGACGGCAAAGCACACCATTAAGCCCTTAATGGACCTAAGTTTCCACGTGTGCCATCCATGCCCTTTCCCATCCACTGGCAGACGGCAAACATGCAAGGGTCTTTGCCGTCCGCCAGCAGACGGCAAAGTGCCCTTTACCGTGGCTTATTCAGCCAAACGGTTGGCCATCTGCTCGTTGTCGGCAAAGCCTTTGCCGTCCGGGATGCATGCCTTTGCCGTTCGGGATGGCTGACGGCAAAGTGCCTGATTCCTGTAGTGATTTGTGATATTGCAAAAACAAATCGTCTTTGGAGTACATACTTGCTGGCTACTAAATTGCTGTCCTTGTGATGGTGCTCGATACGAATCATGTTCATTCACATGTTCATCATTTTTTCTTGTAGGATTATTTGAATTCTCGGACGGTCATTGAGGAGCACAAATTTCCGTGACAACCTTTTTTTATAAAATAGAATGAATCATTAGTAGCAACTAAAAATCTGATATAGAAAGTTCAATTGTAGATAGATACCAGCCCGTTATGAAAACCTCCTTTCTCATAAGCATTGCTTCTTAAAGTAGACATGCTTTCATCCCATCGTGCGATCAATGGAGGGGGTCTACAAGGATACATCAATCGGACACTAGGCGCGTGCTCCTAGAACCAAGACTACATAATAAATTAGTTCATCACCATATAGATATGCAATAGAACAATAATTATAGGACATTAAGAAGTGATCTAGCACTAACCTAGAGTGGAATTAGATTTCCTTGTAGATTCATGTGATCTAGATTTCTAAACTTGTGAATGGACTTGAAGAAGTGATTAAGTGTGAAACATCCCCAGTGAAAATTCCGAAGGTTTTCAAGATCTTTAACAAGGTTGAGAAATTTCGAGTCCACATAATGTTGTGATGTTGGTGCTAGCACAGTACCAATTGCGTATAGAATGAACCGTCTGAGGAAATTGCCGTCTGGGGCTTTGGAAGCTCGGATTGCCGTTTCAAGTTCAGAAATCAAAATTTGCCCGTTGTTTGCGTAGGCCGTAAACAATTGTGTGTCAGTTTCCATTTGCAGACGTTGCTCTATATCCTCCCCTTCTATCGGAATGCCAAACATACACTGCACATCCTCTTTTGTTATCAGAATTGGCGTTTTATCGATGGTAATGGATTGTGTGTCCATATCGATGCTCTTGGCTAGTCTTACCAGCATTATGCGTCGTAGATTGACTTCATGCATCCGGGTTAGACCGTCAAGACTGGTGTCTGATATGATGTACTTTTTGTGGTCGGTGACAACAATTTCATGGTTTTTCCGAACCTTGTCAATGAGCATGCTAATTTCATATGACCATGCTTTTCGGCAAGTTCCTGTTACATGCCATTAAATTTTAGTGAGTATACATGAAGTATGTGTACGAAAAGATTGTACACAAACAGTCAATTACATACCGCGTCGGTAATTTCGGAGATGGGCTTTTCTCCATTATGAAGACTTGTATCTGAAACTGACATTGCTGGCTCGTATGCAATGATATAAAATGGGTCAATTAATCTGAACAAAATATTGAAAAATGTATAACAAAATTAGTAGTGAATTAATTTTAACAAAATTAACTAGATCCTGTAACGCGTTCTCTCGGAGACGGTGGCGCCGAGTTGATGGCAGCGGATAGTGCGTCACAAACTATAAGTGCCGGTATAGCGCGGTGGACGGCAGCAAGGAAAAACGGCGCGTTCACGCGAGGAAGAGGCGGCGAGAAGAACACTGATGTCCAAACCCTCAGATCAAGTTGGCTCTGGGTGGTGACTCGAAGTCGACGACTCCTGTATTCGGTGTGCGCCTGGCATCTCCGATCTGATCTTGCAGCGGTCGTGGGAGGTGCGGACAGCCCGGGTGGTTAGAATGCGGAGCTGTAATCGCGAGATTTATGGAGGGGTGGGCCACATGAGTTATGTGAGATTTGGATAATATCACAATGATATAAAAAATAAGAAAATCTTGTCCTCGTTTTTTAGGTATTAAAAATGGTTCTTCGTGTCACATATGCCCGAAAAAAGGCCATACGAGACAAAACTTGCAAAAAATGTTGAAAATGGTTCAAAGTTGGCGTATACATGTACTAATGACCAGACAAATGCTGCATGTGACGAAACTTACAATTTTTTTTGAAGATGGTTCAAACTTGGCAAGTAGCCCTAACATGGCCTAGACTTGTCACCTTGAAGATGGTTTAGGGTTTAGGGGTTTAGGCTTATTAGGGTTTAGGGGTGTAGGGTTTAGGGTTTAGGGGTTTAGGGGTTTAGGGTTTAGGGTTATTAGGGTTTATGTTTTATGGTTTTATGGTTTAGGGTTTACAGAACTATGTTTGTCTAATAGTGAACCTAGCACACACACCGGATATAGGTGGAGCATTGGTCTACAATGTATTCCCTCCGGTAGCATCGATCCGGTCCGTCCACTAGCTTGGCAGACAAACTTCGTGCCACATAGAGCATGCGTCCATCCACTAGACTGAATCGATGTTGGGTTGGTTTCAAACAGGTGAGCAACCCAGCTAGTGCTTTCGGGGTGTTGGTAGACAAGCCCAGAAATGCGCGTGTCAGAGATCCTACTTGCGTATACATCTACTAGTGATCCCAAAATTTCTGCATTGCATTCTATGACCACATAGAGAATGCATGCATAACGGTTTTCATGTGGGGAATTTTTTTGAATGTTTTTAGGGTTTAGTGGGGGGGTAGGGTTATTAGGGTTTAGGGTTTTAGGGTTTTTGGGGTTTAGGGTTTACGGAACTATGTTTGTCTTACAATGGATCTATTACACACACAGAACATCGGTGGAGCGTTGGTCTACAATGGATTCCCTTTGGTAGCATTGATCCGGTCCGTCCACTAGCTTGGCAGACAAACTTCGTGCCACATAGAGCATGCATCCATCCACTGGACCGGATCGATGTTGGGTTGGTTTCATATAGGTGAGCAACCCAGCTAGTGCTTTTGGGGTGTTGGCAGACTAGCCGGAAATGCACGTGTCAGAGATCCTACTTGCGTATACATCTACTAGTGATCCCAAACTTTCTGCATGGCATCCGATGACCACATAGAGAATGCATGCATAATGGTTTTCATGTGGGGAAATTTTTTGAATGTTTTTAGGGTTTAGTGAGGGGGTTAGGGTTATTAGGGTTTAGGATTTAGGGTTTTTTTGGGTGTAGGATTTACGGAACTATGTTTGTCTTACAATGGACCTATTACACACACCGGACATCGGTGGAGCATTGGTCTACAATGGATTCCTTACGATAGCATCGATCCGGTCCGTCCACTGGCTCGGCAGAGAAACTTCGTGCCACATAGAGCATGCATCCATCTGTTGGGAGACGTAGTAGTAAATCAAAAAAATCCTACGACCACCAAGATCTATCTATGGAGAAACCAGCAACGAGTAAGGGGAGATTGCATCTTCATACCTTTGAAGATCGCTAAGCGGAAGCGTTACTAGAACGTCATTGGTGGAGTCGTACTCGGAGCGATTCAGATCGCGGTGGATTCCAATCTAAACGCCGAACAACGGCGTCTCCGCATTCAACACACGTGCATCCCGGTGATGTCTCCTACGCCTTGATCCAGCAAGGAGGAAGGAGAGGTTGAGGGAGAGCTCCGGCAGCACGACGGCATGGTGACGGTGGAGCTGCGTGGTCTCCGGCAGGGCTTCACCAAGCACTACGGAGAACGAGAAAGAGGAAGGGTAGGGATGCGCCAGGAGAGAGAGAATTCGTGTGTCAAATCAGCCCCAATACCTCGGGTATATATAGGAGGAGGGAGAGGGAGGGCTGCCTTGGCCCCTCCTCCAAGGAGGAGAGGTTCGGCCGAGATAAGGGAGGAGTCCACCTCCCACAAGGGAGGTGGATCTCTTCCTTCTGAATCTCCTTTTGCCTTATCTCTTTATCCCTAGCCGCATGGGCCTTTAGGGAAGGACTTGGCCAGCCCAATAAGGGCTAGTCCATCTCCTCTAACAGCACATGAAGTCCTTTGGTCGTCACATCCCTCCCGGGGGTCCTCCGGCACCCTCCCGGCACTCCCGGTACACTACTGATGAGCCCGAAAACTTTCCGGTGACCAAAACTGGACTTCCTATATATCAATATTTACCTCCGGACCATTATGGAGATCCTCGTGACATCCGGGATCTCATACGGGACTCCAAAAAGCCTTTGATAAACACGTACAACATTCCCCTATAACCCTAGCGTCATCGAACCTTAAGTGTGTAGACCCTACGGGTTCGGGAGGCACGTAGACATGACCGAGACACCTCTCCGGTCACTAACTAATAGTGGGATCTGGATACCCATGTTGTCTCTCACATGCTCCACGATGATATCATCAGATGAACCACGATGTCGGGGATTCAATCAATCCCGTATACAATCCCCTTTGTCTACCGGTATATCACTTACCCGAGATTCGATCGTCGGTATCCCTATACCTTGTTCAATCTCATTACCGGCAAGTCTCTTTACTTGTTGTGTAACACCACATCCCGTGGCTAACTTCTTAGTCACATTGAGCTCATTATGATGATGTCTTACTAAGTGGGCCCAGAGATACCTCTCTGTCACACGGAGTGGCAAATCCCAGTCCCGATTCGTGCCAACCCAACAGACACTTTCGGAGATACCTGTAGTGTACCTTTATAGCCACCCAGTTACGTTTTGACGTTTGGCACACCCAAAGCATTCCTACGGTATCCGGGAGTTGCACAATCTCATGGTCTAAGGAAACGATACTTGACATTAGAAAAGCGTTAGCAGACGAACTACACGATCTTGTGCTATGCTTAGGATTGGGTCTTGTCCATCAGATCATTCTACTAATGATGTGATACCATTATCAACGACATCCAATGTCCATGGTCATGAAACCGTGACCATCTATTGATCAACGAGCTAGCCAACTAGAGGCTCACTAGGGACAAGTTCTAGTCTATGTATTCACACATGCATTACGGTTTCCGGTTAACACAATTATAGCATGAACAATAGACAATTATCATGAACAAGGAAATACAATAATAACCATTTTATTATTGCCTCTAGGGTATATTTCCAACAGTCTCCCACTTGCACTAGAGTCAATAATCTAGTTACATTGTGATGAACCGAACACCCATAGCATTCTAGTGTTGATCATGTTTTGCTCGTGAGAGAGGTTTAGTCAATGGATCTGCGACATTCAGATCCGTATGTACTTTACAAATATCTATATCTCCCTCCTGAATGTAATCACGAATGGAGTTGAAGTGGCGTTTGATGAGTCTTGTCTTCTTGTGAAACCTGGGCTCCTTGGCAAGGGCAATAGCTCCAGTGTTGTCACAGAATAGAGTCATCGGTCCTGACGCATTGGGAATCACTCCTAGGTCTGTGATGAACTCCTTCATACAGACTCCTTCCTTTGTTGCTTCCGAAGCACCTATGTACTCTGCTTCACATGTAGATGCCGCCACAACGCTTTGCTTGCTGCTGCACCAGCTTACTGCCCCTTTGTTCAAAATATACACGTATCCGGCTTGCGACTTGGAGTCGTCCGGATCTGTGTCGAAGCTAGCATCGACGTAACCCTTTACTACGAGCTCTTCCGCACCTCCATATATGAGAAACATGTCATTTGTCCTTTTCAGGTACTTCAGGATATTCTTGACCGTTGTCCAGTGTTCCGCTCCGGGATCACTTTGGTACCTCCCTACCAAACTTATGGCAAGGTTCACATCAGGTCTGGTACACAACATAGCATACATAATAGAGTCTATGGCTGAAGCATAGGGGGAGACACTCATCTCTTCTCTCCTTTGCCGTGGTCAGGCATTGATTCGTACTCAATCTCACACCCTGTAACACAGGCAAGAACCCCTTCTTGGACTAATCCATATTGAACTTCTTCAATATCTTGTCAAGGTATGTACTTTGTGAAAGACCTATGAGGCGTCTCGATCTATCTCTATAGATCTTGATGCCTAATATGTAAGCAGCTTCTCCAAGGTCCTTCATTGAAAAACATTTTTTCAGGTAGGCCTTTACACTTTCCAAAAGTTCTATATCATTTCCCATCAACAATGTCATCCACATACAGTATGAGAAATTCTACAGAGCTCCCACTCACTTTCTTGTGAATCTCCATAAACCTGCATAAACCCAAACGCTTTAATCACCTCATTCAAGCGAATGTTCCAACTCCGAGATGCTTGCACCAGCCCATAGATGGACCGCTGGAGCTTGCATACCTTGTTAGCATCTTTAGGATCGACAAAACCTTCCGGCTATATCCTATACAGTTCTTCCTTAAGGAAGCCATTAAGGAATGTCGTTTTGACATCCATTTGCCATATCTCATAATCATAAAATGCGGCAATTGCTAACATGATTCGGACGGACTTCAGCATCGCTACGGGTGAGAAAGTCTCATTGTAGTCAAGTCCTTGAACTTGTCGATAACCCTTAGCGACAAGCCGAGCCTTATAGACGGTCACATTACCATCCGCGTCAGTCTTCTTCTTAAAGATCCATTTATTTTCTATCGCTCGCTTATCATCATGCAAGTCCACCAAAGTCCATATTTTGTTCTCATACATGGATCCTATCTCGGATTTCATGGCTTCAAGCCATTTGTTGGAATCCGGGCCCGCCATCGCTTCTTCATAGTTCGAAGGTTCACCGTTGTCCAACAACATGATCTCCAGGACAGGGTTACCGTACCACTCTGGTGTGGAACGTGTCCTAGTGGACCTTCGATGTTCAATAGTAACTTGCTCTAAAGTTTCATGATCATCATCATTAACTTCCTCTCCAGCCGGTGTAGGCTCCACGGAAACAACTTCCCGTGCTGCGCTACTCTCCGGTTCGAGAGGAGGTACGATTACCTCATCAAGTTCTATTTTCCTCCCACTTACTTCTTTCGAGAGAAAGTCCTTCTCGATAAAGGATCCATTCTTGGCATCAAAGACATTGCCTTCGGATCTGAGTTAGAAGGTATGCCCAATAGTCTCTTTGGGATATCCTATGAAGACGCACTTTTCTGCTTTGGGTTCGAGCTTCTCAGGTTGAAGTTTCTTCACATAAGCATCGCATCCCCAAACTTTTAGAAACAACAACTTAGGTTTCTTTCCAAACCATAATTCATATTGTGTCATCTCAATGGACTTTGACGGTACCCTATTTAAAGTGAATGCGGCAGTCTCTAATGCATATCCCCAAAATGATAGTGGTAAGTCAGTAAGAGACATCATATATCGCACCATATCCAATAGAGTGCAATTACAACGTTCAGACACACCATTTCGCCGAGGTGTGCTAGGCGGCGTGAGTTGTGAAACAATTCCACATTTCCTTAGGTGCATGCCAAACTCGTGACTTAAATATTCTCCGCCACGATCAGATCGTAGGCACTTTATTTTCCTGTCATGTTGATTCCCTACCTCACTCTGAAATTCCTTGAACCTTTCAAAGGTTTCATACTTGTGTTTCATTAAGTAGACATACCCATATCTTCTCAAGTCATCAGTGAGGGTGAGAACATAACAGTAGCCACCGCGAGCCTCAAGGCTCATTAGACCGCATACATCGGTATGTATTATCTCCAATAAGTCAGTTGCTCGCTCCATTGTTCCGGAGAATGGAGTCTTGGTCATCTTGCCCATGAGGCATGGTTCGCACGTGTCAAATGATTCAAAATCAAGAGACTCCAAAAGTCCATCAGCATGAAGTTTCTTCATACGTTTGACACCAATATGACCAAGGCGGCAGTGCCACATGTAAGTGGGACTATCGTTATCAACCTTACATATTTTGGTACTCACACTATGGACATGTGTAACATCACGTTCGAGATTCATTAAAAATAAACCATTGACTAGCGGGGCATGACTATAAAACATTTCTTTCATATAAATAGAACAACCAATATTCTCAGATTTAAATGAGTAGCCATCTCGCATAAAACGAGATCCAGATACAATGTTCATGCTCAAAGTTGGTACTAAATAATAATTATTGAGGTTTAAAACTAATCCCGAAGGTAGATGTATAGGTAGTGTGCCGACAGTGATCACATCGACCTTGGAACCATTCCCGACAGGCATCGAGACCTCGTCCTTTGCCAGTCTCCGCTTATTCCGCAGCTCTTGCTTGGAGTTACAAATGTGAGCAACTGCACCGGTATCAAATACCCAGGAGCTACTATGAGCGCTGGTTTGTTACACACATCAATAACAAGTATATCACATATACCTTTAACATCGCCGGCCTTCTTATCCGCTAAGTACTTGGGGCAGTTCCGCTTCCAGTGACTGGTACACTTGCAATAAAAGCACTCAGTCTCAGGCTTGGGTCCATGCTTGTTCTTCTTCCTGACAACTTGCTTACCGGGCGCGGCAACAGCTTTGCCATCCTGCTTGAAGTTCTTCTTACCCTTGCCTTTCTTGAAACTAGTGGTCTTATTCATCATCAACACTTGATGCTCCTTTTTGATCTCGACCTCCGCTGATTTCAGCATCGAGTACAACTCAGGAATGGACTTCTCCATACCCTGCATGTTTTAGTTCATCACAAAGCTCTTGTAGCTAGGTGGAAGCGACTGGAGGATTCTGTCAATGACCGAGTCATCCGGGAGATTAACTCCCAGCTGAGTCAAGCGGTTGTGCAACCCAGACATTTTGAGTATGTGCTCACTGACAAAACTGTTTTGCTCCATCTTACAACTGAAGAACTAATCGGAGACATCATATCTCTCGACCCGGGCATGAGCTTGGAAAACCAGTTTCAGCTCTTGGAACATCTCATATGCTCCATATTGCTCAAAACGCTTTTGGAGCCCCGGTTCTAAACTGTAAAGCATGCCGCACTGAACAAGGGAGTAATCATTGTAGCGTGACTGCCAAGCGTTCATAACGTCTTGATCTGCTGGGAAAATGGGTGCGTCACCTAGCGGTGCATCAAGGACATACAATATTTTGGAAGCAATGAGGATAATCCTCAAGCCACGGACCCAGTCCGCATAGTTGCTTCCATCATCTTTTAGCTTGGTTTTCTCTAGGAACGCGTTCAAGTTGAGGGTGACATTAGCGTTGGCTATTGGATCTACAATATATATTGTAAAGACAATTTTAGACTAAGTTCATGATAATTAAGTTCACATAATCAAATTATTCAATGAACTCCCACCTAGATAGACATCTCTCTAGTCATCCAAGTGATACATGATCCATGTCAACTAGCCCGTGTCCGATCATCACGTGAGACGGACTAGTCATCCATGGTGAACATCTCCATGTTGATCGCATATACTATACGACTCATGTTCGACCTTTCGGTCTTCTGTGTTCCTAGGCCATGTATGTACAAGCTAGACTCATCAAGTCAACCTAAGTGTTTCGCGTGTGTAAATCTGGCTTACACCCATTGTATGCGAACGTTAGAACCTATCACACCCGATCATCACGTGGTGCTTCGAAACAACGATCCTTAGCAATGGTGCACCGTTAGGGTGAACAAATTTCTTGAAATTTTATTGCGAGATCATCTTATTTACTACCGTCGTTCTAAGCAAATAAGATGTAAACATGATAAACATCACATGCAATCAATATGGTGACATGATATGGCAAATATCATCTTGTTCCTTTGATCTCCATCTTCGGGGCACCATGTGTTGGAAATATGCCCTAGAGGCAATAATAAATTAGTTATTATCATATTTACTTGTTCATGATAATCGTTTATTATCCATGCTATAATTGTGTTGATCGGAAACTCAGATACATGTGTGGATACATAGACAACACCATGTCCCTAGTATGCCTCTAGTAGACTAGCTCGTTGATCAAAAGATGGTTAAGGTTTCCTAGCCATGTACATGAGATGTCATTTGATAACGGGATCACATCATTAGGAGAATGATGTGATGGACAAGACCCAAACTACAAACGCAGCATATGATCGTGTCAGTTTATTGCTACTGTTTTTCGCATGTCAAGTATATGTTCCTATGACCATGAGATCATGCAACTCACGGATATCGGAGGAGTGCCTTGTGTGTATCAAACGTCGCAACGTAACTGGGTGACTATAAAGGTGCTCTACAGGTATCTCCGATGGTGTCTGTTGAGTTGGCATGGATCGAGACTGGGATTTCTTACTCCGTGTGACGGAGAGGTATCTCAGGGCCCACTCGGTAATACACATCACCATAAGCCTTGCAAGAAATGTGACTAATTCTTAGTTGTGGGATCTTGTATTACGGAATGAGTAAAGAGACTTGCCGGTAACGAGGTTGAACTAGGTATGGAGATACCGACGATCGAATCTCGGGCAAGTAACATACCGAAGAACAAAGGGAACGTTATACGGGATTAACTGAATCCTTGACACAGAGGTTTGACCGATAAAGATCTTCATAGAATATGTAGGAACCAATGTGGACGTCCAGGTCATGCCATTGGTTATTGACCATAGAGGTGTCTCGGTCATGTCTGCATAGTTCTCGAACCCGCAGGGTGTGCACACTTAAGGTTCGGTGACATTTCGGTAGTGTAGAGTTATGGATGGTGGTGACCGAAGGTTATTCGGAGTCCCGGATGAGATCCTGGACGTCACGAGGAGCTCCGAAATGGTCCGGAGGTAAAGATTCATATATAGGAAGTCCCAGTTTGGTCGCGGGAAAAGTTTCGGGCTCATCGGTAGTGTACCGGGAGTGCCGATAGTGTACCGAGAGACCTCCGGGAGGGCTATTTCGACCCCAGAGGGTCCATGGGCTGTGGAGAGTGATAACCAGCCCTTAGTGGGCTGGAGAAACAGCGACAACAAGGCCCATGGCGTAGGAGGAGAAATCCTAAAGGAAAAGGTTAAAAAAAGGCAAAAAGGAAGAGTCCTAGTCCTACTAGGAGTGGAGGAGAAGTAGGACTCCTCCACCTCTAGCCGGCCGACTCCTAGAGGTCCTTGGCCTTGCGCCAAGGGCTGCCTCTCCCTCCCTCCTATATATACTGGTGGATTGGGGCTGTTTAGACACAATTTACGGCCACGTGCTACCCGTTTCACCGGTGCTCCTTTAGATTAGTTTTCTGCAGTGCATAGGCGAAGCCCTGCCGAAACCACTCCACCACCATCGCCGGAGCGACGTTACGCTGCCGGTGAACTCTCCCTGCTCTCCGCCTCTTCTTGCTGGATCAAGACGGTGGAGATCGTCATCAAGCTGCACGTGTGCTGAACGCGGAGGTGCCGTCCGTTCGGTACTAGATCGGAAGGATCGTGATCAAGGCCACGGGACGTTCGTGATCGGATCACGGGATGGATCGTGACGAGATCGCGGGACGGTTCATGATTGGTTCGCGAGACGGTTCGTGATTAGATCGTGGGACGCTCGGCGATTTGAATCGCGAAGAAGTTCGACTACACGAACCGCGTTTCTTAATGCTTCCCGCTTAGCGATCTAAAAGGGTACGTAGATCCACTCTCTCTCTCGTAGATCCTCATCACCATGGATAGGTTTGCATGTGCGTAGGAAATTTTTTGTTTCCCATGCGACGTTCCCCAACAGTGGTATCAGAGCTAGGTTGATGGTTCGATGAGATCTCGAGTAGAACACAAAAGGTTTGTGGGCGTTGATGCTTAGATTGCTTCCTCCCTTGGTCGTATTTTGGTTCAGCGGGATTGTGAGATGAAGCGGCCCGTACCAACATTACTCGTACGCTTACGAGAGACCGGTTCCCTCCATGCAACTTGTTGCCTAGATGGCTTGCGGGTGACAGTTTCTCTCACTTTAGTTGGATCGGATCCGACAAAGGCGGTCCTTGAGAAGGTTGAAAAGCAACTAGTGTATCACCGTTGTGGTTTTTGCGTAGGTGAGAATTGTTCTTGCTAGATACCCGTAGCAGCCACGTAAAACATTTAACAACAATTAGAGGACGTCTAACTTGTTTTTGCAGAGTATGGTGTGATATGATATGGCCAATTACATGATGTGATATATGTGATGTATGAGATGATCATGTGATGTATAGATTATCACGACTTGCATGTCGATGAATACGGCAACCGGCAGGAGCCATAGGGTTGTCTTTAATTGTTGTATGACCTGCGTGTCAATCAGCAAGCGCTATGTAATGCTTTACTTTATCGCTAAACGGTAGCAATAGTAGTAGAAGCATGCAGGGCGTGACAACACTGATGTTGACACGTTTATGGAGATCAAGATGATGGAGATTATGGTGTCATGCCAGTGACGATGGAGATCATGTCGGTGCTTTCTAGATGGAGATCAAAAGCACAAGTTCATGGCCATATCATGTCACTTATGATTTGCATGTGATGTTAATCCTTTTTATGCACCTTGTTTTGCTTAGGACGACGGTAGCATTATAAGGTGATCCCTCACTTAATTTGAAGATAAATTGTGTTCTCCCCGAGTGTGCACCGTTGCGAAAGTTCGTCGTGTTGAGACACCACGTGATGATCGGGTGTGATAGACTCTACGTTCACATACAACGGGTGCAAGCCAGTGTTGCACATGCAGAACACTCGTGTTAAACTTGACGAGCCTAGCATGTACAGACATGGCCTCGGAACACAAGAGACCGAAAGATCGAACATGAGTCATATAGTAGATATGATCAACATAATGATGGTCACCATTGCAGCCACCTCAACTCACGTGATGATCGGACTTGAGTTGGTGAATTTGGATCATGTATCACTCGAATGATCGGAGGGATGTCAATTTGAGTGGGAGTTCTTAAGTAATATGATTAAATGAACTCATTATCATGAACATAGTCAATAGTGTCTTTGCAAATTATGTTGTAGATTACTAGCTCGCGCTGTAGCTCCCTTAAATTTTTATATGTTCCTAGAGAAATAGAGTTGAAAGATGATGGTAGCAATATTGCGGACTGGGTCCGTGATCTAAGGATTGTCCTCATTGCTGCACAGAAGGCTTATGTCCTTAATGCACCGCTCGGTGCGCCAACCCCTCTAGCATTGTCTATAGATGTTGTGAACATCTGACAGGCACGTTCTGATGACTACTTGATAGTTTAGTGTGTCATGCATTACGGCTTAGATGTGAGGCTCCAAAATGTTTTGAACGTTACGGAACATATGAGATGGTACTAAGAGCTGAAATTAGGATCTCAGGCTCGTGCCTGTGTTGCGAAATATAAGATCTCCAACAAGATTCTTTGCCTGCAAGATGAAAGAGAATAGCTCAAGCGTTGAGCATGTACTCAGATTGTCTGGGTGCTACAATCTCTTGAATCAAGTGGGAGTTGATCTTCCAAATAAGATAGTGATTGACATAGTTCTCCAAGTCACTGTCACTAAGCTACTAGAACTTGGTGATGAACTATAAATTGCCAGGGATAGAAATAATGATTCCTGAGTTGTTCGCGATGTTTGACACCGCGAAGGTAGAAATCAAGAAGGAGCGTCAAGTGTTGATGGTTAACCAAACCACTAGTTTCGAGAAGGGCAAGAGCAAGGAGGGAAACTTCATGGATAGCAAGTCAGTTGCCACTCTAGCGAAGCAACCCAAAGTTGAACTCAAACCCGAGACTATGTGCTTCTGTTATGAGGTGAGCGGTCGCTGAAGCGGAACAACCCTAGATACTTGGTAGATAAGAAGGCTGGCAACATCGACAAAAGTATATTTGATATACGAGTTATTGATGTGTGCCTTTCTAGTACTCCTAGTAGCACCTGGGTATTGGATGTCGGTTCGGTTGCTAAACGTTAGTAACTCGAAATAAAAGCTACGGAATAAACGGAGAACTAGCTAAGGGTGAGGTGACGATATGTGTTGGAAATGTTTCCAAAGTTGATGTGATCAAACATCGCACACTCTCTCTACCTTCAGGATTAGTGACGAACCTAAATAAATGTTATTTGGTGTTTTGCGTTGAGCATGAACATGATTAGATCATGTTTATTGCAATACGGTTATTCATTTAAGTTAGAGAATAATGGTTATTCTGTTTACATGAATAATACCTTCAATGGTCATGCACCCAGTGAGAATGGTTTGTTGAAATCTTGATCGTAGTAATACACATGTTCATAACTTTGATGTCAAAAGGTACAAAGTTAATAATGATAGTACCACATACTTGTGGCACTGCCGCTGAATGTCATATTGGTATAAAGCGCATGAAGAAACACCATGCTGATGGATCTTTGGACTCATTCGATTTCGAATCGGTTGAGACATGCGAACCATGCCTCTTGGGCAAGATGACTAAAGGACCTCGTTGGATGGAGCGGGCAAGTGATTCATTGGAAATGATACATGTTGATGTATGCAATCTAGTGAGTCTTGTAGCATGCAGTGGATATCGTTATTTTCTTACCTTCACTGATGATTTGAGTAGATATAGTGTATATTTACTTAATGAAACACAAGTCTGAATCGTTTGAAAGGTTCAAGCAAATTCAGAGTGAAGTTTAAGATCATCGTGACAAGAAGATAAAAATGACTGCGATATGATCGTGGAGGTGAATATCTGAGTTACGAGTTTGGCATACAACTTAAGACAATGTGAAATTTGTTTCAAAACTAACGCCACCTGGAACACCATAGTGTGATGGTGTGTTCGAACATCATAGTCATGCTCTATTGGATATGGTGCGTGCTATGATATCCCTTATCGTTTTACTACTATAATTTTTGGGTTATGTATTAGAGACAACTACATTCACTTTAAATAGGGCACCATCTAAATCCATTGAGATGACACCGTGTAAATTATGGTTTGATAGAAACCTAAGCTGTCATTTCTTAATGTTTGGGGCTGCGACACATGTGTGGAAAATGTTTTCACCTAATGAGGTCGAACCCAAGGCGGACAAATGCATCTTCATAGAATACCCTAAGATCAGTTGGGTGAACCTTCTATCTCAGATCCAGGTGCAAAGTGTTTGTTGCTTAAACGGATCCTTTCTCGAGGAAATGTTTCTCTCGAAAGAATTGAGTGGGAAGAAGATAGAACTTGATGAGGTTGTTAAACCTTAATTCAACCAGAGAGTAGCGCAGCGCAGAAAGATGTTTCTGTGAAGCCTACGTTAGTTGAAGAGGAAGTTAATGATGATGATCATGAAGCTTCAGGATCAAGTTACTATCGAACTTCGTGGGTCGACAAGGATGTGTACTGCTCCTAAGCGGTACGACAACCCTATCTTGGAGGTCATGTTGTTGGACAACGATGAACCTACGAGCTATGGAGAAGTGATGATGGGCCCGGATTCCAACAAAGGGTTGGAGGCCATGAAATCCGAGATAGGATCCATGTATGAAAACCAAGTATAGACTTTGATAGACTTGCTCGTTGGACAGCAGGTCGTTAAGTACAAATGGATCTCTAAAATGAAGACAGACGCTGATGGTGAATGTCACCATTTGTAAAGCTCGACTTGTTGCAAAGTTGTTTGTGACACGTTCAAGGAGTTGACTGCGATGAGACTTTCTCACTCGTAGCGATGTTAAAGTCTATTGGAATTATGTTAGCAGTTGCTGCATTTTTCAATTATGAAATCTGGCAGATGGTTGTCAAAACATCGTTTCCTTAAGAGTTTACTTGAGGAAAGGTTGTATGTGATACAACCAGAAGGTTTTGTCAGTCCTAAGGATGCTAAAAGGTGAGCAAGCTTCAGTGATCCTTCTATGGACTGAAGCAAGCATCTCGGAGTTGGAATATAAGCTTTGATGAGTTGATCAAAGTTTTTGAGTTTATACCAAGTTTACGAGAAGCTTGTATTTACAATAAAGTGAGTGGGAGCATTATAGATTTTCTGATAAGTATATGTGGATGACATATTGTTGATCGGAAATAATGTAGAATTTCTTGAAAGCATAAACGGTTATTTGAAAAGTGATTTGAAAGTAAAGCCTGGATAAAACTACCTAATTGTTGAGCATCAAGATCTATAGAGATAAATTAAGATGATTGATGAGACTTTCAATGAGTACATACCTTGACAAGATTTTGAAAGAGTTCAAAATGGATCAGTCAGAGAAAGAGTTCTCGCCTGATTTGTAAGGTGTGAAGTTGAGTGAGACTCAAAGCTCGACAATGGCAAAAGAAAGAGAAAGGACGAACGTCGTCCCCTATGCCTTAGCCATAGGCTCTGTATAGTATGCCATGCTGTGTACCGCACTTGTGTGTGCCTTGCCATGATTCCGTCAAGGGGTACAAGAATGATCCAGGAGTGGATCACTGGACGCGGTCAACATTATCCTTAGTGACTAAAAGCCTAAAGGAATTGTTTCTCGATTATGGATGTGATAAAGGGTTCGTCGTAAGGAGTTACGTTGATGCAAGCTTTAACACTAATCCGGATGACTCGTAGTAGCAATCTGTATACGTATAGTGGAGCATCCATTTGGGATAGTACCAAGTGGAGTGTGGTAGCAGTGTTTGTAGTTTGACATAGGGAGTTGCAAAGTACACATGGATCTGAATGTCAGAGACCCGTTGACTATAAGACCTCTCTCACATGCAAAGCATGATCAAGCCCCAGAACTCATTGGGTGTTAGATTCATAACAATGCGAATCACATTGTGATGTGAACTAGATTATTGACTCTAGTGCAAGTGGGAGACTGTTGGAAATATGCCCTAGAGGCAATAATAAATTAGTTATTATCATATTTCCTTGTTCATGATAATCGTTTATTATCCATGCTATAATTGTGTTGATCGGAAACTCAGATACATGTGTGGATACATAGACAACACCATGTCCCTAGTATGCCTCTAGTAGACTAGATCGTTGATCAAAAGATGGTTAAGGTTTCCTAGCCATGGACATGAGATGTCATTTGATAACGGGATCACATCATTAGGAGAATGATGTGATGGACAAGACCCAAACTACAAACGTAGCATATGATTGTGTCAGTTTATTGCTACTGTTTTCCGCATGTCAAGTATATGTTCCTATGACCATGAGATCATGCAACTCACGGATATCGAAGGAGTGCCTTGTGTGTATCAAACGTCGCAACGTAACTGGGTGACTATAAAGGTGCTCTACAGGTATCTCCGATGGTGTCTGTTGAGTTGGCATGGATCGAGACTGGGATTTGTTACTCCGTGTCACGGAGAGGTATCTCAGGGCCCACTCGGTAATACAACATCACAATAAGCCTTGCAAGCAATGTGACTAATTGTTAGTTGCGGGATCTTGTATTACAGAATGAGTAAAGATACTTGCCGGTAACAAGGTTGAACTAGGTATGGAGATACCGACGATCGAATCTCGGGCAAGTAACATACCAAAGAACAAAGGGAACGTTATACGGGATTAACTGAATCCTTGACATAGAGGTTCGACCGATGAAGATCTTCGTAGTATATGTAGGAACCAATATGGACGTCCAGGTCCCTCCATTGGTTATTGACCGTAGAGGTGTCTCGGTCATGTCTGCATAGTTCTCGAACCCGGAGGGTCTGCACACTTAAGGTTCGGTGACGTTTCGGTAGTGTAGAGTTATGGATGGTGGTGACCGAAGGTTGTTCGGAGTCTCGGATGAGATCTTGGACGTCACGAGGAGCTCCGGAATGGTCCAGAGGTAAATATTCATATATAGGAAGTCCCAGTTTGGTCGCCGGAAAAGTTTCGGGCTCATCGGTAGTGTACCGGGAGTGCGGGTAGTGTACCGGGAGACCTCCGAGAGGGGTATTTCGACCCTAGAGGGTCCATGGGCTGTGGAGAGTGATAACCAGCCCTTAGTGGGCTGGAGAAAAATCCACAACAAGGCCCATGGCGCAGGAGGAGAAAATCCTAAAGGAAAAGGTGAAAAAAGGCAAAGAGGAAGAGTCCTAGTCCTACTAGGAGTGGAGGAGAAGTAGGACTCCTCCACCTCTAGCCGTCCAACTCCGAGAGGTCCTTGGCCTTGCGCTAAGGGCTGCCTCTCCCTCCCTCCTATATATACTGGTGGATTGGGGCTGTTTAGACACAGTTTATGGCCACGTGCTACCCGTTTCACCGGTGCTCCTCTAGATCGGTTTTCTGCAGTGCATGGGCGAAGCCCTGCTGGAACCACTCCACCACCATCGTCGGAGCGCCCTTACGCTGCCGGTGAACTCTCCCTCCTCTCTGCCTCTTCTTGCTGGATCAAGACGGTGGAGATCGTCATCGAGCTGCATGTGTGCTGAACGCGGAGGTGTCGTCCGTTCGGTACTAGATCGGAAGGATCGTGATCAAGGTCACGGGACGTTCGTGATCGGATCGCGGGACGGATCGTGGCGAGATCACGGGACGGTTCGTGATTGGTTCGCGGGACGGTTCGTGATTAGATCGCGGGACACTCGGCGATTTGGATCGTGAAGAAGTTCGACTACACCAACCGCGTTTCTTAATGCTTCCCGCTTAGCAATCTACAAGGGTACGTAGATCCACTCTCCCTCTCGTAGATGCTCATCACCATGGATAGGTTTGCGTGTGCGTAGGAATTTTTTTTGTTTCCCATGCAACGTTCCCCAACAGTGGTATCAGAGCTAGGTTGATGGTTCGATGAGATCTCGAGTAGAACACAAAAGGTTTGTGGGCGTTGATGCTTAGATTGCTTCCTCCCTTGGTCGTATTTTGGTTCAGCGGGATTGTGAGATGAAGCGGCTCGTACCAACATTACTCGTACGCTTACGAGAGACCGGTCCCGAGATCATACATTGAGGAAAGACCGGCAGAAGTCAGACTTAATGAACCCAGCAAAGTGACCTACGATCTCATTATGAGTGAAATAAGAACTTCTTTTGGTTGCAAATTGGGAGCAGAATTGTACTACTTCTTACCCGGGTCTGCGTGGAAGCTGCCAGAAGGAATGATCTTGATTTTAGGACCACATGATGTAGCAAAAATGCTTTCTGATCTGAATGGCAGCAAGACATGTCACTTGTACATTGTGTACAATAGAACTACGGGTCGTTTTCCCAAGGATGACATTGATCCAAAGGTTCAAATTGTACATGTTACATGCATGTAGTTTATGGATACATCATTTTTGAGTTGTTCCTAATACCATGCCTATGGTTTTTTTTACAGGAAGTGAGAATCCGAGAATTGGAGGGCCTTGCTAGAGAGTTGGCGGAGAAAGAAGAACACCTTCAGTTGTATGGTTACATTGATGTTATAAAAGATTGAAGAACATGGGTCGTCGCCAAGCCTGACGCCCAACGTCCAAATGCAAGAGGTCACTGGATTTTGGCAGCGAAGAAGACCATATATAGTAGGCTCAATGGTTTTTCAACCAGTTTAAGCTTCAAACCAGGATTATTTTGTTTCAAACAAAGATATTTTCTGTTTCACACTATGTTCGCAATTATGGTACAATTTACTAATGAGACAGTTCTTTGAACAACAATGTAGCGAGAATTATGCATTTGTTTTATGATCAACCATACAGTTGTTTCTGAGTTGTTTGTGAGATGGCCTTGCATCTAAACATGTTTGCACATCACAATGGTGTAAAAATCCTTTATGTTGTCTTTGTTGAAACTGTTTTTTCATGCCTTCCATCTAGACATGTGTAATCCTTATACCCTACAAGAACCATACAACGTCGAAAAACAATTTCTAGTTGGCATGGATGGTTGTCATGTTGGTACAAGGGTGTAGAAAATAGTTTGGGTCCATTTGAAGCATGCCGAAAAAATCCATCCTTCCGAAAATTCTTGAAGCACAGCCATGCCATGAGGCGCTTGCACTTGCGATGGACCTTCACATTCAATCAGTGTGTGTTGCTTCTGATTGTTTGTAAGTAGTGACTAACATTGCAATGGAGGTTCCATGTCGATATTTTGCCATACTACAGGACATCAAGCACTTGAGCAGTTCACTTCGAGATATAAAAATCATTCATGACAGTAGGAAGTTTAATGGAGAGGTACATGCCTTAGCTAAAGATGTTGCATCACTACCTCTCGGGCGGCATGTGTGTCTTAACATATAATAAAGGATACAGTTATTGCTCAAAAAAATTATTCTACTCGACAATAACAAGAGCTCCATGCTAGCCCTTATTCCTATTCGAAATACATCGTCATTCTTAAAGTTGGACATCAAATGATCACATAGAAAATGGAAACGAAAGATGTCAAACTAATACGGTGACATGGCAGTAGAACCACACTTCACTAAATAACTATCATGATGAAATTGAATGTAAAGACCATGTCACACAAAGCTGAATGGCACACGACTTTGTCTGGCTCATCGTCGGTTCATACTCTATGTAGCCATCATAGTTCAGCTTCGAGATCCTACACAGAAGAATAGAATAAATCACATGGACATAAATAATGAGTAAAACCCATACAAAAAATAAATCGATTGTGACCTGGCTTTTCTTTTGGTACCTCTAACAATTTAGCGCATTTACGTCGATTGTGACCTGGATTCTTGCAATAGCCACAGTTATTCCGTGATCTTGACTTCTTTGTCTTTGCTTGCAGCCTTTTCTTCGGTGCACCTCGTCCTGGCACATGCACGGGATCCAGAACCTTATCAACTTTCTTCGAGTGCGGCATCAAAGGGCCAAACCTAATGTTGTTATGCTGAGCATTAGTTGACTCCTTATTGTCAGCTTGATCAATACTTGATTGCTTGCCATGATGTTCTGCTTGCAAAGCATCTTTAGATGCTGATAGTCCTCATCAGACTGGCATGCCTTGAAACTTGCGGCGTGACTACAATTTCGCAACTCACGGTACCTCTGTAGGCTTGCCGAATAGTCATCCATCTGGTTTTTTCTGGTTGGTGTGTATGCACATTTTGCATTCATAGTCCACCTAGTGGGAACGCAACAACTGGGCAAAATTAATTGGTTTAAAATCCCCAATATGTAAAAAATGTGGGAACATGGTCTGCCTGCACATTCCAGCTTACGGCAAGAACAACTGCCTGCACATTCCAGCTTACGGCAAGAACAACTGACCCTGTGCAAAATACCTCCTTGCTCCTCTATGTGCACTCCAAACTTTTTATCCATTATTTCCTACTTGGACACAACATAGGTGGAAACTTCTGATCCATCTAGTATCTCTCTGATCCGACATTTGCTGACAGCATCTATGATCCATAAGACCACCTTAAAGACAGTAGGAGTGAAAACTGTTGCGGCATGTTTCTCAAGCGGCGAAGCATTTTCCTCTGTAAATGGAAGGGGCTGCAAGGCTTCGATGTCATGGAGAGATTCGTTAATCCATCGCGGCGCAAGGCAACGCTCATAGTGCTCTAGCATTTCAAACAATGACATCTTAACCTCAAGATGCGTATGTAGCATAGAGTTCAAGCTCTCACTCCTCTGATTGCTGCTCAATCCTAGGAAACAACACCCCTCAAGATATGATGCACACCACAACTTTCTCACCTGATACATTTGATGCAACCAAGACTTCTCACTGTTTACTTTATTCCGTTGTAAGAATTGTATCCATTTTATCTCATGCTCTTCAATGGAAGAAGTATCATATATGAAAGATCTAAATTCCTCCTTTACGTCGTCATCATGCAGATGGCATACAATGTTCTGCTGAATGTGCCATATACATAGTCTATGGTTTGAGTCAGGCCAGACCACCTTGATTGCTCTCTGCATTGCAAGGTCCCCGTCTGTGATCACACATATCGGATGCTTCTGTGTCATGCTTTCAGAAAAGGTCCGCAACATCCACTCGTATGGCTGGCTTGTTTCATGAGAAATTATACCGCTGCCAAAAACAACAGTGTTGCGGTGGTGATTCAACACGACAAACGGCACGAATGGCATATTGTACTTATTGGTTTTGTTTCTGCTATCAAAAACAATGACGTCTCTGAAAGCCTCATAGTCAAGTCGCGATTGACTATCAGCCCAGAATAGTCCCTTCAGATGGCCAAGGTCGTCTACCAAGTACCTGAAGAAAAAATCCGCATCTCGCTCACGCCTCGCCATCATGTGCATGATCACTGTTTTAGCATTACCGACACTGATTGTCTCCTATTTATTAGCATGGTCGAAATTATAAATATTCCTCTTTATGCATCCAACCTTATCAAATCCACTGTATTGAATGCACAAAATATCCATAATACGGTATTTGCGGATCTCAGATTTTTCCATGTCCGCAATGTCCGCTTTCTGCTCATCGCTAATTCGTCTGTGCGAAGGCAGCAGACAAGAAAGATCCCGTGGGGCTAGAAATGGCTGTGGTCATCGATGAAATCCTTGACAAACCACCGACCTGTTTCCTCCTGTCTTACAATGACCAATTTAGCGTTACACCCAACACGAGTTAAACTTCGTGGCCTCATCTTTCTATCTTCCATCTTTCTTTTCATGTGCTTCTCTTCGCAAAACCCTTGACGACTACACACAATTTTCCTTAAAATTACGTAATTGTTGGATCCATCCCACTTAATGTAGCTTCTCCTCACACTTAAACATTTTTCAAGAGCATATTTTTTGTAGAATTCATAGCCTTCAGCCTCACTATCAAACATCTTGCTGACAACATTTTGATACTTGAACATACACTCAACACTTACATCCTCCATGGCTTCCTGCATATGACATATGAAATACACAGTTGGTGTTTATCAATGTTGCAGGTGTAAAATAGCTCATAGGCAAAGACAAGTGCATGGAAAAGACTTTTGCTCGTTTGACATGTGAGGGAAACCAATCATCAACGTCCAAGAAGTACTATCCTAGCATGAATGATGACACGAATAAACTATATTGCATGCACTATGGAAACCTCGAGTGATGATGACTATAATAAAATATAGTAAGTGAACTATGAAACTAATATCTCATATCAAACGTCAAGTAAGTCACTTTTTTTTGGTACTAAAGGAAGTAAGCAATGGCCTCGGCATCTTAGTTAAATAAACATGATGCGATTAGCTCAAGAGAAACTATGCCACGATGAAGCTTTCCATTCGTTGTTCTTGTCGGTACAAAAATCTCGCATGGCAAATACTACTAAATTACAACGATCATGTAGGGTTGAGGTGGTATTGCATGCACGGTGGATGGGCACAAGGGCCAAGAGAACGAGGAGACACCAAGTCGGATTCATACCTTAAGGATGGTACTCGGGAAGAGATGGGATCTCCCGCCGTCATCGCCGCCGATTCAGCCGTCGCAGATCCGGCCTTCTTCTTCTTCGGTGACGGCGTGGGATGGGGGGCTGGGGTTGGTTGGGTGGAGGACGAGGACAATGAATTTTTTCCTCTCACCGGGCACGTCGAGGACGGAGAAGGTCAGGAGCACGACGGCGACGAATAGATCGGACGAGGATTGTGAACTGGATCGAGTAGACGTGGATCTGGTTCTCAGGTGATCGGTTGAAGAAAAGATATTTCCCCCGGACCATTATGCCCTTATCGGAGTTAACATAATAAATTAAATCAATTTTACTTCCCCACAAGATCGGACGGCTAATAAAAATCAGACGTGTAAGTACTGCTTAGTACTCCGAGTACTAACCCAATCACCGTAAAACAACTCCTTTTTTATCTGACACTTTACCTATGGGGAATTTTTGCCTAATACTAGTTTTTAGGCCAGAGTTTGTTTTATTTATGTAAATACATTTGCATCTAAACGTCCAGTGTATTATAGTGCAGTTGCGACCCAATTTCAGCCATTTGCTTTTCTTGTTCCATTATCTTTCCTGTTGCTAGGATTGCATTCAGCTATAAAAAAATACAGAGAACAAACTAGTCAGGCGCGCAAATAAATATATAGAATTAGCAAAAATACTAGCGCATAATAATACAATCACCTGTAAAGAAATTATCGAGCTGTATGGACTGATACAGGTTGAAATAGATCAATTTCATCTTGAGGCCTTGAATCTAGCAGATCAGAACTAAGTCGGTTTTACATTGCTCGGAATGGCATCAGACATACTCAACAGGTTAGTTGAGATAGACTAGTAGAATTCCCGTGCGTTGCCACGGGCTCTTAAAATATCTTTGAGAGTTATGCAATTATAATGAATGTGAATTTGTAGAGATGATGTAACATGGACACAATTGCTTAATAATTGTAGTCCACTTCACTTGCAATGTAAATCTGGAAAAAAACAAAAACAAATTGACGACGATTGTAAAACTATGATTGTAAAACCAATTGACGACGATTGTAGATTAGCATTGCCAACTATGATTAATTAAGTAATGAAATGGTTTCCCCGCAAAAAAAAAATATGGCCTCTCTTTTTCTTCCTTATTAGGCCACCAATTTATTTTTCTGTCACGCTTACACTCCACCACAAATATATATGGCCTTTCTTTTTCTTCCTTATCAGCCCACCAAATTATTTCTCCGTCACACCCCGTTTGATTTTAAACTCCCACCACACACATATATAGAAGCCTCTTTTCCTAATTAGTAGCCCACAGATTAACCTCTCTCTATTTCCTTCCTTATTTCTGTCCTGCCCGTTTGATTTCAAATCTGGACATGCAGTTAATTATAACTAGCGGGTTACCAGCGCATTTGCGCGGCTAGAATTTATATGTATTCGTATATTGTGATCTTTTGTTATTTACCTGTCATTTGCATTAAATAATTTTTTTCAATGTTCCTATTTGGTACTAAGTTGGTATTGAAGATCTTGACGTCTAATAGTGAAGGACAAAATAATATGATACTACTCTATAGCCTTTAATTGTTGATTCAATACCATGCCTCATCACTGACGACATTGCAATTTTGTTTTTCTAATAATATCATATCATACATGATCCACTTGTTTCGGCGTCTTCTCATCTTAAATCTAAATAAACATAATAATTTGTAGATGGTATCAAAAATGGTAAAATATTTTGCCCCATGCGCATCATAACTTGCTTTTTTTTGTTCCAACAATATTGCTTGTTCTACCGGTGTCTTCCCTACAACCAATTGTTATGCGGTTGAATTGTTTTATCAAAGTAGCAATGGTATATATAGTAAAGTTTAGAAGAAAACAATATAAATATTTATATTAAGAGCACTACCGTTAGGAAACTGATGTTCTAGGCTCTTTTATTCAATACCCAAACGTTATATATAGAAGTATTTCATGTTCTTTGTTGGGAATTTCTATATTACATGAGGTATATATGAATAAACTCTATACTAAGTAGGTAGCTAATATGATAGCTTTGACTACTCCGTGTAATGCATCGTAGATATCTTTTCTGGAGTCATGTAAAGGTTTATTGTGTCTGTGTAGATGTGCATGATCAGAAGATGATGTTTATGACACATGGCATATGTGGTAAGCTGTAAAAAAGATGACTTTTATGTGCATCTGTTTTCACGCTCGACCGTTAAAATACATAATTAGCACATCATATGTTTTAATCTATTTGAAATCATCTGGAGGCGAGTTTGCCTCTTGTTTTATAATAATTATAGTATAATAGATAGATCTCTCTTGATTGTTTTATAAGGAATAAATCATTTGTCTTCATATTTAGATTTGTGCATCTGCTCTTGCATGTTTGTTGACAAATATTTCACGTTTCATAGCTTATATTTATTGTCTATTGAACTTCTATATATTCCTGGAAAAAAACAGCTATGTATATGCTTTTATAATGTTATTAATATTTTAAATATCTCTATGTATATGGATTAGTTTTTATTGCACAACCATATTATTCTTATATCTCATTCGACAATATTCTCCTAATTATTAAATTATGTGCCAAATAAACACCTATGCAAGTAGCTAACGAGGAAAGAAAGTTGATGCTTGCTACCTTTTCTGATGTCGGCATCAATAACACTTAGCATGGTTTGGATGTTGCGTACAAATTAAGAATCGCTAGATTAAAAAGGGTTGGTCTCTTCTTTATTACTGATGTCAGCACGGCATTATCACTTGTATTTGGCTTACGAATTAGCTCTTTCATACAGATTAGAAAGTGCTGACATAAAAAAAACATATAGTATGTTTTTTTCTAGACTTGACTTTGTCCTTGGCCTTCAAATATGGTATGACCAGTTAGAGAATGGAAATGTAAAATTCTGTAGGATGAGTTCACGTGAAAAGCATTTATGATCAGGTATATAATGAAACGCATGTATATATATTGGACTGTGATATATACCAAATGTTCGTATCTATGGCATATATCCGAATGAACTGCAGTCTGCAGCGAAGGATGCGCGCGCATGCAAATTTCCCACCGCTTGGGACTCTCCACTACTAATTATCATTAATTGCTTTAATTAATCAGCTTTACTTAATTAAGCATGTATGTAAGCATATGAGACAAAAATGCTGATGTCAGCAAATATTCCTTTCAAAATTAAAATTTAAAATGTTTTGTAGCCCAAACCGTCGTTCTGATGAAAAACCCGTTTTCACATAAAAGATTCGTCACAAGGTGACCTTCGAAACTAGATCCCATATTGATATTTTTCGATGACTTTTTTGGAGTCAAAAGTTATCAGCCCAGACTAAGTAAGTTATCACGTCTCTGGTTCATAAGTTACCATCTTGTTTATATAGAAAATTACCAGGGCATAAAAAATGGTCAACCAACCTTCTCCCCATGTGTAAATGAACTAGAAGACCTAATAGCTAATGTCATCCTATATTCTTCCATATTTCAAAATTTCAAAATGTTTTGTAGCTCAAACCGCCAGTTCGATTGAAAAAACTTGTTTTCACATAAAAGATTTATCGCGACGAGACTTTCAAAACTAGATCACATATTCATGATAACTTACCACTTCTAGGCTAAGTAAGTTATCATGCATCTGCTACATATGCTACCATGTTGTTTGCACAGACATTACGGGGGCATAAACCTGGTTTCTTTAACCTTCTTATCAGGTCGGTTTAAAGTTATCGCGGTGTTTGAGATCTTATCACGTATACAATGTGTATATTACCAAACTATTTACACGAAAGTTATCGGGGGTATATTTTTAAACAACCCCCTCGCCATAGTTATCAGGACCGAGGCACATAAGTTATCAGGTCTGCGATGTGTCAGTTACCATCTATTCACACAAAAGTTATCGGGGGATATTTCATCAACCCCCCCCCCCATGCCAAAGTTATCAGGACCAAAGGTACATAAGTTATCAAGTATGCGATGTGTGAGTTACCATGTTATTTACATAAAAGTTATCATGGGATATTCCATCAACCATCCCTGCCCCTCCCTCGGCGCCAAAGTTACCAGGACCGGGGTACATGAGTTATCAGATCTACGATGTGTGAGTTACCATCCATTCACATAAAAGTTACCAGGGGTATGTTTCATCAATTTTTGGTGAAGAAAAGATTATCGCGGTGTTGGAACGTAAGTTATCAGGTCTGCGATGTACCACAGACGTGATAACTTACGAAGCACACGCGTGGTAACTTTTTGACAAAAAAAATTGTCGGAACATATCAATATGAGATCTAGTTTCGAAGATCTCGTCGTCAGAAATCTTTTATGTGAAAACAGTTTTTCATTTGGATCTACGGTTTGGACTACAAATCATTTTGAATTTTTGCATTGGGGAGAATCTTTAATGATGTCATCATTTTATTTTCTTTCTATGCATGCATACATACATGTAAGTGGCCGAAAGTGTGTGTGATTAGAAAAAAAGAAAGTAGACATGCACACCGATTAGATGAAAAGAAAGTTACGGTGATTAGGAAAAAAGGTGCGAGTGCATGCAGCCTGCGAAATGTGTTCGGATCTATAGTACAAATCAGACTAACTTATATTATGCACGAGACCAAGCTAGCTTATCTTTTTTCCTGCTCGCTTATCTTTTTTCCGCTCTGCCCCGGATCGCTTGCATACAACAGGCGTTCGGACCCAATGGACAGATTCAGAAGTTACATGTTTCGATATATATTGGTCCAGACTCTAGCTTTGCCTCCGACGGATTCCAATCGTGTGAGGCTAGCGATTTTTTATTTTTTTATTTTCTGGAAAAACGCATGGGACCAGGAATGCGTACGTTCTTTTGAACTCTTGATTTGCTCTCCGGTGGATTTCAATATTGTAAGCTTAGTGAACATTTTTTACTTGGAACGTGTGGCACTAGGAAACATGCATATGTCTGTTATTCTGAACTCGTGCTTTGCTTCTTCGACGGATTTCAAGAATGTAAGCCTAGCGAATCGTTTTTCTGTTGGAACATATGGGAATAGAAAAATGCATGCATGTGTTCTCTTTACGTCGTGTTTTGCTTTCTCCTACGGATTTGAATATTGCAAGGCTAGATAATTGGGCACCATGCAAAAAAAAGGGCTAGATTATTTTTTCTTGGAACATATGGGAATAGAAAAATGCATGCATGTGTTTTTTTTTATATTGTTTCATCTGAGCCATTCGTTTTCTATTGTTTTAATAATATAATTATATTGTTTCATCTGAGCCGTTCGTTTTCTATCGTTTTAATAATATAATAGATAGATAGAAGATTGGCCTCTCTTTCCTTCACCATATATTTCTGTCATGATTCTTCAGACAGCTTCGTGATACCTAGAAACTCAAATACGTATATAAATTGCTTATATATAAGGTGTAAGGTAGCAAGGTGAGACTAATTTAATACGTGAATCAACCTTTGTTTGTACCCAAAACATGAGCTAGGTTAGTTGATCACGTTATTATTGTTCATTCAATTCACCTGACCGGCAACTTTTTTTTTTTTGAGGGAAGGCAACTTTGTTTTTGAGCCGTACCTGACAGGCAACTATTTTTTTCTCCTACCGTCGGGCCACATATCATTCTGCCAAGAAAAAATAAAACTTACACGGGCCAGGATTTTTGCCTCCTACAGCCGGGCCACAGATTGTTGGCTCAGAAAAAAAAATACCCAGGCCAGCATATATGGCCCAAAATATCAGCCCTCGATAAATCTGGTTAGCACAAAGGAAAAACAGTTTTGTTCGCTCAAATAGGAAACAGATCGTGTGTCATCTAGAGATCGAGCCGGACGTACGAAGCTGACGGACGATAATGACGGAACAAATTAAGGAAGCAAGAATCATTTGCCCCTTTAATAGTAAAACAAAAATAGTAAATAGTAAATAGTACAACAAATGCCCGTGCGTTGCACCGGACAAAAAAAGTCACAACCTGCTTCATGTATTAAAAAAACTTGTATTCCTAAAAACATTATTCCCCAGAACATTATTGAGCAATAAATAAAGTGTGTGGTTAGCTTAAAAAAACCTGCTTCGTGTACCATTGTGCAACATTTTATATATCTAATTTTAATAAATGCCGATCATAAAGTTAAAACATATAATTTTTCTTATTTTTTTATAAAACTTAACATTTACAAAAGGATTGAAACACCTTTTCAAGAATAGTTAACTTTTTACTAAATAGGAACATTTCTCTAAAAGAGAACATTGTTTTAAAAGATGTTTTTTTAAATATTCTATTTTTATGAAAATTATATTATATTTGTAAATTTTGATTGCACTAAAAAAGGGCACAACCTGATTCATGTATTAAAAAAAACTTGGATTCCTAAAAAGATTATTCCCCAGAACATTATTGAGCAATAAATAAAGTGTGTGGTTACCTTAAAAAACCTGCTTCATGTGCCATTGTGCAACATTTTATATATCTAATTTTAATAAATGTCAATCATAAAGTTAAAACATAGAATTTTTCTTATGTTTTATAAAAGTTAACATTTACATAAAAATTGAAACACCTTATCAAGAATAGTTAACTTTTTACTAAATATTAACATTTCTCTAAAAGAGAACATTTTTTAAAAGATGTTTCTTAAGGATATGCTCTATTTTTACAAAAAAATATATTATATTTGTAAATTTTGTTCGCACTTTTTGGGCCTGACCTAAACATAAAGATTTTACTACACAAACACACGTGCTCTCAGAGAAAGAAGACACTGTCGTTGGGAGACAAACTGCACGCACTGTCTCTCTTCCCCTTCCCCATCTCACTATCCTTAGTAAACCAATAATTGCTCCTTAGTATTTAATTACCCATGCGTTACAACACGAACTATAACATAATTTGCATGTTTGAAAAGTCAATTGTGATTCAATTATCTTAGCTAAAGAAAATGCATAACTAAATTCTGTCGGTGTTGCTCCATGTACTCCCCTTGTGTGCCTTGCTGAAGAATAAAGAATGAACTGCGATATAATTTGCATGTTTGAAAAACTTTACTGAGATTCAGTCATCTAGTCTATAGCAAATACGTAAATCAATGCCTCCCTATGATATGGATAAATATTATAGCTCTCTTAAACACAAACAGTGATAATTCTTGTGGAATCTTCTCACATTAAAGTGTCAGAATTGCAAGAGCGGGACAAATAATCGTTCGGAAAAGATAAATTGAGCACTGAGACATCGAAGTGAACCTTTTCTTTTAGAAAAGGGTGAACAATTTTAAAATTATATGAATATTAGTTTAACACGTGAAAACTTTTCTTAAAACTTCACAAAATAAATTAAAATGCAAGAACGATTTCTAAAAATTACACGCAATTTTTCAAATGGCAATATATATATATTAATTTGTGATCGTGCTATTTCCTTTTTTGTAATTGCTCCTTTCCTTCCTTCGAGAAGCCAGATTTTCCCTCTTCTCATATTCTTTCCTAGGCACATGTTTTGTTTCCTTTGGCAGACGCCAGAATTTTTTTTCCCTTAATTGCTCCTTTATTTCTCCGGGCCGCCAGATTTTTCCCTCTTCTCATATCTTTCTTTGAGCGACCTATGCTTTGATTCTCTTAATTCCTTCACCTATGCTTTGATTCTTGAGGAGGCTTACTAATTTCAACTCACCGATGAATATAAATTGGTGGGGTGAGTTGCAAAAAGGCGAGGTGGGACTAATTAATATGTGGAGGAATCCTATATTATACGCACAATCATTAGATGGCTTGGTGGACCGTAAGCTTTTGAGATATGATGTTAGTCGGGAGTTCGATCTATGGCAGCATATTTGTTTTTGTCTTTGTGTCGTATGTATTTCTTGAGCTGCCACGGCAGCCGGCTCATATAACAGCGGGTTAAGACATGATTTCTTTTAGTAATCTAGGAAAAAAGATAGAGCAGCAACTAAACCGGCTTGGCCCATTTGGCGTAAGGCCCAGCTCAGGTGTACCTTAACCTAGCTAACAGATCGATCCCCTGCCTCGGAAAAAATGGATCGTTCCCCTTGCTCTCTCCCACCTCGCGCCGTCAGGGAGGCACCCCATGCTCGCGCCTGATCCCCGGCACCCGCCAGCACAACTCTACCCCGGCGAGGCTGCATCGCCCTTGGCCTCGCTCTTCCTCATCTCACCTTTGTTCTCCTCCTCTCATGTTGCATCGCGCCACCATGTTCGAGCCACTCGCCTCCGTTCCCATGACGCCCGTGGACAGCACCGCCATGGCTGCACCCTGCACCACACTGTCGCACCTCCTGCTCCCGCTGCCGTCTGCTGCAGCAAAACGCCGCCTCGTCTTCCCTCCTTTCTTCAGTTTCCCCCCCATCTCCCAGTCTCCTTTTTGACAGGAGCCCTCGATGCCATGAATTCGCCCGGGAAGTCGTGCTCCGGCCTTAATCGTCGTCGCCGGCGACCCCCGTACTCGTCGCCCGCCTCCGAATCCTCCCCAGCCCCTGCCCCATCGCACACAGATCCGTTCGTTGCAAGCTCCAGCCGTCGCCGCCGTTCGGCATATCACGGGTTTGAATAGATGAAAAAACAGGGTCCTGTTTGTAAATTCGAAACGTTTTTCTAATTTACTATTACTAAAACCTGTAGTGCGGGTTGATTTCAAGAAACTATAAGGGGTTTTCTATAAATATGCACGACGGACGACCAGTGGAGGATGGAAAAAGCCGTACCATCGTCCTTACATAGCAGAGCCAAGGCTGCTCAGATCACTCACAGGTGCCGGAGCCATCCGTCATGGAGGCCAGACGTCATGAACTGACCCTCTGTCACCGACAGCAAGGTGCCTCATGGCCCCTACCACTACTAAAGCTAGCACGAACAAAGGCCTGGCTAGGTAGAAGCCCAAGAGACGATCCAACCATCGCTATGACGCATCAACTTGGGCTACCTGAAGCCGTCACCGCAGCATATGAGGAGTGCCTTTATCGTCTGTATAGTGTTCGTGACATAACTAGAGTCATCATGTTTCTCTCCTAACCTATTCCTCCGTTTCCTCTGTTCCTCCTTCAAATTTGTATCTTTTATGGAACCAAGCTCCTAAATTGAGTGAGAAATCGAGAGGATGGAGCAAGGAACATTACAGGCCGACAGCTCTGATGTAGTCTCCGTCAGAACACCCTACATGGTTGCCTCCATCCATCATTCATGGTAGTTAAGAGATTCAGACTTCAGAGCATTACAAAGAGGTTCAGACTTCAGAGTAACATTCATCATATCAAAGAGGTTCAGACTTCAGAGCCATATTCATCATATCAATCAAATGAATCCCATGTATGTTACATCCACGCGTGTTGTCGATGGCGATGCCATTAACGTTAGATACAACTAATTTGACCCAGTGCCCCTCAAGGCAAAGAGATCAATTTTCAACTTACACAAAAGCCGGCCCACTCTAGCTATCTGTATGTTTACCAAAGTGCATTATATCAGATCAATAACACTATAACAAACACTACGTACTTTCTTTTGTAAGCAAGCTACCTTTGTTAATCATCAAGATAGAATTTGCAAGTGCTTGGTTTCTGTCGAGGGATGACCCCGGGTACCCCAAAGACGACGAGTCGGACGGGGCGCCCGCCCGACTGGGTCAGCTGCTCCACTCGGCCGGCTGCCGGCCGGCTGGACCGAAGTCAACCGCGCCATCACATCTGACCCGACGCGGACAAGACGGCTGTACCCGAACACTGTTGGGCAATAGTGGCGCACTATAGCCGGTGTCATGCGTCAACTCGTATGACACCTCCAATAGTGTAGTTGGTGGGTGGCACTATGCCCACTCACCTAGCTATGGGTGTAAGCTACCCTCACCTATATATACTAGCACACATTCATCCATCCAAGGGGAGGCTCACTCACGATGGAGCTCTCTCATGCCCACTCACTAGCTAGCTCTCACATACACACTAGCTCCCACACATACGAGACATGTTGAAGACAGTGAGCACTCGGCCACTGCTCCCAGTTCAATATAGCTCCAGGAACAACCATGTACCAGATATTTCCACAGATATACAGACATGCAGGAGTAGGGGTATTATCTCTTCGGACAGCCCCGAACCTAGGAAAACGACTGCGTGCTATTCATCATATCCGTTCCGGATCTCCACGGCAGCCTTGCCCTCACCTCTTAAGCCACCCCATGGTATATGCCGTCTCGAGTGACCCCGTGAGAAAACCATGACAGTTGGCGCCCACCGTGGGGCAAGCTGCTGCTGGAACTGCGGTCTAGACGGGACCATCTTCGCCAGCTCCACTGTGGCGTCGCGTCGCCTCTCCGGCCGCGCTCGATGGCTCGACATCAACTCGCCCCCGGGACGGCCGCGCGAGGCAGCGCGCCTTCGTCGTCGGCCTCGTCCTCTCCGTCACCACCGCTGCGACGCCGGCCGTCCGGCCGCGCACGCTGCGCCGCCTCGCTTCAGTGGGCCACATCCATCCGCGCGCCGCTCGCATCCGCTCCCCTGCGCGTTGCGTCTAGCTCCGGCTGGAACGCGCGGCCGCTCCTCCATACGCCTCATACATTAGTCAGACCATGGTCTTACATTAGCCAAACCGTGGTCAGATACTACCCATACAGAACCCATATGCAAACCAGATAATGGCCATACATGCCTCGGATAATAGTCAGACTATGGCGTGGCTTGTTGAGTTGTTGCTCACTATGCCTCGTGCGTCTCCGGCCGTCTCCGCGCCTGGCCTTCCCCGTATCTGCGCCTGCTCCGGCCTCGCGTGCGGAGCAGTGCCCAGCTGCCGCTGCTACTTCGTCCAACCCAGCCGCGCGCACGCGTCTTTGCTGCTCGGCAACCACCACGAGGCTCACGAGCGGCGCCTCTGCTCCGCCTCGCTCCTCCACGATCGCTCGGTCGCGCGCCCGCGGTCCCCCTTCGCCGGCTCCGCCTCTGCCGTGTCGCATGTCGGCTCCGCCCTCGCTCCGGCCGGTTCCGGGTCATCGCCACGCGGCTGTCCGGCTCCGCCCGCACCAACCCGGCCTCCCGCGCCGCCTCCCACGGCCGCGCCACCACAGCTCGTCCGCCTCCGCGCGCGCAGTGTCCGCCCTGCTGTAGGATTGTACCAATTGTAGGATTCTCGGCCAGATATCTCTCTCTCGGCGACGAACACGAACTCAGGCAAGAGACACACGAACACACAGTGAGAGAGGTGGTTTTTGCGACGCGCACATTGCGTCTTTTCTGTTTCCTTCTCTTATTCTCTTACGGCAGCACGTACAACTGAACGTGGCCGATTACCAAGCAAAGCCTCCGCACGATCCTTTTTACCCGCGCCATCCCACGGAGAATCGTTCGGGAGCTGACCAAACTAGCTACGACTCGATCTAAACCAATACATGCACATACACGTGACATGTGCTAGTTATTTGCTACATGCAAACTAATTAAATGGAAAAACAATGCATGCACGTATAAATACATGCACGTGCAAACTAGCCTATATACTGAACTAATGCATGGAGGAAAGTCTAATGCAATATCTGACAGCTTGTAACAAGATTAGCACCAACACCTGCGTCGCCCGAGCCTGGACGCCTCCGCGTCCGCCCGCGCCGGCTCCGCTCCTGCTCCACCCCATGCCGGCTCGCCCCCGCATAGCGCCATGGCTCGGCTTCCTCCCATCCCGGCCGGCTCTGCGTGCCCGCTGTGCCGCGCCCAGCCGGCTGCGGCTCCACCCAGCGCCGCCGGCCGCTGCTCCGCTTGCGTGCCTGCCCCGCCACGAGCCGGACGCCGGCTCGCCGCTCTGGCCGCCTCTGCGACCGCTGCGCCCCCCTGCGCAAGGGCCGGCTCTCCCTCACGCGCCTCGGACGGCCTGCCATGGCCCTCCCGGTCTGCCTGCCGCCACCGCCGCCTCGCGTCGCTCCGTGCCGGCTGCCGGCTCTCCCGCGTACCAGCGCCGCTAGCCCCGCCGTCGGCCGGCTCCCGCGCTGGCCGGCACTGCTTGCCGTGTTGCCGGCTCGTCGCCAGCCGGTCCTGATGAATAGATAAGCAAGTTACTACAAAGATTAATCTGAATAAACAGAAAGTATATCACGACGACAAAAGCATAAACTAAATTTATCATGCAGACCAGCATAGTAACCGCATAAAACGAATCTACGACACGGAGTAGACAAAGAAATTGCAATATGATCTGAAACAGAGAGGGCAAGGTTTCGTACGGTGCAGCGGGAGCAGGACCACCAGCGTTGCCGTTGTCATCCATGTCGTGGATGAAGAGGTTGGCGAAGCTGGGGAAGAAGTCGTCGTCCGGGAAGTCGTTGCTGCCAGCAGTCGCGCAAACGTGCTCCCCAAAAACCTGATCGCCCCTCTCCCATACAGGATCACAAGAGGTGGGGTTCCGGAGGCCTGCTGTCCCTTCTCGCGGTGCACGCCGAAAGGAGGGATGAAGAAGACCTAGATGGCGGCGCAATATTCTGGAACGATGCGAAACCATTTGTTGGTGGTGACGGCTAGGGTTGACAGGGACCTCACGTATATATATGCGCGGCGGTGGAGAGATGTGGTCTAGACCCACGTCCGAGTCGGTTACAGCCCACGATCCGACGTCTCAGATCGTGTCGTGTCTGTTAAGGACTCTCCGTTCCTGATCGGCAAAAATAAGTGCGTAGATATGAGCTCGGCTCGGCTCAATCCCGCGGCGCGGCGTGGCGAGGCGAGCGAGGAGGAGGAGTGCGCGAGGGCCTCTTCTCTTCTCACTCTCTTATAAGTGCTAGAAAAGCTCACCTTATAAAGAGGTGTTGCTCTCCCTCCACTAGCAATGTGGGACTAAACTTTGGTCCCAACCACACCACACACATGGGCCATGCGAATTTCAGATTTTTAGGATGGGCTTTGGGCCAAAGGCCTTAGCAAAATCCAGCAGGTCCCGCCCGCGCGCGTCGGCCGGCTGCCGCCGCCACGCCTGGCCGCCGGCCCCCGGCTGCCGCCCCCACTCGCCAGCTAGCTCCTGCGTCCGACTCGGCCGGCTGTCCGGGGCCATTGGAGGAACTAAGAAAAGTCAAAGGCCGGCTGCCCGGTTGTGCAAAAAAAGAGAAAGAAAGAGAGAAAATACGTGCGTCTGCATGTTCGCGTCCTCACACGGACAGCCGACTCGCGTCGTCAGTCTGGCCTGTCCGTCTACTTCGACATCGGGCCGGCCCTGGCTACCCACCTGTCTCACCGCCTGGCCGGTCAAATTTGGCCGGCTGGCACACCCGTCGACCGCCACGGGCACGACGGCTACACCCAGCGGGAGCGCCGGCGCGCTGCGCTGGCGAGTAGCCGCGCCGACTATCTTCAATAACAAACGGCCTTGTCGGCGTCAAAAACAATGAACCTCCTCGCTCGGAGACTCGGAGGCTATCCTTCGGCAGCGCCCTCGCGCTCACCAGCCGGCGGACTCCGCGTCCGCCTTCGGCAGCGCCCTCGCGCTCACCAGCCGGCAGACCCCGCGTCCACCGTCGGCAGCGCCCTCGCGCTCACCAGCCGACGGACCCCGCGTCCGCCCTCGGCAGTGCCTCGCGCACACCAGCCGGCGGGCCCCACGTCCGCCCTCGGCAGTGCCTCACGCACACCAGTCGGCGGCCCCGTGTCCGCCCTCGGCAGTGCCTCGCGCACACCAGCCGGCGGACCCCGTGTCCGCCCTCGGCAGTGCCTCGTGCACACTAGCCGGCGGACCCCGCGTTCGCCCCCGGCAGTGCTTCGCGCACTCCAGCGGGCGGACCCCTCGTCCGCCCTCGGCAGCGCCCTCGCGCACATCAGTCGACGGACCCCGCGTCCGCCCTCGGCAGCGCCTCACGCATCAGCCGGCGGACCCCACGTCCGCGCCCGGCAGGGCTCCGCGCCATCGGCCAGCGGGCTCCGCGTCTGTGCCTGGCAGCATCTCGCGCTCACCAGCCGGGGCAACCCCTCGCCTGCGCCCGGCAGCGCCTCGTGTGCGTCGTCAGGACCATGCCGACATCGACAAAACCGCCTCGCCGGCACCAAAAAGCAATGTGAGCTCCTCACCCGCATATTTTCGTACCACGTGCAACCACGGATAACCCCGAGCGACCTCGGGGGCTATCTTCGCATTTTTATCAGTCACATTACTGTTCGCCCCGACGCCAGCTAGTCTCGGCCCGGAGGCTGGCCGTTCGGCCCCATTCGTTCGTTCCCGCATACGGCTCAGTAGCGTGCATGATACCGATGGCCCACTCTTTGTCTCAGCTACACACCGCAGCGCGGCTGTCCGGCTAGCAAGAGCAAAAGCTGGAGGTCACCCCGCGCGAAAGACGTCCGGGAGAAAACGGTTCGGGCGACCCGGTCGTTTGCTTTATTTGTAACTGCTCAGTTCAATCTGCTCCCCGGAGTCCGAGTACTGTATGCTCCGTTCCACGGCCCCACTCTCAGCCACAGACCGGCTCCCGACTGTCCGGCTAGCGAGAGCACAAGCCAAAAATCAGAGGGGACATGAAAGACTAAAGGGGGCTCGGACGAAATCGAGCCGGCACCCCCCCACAAAACTTGCATGCTAAAACAGAAAACATCCGACATGTCTGCGCTCGCTAAACTTTCCCTTTTGAATGATCATTTCCATGAGGAACCCTCCGCTCGACTCTTCGAGTCGCCCGGAGGCTCGGAGGCTACACCCAGCGGGAGCGCTAGCGCGCCCCCGCTAGAAGCAAGCTGCGCCGGCTACACTACGCGCCCGCAGCCGACCCTCATCGGCGACTTCTGCAACAATAACGACGACGACTAAAACCCTCTGCCCGACTCTTTGAGTCGCCCGGAGGCTCGGAGGCTACTGTCGGGGGGATGACCCCCGGGTACCCCAAAGACGACGAGTCGGACGGGGCGCCCGCCCGACTGGGCCGGCTGCTCCACTCGGCCGGCTGCCGGCTGCGCTAGCCAGCCGGCTGGACCGAAGTCAACCGTGCCATCACATCTGACCCGACGCGAACGAGACGGCTGTACCCGAGCACTGCTGGGTAATAGTGGTGCACTATAGCCGGTGTCATGCGTCACCTCGCATGACACCTCCAATAGTGTAGTTGGTGGGTGGGCCACAAACTACACTATGCCCACTCACCTAGCTTTGGGTGTAAGCTACCCTCACCTATATATACTAGCACACATCCATCCATCCAGGGGGAGGCTCACTCACGGTGGAGCTCTCTCATGCCCACTCACTAGCTAGCTCTCACACACACACTAGCTCCCACACATACGAGACATGTTGGAGACAGTGAGCACTCGGCCACTGCTCCCAGTTCAATACAGCTCCAGGAGCAACCATGTACCAGATATTTCCACGGATATACAGACATGCAGGAGTAGGGGTATTATCTCTCTGGAGAGCCCGAACCTAGGTAAACGACTGCGTGCTATTCATCATACCCGTCCCGGATCTCCACGGCAGCCTTGCCCTCACCTCTTAAGCCATCCCATGTCATCTGCCGTCTCGGGTGACCCCCGTGAGAAAACCACGACAGTTTCTATCTTCAGGCTTGAAATATTTTGTCTTTAAGTATACAGTCAGTCTGCTTGTTAACAGGGCGTATATAATGTCCATATGAGGGCAGTAGGCAGTAGTACTAGCGGTAGGCAGTAGCAAACTAACACATACGGCTCTCAAATTAACACAATCAATCTTTCCACAAATCTGACTCTCAAATGAAGATGAAACAATCTGTCCAAAAATAAACAGAAATCACAGGCCATTCATTCAGGGAATATAACAGTTCGCTTCTAAAAAGCAGCAGCAGGTAGGAGTGCAGCGTCGCAGAGGCCAGGCTCCATGGAGCCCGTTTTGCCAAGAAAAAATAATTCAAACTATACTTAAAAGTTTCAAAAAAAATTAACTTGTTTTATAAAATCAATATGCATGTTTATCAAGTATGTAAAGAATTTCAACAGTTAATTCTATTATTTGCATGCCAAACAAAAAAGATAAATATCTAGCCCCAAAACAACAAAGATAAAGCCCATTTAATCTGTGTATTTATCTTTATATATTACGTGAGAGCATATTTGTTAATGAAAATTAATACGTGTATATACTACAAATACACATCTATGTGTATACTTTTTTTTCAGATTTCTAAATATATGACAATAGTATTCTGGCTGGAAAAAAATAAAGAGCTATGTGGAGGTCGGCCTTTGCAATGCTTTTACGTAGCAGGTAGTCCTTATAACTAGAGGCCAGGTACTTAACAATGGCCAGTGAAAATTTCAAGTAGTAGATACGTAAGAGGAGTATGCGAACTTGGTGCCTGCTGGCCGGCCTGCCAGCCTTGTGGATATCTAGAGAGCAACTATCAAAGCATTTGTTTATTACTGGGGGCATTTTCTTTGCACCATGTATCGACTAAATGTCATGGCCTTGTGCAATAGCACTGTAGCAGCTGCAAGTGTCACCATATAAAAGTAACTTAAAAGATCACAAGATTCTAGAAATTTCATCCTCAATCCAGAGTATGCTAGCAAACAAAAAAAAGTATGCCAGCAACATGAAAGAATATATTTTATCAGAGTATATTTTATCAACATTCAGTCAGAATGTTTGTTAACAGAGTATATTTTATCTATTGCAGGCAAGGAAAAAAAATAGGAGATGGTGGGCATTAGCAGTAAGGCCAGAGGACCTTACATAGCTAAGAGAATGTTACCAACAATCATTTAAGTCATAATTTTACTTCATATTTGATGTAAAACCACAACATTTATTATAGAACGATTTGAACTAAAACCACGACACTTAATTCAGATTGAAGGGAATAGTTTTGTTTTACTGCAAAGGATCACGGGGTGAGGGTTACTTTGGAGGTCTACAAAAGTTGCATATCAGCGATGAAGCCGCATCGAGTTTGGATGAAGAGGCGTCCCGTCTCATTTTTCCTTGGTGTCTACTGCGATGGTGCCCGAGTCAGGTGACGGGCTTTGGAGTCATGCTCAAGGGATTCATCAATCTTGATTGTAATCTTAATTCTTGGCCGATGGTCATTTATGCAAAGGCTAGCGTTCTACTTTGTTTGCAGTTTTATCAAGTATGTGTCTACGTGACTTGTACCTACCAGGAGGGTGCTCCCGCCGCCACCTTCAGCACCCTCCTCTCCCTCCCTCTTCCCTCGTCGCATCCAAAGGAAGTGGCTAGGCAAAGCCTGGCCTGTGTCATCGGTGGCGGGGTGTTCCGCATTCTCGCGCAGTATTTTCGCCACGGGGCATCGTGGCTGGGCCGGGACGTCGTGATGGCGATGGTCGCGGTGGTGCAGCAGTAGATCCCCACAGCAGCATCGCCCATGACATGTGGCGAATGGCGGGCTTTGAGCTGAGGGGTCGTGCAGGCATGACGGTGGCGGCGGATCGGGATCCGCCCCTATCTGGCGTCTGTCTTCTTCCGGCAGCGCAGGCTGTGGGCATCGCGGGCCGGTGTCCTCCATCGTGGCAGCGAAGGAATCACCATGGTGGAAGCAGCGGTGTGGTGGCGGTCCTACTGCTCTTATCGCATCACGACAACAGTCTGCATCATCAGTCCTCCTCGGTCTGGCTGTTAACGTGTTTCGAAATTGTCGTCGGAGATCTTGCACTAGGATATCTGGATCGGATAGAATCCGGTCTTGCACGTCCATATCAGCATACGTAGCTTGTTGGATATATGCCCTAGAGGCAATAATAAATTAGTTATTATCATATTTCCTTGTTCATGATAATCGTTTATTATCCATGCTATAATTGTATTGATCGGAGACTTAAATGCATGTGTGGATACATAGACAAAACCATGTCCCTAGTATGCCTCTAATGGACTAGCTCGTTGATCAAAGGATGGTTAAGGTTTCCTAGCCATGGACATGAGATGTCATTTGATAACGGGATCACATCATTAGGAGAATGATGTGATGGATAAGACCCAAACTACAAACATAGCATATGACCGTGTCAGTTTATTGCTACTGCTTTCTGCATGTCAAGTATATGTTCCTATGACCATGAGATCATGCAACTCACGGATATCGGAGGAGTGCCTTGTGTGTATCAAACGTCGCAACGTAAATGGGTGACTATAAAGGTGCTCTACAGGTATCTCCGATGGTGTCTGTTGAGTTGGCATGGATCGAGACTGGGATTTGTTACTCCGTGTAACGGAGAGGTATCTCGGGGCCCACTCGGTAATGCAACATCACAATAAGCCTTGCAAGCAATGTGACTAATTGTTAGTTGCGGGATCTTGTATTACGGAACGAGTAAAGAGACTTGCCGGTAACAAGGTTGAACTAGGTATGGAGATACCGACGATCGAATCTCGGGCAAGTAACATACCGAAGAACAAAGGGAACGATATACGGGATTAACTAAATCCTTGACATAGAGGTTCGACCGATAAAGATCTTCGTAGAATATGTAGGAACCAATGTGGTCGTCCAGGTCCCGCCATTGGTTATTGACCGTAGAGGTGTCTCGGTCATGTCTACATAGTTCTCGAACCCGCAGGGTCTGCACACGTAAGGTTCGGTGACGTTTCGGTAGTGTAGAGTTATGTATGGTGGTGACCGAAGGTTGTTCGGAGTCCCGGATGAGATCCCGGACGTCACGAGGAGCTCCGGAATGGTCCGGAGGTAAAGATTCATATATAGGAAGTCCCAGTTTGGTTTCCGGAAAAGTTTCGGGCTCATCGGTAGTGTACCGGGAGTATCGGTATTGTACCGGGAGTGCCGGTAGTGTACCGGAGGACCTCCGGGAGGGGTATTTCGACCCCAAGAGGTCCATGGGCTGTGGGAGAATAATAACCAGCCCTTAGTGGGCTGGTAAAACAGCCACAAAGGCCCATGGCGCAGGAGAGAAAGTCCTAAAGCAAAAAGTGGAAAATCAGCCAATAGGAGGCAATCCTACTCCAACTAGGATTGGAGGTGAAGTAGGATTGCTCCCACCTCCTATTTCGGCCGACCCAAAGGCCTTGGCTGCCTCTCCTCTCCTCTACTCCTATATATACTAGTGGATTGGGTGGTTTTTGGACAGAATTTCCGGCCACGTGCTACCCGTTTCACCGGTGCACAGTTTCTCCTCTAGATCGGTTTTCCACAGCGCTTAGGCGAAGCCCTGCCGGAATCACTCCACCACCATCACCGGAGCGCCGTCACGCTGCCGGTGAACTCTCTCTCCTCTCCACCTCCTCTCGCTGGATCGAGACGGTGGAGATCATCATCAAGCTGCACGTGTGCTGAACGCGGAGGTGCCGTCCGTTCGGCGCTAGATCGGAAGGACCGTGATCGAGATCGCGAGACAGTTCGTGATGAGATCGCGGAACGGATCGTGATGAGTTCGCGGGACAGATCGTGATCAAGATCGTGAGACGGATCGTGATGAGATCGCGGGACGGATCGTGATGAGTTCACGGGACGGATCGTGATTGGATCGCGGGACGGATCGTGATGAGATCGCGGGACGCTCGGCGATTTGGATCGCGAAGATGTTCGACTACACCAACCGCGTTTCTTAACGCTTCCCGCTTAGCGATCTACAAGGGTATGTAGATCCACTCTCCCTCTCGTAGATGCTCATCACCATGGATAGGTTTGCGTGTGCGTAGGAAAATTTTTGTTTCCCATGCGACGTTCCCCAACAGTGGCATCATGAGCTAGGTTGATGGTTCGATGAGATCTCGAGTAGAACACAAAAGGTTTGTGGGCGTTGATGCTTAGATTGCTTCCTCCCTTGGTCGTATTTTGGTTCAGCGGGATTGTGAGATGAAGCGGCCCGGACCAACATTACTCGTACGCTTACGAGAGACCGGTTCCCTCGACGCAACTTGTTGCCTAGATGGCTTGCGGGTGACAGTTTCTCTCACTTTAGTTGGATCGGATTCGACAAAGGCGGTCCTTGAGAAGGTTGAAAAGCAAACTAGTGTATCACCGTTGTGGTTTATGCGTAGGTGAGAATCGTTCTTGCTAGATACCCATAGCAGCCACGTCAAATATGCAACAACAATTAGAGGACGTCTAACTTGTTTTTGCAGGGTATGTTGTGATGTGATATGGCCAATTACATGATGAGATATATGTGATGTATGAGATGATCATGTGATGTATAGATTATCACGACTTGCATGTCGATGAGTACGGCAACCGGCAGGAGCCATAGGGTTGTCTTTAATTGTTGTATGACCTGCGTGTCAATCATTAAGCGCTATGTAATGCTTTACTTTATCGCTACGGTAGCAATAGTAGTAGAAGCATGCAGGGCGTGACAACCCCAATGGCAACACATTGATGGAGATCAAGATGATGGAGATCATGGTGTTGTGCCGGTGACGATGGAGATCATGCCGGTGTTTCGAAGATGGAGATCTTAAACACAAGTTCATGGCCATATCATGTCACTTATGAATTGCATGAGATGGTAATCCTTTTGTGCACCTTGTTTTGCTTAGTACGGCGGTAGCATTATAAGGTGATCCCTCACTTGAATTTCAAGATGAACTGTGTTCTTCCCGAGTGTGCACCGTTGCGAAAGTTCGTCGTGTTGAGACACCACGTGATGATCGGGTGTGATAGACTCTACGTTCACATACAACGGGTGCAAGCCAGATTTGCACGCGCAGAACACTCGGGTTAAACTTGACGGGCCTAGCATGTACAGACATGGCCTCGGAACACGAGAGACCGAAAGGTCGAACATGAGTCATATAGTAGATATGATCAACATAATGATGTTCACCATTGCAGCCACCTCAACTCACGTGATGATCGGACTTGAGTTGGTGAATTTGGATCATGTATCACTCGAATGATCGGAGGGATGTCAATTTGAGTGGGAGTTCTTAAGTAATATGATTAATTGAACTCATTATCATGAACATAGTCAAAGTGTCTTTGCAAATTATGTTGTAGATTACTAGCTCGCGCTGTAGCTCCCTTGTATTTTTATATGTTCCTAGAGAAATAGAATTGAAAGATGTTGGTAGCAAAATTGCGGACTGGGTCCGTGATCTGAGGATTGTCCTCATTGCTGCACAGAAGGCTTATGTCCTTAATGCACCGCTCGGTGCGCCACCCCCTCTAGCGTCGTCTATAGATGTTGTGAACATCTAACAGGCACGTTTCGATGACTACTTGATAGTTTAGTGCGTCATGCATTACGGCTTAGAATTGAGGCTCCAAAACGTTTTGAACGTCACGGAACATATGAGATGTTTCTAAGAGCTGAAATTAGGATCTCAGGCTCGTGCCCATGTTGCGAGATATGAGATCTCCAACAAGGTTCTTTGCCCGTAAGATGAAGGAGAATAGCTCAATCGTTGAGCATGTACTCAGATTGTCTGGGTACTACAATCGCTTGAATCAAGTGAGAGGTAATCTTCCAGATAAGATAGTGATTGATATAGTTCTCCAAGTCACTGTCACTAAGCTACTAGAACTTGGTGATGAACTATAAATTGCCAGGGATAGAAATAATGATTCCTGAGCTGTTCGCGATGTTTGACACCACGAAGGTACAAATCAAGAAGGAGCGTCAAGTGTTGATGGTTCATCAAAACCACTAGTTTCGAGAAGGGCAAGAGCAAGGAGGGAAACTTCATGGATAGCAAGTCAGTTGCTGCTCCAGTGAAGCAACCCAAAGTTGAACTCAAACCCAAGACTAAGTGCTTCTATTATGAGGTGAGCGGTCGCTGAAGCGGAACAACCCTAGATACTTGGTAGATAAGAAGGCTGGCAACATCGATAGAAGTATATTTGATATACGAGTTATTAATGTGTACCTTGCTAGTACTCTTAGTAGCACCTGGGTATTGGATACCGGTTCGGTTGCTAAATGTTAGTAACTCGAAATAAAAGCTACGGAATAAACGGAGAACTAGCTAAGGGTGAGGTGACGATATGTGTTGGAAATGTTTCCAAGGTTGATGTGATCTACATCGCACGCTCTCTCTACCTTCAGGATTACTGACGAACATAAATAAATGTTATTTGGTGTTTTGCGTTGAGCATGAACATGATTAGATCATGTTTGTTGCAATACGGTTATTCATTTAAGTCATAGAATAATAGTTATTCTGGTTACATGAATAATACCTTCAATGGTCATGCACCCAGTGAGAATGGTTTGTTGAAATCTTGATCGTAGTAGTACACATGTCCATAACATTGATGTCAAAAGATACAAAGTTAATAAAGATAGTACCACATACTTGTGGCACTGCCGCTAAATGTCATATTGGTATAAAGCGCATGTAGAAACTCCATGCTGATGGATATTTGGACTCATCGATTTCGAATCGGTTGAGACATGCGAACCATGCCTCTTGGGCAAGATGACTAAAGGACCCCGTTGGATGGAGCGGGCAAGTGATTCATTGGAAATGATACATGTTCATGTATGCAATCTAGTGAGTCTTGTAGCGTGCAGTGGATATCGTTATTTTCTTACCTTCACTGATGATTTGAGTAGATATAGTGTATATTTACTTAATGAAACACAAGTCTGAATCGTTTGAAAGGTTCAAGCAAATTCAGAGTGAAGTTTAAAGATCATCGTGACAAGAAGATAAAAATGACCGCGATATGATCGTGGAGGTGAATATCTGAGTTACGAGTTTGGCATACAACTTAAGACAACGTGAAATTTGTTTCACAACTAACGCCACCTGGAACACCATGGTGTGATGGTGTGTCCGAACATCATAGTCATGCTCTATTGATATAGTGCATACTGTGATGTCTCTTATTGTTTTACTACTATAATTTTTGGGGTTATGCATTAGAGACAACTACATTCACTTTAAATAGGGCATCATCTAAATCCGTTGAGATGACACCGTGTGAATTATGGTTTGATAGAAACCTAAGCTGTCATTTCTTAATGTTTGGGGCTGCGATGCTTGTGTGGAAAATGTTTTCACATAATAAGCTAGAACCCAAAGCGGACAAATGTATCTTCATAGAATACCCTAAGAACAGATGGGTATACCTTCTATCTCAGATCCGAGTGCAAAGTGTTTGTTGCTAGAACTGGGTCCTTTCTCGAGAAAAAGTTTCTCTCGAAAGAATTGAGTGGGAGGAAGATAGAACTTGATGAGGTTGTTAAACCTTTGTTCAACCAGAGAGTAGCGCAGCGCAGAAAGATGTTACTATGAAGCCTACGTTAGTTGAAGAGGAAGTTAATGATGATGATCATGAAGCTTCAGGATCAAGTTACTATCAAACTTCGTAGGTCGACAAGGATGTGTACTGCTCCTAAGTGGTACGACAACTCTGTCTTGGAGGTCATGTTGTTGGACAACGATGAACCTACGAGCTATGGAGAAGCGATGATGGGCCCGGATTCCGACAAATGGTTGGAGGCCATGAAATCCGAGATAGGATCCATGTATTAAAACCAAGTGTAGACTTTGGTAGACTTGCTCGTTGGACGGCAGGTCGTTGAGTACAAATGGATCTTTAAAATGAAGACAGACATTGATGGTGAATGTCACTATTTGTAAAGCTCGACTTGTTGCAAAGATGTTTGTGAAAAGTTCAAGGAGTTGACTACGATGAGACTTTCTCACTCGTAGCGATGCTAAAAGTCTGTTGGAATTATGTTAGCAGTTGCTGTGTTTTCAATAATGAAATCTGGCAGATGGATGTCAAAACATCGTTTCCTTAATGGTTTACTTGAGGAAAGGTTGTATGTGATACAACCAGAAGGTTTTGTCAGGCCTAAGGATGCTAAAAGGTGTGCAAGCTTCGGTGATCCTTCCATGCACTGAAGCAAGCATCTCGGAGTTGGAATATACGCTTTGATGAGGTGATCAAAGTTTTGATGTTTATACAAAGTTTATGAGAAACCTGTATTTGCAATAAAGTGAGTGGGAGCACTATAGAATTTCTGATAAGTATATGTGGATGACATATTGTTGTTCAGAAATAATGTAGAGTTTCTGGAAAGCATAAAACAGTTATTTGGAAAGTGATTTTCAAAGGAAGACCTGGATAAAGCTAACTAATTGTTGAGCATCAAAATCTATAGAGATAGATCAAGATGCTTGATGAGACTTTCAATGAGTGCATACCTTCACAAGATTTTGAAAGAGTTCAAAATGGATCAGCCAGAGAAATAGTTCTCGTCTGATTTGTAAGGTGTGAAGTTGAGTGAGACTCAAAGCTCGACAACGGCAGAAGAAAGAGAAAGGACGAACGTCGTCCCCTATGCCTTAGCCATAGGCTCTATATTATGCCATGCTGTGTACCGCACCTATGTGTGCCTTGCCATGAGTCTGTCAAGGGGTACAAGAGTGGTCCAGGAGTGGATCACTGGACAGCGGTCGGAATTATCCTTAGTAACCAGAGGACTAAGGAAATGTTTCTTGAATATGGAGGTGATAAAGAGTTCATCATAAAGAGTTACGTCGATGCAAGCTTTAACACCTATCCGGATGACTAGTAGTAGCAATCTGGATACGTATAGTGGAGCAGCCATTTGGAAATAGTACCAAGTGGAGTGTGGTAGCAGTGTTTACGGTTTGACATAGAGATATGCAAAGTACACACGGATCTGAATATCGCAGACCCGTTGACTATAAGACCTCTCTCACATGCAAAGCATGATCGAGCCCCAGAACTCATTGGGTGTTAGATTCATAACAATGCGAATCACATGGGGATGTGAACTAGATTATTGACTCTAGGCAAGTGGGAGACTGTTGGATATATGCCCTAGAGGCAATAATAAATTAGTTATTATCATATTTCCTTGTTCACGATAATCGTTTATTATCCATGCTATAATTGTATTGATCGGAGACTTAAATGCATGTGTGGATACATAGACAAAACCATGTCCCTAGTATGCCTCTAATGGACTAGCTCGCTGATCAAAGGATGGTTAAGGTTTCCTAGCCATGGACATGAGATGTCATTTGATAACGGGATCACATCATTAGGAGAATGATGTGATGGATAAGACCCAAACTACAAACATAGCATATGATCGTGTCAGTTTATTGCTACTGTTTTCTGCATGTCAAGTATATGTTCCTATGACCATGAGATCATGCAACTCACGGATATCGGAGGAGTGCCTTGTGTGTATCAAACGTCGCAACGTAAATGGGTGACTATAAAGGTGCTCTACAGGTATCTCCGATGGTGTCTGTTGAGTTGGCATGGATCGAGACTGGGATTTGTTACTCCGTGTAACAGAGAGGTATCTCGGGGCCCACTCGGTAATGCAACATCACAATAAGCCTTGCAAGCAATGTGACTAATTGTTAGTTGCGGGATCTTGTATTACGGAACGAGTAAAGAGACTTGCCGGTAACGAGGTTGAACTAGGTATGGAGATACCGACGATCGAATCTCGGGCAAGTAACGTACCGAAGAACAAAGGGAACGATATACGGGATTAACTAAATCCTTGACATAGAGGTTCGACCGATAAAGATCTTCGTAGAATATGTAGGAACCAATGTGGACGTCCAGGTCCCGCCATTGGTTATTGACCGTAGAGGTGTCTCGGTCATGTCTACATAGTTCTCGAACCCGCAGGGTCTGCACACTTAAGGTTCGGTGACGTTTCGGTAGTGTAGAGTTATGTATGGTGGTGACCGAAGGTTGTTCGGAGTCCTGGATGAGATCCCGGACGTCACGAGGAGCTCCGGAATGGTCCGGAGGTAAATATTCATATATAGGAAGTCCCAGTTTGGTTTCCGGAAAAGTTTCGGGCTCATCGGTAGTGTACCGGGAGTATCGGTATTGTACCGGGAGTGCCGGTAGTGTACCGGAGGACCTCCGGGAGGGGTATTTCGACCCCAAGAGGTCCATGGGCTGTGGGAGAATAATAACCAGCCCTTAGTGGTCTGGGAAAACATCCAAAAAGGCCCATGGCGCAGGAGAGAAAGTCCTAAAGCAAAAAGTGGAAAATCAGCCAATAGGAGGCAATCCTACTCCAACTAGGATTGGAGGTGAAGTAGGATTGCTCCCACCTCCTATTTCGGCCGACCCAAAGGCCTTGGCTGCCTCTCCTATCCTCTCCTCCTATATATATTAGTGGATTGGGTGGTTTTTGGACAGAATTTCCGGCCACGTGCTACCCGTTTCACCGGTGCATAGTTTCTCCTCTAGATCGGTTTCCGCAGCGCTTAGGGGAAGCCCTGCCGGAATCACTCCACCACCATCACCGAAGCGCCATCACGCTGCCGGTGAACTCTCTCTCCTCTCCACCTCCTCTCACTGGATCGAGACGGTGGAGATCGTCATCAAGCTGCACGTGTGCTGAACGCGGAGGTGCCGTCCGTTCGGCGCTAGATCGGAAGGACCGTGATCGAGATCGCGAGACAGTTCGTGATGAGATCGCGGAACGGATCGCGATGAGTTCGCGGGACAGATCGTGATCAAGATCGTGAGACGGATCGTGATGAGATCGCGGGACGGATCGTGATGAGTTCACGGGACGGATCGTGATTGGATCGCGGGACGGATCGTGATGAGATCGCGGGACGCTCGGCGATTTGGATCGCGAAGATGTTCGACTACACCAACCGCGTTTCTTAACGCTTCCCGCTTAGCGATCTACAAGGGTATGTAGATCCACTCTCCCTCTCGTAGATGCTCATCACCATGGATAGGTTTGCGTGTGCGTAGGAAATTTTTTGTTTCCCATGCGACGTTCCCCAACATAGCTTCATGCGGGCGCGACGCGAAGCTCTGTTGTTTATGTTGGAAATATGCCCTAGAGGTAATATATAAAGTGTTTATTATTATATTTCCTTGTTCATGATAATCATTTATTATCCATTCTATAATTGCATTGATTGGAAACACATTGCATGTGTGGATAAATAGACAACACTGTGTCCCTAGTATGCCTCTAGTGAATTAGCTCGTTGATCAAAGATGGTCAGGGTTTCCTAGCCATTGACATGTGATGTCATTTGATGACGGGATCACATCATTAGGAGAATGATGTGATAGACAAGACCCAAACTACAAACGTAGCATATGATCGTGGCAGTTTATTGCTACTATTTTCCGCATGTCAAAGTATATGTTCCTATGACCATGAGATCATGCAACTCACGGATATCGGAGGAGTGCCTTGTGTGTATCAAACGTCGCAACGTAACTGGGTGACTATAAAGGTGCTCTACAGGTATCTCCGATGGTGTCTGTTGAGTTGGCATTGATCGAGACTGGGATTTGTTACTCCGTGTGACAGAGAGGTATCTCAGGGCCCACTCGGTAATACAACATCACAATAAGCCTTGCAAGCAATGTGACTAATTGTTAGTTGCGGTATCTTGTATTACGGAACGAGTAAAGAGACTTGCCAGTAACGAGGTTGAACTAGGTATGGAGATACCGACGATCGAATCTCGGGCAAGTAACATACCGAAGAACAAAGGGAACGTTATACGGGATTAACTAAATCCTTGACATAGAGGTTCGACCGATAAAGATCTTCGTAGAATATGTAGAAACCAATGTGGACGTCCAGGTCCCGCCATTGGTTATTGACCGTAGAGGTGTCTCGGTCATGTCTACATAGTTCTCGAACCCGCAGGGTCTGCACACTTAAGGTTCGATGACGTTTCGGTAGTGTAGAGTTATGTATGGTGGTGACCGATGGTTTTTCGGAGTCCCAGATGAGATCCTGGACGTCACGAGGAGCTCCGGAATGGTACGGAGGTAAAGATTCATATATAGGAAGTCCCAGTTTGGTCGCCGGAAAAGTTTCGGGCTCATCGGTAGTGTACCGGGAGTGCCAGTAGTGTACCGGGAGACCTTCGGGAGGGGTATTTCGACCCCAGAGGGTCCATGGGCTGTGGAGAGTAATAACCAGCCCTTAGTGGGCTGGAGGAACAGCCACAATAAGGCCCATGGCGCAGGAGGCAAAAGTCCTAAAGGAAAAAGGTCAAAAAAAGGCAAAAAGGAAGAGTCCTACTCCTACTAGGAGTGGAGGAGGAGTAGGACTCCTCCCCCTCTAGCCGGCCGAATCCTAGAGGCCCTTGGCCTTGCGCCAAGGGCTGCCTCTCCCTCCCTCCTTTATATACTGGTGGATTGGGGCTGTTTAGACACAGTTTACGGCCACGTGCTACCCGTCCCACCGATACTCCTCTAGATCGGTTGTCTGCAGTGCATGGGCGAAGCCCTGCCGGAACCACTCCACCACCATCACCGGAGCGCCGTCACGCTGCTGGTGAACTCTTCCTCCTCTCCGCCTCCTCTTGCTGGATCAAGACGGTGGATATCATCATCAAGCTGCACGTGTGCTGAACGCGGAGGTGCCGTCCGTTCGGTACTAGATCAGAAGGATCGTGATCAAGGCCACGGGACGTTTGTGATCGGATCGCGGGACGGATCGTGACGAGATCGCGGGACGGTTCATGATTGGTTCGCGGGACGGTTCATGATTAGATCGCGGGACGCTCGGCGATTTTAATCGCGAAGAAGTTCGACTACACGAACCGCGTTTCTTAACGCTTCCCGCTTAGCGATCTACAAGGGTACGTTGATCCACTCTCCCTCTCGTAGATGCTCATCACCATGGATAAGTTTGCGTGTGCGTAGGAAAAATTTTGTTTCTCATGTGACGTTCCCCAACAGTGGTATCAGAGCTAGGTTGATGGTTCGATGAGATCTCGAGTAGAACAGAAAAGGTTTATGGGCATTAATGCTTAGATTGCTTCCTCCCTTGGTTGGATTTTGGTTCAGCGGGATTGTGAGATGAAGCGGCCCGGACCAACATTACTCGAACGCTTACGAGAGACCGGTTCCCTCGACGCAACTTGTTGCTTAGATGGCTTGCGGGTGACAGTTTCTCTCACTTTAGTTGGATCGGATCCGACAAAGGCGGTCCTTGAGAAGGTTGAAAAGCAATCTATGTATCACCGTTGTGGTTTATGCGTAGGTGAGAATCGTTCTTGCTAGATACCTGTAGTAGCCACGTAAAACATGCAACAACAATTAGAGGACGTCTAACTTGTTTTTGCAGGGTATGTTGTGATGTGATATGGCCAATTACATGATGAGATATACGTGATGTATGAGATGATCATGTGATGTATAGAATTTCACGACTTGCACGTCGATGAATACAGCAACCGGCAGGAGCCATAGGGTTGTCTTTAATTATTGTATGACCTACGTGTCAATCATTAAGTGCTATGTAATGCTTTACTTTATCGCTAAGCGGTAGCAATAGAAGTAGAAGCAGGGCTGGCGCCACAACCCCAATGGCAGCACGTTGATGGAGATCAAGATGATGGAGATCATGGTGTTGTGCCGGTGACGATGGAGATCATGCCGGTGTTTCGAAGATGGAGATCTTAAACACAAGTTCATGGCCATATCATGTCACTTATGAATTGCATGAGATGTTAATCCTTTTATGCACCTTGTTTTGCTTAGTACGGCGGTAGCATTATAAGGTTATCCATCACTTGAATTTTAAGATGAACTGTGTTCTCCCCGAGTGTGCACCATTGCGAAAGTTCGTCGTGTCGAGACACCACGTGATGATCGGGTGTGATAGACTCTACGTTCACATACAACGGGTGCAAGCCAGATTTGCACGTGCAGAACACTCGGGTTAAACTTGACGAGCCTAGCATGTACATACATGGCCTCGGAACACAAGAGACCGAAAGGTCGAACATGAGTCATATAGTAGATATGATCAACATAATGATGTTCACCATTGAAACCAGCTTAACTCACGTGATGATCGGACTTGAGTTGGTAAATTTGGATCATGTGATACTCAGATGACCTAAGGGATGTCAATTTGAGTGGGAGCTTTAGTAATTTGATTAACTAAACTCATTATCTTGAACAATAGTCTAAGTAACCTTTGCATATTTATGTTTTAGATCAATGGCTCGCGCAGTAGCACCCCTGAATTTTAATGTGTTCCTAGAGAAAGCTAACTTGAAAGATGACGGAAGTAACTTTGTTGATTGGGCCCGTAATCTGAGGATTATCCTCACGGCTTCCCAGAAACTATATGTCCTTGATGCACCGCTTGGTGACCAACCAGAAGACATGACCTCCGAAGACGTTAAGAACGCTTGGGAGGCTCGTGCTGGAGACTACTCAATAGTTCAGTGTGCAATATTGTATGGCTTAGAACCAGGACTTCAAAGACGTTTTGAATGTCATGGAGCATATGAGATGTTCCAGGAGTTGAAGTTTATCTTTCAGAAGAATGCCCGGATCGAGAGGTATGAGACCTCCGATAAGTTCTATGCTTGCAAGATGGAGGAGAACGGGTCTATCAGTGATCATATACTCAGAATGTCTGGATATTCAAACCATCTAGCTGAGTTGGGAATTGCCCTTCCGCAAGAGGCGATCATTGATAGAGTTCTTCAATCACTTCCACCTAGTTACAAGAGTTTTGTGATGAACTATAACATGCACGGGATGAACAAGTCATCATCCGAGCTGTTTGCGATGCTGAAAGTCGCTGAGTCTGAAATCCAAAAAGAACATCAAGTGTTGATGGTCAATAAAACCACTAGTTTCAAGAAAAATGGCAAGGGCAAAGGCAAGAAGGGTAATACCAAGAAGGATGGCAAAGCAGTTGCTACTCCTACAAAGAAGCCTAAGCATGGACCTAAGCCAGAAACTGAGTGCTTTTATTTGAAAGGAACTGGTCACTGGAAGCGGAACTGCCCCAAGTACCTGGCTGACAAGAAGGCGACCAACGACAAACAAGGTATATATGATATACATGTTATTGATGTGTACCTTACTAGTTCTCGTAGTAGTGCCTGGGTATTTGATACCGGTTCAGTTGCTCACATTTGCAACTCAAAGCAGGAACTACAGAATAAACGAAGACTGGCAAAGGACGAAGTGACGATGCGCGTGGGAAATGGTTCCAAGGTTGATGTGATCGCCGTCGTCACACTCTCTCTTCGATTACCATCAGGATTAGTGATGAACCTGAATAATTGTTATTTAATGCCTGCGTTGAGCATGAACATTATATCTGGATCTTGTTTATTGCGAGACGGTTACTCATTTAAATCAAAGAATAAAGGTTGTTCTATTTATATAGGTGATATCTTTTATGGTCATGCACCCAATGTTAGGGGTTTATTCATATTGAATCTTGATAGTGATGACACACATGTTCATAACATTGATGCCAAAAGATGTAGAGTTGATAATGATAGTACCACTTTCTTGTGGCACTGCCGTTTAGGTCACATTGGTGTAAAACGCATGAGGAAGCTCCATGCTGATGGACTTTTGGAGTCACTTGATTTTGAATCACTTGACACATGTGAACCATGCCTCATGGGCAAGATGACTAAAACGCCGTTCTCTGGAACAATGGAACGGGCAAGTGACTTATTGGAAATCATACATACTGATGTGTGCGGTCCAATGAATGTTGCAGCGCGCGGTGGATATCGTTACTTTCTCACCTTCACTGAAGACTTGAGTAGATATGGGTATATTTACTTGATGAAACACAAGTCTGAAATGTTTCAAAAGTTCAAGCAATTTTAGAGTGAAGTTGAGAATGATCATAACAAGAAGATTAAATTTCTGCGATCTGATCGAGGAGGTGAATATCTGAGTTATGAGTTTGGCAGTCACTTAAGACAATGTGGAATTGTTTCACAGTTGACACCGCCCGGAACACCACAACGTAATGGTGTGTCTGAACGTCATAATCGAACCTTATTATATATGGTGCATTCTATGATGTCTCTTGCCGATTTTCCACTATCATTTTGGGGTCATGCATTAGAGACAGCTGCATTCATTTTAAATAGGGCACCATCTCCGTTGAGACGACGCCATATGAACTGTGGTTTGGCAAAAGGCTAAAGTTGTCGTTTCTTAAAGTTTGGGGATGTGATGCTTATGTCAAAAAGCTTCAGCCTGATAAGCTGGAACCCAAAGCGGAGAAATGCGTCTTCATAGGATACCCGAAAGAGACAGTCGGGTATACCTTCTATCTCAGATCCGAAGGCAAAGTGTTTGTCGCTAAGAACGGAACATTTCTTGAGAAAGAGTTTCTCTCGAAAGAATTGAGTGGGAGGAAAATAGAGCTTGATGAAGTTATTGAACCTTTAGTTCAACCAGAAAGTAGCGCAACGCAGAAAGATGTTTCTGTGGAACCTACGACGGTAGAAGAGGAAGTTAATGATGATGATCATGAAGCTTCGGTTCAAGCTGCTATTGAACCTCGTAGGTCGACAAGGACGTGTACCACTCCCGAGTGGTACGGCAACCCTGTCTTGGAGGTCATGTTGTTAGACAACAATGAACCTACGAGCTATGGAGGAGCAGTGATGGGCCTGGATTCCGAGAAATGGTTAGAGGCCATGAAATCCGAGATGGGATCCATGTATGAAAACAAAGTATGGACTTTGGAAGTACTACCTGAAGGGAAAAAGGCCATTCAGAACAAATGGATCTATAAGAAGAAGACAGACGTGGACGATAATGTCACCGTCTATAAAGCTCGACTTGTGGCAAATGGTTTTTCACAAGTTCAAGGAGTTGACTACGATGAGACTTTCTCACCCGTAGCGATGCTTAAGTCTGTCAGAATCATGTTGGCAATAGCTGCTTATTTCGACTATGAAATTTGGCAGATGGATGTCAAAACGGCGTTCCTCAACGGTTTCCTTGAGGAAGAGTTGTATATGATGCAACCCGAAGGTTTTGTCGATCCAGAGAATGCTGACAAAGTTTGCAAACTCCAGCGATCCATTTATGGACTGGTGCAAGCATCTCGGAGTTGGAATAAGCGCTTTGATGAGGTGATCAAAGCGTTTGGGTTTATACAAGTTTATGGAGAAGCTTGTATTTACAAGAAAGTGAGTGGGAGCTCTATAGCGTTTCTAGTGTTATATGTGGATGACATATTGCTGATTGGAAACAATATAGAAATGCTGGAAAGCGTGAAGGAATATTTGAATAAGAGTTTTTCAATGAAGGACCTAGGAGAAGCTACTTTCATATTAGGCATTAAGATCTATAGAGATAGATCGAGACGCTTAATAGCACTTTCACAGAGCACATACCTTGATAAAGTTTTGAAGAAGTTCAAAATGGAGCAGTCCAAGAAAGGGTTCTTGCCTGTGTTACAAGGTGTGAAGTTGAGTAAGACTCAATGCCCGGTGACTGCAGAAGATAAAGAAAAGATGAGCGTCATCCCCTATGCTTCAGCCATAGGCTCTATCATGTATGCAATGTTGTGCACAAGATCCGTTGCCAGCCTTGCCATAAGTATGGCCGGAAGGTTTCAAAGTGATCCTGGAGTGGAGCACTGGCAAGCGGTCAAGAATATACTTAAGTACCTTAACAGGACTAAGGACATGTTTCTCGTTTATGGAGGTAATGAAGAGCTCGTCGTAAAGGGTTACGTCGATGCAAGCTTTGACACTGATCCGGACGATTCTAAATCGCAAACCGGATACGTATTTATTCTCAACGGGGGAGCAGTAAGCTGGTGCAATTCCAAGCAAAGCGTGGTAGCTGATTCTACGTGCGAAGCGGAGTACATCGCAGCCTCGGAGGCAGCGAAGGAAGGTGTCTGGATGAAGCAGTTCATGACAGATCTTGGAGTAGTGCCTAGTGCACTGAATCCAATAAACCTGTTCTGTGACAACACTGGTGCCATCGCTCTAGCCAAGGAACCAAGGTTTCACAAGAGGACCAGACACATAAAGCGACGCTTCAACTCCATCCAGTTCTACATCGAGGAGAAGGACATAAATATTTGCAAAGTGCACACGGATCTGAATGTTGCAGACCCGTTGACTAAACCTCTTCCAAGGGCTAAACATGATCAACACCAGAACTGTATGGGTGTTCGATTTATTACCATGTAAATCACATAGTGATGTGAACTAGATTATTGACTCTAGTGCAAGTGGGAGACTGTTGGAAATATGCCCTAGAGGCAATAAATAAAGTGTTTATTATTATATTTCCTTGTTCATGATAATCGCTTATTATCCACGCTATAATTGCATTGATTGGAAACACATTGCATGTGTGGGTAAATAGACAACACTGTGTCCCCAGTATGCCTCTAGTGAACTAGCTCGTTGATCAAAGATGGTCAGGGTTTCCTAGCCATTGACATGTGATGTCATTTGATGACGGGATCACATCATTAGGAGAATGATTTGATGGACAAGACCCAAACTACAAACGTAGCATATGATCGTGTCAGTTTATTGCTACTGTTTCCCGCATGTCAAAGTATATGTTCCTATGACCATGAGATCATGCAACTCACGGATATCGGAGGAGTGCCTTGTGTGTATCAAACGTCGCAACGTAAATGGGTGACTATAAAGGTGCTCTACACGTATCTCCGATGGTGTCTGTTGAGTTGGCACGGATCGAGACTGGGATTTGTTACTCCGTGTGACAGAGAGGTATCTCGGGGCCCACTCGGTAATGCAACATCACAATAAGCCTTGCAAGCAATGTGACTAATTGTTAGTTGCGGGATCTTGTATTACGGAACGAGTAAAGAGACTTGCCGGTAACGAGGTTGAACTAGGTATGGAGATACCGACGATCGAATCTCGGGCAAGTAACGTACCGAAGAACAAAGGGAACGATATACGGGATTAACTAAATCCTTGACATAGAGGTTCGACCGATAAAGATCTTCGTAGAATATGTAGGAACCAATGTGGACGTCCAGGTCCCGCCATTGGTTATTGACCCTAGAGGTGTCTCGGTCATGTCTACATAGTTCTCGAACCCGCAGGGTCTGCACACTTAAGGTTCGGTGACATTTCGGTAGTGTAGAGTTATGTATGGTGGTGACCGAAGGTTGTTCGGAGTCCTGGATGAGATCCCGGACGTCACGAGGAGCTCCGGAATGGTCCGGAGGTAAAGATTCATATATAGGAAGTCCCAGTTTGGTTTCCGGAAAAGTTTCGGGCTCATCGGTAGTGTACCGGGAGTATCGGTATTGTACCGGGAGTGCCGGTAGTGTACCGGAGGACCTCCGGGAGGGGTATTTCGACCCCAAGAGGTCCATGGGCTGTGGGAGAATAATAACCAGCCCTTAGTGGTCTGGGAAAACATCCACAAAGGCCCATGGCGTAGGAGAGAAAGTCCTAAAGCAAAAAGTGGAAAATCAGCCAATAGGAGGCAATCCTACTCCAACTAGGATTGGAGGTGAAGTAGGATTGCTCCCACCTCCTATTTCGGCCGACCCAAAGGCCTTGGCTGCCTCTCCTATCCTCTCCTCTTATATATATTAGTGGATTGGGTGGTTTTTGGACAGAATTTCCGGCCACGTGCTACCCGTTTCACCGGTGCATAGTTTCTCCTCTAGATCGGTTTCCGCAGCGCTTAGGCGAAGCCCTGCCAGAATCACTCCACCACCATCACCGAAGCGCCATCACGCTGCCGGTGAACTCTCTCTCCTCTCCACCTCCTCTCGCTGGATCGAGACGGTGGAGATCGTCATCAAGCTGCACGTGTGCTGAACGCGGAGGTGCCGTCCGTTCGGCGCTAGATCGGAAGGACCGTGATCGAGATCGCGAGACAGTTCGTGATGAGATCGCGGAACGGATCGCGATGAGTTCGCGGGACAAATCGTGATCAAGATCGTGAGACGGATCGTGATGAGATCGCGGGACGGATCGTGATGAGTTCACGGGACGGATCGTGATTGGATCGCGGGACGGATCGTGATGAGATCGCGGGACGCTCGGCGATTTGGATCGCGAAGATGTTCGACTACACCAACCGCGTTTCTTAACGCTTCCCGCTTAGTGATCTACAAGGGTATGTAGATCCACTCTCCCTCTCGTAGATGCTCATCACCATGGATAGGTTTGCGTGTGCGTAGGAAATTTTTTGTTTCCCATGCGACGTTCCCCAACATAGCTTCATGCGGGCGCGACGCGAAGCTCTGTTGTTTATGTTGGAAATATGCCCTAGAGGTAATATATAAAGTGTTTATTATTATATTTCATTGTTCATGATAATCATTTATTATCCATGCTATAATTGCATTGATTGGAAACACATTGCATGTGTGGATAAATAGACAACACTGTGTCCCTAGTATGCCTCTAGTGAACTAGCTCGTTGATCAAAGATGGTCAGGGTTTCCTAGCCATTGACATGTGATGTCATTTGATGACGGGATCACATCATTAGGAGAATGATGTGATAGACAAGACCCAAACTACAAACGTAGCATATGATCGTGTCAGTTTATTGCTACTATTTTCCGCATGTCAAAGTATATGTTCCTATGACCATGAGATCATGCAACTCACGGATATCGGAGGAGTGCCTTGTGTGTATCAAACGTCGCAACGTAACTGGGTGACTATAAAGGTGCTCTACAGGTATCTCCGATGGTGTCTGTTGAGTTGGCATTGATCGAGACTGGGATTTGTTACTCCGTGTGACAGAGAGGTATCTCAGGGCCCACTCGGTAATACAACATCACAATAAGCCTTGCAAGCAATGTGACTAATTGTTAGTTGCGGTATCTTGTATTACGGAACGAGTAAAGAGACTTGCCAGTAACGAGGTTGAACTAGGTATGGAGATATCGACGATCGAATCTCGGGCAAGTAACATACCGAAGAACAAAGGGAACGTTATACGGGATTAACTAAATCCTTGACATAGAGGTTCGACCGATAAAGATCTTCGTAGAATATGTAGAAACCAATGTGGACGTCCAGGTCCCGCCATTGGTTATTGACCGTAGAGGTGTCTCGGTCATGTCTACATAGTTCTCGAACCCGCAGGGTCTGCACACTTAAGGTTCGATGACGTTTCGGTAGTGTAGAGTTATGTATGGTGGTGACCGATGGTTTTTCGGAGTCCCAGATGAGATCCTGGACGTCACGAGGAGCTCCGGAATGGTACGGAGGTAAAGATTCATATATAGGAAGTCCCAGTTTGGTCGCCGGAAAAGTTTCGGGCTCATCGGTAGTGTACCGGGAGTGCCAGTAGTGTACCGGGAGACCTTCGGGAGGGGTATTTCGACCCCAGAGGGTCCATGGGCTGTGGAGAGTAATAACCAGCCCTTAGTGGGCTGGAGGAACAGCCACAATAAGGCCCATGGCGCAGGAGGCAAAAGTCCTAAAGGAAAAAGGTCAAAAAAAGGCAAAAAGGAAGAGTCCTACTCCTACTAGGAGTGGAGGAGGAGTAGGACTCCTCCCCCTCTAGCCGGCCGAATCCTAGAGGCCCTTGGCCTTGCGCCAAGGGCTGCCTCTCCCTCCCTCCTTTATATACTGGTGGATTGGGGCTGTTTAGACACAGTTTACGGCCACGTGCTACCCGTCCCACCGATACTCCTCTAGATCGGTTGTCTGCAGTGCATGGGCGAAGCCCTGCCGGAACCACTCCACCACCATCGCCGGAGCGCCGTCACGCTGCTGGTGAACTCTTCCTCCTCTCCGCCTCCTCTTGCTGGATCAAGACGGTGGATATCATCATCAAGCTGCACGTGTGCTGAACGCGGAGGTGCCGTCCGTTCGGTACTAGATCAGAAGGATCGTGATCAAGGCCACGGGACGTTTGTGATCGGATCGCGGGACGGATCGTGACGAGATCGCGGGACGGTTCATGATTGGTTCGCGGGACGGTTCATGATTAGATCGCGGGACGCTCGGCGATTTTAATCGCGAAGAAGTTCGACTACACGAACCGCGTTTCTTAACGCTTCCCGCTTAGCGATCTACAAGGGTACGTTGATCCACTCTCCCTCTCGTAGATGCTCATCACCATGGATAAGTTTGCGTGTGCGTAGGAAAAATTTTGTTTCTCATGTGACGTTCCCCAACAGTGGTATCAGAGCTAGGTTGATGGTTCGATGAGATCTCGAGTAGAACAGAAAAGGTTTATGGGCATTAATGCTTAGATTGCTTCCTCCCTTGGTCGGATTTTGGTTCAGCGGGATTGTGAGATGAAGCGGCCCGGACCAACATTACTCGAACGCTTACGAGAGACCGGTTCCCTCGACGCAACTTGTTGCTTAGATGGCTTGCGGGTGACAGTTTCTCTCACTTTAGTTGGATCGGATCCGACAAAGGCGGTCCTTGAGAAGGTTGAAAAGCAATCTATGTATCACCGTTGTGGTTTATGCGTAGGTGAGAATCGTTCTTGCTAGATACCTGTAGTAGCCACGTAAAACATGCAACAACAATTAGAGGACGTCTAACTTGTTTTTGCAGGGTATGTTGTGATGTGATATGGCCAATTACATGATGAGATATACGTGATGTATGAGATGATCATGTGATGTATAGAATTTCACGACTTGCACGTCGATGAATACAGCAACCGGCAGGAGCCATAGGGTTGTCTTTAATTATTGTATGACCTACGTGTCAATCATTAAGTGCTATGTAATGCTTTACTTTATCGCTAAGCGGTAGCAATAGAAGTAGAAGCAGGGCTGGCGCCACAACCCCAATGGCAGCACGTTGATGGAGATCAAGATGATGGAGATCATGGTGTTGTGCCGGTGACGATGGAGATCATGCCGGTGTTTCGAAGATGGAGATCTTAAACACAAGTTCATGGCCATATCATGTCACTTATGAATTGCATGAGATGTTAATCCTTTTATGCACCTTGTTTTGCTTAGTACGGCGGTAGCATTATAAGGTTATCCATCACTTGAATTTTAAGATGAACTGTGTTCTCCCCGAGTGTGCACCATTGCGAAAGTTCGTCGTGTCGAGACACCACGTGATGATCGGGTGTGATAGACTCTACGTTCACATACAACGGGTGCAAGCCAGATTTGCACGTGCAGAACACTCGGGTTAAACTTGACGAGCCTAGCATGTACATACATGGCCTCGGAACACAAGAGACCGAAAGGTCGAACATGAGTCATATAGTAGATATGATCAACATAATGATGTTCACCATTGAAACCAGCTTAACTCACGTGATGATCGGACTTGAGTTGGTAAATTTGGATCATGTGATACTCAGATGACCTAAGGGATGTCAATTTGAGTGGGAGCTTTAGTAATTTGATTAACTAAACTCATTATCTTGAACAATAGTCTAAGTAACCTTTGCATATTTATGTTTTAGATCAATGGCTCGCGCAGTAGCACCCCTGAATTTTAATGTGTTCCTAGAGAAAGCTAACTTGAAAGATGACGGAAGTAACTTTGTTGATTGGGCCCGTAATCTGAGGATTATCCTCACGGCTTCCCAGAAACTATATGTCCTTGATGCACCGCTTGGTGACCAACCAGAAGACATGACCTCCGAAGACGTTAAGAACGCTTGGGAGGCTCGTGCTGGAGACTACTCAATAGTTCAGTGTGCAATATTGTATGGCTTAGAACCAGGACTTCAAAGACGTTTTGAATGTCATGGAGCATATGAGATGTTCCAGGAGTTGAAGTTTATCTTTCAGAAGAATGCCCGGATCGAGAGGTATGAGACCTCCGATAAGTTCTATGCTTGCAAGATGGAGGAGAACGGGTCTATCAGTGATCATATACTCAGAATGTCTGGATATTCAAACCATCTAGCTGAGTTGGGAATTGCCCTTCCGCAAGAGGCGATCATTGATAGAGTTCTTCAATCACTTCCACCTAGTTACAAGAGTTTTGTGATGAACTATAACATGCACGGGATGAACAAGTCATCATCCGAGCTGTTTGCGATGCTGAAAGTCGCTGAGTCTGAAATCCAAAAAGAACATCAAGTGTTGATGGTCAATAAAACCACTAGTTTCAAGAAAAATGGCAAGGGCAAAGGCAAGAAGGGTAATACCAAGAAGGATGGCAAAGCAGTTGCTACTCCTACAAAGAAGCCTAAGCATGGACCTAAGCCAGAAACTGAGTGCTTTTATTTGAAAGGAACTGGTCACTGGAAGCGGAACTGCCCCAAGTACCTGGCTGACAAGAAGGCGACCAACGACAAACAAGGTATATATGATATACATGTTATTGATGTGTACCTTACTAGTTCTCGTAGTAGTGCCTGGGTATTTGATACCGGTTCAGTTGCTCACATTTGCAACTCAAAGCAGGAACTACAGAATAAACGAAGACTGGCAAAGGACGAAGTGACGATGCGCGTGGGAAATGGTTCCAAGGTTGATGTGATCGCCGTCGTCACACTCTCTCTTCGATTACCATCAAGATTAGTGATGAACCTGAATAATTGTTATTTAATGCCTGCGTTGAGCATGAACATTATATCTGGATCTTGTTTATTGCGAGACGGTTACTCATTTAAATCAAAGAATAAAGGTTGTTCTATTTATATAGGTGATATCTTTTATGGTCATGCACCCAATGTTAGGGGTTTATTCATATTGAATCTTGATAGTGATGACACACATGTTCATAACATTGATGCCAAAAGATGTAGAGTTGATAATGATAGTACCACTTTCTTGTGGCACTGCCGTTTAGGTCACATTGGTGTAAAACGCATGAGGAAGCTCCATGCTGATGGACTTTTGGAGTCACTTGATTTTGAATCACTTGACACATGTGAACCATGCCTCATGGGCAAGATGACTAAAACGCCGTTCTCTGGAACAATGGAACGGGCAAGTGACTTATTGGAAATCATACATACCGATGTGTGCGGTCCAATGAATGTTGCAGCGCGCGGTGGATATCGTTACTTTCTCACCTTCACTGAAGACTTGAGTAGATATGGGTATATTTACTTGATGAAACACAAGTCTGAAATGTTTCAAAAGTTCAAGCAATTTTAGAGTGAAGTTGAGAATGATCATAACAAGAAGATTAAATTTCTGCGATCTGATCGAGGAGGTGAATATCTGAGTTATGAGTTTGGCAGTCACTTAAGACAATGTGGAATTGTTTCACAGTTGACACCGCCCGGAACACCACAACGTAATGGTGTGTCTGAACGTCATAATCGAACCTTATTATATATGGTGCATTCTATGATGTCTCTTGCCGATTTTCCACTATCATTTTGGGGTCATGCATTAGAGACAGCTGCATTCATTTTAAATAGGGCACCATCTCCGTTGAGACGACGCCATATGAACTGTGGTTTGGCAAAAGGCTAAAGTTGTCGTTTCTTAAAGTTTGGGGATGTGATGCTTATGTCAAAAAGCTTCAGCCTGATAAGCTGGAACCCAAAGCGGAGAAATGCGTCTTCATAGGATACCCGAAAGAGACAGTCGGGTATACCTTCTATCTCAGATCCGAAGGCAAAGTGTTTGTCGCTAAGAACGGAACATTTCTTGAGAAAGAGTTTCTCTCGAAAGAATTGAGTGGGAGGAAAATAGAGCTTGATGAAGTTATTGAACCTTTAGTTCAACCAGAAAGTAGCGCAACGCAGAAAGATGTTTCTGTGGAACCTACGACGGTAGAAGAGGAAGTTAATGATGATGATCATGAAGCTTCGGTTCAAGCTGCTATTGAACCTCGTAGGTCGACAAGGACGTGTACCACTCCCGAGTGGTACGGCAACCCTGTCTTGGAGGTCATGTTGTTAGACAACAATGAACCTACGAGCTATGGAGGAGCAGTGATGGGCCTGGATTCCGAGAAATGGTTAGAGGCCATGAAATCCGAGATGGGATCCATGTATGAAAACAAAGTATGGACTTTGGAAGTACTACCTGAAGGGAAAAAGGCCATTCAGAACAAATGGATCTATAAGAAGAAGACAGACGTGGACGATAATGTCACCGTCTATAAAGCTCGACTTGTGGCAAATGGTTTTTCACAAGTTCAAGGAGTTGACTACGATGAGACTTTCTCACCCGTAGCGATGCTTAAGTCTGTCAGAATCATGTTGGCAATAGCTGCTTATTTCGACTATGAAATTTGGCAGATGGATGTCAAAACGGCGTTCCTCAATGGTTTCCTTGAGGAAGAGTTGTATATGATGCAACCCGAAGGTTTTGTCGATCCAGAGAATGCTGACAAAGTTTGCAAACTCCAGCGATCCATTTATGGACTGGTGCAAGCATCTCGGAGTTGGAATAAGCGCTTTGATGAGGTGATCAAAGCGTTTGGGTTTATACAAGTTTATGGAGAAGCTTGTATTTACAAGAAAGTGAGTGGGAGCTCTATAGCGTTTCTAGTGTTATATGTGGATGACATATTGCTGATTGGAAACAATATAGAAATGCTGGAAAGCGTGAAGGAATATTTGAATAAGAGTTTTTCAATGAAGGACCTAGGAGAAGCTACTTTCATATTAGGCATTAAGATCTATAGAGATAGATCGAGACGCTTAATAGCACTTTCACAGAGCACATACCTTGATAAAGTTTTGAAGAAGTTCAAAATGGAGCAGTCCAAGAAAGGGTTCTTGCCTGTGTTACAAGGTGTGAAGTTGAGTAAGACTCAATGCCCGGTGACTGCAGAAGATAAAGAAAAGATGAGCGTCATCCCCTATGCTTCAGCCATAGGCTCTATCATGTATGCAATGTTGTGCACAAGATCCGTTGCCAGCCTTGCCATAAGTATGGCCGGAAGGTTTCAAAGTGATCCTGGAGTGGAGCACTGGCAAGCGGTCAAGAATATACTTAAGTACCTTAACAGGACTAAGGACATGTTTCTCGTTTATGGAGGTAATGAAGAGCTCGTCGTAAAGGGTTACGTCGATGCAAGCTTTGACACTGATCCGGACGATTCTAAATCGCAAACCGGATACGTATTTATTCTCAACGGGGGAGCAGTAAGCTGGTGCAATTCCAAGCAAAGCGTGGTAGCTGATTCTACGTGCAAAGCGGAGTACATCGCAGCCTCGGAGGCAGCGAAGGAAGGTGTCTGGATGAAGCAGTTCATGACAGATCTTGGAGTAGTGCCTAGTGCACTGAATCCAATAAACCTGTTCTGTGACAACACTGGTGCCATCGCTCTAGCCAAGGAACCAAGGTTTCACAAGAGGACCAGACACATAAAGCGACGCTTCAACTCCATCCAGTTCTACATCGAGGAGAAGGACATAAATATTTGCAAAGTGCACACGGATCTGAATGTTGCAGACCCGTTGACTAAACCTCTTCCAAGGGCTAAACATGATCAACACCAGAACTGTATGGGTGTTCGATTTATTACCATGTAAATCACATAGTGATGTGAACTAGATTATTGACTCTAGTGCAAGTGGGAGACTGTTGGAAATATGCCCTAGAGGCAATAAATAAAGTGTTTATTATTATATTTCCTTGTTCATGATAATCGCTTATTATCCATGCTATAATTGCATTGATTGGAAACACATTGCATGTGTGGGTAAATAGACAACACTGTGTCCCCAGTATGCCTCTAGTGAACTAGCTCGTTGATCAAAGATGGTCAGGGTTTCCTAGCCATTGACATGTGATGTCATTTGATGAAGGGATCACATCATTAGGAGAATGATTTGATGGACAAGACCCAAACTACAAACGTAGCATATGATCGTGTCAGTTTATTGCTACTGTTTCCCGCATGTCAAAGTATATGTTCCTATGACCATGAGATCATGCAACTCACGGATATTGGAGGAGTGCCTTGTGTGTATCAAACGTCACAACGTAACTGGGTGACTATAAAGGTGCTCTACACGTATCTCCGATGGTGTCTGTTGAGTTGGCACGGATCGAGACTGGGATTTGTTACTCCGTGTGACAGAGAGGTATCTCAGGGCCCACTCGGTAATACAACATCACAATAAGCCTTGCAAGCAATGTGACTAATTGTTAGTTGTGGGATCTTGTATTACGAAACGAGTAAAGAGACTTGCCGGTAACGAGGTTGAACTAGGTATGGAGATACCGACGATCGAATCTCGGGCAAGTAACATACCGAAGAACAAAGGGAACGTTATACGGGATTAACTGAATCCTTGACATAGAGGTTCGACCGATAAAGATCTTCGTTGAATATGTAGGAACCAATGTGGACGTCCAGGTCCCGCCATTGGTTATTGACCGTAGAGGTGTCTCGGTCATGTCTTCATAGTTCTTGAACCCGCAGGGTCTGCACACTTAAGGTTCGGTGACATTTCGGTAGTGTAGAGTTATGTATGGTGGTGACCGAAGGTTTTTCGGAGTCCCAGATGAGATCCTGGACGTCACGAGGAGCTCCGGAATGGTCCGGAGGTAAAGATTCATATATAGGAAGTCCTAGTTTGGTCGCCGGAAAAGTTTCGGGCTCATCGGTAGTGTACCGGGAGTGCCAGTAGTGTACCGGGAGACCTTCGGGAGGGGTATTTCGACCCCAGAGGGTCCATGGGCTGTGGAGAGTAATAACCAGCCCTTAGTGGGCTGGAGGAACAGACACAATAAGGCCCATGGCGCAGGAGGCAAAAGTCCTAAAGGAAAAAGGTGAAAAAAAGGCAAAAAGGAAGAGTCCTACTCCTACTAGGAGTGGAGGAGGAGTAGGACTCCTCCCCCTCTAGCCGGCCAAATCCTAGAGGCCCTTGGCCTTGCGCCAAGGGCTGCCTCTCCCTCCCTCCTTTATATACTGGTGGATTGGGGCTGTTTAGACACAGTTTACGACCACGTGCTACCCGTCCCACCGATACTCCTCTAGATCGGTTTTCTGCAGTGCATAGGCGAAGCCCTGCCGGAACCACTCCACCACCATCGCCGGAGTGCCGTCACGCTGCTGGTGATCTCTTCCTCCTCTATGCCTCCTCTTGCTAGATCAATACGGTGGAGATCGTCATCAAGTTGCACGTGTGCTGAACGCGGAGGTGCCGTCTGTTCGGTACTAGATCAGAAGGATCGTGATCAAGGCCACGGGACGTTCGTGATCGGATCGCGGGACGGATCGTGACGAGATCGCGGGACGGTTCATGATTGGTTCGCGGGACGGTTCGTGATTAGATCGCGGGACGCTCGGCGATTTGAATCGCGAAGAAGTTCGACTACACCAACCGCGTTTCTTAACGCTTCCCGCTTAGCGATCTACAAGGGTATGTATATCCACTCTCCCTCTCGTAGATGCTCATCACCATGGATAGGTTTGCGTGTGCGTAGGAAATTTTTTGTTTCCCATGCGACGTTTCCCAACAGTTTATTGACACCATGTGACATGGCGTAGACCGCGGTGGAGAAATTCATGGTGACTGAGATCGGGGGATCAATAGGTGGAGGAGGCCTTCGAGACGATGGAGTCAGCCATGTGTTTGATGATTTTTAGAACCAGCAGTGGCAAGTGGTGCCGAATTGTGACTTTAAGGATAAAAACCTAAGATCTGGCCTTCATTGGTTGTGCTGGCAATTGCTTTAGGTTGAAACCCTAAAATCTTGGATTGAACGACGACAACGCTTGTGCATTGTTTCCTTTCTAAGGACGTTGCTTTTGGAGACCTTTTAATGTTTTTCTGGTGTTCTCTTTGATCATGGTTTGTGTGGTGTTGCTTCGAGGAGTTGATCCTGATGGCGAGGTCATTATTTTGTTTATTTTTTGTTTTCTTGGCTGTATACATTCTAGATGTCTTTGAGACATCTTGTTGGTGCAAAGATGGATGTAATTAATATCTTCATTTGTATTACCATAAAAAATAGACACTTGGTAGAAGTATGCTTGCGGCCAGTAAGGGCGTGTTTCGTCACTTTCAGCTATATTACCTGCGTTGCATACCCATCTCCAGCCAGCCTGGTTCTTCATATGCAGCCTCATATGCAGCAGATGCAACCTGTTTGGTTGCCTGCATCGCATGAAGGGGCACTTATCCCCTTCTGTTTGGTTGTCGTTTTTGTGCTTAGGGTGTGAGCAGATGCAAACTTCAGCTGTTTGGTTGCAAACAACGTTTGTGTTATGCTCACCCCATTCAAATGTGGTATCCTTACCACCACATGATCAACACAAATCAAGCAACGAGAATCACATCAAACTACTTAGATTATCAGCAAACAACTTAGATTAAACAAAGCAAGCAACGGAAATGACAACACAACAAACTTAGATTAACAGCAGGGGCATCTTCCTTCCCTGCTCAACGCCAGGGTGCCGCTCCTGGCCAAAATATTAACAAGTTCACAACACTAGTACCATAAGTTCTAGCCATACAACATAACAAGTTCAACACTAACACCTAAGTTAACTACATTGCATCGCAGCACCGATGCCAGGTCCCTGCCCGAGTTCTAGACCCCAGCCACCCAACGGTTCTGGATGCTGACGATGCGCTTGTCGACGGGGGTCAGAGGACGGCACAGCGGTATGGGCAAGGCGGAGCCATCGGAGGAAAGGAGAGGGAGGGGCGGTGAGGCAGAGAGGTGGGAACAGTACGGGGACGTCGACAGGAGAGTGGGATGGGAGTTATGAGACGTTCCCTCCGTCTCCCGCGTTGTCTGAGGCGTGCAACCTCCTCGCACGGGTGACCGCGCCGAGCCAGGCTCGCGAGAAAATGCCGATTCGGCAGTTTTCGCCGGGCGAGGCTAAGGCCTGCTTTAAGGTTCGTGCGGACCACGAATCGCATACAGCCCAGCCAACCAAACAGGCCACGCACATCCCGCGTGGTCCTCGTTGGGCTGCATGCGAGGAACCAAACGCGCCCTAAGAATTGTGTGTGCATGCATTTTGGAATTTGTTATGACCGGATATGTTCAGCCAAGCGCCCTAAGAGTTGTGCGTGCATGCATGTTGAAACTAGTTACGACCGGATATGTTCAGCCAAGCGCCCTAAGAGTTGTGCGCGCATGCATGTTGAAACTAGTTACGACCGGATATGTTCACCCAAGTTAACGAGCCTTGACCTCTCACACGTCGCGGTCAGCTATTGAGCCATTCGATTAGGTCCTTGTACTAGACTAGATGAATCTCCAATGTTTATTTCATATCAATAAAATAATAAAATAACGATCTAAAGATAGGCAGATAAATGGGTAGATGCATGCATCTGGCTTAGGAATACAATGCCACGGATGAATGCAGATTTGGCTTAGGAATGCAACAGCCTGGAAGTAAGTGGTACGGAGTACGCTGGATGAACCTGTAGGCAATGCATGTGGCTGTACTCAGGGGCGGAGCTGGGCCCCGGGCACCCAGGGCCCAGCCCCGGGGCGTGGCAAATTAAACAGGCTATAATTATATAGGTTTTTTTGCAGGCCTAGGGCGTAAACCAGTGAAAGAAGGAAAGCCCAAAGTATTAATGGGCTGTCTGTGAAACGGACACACGAACGAGGCAAGACCACCCCACGATCTACTAGCACGCACGATAGGAACGCAGCGCTGTTGCTGAAAAAAAGGAGATGTAGCGCTCACGGGGCCGCCGCCATCGTTCGTCGGGGCGCACCATCCCTGTTGACTGCTTCACTACCGGGCTGCAGCGCCTTGTATTTTCCTTTGATTCTCTCGCTGTTTCCCCACAATGCTTTTCACGTGTACCATGTTCTGCCAGTATCAATGTATAAACTACTCCGAACTGAAATTTAATTGAAATAGTGTGTGTATGCTAATTTCATCTCATATTGTAGAAATGAAGATGAAGAGATTTTTTTTTCATTGGTCTAGGGTATATCGCTTTCAGTCAGATAGATCTTGTAAAGGGCTTTTACCTCATCGAAGCGGCAAGTTTTTAGATTTGTATCAATGTTAATTCTTTCACTTAATGTTTATTCCTTTTCTTATGAAATTTTGTTTTTGATGTCTTGAAGGTGTGGGCTCTTCTTCCACCATTGAGGAGGTTATGTGTGGCACGGATGAAGCAGACAATTGATTTGGTACATTATTTAATATGTCATGTTCTTTGTAGTTTTTGTCATATTTTTATCTATTTTGTTTTATAGTTAAGCATTGAGTTTAAATTCTATTATTTCTTGCAATTAAGCCATATTCTGTATGAGTTATGTTTTGAAGTAACTAAAAGCTTTACGGACGTTACATTTTTCCCTCGCGGCAAAAAAGATTTAGGCCCGGGGCTTGTTTCAATCCTGGCTCCGCCACTGGCTGTACTGAAATGTGCAGCGGCTGCATGAATGGTGCTGCACACCACTCCATTCCACTATCACAAGTGGCCGATCAATGCAAGGAAATTTCCGAGGAGCTTCTTCCTCTGTTCTTTTGGGTGTGAGATGGAAAGAACTCGCGGTGGCAGTTTCCAAAGGAGCTTCTTCTGTGCTGTTCGGTGTGAGATGGAACGAATACAATGTACCATGCAGCAGCGCCACCTTTGCTAGTGGAGTTAGTCAACAGCACATAAGAGCATTCATCTTCAGATTTATGTTTGACTTACCTGATATACATATCCATCATTTAGGAATACATGACCTGATGGATGCAGGCCTGGCCTGGGAACGCAATGTCCTGAAAGATGCTAAATTTCAGGATAAGAAGAGGTGGCAGCCAGCGGCCACTAGTTGGACACAAGTGATCCACTAGTGGCACTTGTAGGTTGTAACCGTTAATTGGCACGACACGGCCAGTCGCAGTAATCGGCCAGCCCGGAATACTATTTTGAGGTTCTCATCGTGCTTGGAAACAAAGGCCGGGTTTAAACACTAGTTGTACACGAGGTAGGTTGTCTGACGTGAACCAACGTGTCGATGTCAATGATTCATGAAGGTGAGGCTATGTCAACGAGGTAGGTTGTCTGACGTGAACCAACGTGCCGAAGGACTCTCGGGCGAAACGTGGAAAGACAACCAAAGAAAATGAGGAATAGACAACCAAAGAAACTTCCGGGCACGAACCAGGAGTTCATTACAAAATACAACCTCATTTAGGGGTTGAGTTTCAAAAACACTATTTGTTTTTCTTTTTCCAAAAATGAAAACACTCGTACAACGCAATACATTTTTCAAATCGCAGGAATCGATCATGATAGCAGTTGGATGACGTCTTTTAGAACCAACTTAACCATGGCACATTTATGCGGTTACACCAAATCGTTTAAGTTGGGCTAACTGCCCACCAAGCCTGCCGCGTCAGCCACGCCTGTCACGCCCCGTCTTCGCTGGCCGTGCCCCGCTTTTTTGTCAGCCGCATTGGCCAAGACATGCCCCATTGCCGGCCATGCCGGGAGGATTCCGGTGGTTAGGTTAAGGTTATGGGAGGCCACGGGGAGGTCGAGCACGTTTAATTCAAACTGACGGCGATCGATTTCGAGTCCAATGGTCTTTCTTGATGTACGGTGATGAATGTAGGTAGCTCTTACTTTTTTTTTCTAATGCTTTGGTACACCATGAAGATCAATGGAACCGTCACACAATGTGAATAGCGAGTAGCAAATGCTCGCCGGTAAAATGTCCAGTTTGGGTGAACAGTATTCCTTTCTTATCATTCATATTTATACTCTTTTTTGTGTGTGTGTGTGGGGGGGGGGGGCACCCATACTCCACGCAAATGCAACATGGCAGTTACCGTCTGACACATTGGATGATATGGAACATGATGGTAGGAGTTGCGGCGATCATGCATTTTTTGTTGATAGCTTACCAAGCTGATCACTTGGTAGTTGCGGTGATCACCAAACATGTCTTGAAATTATAAAGAGTGAATAATGGTATAAATATTATTTTTTATATTCTTAACATATGGAAAGCATCTGAATAAAAATAAACTACAATATTTCCTAATTAACTTGATTGAATTGTAGGGAAATATTACAGGTCACAAAATAATGAGGCTTGAGTGAAAGTAAGAATGATTTTATGACCTTTTATGATATAATTGTTTTGCGGGGAACTTTTTATGATATATTAATGGTGTTAAGGCACACATATACAATTAAGTACACTACATCCATCTTCTATGCAGTGACATAACACGCAGAAAAACGTGGGCTTGACGCGTCTGGTCATTTTTTGGCATTCAACCTGGTGCAACATACATCCGCCAACATGCCCAAGCGTCTGTATTCCCTCAAATCATAACCAAAGTTGGGGAAGACTTGCCCTCCATGCTCGTACCATGTACGCACTCCAACTACGCGGTCCCACCAAAGCCCTGTTATGCATATACCACTCTTGAAACTTAAGAAGCGCATTGATGCCGGTCAACCACTCGACAGCGAACACGAGTTGATGGCCTTGATGCCAGTCTGAGTGACATAACTGGAAGGGGAGCTTTAATGCGGACACATAGATTGAGAAGTCTACTCCTCCTTTGTGCCGCATTGCAGCTATGCCCGCGTTATTTAAGCAGGGCTCTGATGCTGACCAATGCCAACTCGGATGAAGAGGAGTAGCAACAGCCAACCCTCCTTTCCTAGGTCGCCACGTCAATCTCGATAGCCGTCATGGGGGGAAGGAAATGAGATTGAAGACATTACGTAACCACACCCTTGACAGCTGTGGTTTTGTTGGGAAGAAGCCCGTATGGGACAAGCAGGACGCTGCACTTGTATCAAAGGGCATCCCAAACCACTTCACGCAATTCAAGGACCCCCTCGAATATAACTGTGCCAGGGGCGATACCATCATGATCATAAGATAGGGGAATTTACCATGGATCACCAAACAAGGAAAGTAGAAGATGAACTGGCAAGCTAGCATGCAGAACCTCATAGCTTGCAAGGTTCGTCGACCAGGTGGAATACTCCTCCTAACTGGTCGATCAACATTACCCTTGGCAAGGAGCCGTTAGCACCGCCAATGGGTGGCCGTGTGAACGGTGCTAGATGTGGTGCCAAATGGGACTATATTATCTTGAAGACCAAGAGCTGCAACGATAGAGAGGGAGAGTCAACAAGCGGAGCATTGAACAAGAAATAATGGAAGCCATAGCCCCAGCCACAGCCGCAGCCATAGCGGACATTGAAGAATGCATCAACATTCAAAGCCAAACCTATGCCCAAGCCATGCTGCCTTCAATTATCGAGAGCGTGAAGAATTGGATCAAGAACGGCCAACTAGGAAACATTGTCATCTAGACTAATTCGGCCAAGGATAGCAGCCAACATTCTGTCACTTTGATTGGTAACCCGTCGCCCATGGATTCTCTCAACGCTCTTACTGAAGACGCTACATTCAGTATCTTAGCTTATGTGTGTGATGTACTGGTTAAACTTGCAATTGGGTCGATAATTCGCCCCAAAGATACCATGATGCACGGAGTGCCCGTGCCTGAGGGGGTCTTCAAAGTTGAGGTGTCTGTTACCGTAAGGGCTTTCAAAGATATGTCTCCTCCGATACAACCTCCGGGTTTGGATAGCCAGTTGACCCTCTCAGGATGTTTGGGTTGGCCAATGTAGTGGCCGAAGAATCAAATTTATCTAGGAAACGTCAGAATCTCCCCAACCTTAGAGCTGATGAACAATGACAGCACATGTGGATGAGGACCATCTCCTTTGGGTTAGGTTCAATCTGAAGTTCGTAAAACGATAATGTGCATGTCGGTGAGGAAGAAGGTGTCACGCCCAAGATGCGGTCCTATCCTTATTTGGGCATGATGGCCTAGACAGGGATAGAAGCGCATCTCGATGCGTTCGCAAGAATGTATATCATTACAAGTACATGTACAGAAGAGATGAGTATATGGAATTGTCTTACACTCGCCACAAGCTACACTAGAGTCACATCAATAAAATAACATCTCAGCCATCATACATAAGAGCAGGGTCCAGCTATAGACGAAATCAAACGATAAAATGACATCCACCCTTGCTATCCCAGGCTGCCACCTAGAACCCATCCAAGATTGATGATGATGAAGAAGAAGAACTCCAAATCAAATCAAGCAACGCGCTCACGTCAAATCATTGCATTACCTGTACCTGCAATGATTGTAGAAGTAATCTGTGAGCCACAGGGACTCAACAATCTCATTTCCAAGGGTATCAAGACTATTAAAGCTTAATAGGTGAGACATGGTTAAGTGGTGAGGCCGCAACAAGCGACTAAGCATTTATTGGAGTGGATAACTTACGAGTACAGAAAGTTAAGTATGGTAGTCTACGCATAACGGACGTGAACTAGTGATGATCACTAACTGATCCTGAACACCTACTTACGTCAATCATAACCCCACCAGTGTTCTCTTCCGGATGAGGACTCACGAGAAGAGACAGTCACGGTTACGCACACAGTTGGTGTATTTTATTAGAGTCTACTTCAAGTTTGCTATGACCGGGTGTTAAACAAATTATCCAAGTTTGCCACATAACCGCGGGCACGGCTTTTCGAAAAGATTTAACCCTGCAGGGGTGCTCCAACTCATCCATCACAAGTTAACCACACGCAATGGGAATAACCTCCACCACGGATCTCGTGATCTTCCTAGGCAATTCCAAAGGAAATCCAACACCTCGAGATAGCCCAAAGAATAATCAGAATTCCACACTCAAGATGTTCGAGAAAGGCAAAACAAATCTAGCAAGGCCGCCCGACGTGTCGACGAACCCGATAGGAGCCGCGTATCTCGTTCTCAGGACACGACCGGATGGTACTAGCTACAGGGAAAACCAATCCTCAAGTTGCCTCGAGGCGGCCCCATAGGCAGCCCATTTTGGACCAACACTCATGCCGAGTACTGGCCCGGGTTGTTGATTAAATAATCCACGGGGTGATCATTTCCTATGCAAGTTTTAATTAGTTAGGCAAATGTAGTACCAATGTTGGGCCTTGCCGGACAAGTTTTATTCTAACCCAAAAATCAAGGGGGTCCCCATAACAACCCCGAGCATGTTAGGAGCGCTCATTTATGGAACATAACACCTGGTTCACAAGTAACTAAGGGCGGCAAGAGTGGAACAAAACACCGAGAAAAAGGCCAAGCATTCCACCTTTACCAAGTATATATGTGCATTAAATTAAATAGCAGCAATATTGTGATATAACAAAAGAATGTCCATGTTGGCACATGGAAGCAATTGCACCTGCAGCTAGCAACGCTATAAGAAGGCTGAGCAAGCGGTAACATAGCCAAACAATGTTTGCTGGGATGTGGAGAGGTTAGAGGCTTATCCTGGCAATGTTGTGAGGCTTATCAAACAAGTGGTAGGTAGCGAGACATAACGATAAAAGACGAGACAACTAGCATGGCAATGATAGTAATGGTATCCAGGGAAATGTGTCATCTTGCCTGAGATCCCGCTCGGAAGAAGAACGAATCCATGAAGAAGACGAACCAACGTAGTCGAACGAATCCTCACACTCCGAACGCTTTCGAAACTCTATCGAGAAGAAGCAATCCGAAACAAATAATCAACACAAGATACACCACCACATATGCAAAACACGATGCACAACAAATATGATGCATGTCCGGTTTAATATGCAATGCATGACAATTCATAACAACCTAATACTAGACATTAAGTGAAGCTCAATATGCAACGAGTTGCATATTGACGAAACTCCACGTTCGAATTATTTAGTTCACTCTCGTTAGGTACACGATAATATTAAATGTTGTTAAACATGGCAAGAGGTGAAGCATAAGTAAACTAGCTATCTAGGCATCTTAAATGAGGTCGGAAACAACTTATAACATTTCCGAAATGACCCCATATGTTAATTATGAATTTGGTCCAGATCTTAACTAATCATACTTTATATTTGTTAAACTGCATAATAAAGCATACCATGGTATTCTACACGTCGTTCTAGTCGATTTACATATATAGAACATCTCAAACGGAGCTACGGTTCAAAATATATGAGCAACACAAGATGCACATGACATGAATGCAAATGCATGGGGAAAACAAACACAAATACTTCAAATCATGAATTAAACAAGTTATTATGAAACTACATGAGATTCTAAGCAAGTTTCATATAAGGAATGTCCAAAACGGAGCTACGGTTCAACGACAATCAACAAAACAAGTTTTAGTTGAAATCTGCCAAAAACAGCAACATAGCATTTTGAACCTATGAAACATCAAGTTTCAATACTCCAAAATGCACAAACTAAGCATGGGGCAATAGCATACAACACATACTTCATTTAATCTTCACAAATCATATTCAAAACATGCGTGGATCACTTGGTAGGAAGCTCACAAGAAGGCTACTTGAAAACAGTTTCAGACTTAGAGAAAATAGCAGTTTTAGACAATGCAGTTTTTATCACGAAGGCATATTGACAGCAGTGAAACTGTATGCTACAAGTCATCAAATTTCATGAAACTTAACAGCATGCTAGAGGGCAATATCAACAACAAATAACTCCATTGCACTTACCACAAAAGAGGTCTAGATCAGTAGCTAATCATATGGCAAGACAGCAACAAAATATAACAGATTCCAGACTTAGAAATATTTTGGACCCTCCAAATAACAGATTTTAATAGCAAGTTGGCAACAACAAAACAACACCTAAACATGCTTTTGTATGACAAGCAAAATAACCATGGGCTAGAACACATATCAAAGAGCAACTTTCAGGTTGGAAATTAATTCATATCATGCACGGATTAATTCCTACGAAAATGACAAAAGGGCATCACGGCATAAATGACATTCACACAAACATACTCGAATGACAAAACGAAATGCACCGATAAATCCAATGGATTTTTCTACCCCGAAAACATATATAATATGATTAGGTTCATATAGAAAATTAATCACAATTAAATATGCGAGAATATGGCCTAATCATCTTAAAGCAATACAACAATGCAAAATAAATGCAACCATCAATCCAACAATTTTATCATGCATGGAAATGCGGTGCAAATGAGATGAACATTTTTAATATGGGATTTTATTAATTTTGATGCACGGTTTATTAAATATGCAAAAATGCAAAATATGGCATATATGCAAGAATGCCGGAAATTATAATTTAGACATGGATGAAAGCTACATATAAATGATCTACACAATAATCTAAGCATATTTCATGTATGAAACATTTTTATACGGTGCCCGGTTGAATAGTTATTAGCAAATTACATTAGGCAATTATCTGAAAAGGGAAAAAAACACGTCCTAAAAGAAAAAAAATGAAAGGGGGGGAGCTGCTCACCCTGGGCCTGCCCATCGATGCAGCAGAGAAGCAGCAGGGCGGCTGGGCTGAGCGGGGGGGGGGGGGGGGGCGCAGGCCGGCCCACGGGAGCGCTACCGCCCGGGGTCAACGCAACGCTCGCGTGCGTCGTCCTCCCGACTCCGCACGGGCACGAGAAGGCGGCGGCGCTAGGGAAGCCGGCGGCGGGGCAACACAGCTTGGGGGCGGCTGGAGATGGCCGGGATCGGGGGCGAGTGGCCGGATCCGGCGGCGGCTGAGGCTGCGGCGGGGCTCGGCATGGCGACGACCTGCAACGGGGGAGAGGGAGCCGGAGGTGAGGGAAGGAGAGGAGAAGGGAGGAAGGAGAGGGAGAGGGAAGGAGAGGCCGGCGCGGCGGCTGGCTGGTCCGGCGAGATCCGGCGACCGGGGGCTCCGGCCAGGGCTCCGGCGAGGAGCTGCGGGAGGACCTCCACAGATGAGCTCGGGGAGCTCCGGGACGCCGATTCGGGCCCGGATGGGCTTGACGGGCCCAGATCTGGGTTTCGCGGGCTGGCTGGAGGTGGGAGAAGGGGCTAGCTAGCTAGGGTTGGTTTGGCATGCGGAACGAGGGGGTCTATATATAGGTTAGGGCTAGGGTTACGACACTGTCCGTTTTCAGACTGCCGGATGACGGTCCGACGTCCGGAAGCGGAGAGGGGTTACGACGGCTGTGCAGAGGGCTACGGGGAAGAGAGGGAAGCGGTGTGTCGCGACACGACGATTTAACACAGAGTGAAACGACCGACGATAACCGATGACCTCTCTTCTACGACTGACCGACGGGGTATCTAACAAACTCAGAACGTGACAAAATTCGACGGGCGGCCTACCTAGATTATAACAAGACCGCACGACAAGTTTCAACTCGATCCGAGAATACTTTTGCGCGCGCTTAAAAATAATTTTAATGAAACGGTGCCGCGGGCGCGTGCATGTGTGGTTGGTCTCGAGATGGGCAATGGCAAGAACGATGAGAACCGGCGACTACGAATGGATGCACGTTTTCGAAAACATGAGATGGTGCTATGCAGATGATGCGAATGATGCGATGATGAATGCAACACACAACGAAACACATGCCAAGAACAGAAACTAAAGGGGAATCTTGTAGAATCTTCTGGAATGTCAGTCTCGGGCTGTCATAACTCTCCTCCACTACACGAGGATCTCGTCCCAAGATCTAGAATGAAAAAAGGGGGAAGAGAAAGAGCAAAAGGTAAAACTTAGTTGCTTCTTTGGCAAACGAGCGAAACCAAAGAATCCTGAAGGATGCAAAGAGATGAAGAATGAAGAACAAGCAAGAATTCACAGAAAATTTCGGCAGCACTACTGGTAGGAAAGAGAGGCAAAATTTGATATGATGGAAACAAATTGAAAGAGAGGCACCAAACTTTTGTTGGAATAACATCAAAACTTCATAAGATGGAAGGATCACGAAAAGATTTGACAACATTCCGGTTGAATGAATAAGCAAGAAAGAACATGATCTGATCAACCTAAATGAGAGAAGAAAAGAGCAGCACCACAAAGCCTCCGGAACAAAAGAATAGAAGCTAGATCCTTGAAAGGAAAAGAACGGAGAAGAAAATGACAACTCCTAGCACAAAAGAATTTGAGAAGCATGGATGAACGGAGTTGTTGGAACACCAACAACGAAAAGAACAAGCTTATTGCAGCCTTATGGAAAACATCTCAACTTTATGAGATGACAACCTGCCACAACAGGAACAATTGATTGATTGAGAGCAACAAGATATGCAAAACTTCTTTCACCAAGAAGAGGAGGAGAAAACTTGAATCAATTATGACACCATGACAAGGGTTATTGCTATCATGGTGAAATCTAACCCAAGATAACTCTGAGAAAACCAGATGGGTTTACTTATCTCATTCTTGACAACTTTCCTTCGAGACTCCTCACAAAAAAGAATTTAATAACACCATCTTAAAAGACAATGCAGGAGAAATTGAATTTAGAAATCCTGGAAAAGAACACTTGAGCACCTCCAACAAGAATCTTGATGAATACTTCGAGAAAGAATTAAATCCTTGATGAACCACCCTGAGGAACCTCCGGAAAAACTTTGAAATGAAAGGATGATAGAAATAATTGAAGGATGCAAAAAGAGCAAGATTGAGGCCTTACAATGATTAAGATGAAGCTTCGGGACAAGATACTTGATCAAAACTAGGAACTCCTGAAAGAAAGATGACCACTTGGAATATGGCATTTGACATCATGAACAACTCCGGGAGAAGGATTGACATCACTAGAATGAACAAGAATAAGAATTATGATATGACTATCCTTCATCAAATTAAATTGATGACAAGCAACGGATTTCACACATCACTTATTCTTGTTGCAAAGAATTGAAGAGAGAGAGATAGATCACAAACTTGAAGAAGTCTTGCACGAGCACACCAGTTAGAATTCAGAACGAAAGAGGATAATGCAAATGGATGATATAACATGAGAACGAAGAGAGCATGATCCACCTAATAGAAAACTTGAACGAAGCACCGGAAAGAATTAGAAACTAAAGAGGACACATGAGAATGAAGAGATCAAGATTTTCCCAATAGAAATTGAACAAGGCACCGGAATAAACGAGATACGAACAAAGGGACAACAATTGAAAAGAATTTGAGAACGAAAGCTGAAAGCTGAGAACGAAGAAATCTTCTGACATGATGGCTTTCGGGAGGATCGAGAAATGAAAACAATAATGAAAAGCCCCGGATAGATATGGGAGGAATAACTCATGATCAAAACTATTTGAGATGATAGCACAAGCTGAAACCATGAATCTTGAAAGAATGACCAATGATTTAAGAGGAACTCTCCTTCGGACTTCAATGCAAAGAATGAAGACGAGAAACACACCATGAATTATTGAGACACTCCGGAACAATGAATATGAAAAGGTTGAGCCAACAATGAAAATGATTAGAAGCGATCATGGAAGGGAATATGACTGATGAAAATCGTTCTTACATCATATTGAAAAGAACTTGAGGACATCTGCGGAAAAGAATAGAAGAGTCAGGTAGGATGCTGGGAAAAGACCTGTGGGTTATGGGCCCACTGAAAAGAAACCACCGTTGAGACAATTGATTAAAAGAGAGATTGCACCGGTACAAATTAAGAACTAGATGATATGAGACCCTTGAAATGATTTAAGAGGAGAAGAATGAAAATGAATGTCTTATGAGATATCTTCAACACTCCGGATAGAATAGAGAGGGATGAATAACAAGAGAGGCTTGATAAGAATTCCCAACATGGGAGAGCAATTGGAGAATGAAAATGATATGATGAACACCACAAACTAGAATTGAATCCACCGGAAAAGAAAACAAATATGAACAATAATAAATGGTACTTGAACACTAAGCATCTTCATAAAGAATCACCGGAGAAGAATAACAACGATAACAAAGAATATGATGATAGATCTTGAAATTGAAACTCTTGAAAATCTCCACAAAGAATCACCGGAAACAAGATAGAAGAAAAGATAGTGGAAGCATTACATGAATAGAAAAGACACTTGGATAAGAATTAATCATTGAAGAAAAGGGCGGGAGGGCGGGAAAAACAAAGAAGACTTGGAACAGATGAGACAAACTCCAGAAAGAAATGAGAATTGATCTTGCAATATAGAAGAGGATAGAATATCTTGAAGAGAAGCACACCGGTATGAAAGAATTGATATGATAACTTGATTGGGCAAAAGAATTAGCAATCCCACACCAATATGAGAGCACTACTTCGGAAAGATATGAGATCACCACTTGACATCGAAGGAACTCAATTACCACATTCAAAACAAAACAAAGGATGAGGCTTACAAAAAAAGCAAGAACAAATACATACCCACTATGCACTTGTTGGAAAGATAATCCTAGGCAACTACTTGAATTCCCACCTAAGAACTTCCGAAAACTTTCTTGTTTATGCGATTCGGGTTACGGAATCAGGAACCTGCCCTAGGCAATCAGCTACAACTGCATCCGCAACCTTCCACACCATAAATCAAGAAATTTCGCAAACTCGTCTAATCTCAAATCCTCGAACTCACAACGATACTACACCATGGTGGTACCCCGGACGATAAGTAATGAAGCAATTTCGAAAATTCTCCGTCCTGAGATACTAAGAAAACTGAATGATAACGATGTGTCAAGAATCCCTCGGAGCTCAACTCCCCGGAAGAAATCAAGTCAGATAGGAGGCACCAAGACAGAACCCTGTCACAGTCGGCATCATATAGTTTCCAAAATACCCGCGTGATCCTAAATTTTTTTTGAGCGAGAAGAGGAGTACAATCAAAATTCCTAAGTCGAATACCTTACCAGAGCATAAAAGAGGAGAAAAAAGAATCCTACTCTCCAATATAACTAGACACAAAACAGTTTTTCACTAGACTCGACTCGGCCAAGTTCGATCAATCAAGGGGGCTCCTAGGTCGGTACAGCCTCTGATACCAACTTGCACGCCCAACATGCGGTCCTATCCTTATTTGGCATGAGGGCCTCGACAGGGGATAGAAGCACATCTTGATGCGTTCGCAAGAATGGATATCATTACAAGTACATGTACAGAAGAGATGAGTATATGGAATTGGCTTACACTCACCACAAGCTACACCAGAGTCACAACAATACAATAACATCTCAGCCATCATACATAAGAGCAGGGTCCGGCTACGGACAAAATCAAACGATAAAATGACATCCACCCTTGCTATCCCAGGCTGCCGCCTAGAACCCATCCAAGATTGATGAAGAAGAAGTAGAAGAACTCCAAATCAAATCAAGCAATGCGCTGACATCAAATCATTGCATTACCTGTACCTGCAACGGTTGTTGAAGTAATCTGTGAGCCACAGGGACTCAGCAATCTCATTTCCAAGGGTATCAAGACTATTAAAGCTTAATAGGTGAGACATGGTTAAGTGGTGAGGCCGCAGCAAGCGACTAAGCATTTATTGGAGTGGCTAACTTGCGAATACAGAAAGTTAAGTATGGTGGTCCATGCATAATGGACGTGAACTAGTGATGATCACTAAATGATCCTGAACACCTACTTACGTCAATCATAACCCCACCGTGTTCTCTTCCGGATGAGGACTCATGAGAAGAGACAGTCATGGTTACGCACACAATTGGTGTATTTTATTAGAGTTTACTTCAAGTTTGTTATGACGGGGTGTTAAACAAATTATCCAAGTTTGCCACATAACCGCGGGCACGGCTTCTCGAAAAGATTTAACCCTGTAGGGGTGCTCCAACTCATCCATCACAAATTAACCACACGTAGTGGGAATAACCTCAACCACGGATCTCATGATCTTCCTAGGCAATTCCAAAGGAAATCCAATACCTCGAGATAGCCCGAAGAATAATCGGAATTCCTCACTCAAGACGTTCAAGAAAGGTAAAACAAATCCAGCAAGGCCGCCCGATGTGTCAACGAACCCGATAGGAGCCGCGTATCTCATTCTCAGGACTCGACCGGATGGGACTAGCTACAGGGAAAACCAATCCTCAAGTTGCCTCGAGGCGGCCCCGCAGGCAGCCCATTTTGGACCAACACTCATGCGGAGTACTGGCCTGGGTTGTTGATTAAATTATCCACGGGGTGATCATTCCCTATGCTAGTTTTAATTAGTTAGGCAAATGTAGTACCAATGTTGGGCCTTGCCGGACAAGTTTTATTCTAACCCGAGAATCAAGAGGGTCCCCATAACAACCCGAGCATGTTAGGAGCGCTCATTTATGGAACACAACATTGGTTCACAAGTAACTAAGGGCGGCAAGAGTGGAACAAAACACCGAGCAAAAGGCCAAGCCTTCCACCTTTACCAAGTATATATGTGCATTAAATTAAATAGCAGCAATATTGTGATATAACAAAAGAATGTCCATGTTGGCACATGGAAGCAATTGCACCTGCAGCTAGCAACGCTATAAGAAGGCTGAGCTAGTGGTAACATAGCCAAACAATGTTTGCTGGGATGTGGAGAGGTTACATGCTTATCATGGCAATGTTGGGAGGCTTATCAAACAAGTGGTAGGTAGCAAGACATAACGATAAAAGACGAGACAACTAGCATGGCAATGATAGTAATGGTATCCAGGGAAATGTTTCATCTTGCCTGAGATCCCGCTCGGAAGAAGAACGAATCCATGAAGAAGACGAACCAACATAGTCGAACGAATCCTCACACTCCGAATGCTTTTGGAAATCTATCGAGAAGAAGCAATCCTGAAACAAACAATCAACACAAGATACGCCACCACATATGCAAAACACGATGCACAACAAATATGATGCATGTCCGGTTTAATATGCAATGCATGACAATTCACAACAACCTAATACTACACATTAAGTGAAGCTCAATATGCAACGAGTTGCATATTGACGAAACTCCACGTTCGAATTATTTAGTTCACTCTCGTTAGGTAAACGACAATATTAAATGTTGTTAAACATGGCAAGAGGTGAAGCATAAGTAAACTAGCTATCAAGGCATGTTAAATGAGGTCGGAAACAACTTATAGCATTTCCGAAATGACCCCATATGTTAATTATGAATTTTGTCCAGATCTGAACTAATCATATTTTATATTTGTTAAACTGCAGAATAAAGCATACCATGGTATTATACACGTCGTTCTAGTCGATTTACATACATAGTGTTGGGGAACGTCGCATGGAAACAAAAAAATTCCTACGCACACGCAAACCTATCCATGGTGATGAGCATCTACGAGAGGGAGAGTGGATCTACGTACCCTTGTAGATCGCTAAGTGGTAAGCGTTAAGAAATGCGATTGGTGTAGTCGAACATCTTCGCGATCCAAATCGCCGAGCTTCCCGCGATCTCATCACGATCCGTCCCGCGATCCAATCACGATCTGTCCCACGAACACATCACGATCCGTCCCGCAATCTCATCACGATCCGTATCACGATCTTGATCACAATCTGTCCCGCAAACTCATCACGATCTGTTCCGCGATCTCATCACGAACCGTCTCGCGATCTCGATCACGGTTCTTCCGATCTAGCACCGAAAAGACGACACCTTCCGCGTTCAGCACACGTGCAGCTTGATGACGATCTCCGCCGTCTTGATCTAGCAAGAGGAGGTGGAGAGGAGAGAGAGTTCACCGTCAGTGTGACGACGCTCCGATGATGGTGGTGGAGTGATTCCGGCAGGGCTTCGCCTAAGCACTGCGGAAAACCGATCTAGAGGAGCAACGGTGAAACGGGTAGCACGTGGCCGTAAAATCTGTGCAAAACCCTTCTATTCCACCTGTATATATAGGAGGAGAGGAGGAGAGGAGGCAGCCTTGGCCTCCAAGGCACTCTTGGTTCGGCCGAGCCACAAGAGGAGGAGTCCTACTCCTTCCTCTACTCCTAGTAGGAGTAGGACTCTTCCTTTTTACCTTTTTCCACCTTTTTCTTTTAGGTATTTTTCCCTTCCTGCGCCATGGGCATTTGTGGCTGTTCCACCAGTCCACTAAGGGCTGGTTATTATTATCCCACAGCCCATGGACCCTCTAGGGTCGAAATACCTCTCCCGGAGGTCTCCCGGTACACTAACGGCACTCCCGGTACACTACCGATGAGCCCGAAACTTTTCTGGCGACCAAACTGGGACTTCCTATGTATGAATCTTTACCTCCGGACCATTCCGGAGCTCCTCGTGACTTCCGGGATCTCATCCAGGACTCCGAACAACCTTCGTTCACCACCATACATAACTCTACACTACCGAAACGTCACCAAACCGTAAGTGTGCAGACCCTGCGGGTTCGAGAACTATGTAGACATGACCGAGACACCTGTACGGTCAATAACCAATGGCGGGACCTGGATGTCCGCATTAGTTACTACATATTCTACGAAGATCTTTATCGGTCAAACCTCTATGTCAAGGATTCAGTTAATCCCGTATAACGTTCCCTTTGTTCTTCAGTATGTTACTTGCCCGAGATTCGATCGTCGGTATCTCCATACCTAGTTCAACCTCGTTACCGGCAAGTCTCTTTAATCGTTCCGTAATACAAGATCCCGCAACTAACAATTAGCCACATTGCTTGCAAGGCTCATTGTGATGTTGTATTACCGAGTGGGCCCTGAGATACCTCTCCGTCACACGGAGTAACAAATCCCAGTCTCGATCCATGCCAACTCAACAGACACCATCGGAGATACCTGTAGAGCACATTTATAGTCACCCAGTTACGTTGCGACGTTTGATACACACAAGGCACTCCTCTGATATCCGTGAGTTGCATGATCTCATGGTCATAGGAACATATACTTGACATGCAGAAAACAGTAGCAATAAACTGACATGATCATATGCTACGTTTGTAGTTTGGGTCTTGTCCATCACATCATTCTCCTAATTATGTGATCCCGTTATCAAATGACATCTCATGTCCATGGCTAGGAAACCTTAACCATCTTTTGATCAACGAGCTAGTCTATTAGAGGCATACTAGGGACATGGTATTGTCTATGTATCCACACATGCATCTAAGTCTCCGATCAACACAATTATAGCATGGATAATAAACGATTATCATGAATAAGGAAATATGATAATAACAAATTTATTATTGCCTCTAGGGCATATTTCCAACAGTCGCCCACTTACACTAGAGTCAATAATCTAGTTCACATCACCATGTGATTCGCATTGTTATGAATCTAAGACCCAATGAGTTCTGGGTTTCGATCATGCTTTGCATGTGAGAGAGGTCTTATAGTCAACGGGTCTGTAACATTCAGATCTGTGTGTACTTTGCAAATCCCGATGTCAAACTATAAATACTGCTACCACACTCCACTTGGTACTATTCCAAATGGTTGCTCCACTATACGTATCCAGATTGCTACTACGAGTCATCCGGATTAGTGTTAAAGCTTGCATCGATGTAGCTCGTTACGACGAACCCTTTATCACCTCCATAATAGAGAAACAATTCCGGTAGTCTTTTAGTCACTAAGGATAATGTTGACCGCTGTCCGAGTGATCCACTCCTGGATCACTCTTGTACCCCTTGACAGACTCAGGGCAAGGCACACATAAGTGCGGTACACAGCAGGGCATACTATACAGAGCCTATGGCTAAGGCATAGGGGACGACGTTCGTCCATTCTCTTTCTTCTGCCGTGGTCGAGCTTTGAGTCTCACTCAACTTCACACCTTACAAATCAGGCGAGAACTCTTTCTCTGACTGACCCATTTTGAACCTCTTTCAAAATCTTTGTCAAGGTATGTACTCATTGAAAGTCTCATCAAGCTATCTTTTATCTATCTCTATAGATCTTGATGCTCAACAATTAGGTAGTTTTATGCAGGTTCTACTTTGAAAATCACTTTCCAAATAACTGTTTATGCTTTCCAGAAATTCTACATTATTTCCGATCAACAATATGTCATCCACATATACTTATCAGAAATTCTATAGTGCTCCCACTCACTTTATTGTAAATACAAGTTTCTCGTAAATTTTGTATAAACTCAAAAACTTTGATCAACTCATCAAAGCAGTATATTCCAACTCCGAGATGCTTGCTTCATTCCATAGAAGGATCACTGAAGCTTGCTCACCTTTTAGCATCCTTAGGACTGACAAAACCTTCTGGTTGTGTCACATACAACCTTTCCTCAAGTAAACCGTTAAGGAAACGATGTTTTGACATCCATCTGCCAGATTTCATAATTGAAAATGCAGCAACTGCTAGCATAATTCCATCAGACTTTAAGCATCTCTACGACTGAGAAAGCCTCATCGCAGTCAACTCCCTGAACTTGTCACAAACATCTTTGCAACAAGTCGAGCTTTACAAATGGTGACATTTACCATCAGTGTCTGTCTTCATTTTAATGATCCATTTGTACTCAATGACCTGCTGTCCAACGAGCAAGTCTACCATACTATATACTTGGTTTTCATACATGGATCATATCTCGGATTTCATGGCCTCCAACCATTTGTCGGAATCCGGGCCCATCATCGCATCTCCATAGCTCGTAGGTTCATCGTTGTCCAACAACATGACCTCCAAGACAGGGTTGTCATACTGCTTAGGAGCAGTACACATCCTTGTCGACCTATGAAGTTTGATAGTAACTTTATCCTGAAGCTTCATGATCATCATCATTAACTTCCTCTTCAACTAACGTAGGCTTCACAGAAACATCTTTCTATGCTACGCTACTCTCTGGTTGAACAAGGTTTAACAACCTCATCAAGTTCTATCTTCCTCCCACTCAATTCTATCGAGAGAAACATTTCCTCGCGAAAGGATCCGTTTAAGCAACAAACACTTTGCACTTGGATCTGAGATAGAAGGTTCACCCAACTGATCTTAGGGTATTCTATGAAGATGCATTTGTTCGCCTTGGGTTCGACCTCATTAGGTGAAAGCATTTTCCACACAAGCGTCGCAGCCCCAAATACTAAGAAATGACAGCTTAGGTTTCTATCAAACCATAATTCACACGGTGTCATCTCAACGGATTTAGATGGTGCCCTATTTAAAGTGAATGTAGTTGTCTCTAATACATAACCCCAAAATTATAGTAGTAAAACGATAAGAGACATCATAACACGCACTATATCCAATAGAGCATGACTATGACGTTAGTTGTGAAATAAATTTCACATTGTCTTAAGTTGTATGCCAAACTCGTAACTCAGATATTCACCTCCACGATCATATCACAGTCATTTTTATCTTCTTGTCACGATGATCTTAAACTTCACTCTCAATTTGCTTGAACCTTTCAAGCGATTCAGACTTGTGTTTCATTAAGTAAATATACACTATATCTACTCAAATCATCAGTGAAGGTAAGAAAATAGCGATATCCACTGCACGCTACAAGACTCATTGGGTTGCATACATCAACATGTATCATTTCCAATGAATCACTTGTCCGCTCCATCCAACGGGGTCCTTTAGTCATGTTGCCCAAGAGGCATGGTTCGCATGTCTCAACCGATTCGAAATGAATGAGTCCAAAGATCCATCTGCATGGAGTCTCTTCATGCGCTTCATACCAATATGACATTTAGCGGCAGTGCCACAAGTATGTGGTACTATCATTATCAACTTTGTATCTTTTGACATCAATTTTATGAACATGTGTATTACTACGATCAAGATTTGAACAATCCATTCTCACTCGATGCATGACCATTGAAGGTATTATTCATGTAAACAGAATAACCATTATTCTCTAACTTAAATGAATAACCGTATTGCAATAAACATGATCTAATCATTTTCATGCTCAACGCAAAACACCAAATAACATTTATTTAGGTTCGTCACTAATCCTGAAGGTAGAGAGAGCGTGCGATGTTGATCACATCAACTTTGGAAACATTTCCAATACATATCGTCGCCTCACCCTTAGCTAGTTCTCTGTTTATTCCGTAGCTTTTATTTCGAGTTACTAACATTTAGCAACTGAACCGGTATCCAATACCCAGGTGCTACTAGGAGTACTAGCAAGGTACACATCAATAACTCGTATATCAAATATACTTCTCGTCGATGTTGCCAGCGTTCTTATCAACCAAGTATCTAGGGTTGTTCCGCTTCAAAGACCGCTCACCTCATAATAGAAGCACTTAGTCTCAGGTTTGAGTTCAACTTTGGGTTGCTTCACTGGAACAACAACTGACTTGCTATCCATGAAGTTTCCCTCCTTACTCTTACCCTTCTCGAAACTAGTGGTTTGGTTAACCATCAACACTTGACGCTCCTTCTTGATTTCTACCTTCACGATGTCAAACATCGCGAACAGCTCAGGGATCATATTTCTATCCCTAGCGTTTTATAGTTCATCACTAAGTTCTAGTAGCTTTAGTGACAGTGACTTGGAGAACTATATCAATCACTATCTTATCTGGAAGATCAACTCCCACTTGATTCAAGCAATTGAAGCACCCAGACAATCTGAGCACATGCTCAACGATTGAGCTGTTCTCTTTCAGCTTGCGGGCAAAGAATCTTGCTGGAGATCTCATATCTAGCAACACGGGCACGATCCGAAGATCCTAATTTCAGCTCTTAGAAACATCTCATATGTTCCATGACATTCAAAATGTTTTGGAGCCTCAATTCTAAGACGCAATGCATGACGCACTAAACTATCTAGTAGTCATCAGAACGTGCCTGTCAGATGTTCACAACATCTACAGATGACGCTAGAGGGGTTGGAGCACCGAGCGGTGCATTAAGAACATAAGCCTTCTGTGCAGCAATGAGGACAATCCTCAGATCACGGACCCAGTCCGCAATATTGCTACCATCATCTTTAAATTCTATTTCTCTAGGAACATATATAATAAGGGAGCTACATCGCGATCTAGTAATCTACAACATAATTTGCAAAGTCACTTCCGACTATGTTCATGATAATAAGTTCAATTAATCATATTACTTAAGAACTCCCACTCAAATTGACATCCCTCCGATCATTCGAGTGATACATGATCCAAATTTCACCAACTCAAGTCCAATCATCACGTGAGTTGAGGTGGCTGCAATGGTGAACATCATCATGTTGATCATATCTACTATATGACTCATGTTCGACCTTTCGGTCTCTTGTGTTCCGAGGCCATGTCTGTACATGCTAGGCTCGTCAAGTTTAACCCGAGTGTTTTGCGTGTGCAACACTGGCTTGCACCCATTGTATGTGAACGTAGGGTCTATCACACCCGATCATCACGTGGTGTCTCAACACGACGAACTTTCGTAATGGTGCACACTTGGGGAGAACACAATTTATCTTGAAATTAAGTGAGGGATCACCTTATAATGCTACCGTCGTCCTAAGCAAAACAAGGTGCATAAAAGGATTAACATCACATGCAAATCATAAGTGACATGATATGGCCATGAACTTGTGCTTTTGATCTCCATCTAGAAAGCACCGGCATGATCTCCATCGCCACTGGCATGACACTATGATCTCCATCATCTTGATCTCCATCAACGTGTCGCCATCGGGGTTGTTACGCCCTGCATGCTTCTACTACTATTGCTACCGTTTAGCGATAAAGTAAAGCATTACATAGCGCTTAATGATTGACACGCAGGTCATACAATAATTAAAGACAACCCTATGGCTCCTGCCGGTTGCCGTACTCATCGACATGCAAGGCGTGATAATCTATACATCACATGATCATCTCATACATCACATATATCACATCATGTAATTGGCCATATCATATCACAACATACCCTGCAAAAACAAGTTAGACGTTCTCTAATTGTTGTTGCATGTTTTTACGTGGCTGCTACGGGTATCTAGCAAGAACAATTCTCACCTACGCAAAAACCACAACGGTGATACACTAGTTGCTTTTCAACCTTCTCAAGGAGCGCCTTTGTCGGATCCGATCCATCTAAAGTGAGAGAAACTGTCACCCGCAAGCCATCTAGGCAACAAGTTGCGTCAAGGGAACCGGACTCTCGTAAGCGTACGAGTAATGTTGGTCCGGGCCGCTTCATCTCACAATCCCGCTGAACCAAAATACGACCAAGGGAGGAAGCAATCTAAGCATCAACGCCCACAAACCTTTTGTGTTCTACTCGAGATCTCATCGAACCATCAACCTAGCTCATGATTCCACTGTTGGGGAACGTCGCATGCGAAACAAAAAATTTCCTACGCACACGCAAACCTATCCATGGTGATGAGCATCTACAAGAGGGAGAGTGGATCTACGTATCCTTGTATATCGCTAAGAGGGAAGTGTTAAGAAACGCGGTTGGTGTAGTCGAACATCTTCGCGATCCAAATCGCCGAGCGTCCCGCGATCTCATCACGATCCGTCCCGCGATCCAATCACGATCTGTCCCACAAACACATCACGATCCGTCCCGCGATCTCATGACGATCCATCTCACGATCTTGATCACGATCTGTCCCGCGAACTCATCACGATCTGTTCCGCGATCTCATCACGAACCGTCTCGCGATCTCGATCACGGTTCTTCCGATCTAGCGCCGAACGGGCGGCACCTCCGCGTTCAGCACACGTGCAGCTTGATGACGATCTTCGCCGTCTTGATCCAGCAAGAGGAGGTGGAGAGGAGAGAGAGTTCACCGGCAGCGTGACGGCGCTCCGGTGATGGTGGTGGCGTGATTCCGGTAGGGCTTCGCCTAAGCTCCGCGGAAAACCGATCTAGAGGAGCAACGGTGAAACGGGTAGCACGTGGCCGTAAAATCTATGCAAAACCCTTCTATTCCACCAGTATATATAGGAGGAGAGGAGGAGAGGAGGCAGCCTTGGCCTACAAGGCACTCTTGGTTCGGCCTAGCCACAAGAGGAGGAGTCCTACTCCTTCCTCTACTCCTAGTAGGAGTAGGACTCATCCTTTTTGCCTTTTTCCACCTTTTTCTTTTAGGTATTTTTTCCTTCCTGCACCATGGGACTTTGTGGTTGTTCCACCAGTCCACTAAGGGTTGGTTATTATTCTCCCACAGCCCATGGACCCTCTAGGGTCGAAATACCTCTCCCGGAGGTCTCCCGGTACACTATCGGCACTCCCGATACACTACCGATGAGCCCGAAACTTTTCCGACGACCAAACCGGGACTTCCTATATATGAATCTTTACCTCCGGACCATTCCGGAGCTCCTCGTGACTTCCGGGATCTCATCCAGGACTCCGAATAACCTTCGGTCACCACCATACATAACTCTACACTACCAAAACGTCACCAAACCTTAAGTGTGCAGACCCTGCGGGTTTGAGAACTATGTAGACATGACCGAGACACCTCTACGGTCAATAACCAATGGTGGGACCTGGACATCCACATTAGTTCCTACATATTCTATGAAGATCTTTATCAGTCGAACCTCTATGTCAAGGATTCAGTTAATCCCGTATAACGTTCCCTTTGTTCTTCGGTATGTTACTTGCCCGAGATTCGATCGTCGGTATCTCCATACCTAGTTCAACCTCGTTACCGGCAAGTCTCTTTACTCGTTCCGTAATACAAGATCCCGCAACTAACAATTAGCCACATTGCTTGCAAGGCTCATTGTGATGTTGTATTACCGAGTGGGCCCTGAGATACGTCTCCGTCACACGGAGTAACAAATGCCAGTCTCGATCCATGCCAACTCAACAGACACCATCGAAGATACCTGTAGAGCACCTTTATAGTCACCCAGTTACGTTGCGACGTTTGATACACACAAGGCACTCCTCCGATATCCATGAGTTGCATGATCTCATGGTCATAGGAACATATACTTGACATGCAGAAAACAGTAGCAATAAACTGACACGATGATATGCTACGTTTGTAGTTTGGGTCTTGTCCATCGCATCATTCTCCTAATGATGTGATCCCGTTATCAAATGACATCTCATGTCCATGGGTAGGAAACCTTAACCATCTTTTGATCAACGAGCTAGTCTATTAGAGGCATACTAGGGACATGGTATTGTCTATGTATCCACACATGCATCTAAGTCTCCGATCAACACAATTATAGCATGGATAATAAACGATTATCATGAACAAGGAAATATGATAATAACTAATTTATTATTGCCTCTAGGGCATATTTCCAACACATAGAACATCTCAAACGGAGCTACGGTTCAAAAGATATGAGCAACACAAGATGCACATGACATGAATGCAAATGCATGGGGAAAACAAACACAAACACTTCAAATCATGAATGAAACAGGTTATTATGAAACTACATGAGATTCTAAGCAAGTTTCATATAAGGAATGTCCAAAACGGAGCTACGGTTCAACCACAATCAACAAAACAAGTTTTAGTTGAAATCTGCCAAAAACAGCAACATAGCATTTTGAACCTATGAAACATTAAGTTGCCATACTCCAAAATGCACAAACTAAGCATGGGGAAATATCATACAACACATACTTCATTTCATCTTCAAAAATAATATTCAAAAAATGCAGGGATCACTTGGTAGGAAGCTCACAAGAAGGCTACTTGAAAACAGTTTCAGACTTAGAGAAAATACAGTTTTACACAATGCAGTTTTTATCACGAAGGCATATTGACAGCAGTGAAACTATGTGCTACAAGTCATGAAATGCCATGAAACTTAACAGAATGCTAGAGGGCAATATCAACAACAAATAACTCCATTGCACCTACCACAAAAGAGGTCTAGATCACTAGCTAATCACATGGCAAGACAGCAACAAAATATAACAGATTCCAGACTTAGAAATATTTTGGACCCTCAAAATAACAGATTTTTATAGCAATTTGGCAACAACAAAACAACACCTAAACATGCTTTTCTATGACAAGCAAAATAACCATGGGCTAGAACACATATCAAAGAGAAACTTTCATGTTGGAAATTAATTCATATCATGCACAGATTAATTCTTACGAAAACAACAAAAGGGCATCACGGCATAAATGACATTCACACAAACATGCTCAAATGACAAAACTAAATGCACCGATAAATACAATGGATTTTTCTACCCCGAAAACATATATAATATGATTAGGTTCATGTAGAAAATTAATCACAATTAAATATGCGGGAATATGGCCTAATCATCTTAAAGCAATACAACAATGCAAAATAAATGCAACCATCAATCCAACAATTTTATCATGCATGGAAATGCGGTGCAAATGAGATGAACATTTTTAATATGGGATTTTATTAATTTCGATGCACGGTTGATTAAATATGCAAAAATGCAAAATATGGCATATATGCAAGAATGCCGGAAATTATATGTTAAATAATTTAGAAATGGGTGAAAGCTACATATAGATGATCTACACAATAATCTAAGCATATTTCATGTATGAAACATTTTTATACGGTGCTCGGTTGAATAGTTATTAGCAAATTACATTAGGCAATTATCTGAAAAGGGAAAAAAACACGTCCTAAAAGAAAAAAAAACGAAAGGGGGGAGCTGCTCACCCTGGGCCTGGCCCATCGATGCAGCAGAGAAGCAGCAGGGCGGCTGGGCCGAGCGGGGGGGGGGGGGGCGCAGGCCGGCCCACGGGAGCGCTACCGCTCGGGGTCAACGCAGCGCTCGCGTGCGTCGTCCTCCCGATTCCGCACGGGAACGAGGAGGTGGCGGCACTGGGAAGCCGGCGGCAGGGCAACGCGGCTTGGGGGCAGCCTGGAGATGGCCGGGATCAGGGGGCTAGCGGACGGATCCGGCGGCGGCTGAGGCTGAGGCGGGGCTTGGCATGGCGGCGACCTGCAACGGGGGAGAGGGAGCCGTAGGTGAGGGAAGGAGAGGAGAAGGGAGGAAGGAGAGGGACAGGGAAGGAGAGGCCGACGCGGAGGCTGGCTGGTCCGGCAAGGTCCGGCGACCGGCGGCTCCGGCCAGGTCTCTGGCGAGCTATGGGCTGGCGGCCATGGCCGCGGGAGGGGCTGCGGGAGGACCTCCATGGAAGAGCTCGGGGAGCTCCGTGACGCCGATTCGGGCCCGGATGGGCTCGGCGGGCCCAGATTTGGGTTTCGCGGGCTGGCTGGAGGTGGGAGAAGGGGTTGGCTAGCTAGGGTTGGTTTGGCACGCGAAACGAGAGGGGTCTATATATAGGTTAGGGCAAGGGTTACGACATTGTCCGTTTTCAGACTGCCGGATGATGGTCCGACGTTCCGAAGCGGAGAGGGGTTACGACGGCTGTGCAGAGGGCTATGGGGAAGAGAGGGAAGCGATGTGTCGTGACACGACGATTTAACACAGAGTGAAACGACCGACGATAACCGGTGACCTCTCTGCTACGACTGACCGACTGGGGTATCTAACAAACTCAGAACGTGACGAAATTTGACAAGCGGCCTACCTAGATTATAACAAGACCGCACGACAAGTTTCAACTCGATCCGAGAATACTTTTGCGCGCGCTTAAAAACGATTTTATTGAAACGGTGCCGCGGGCGCGTGCGTGTGTGGTTGGTCTCGAGACGGGCAACGGCAAGAACGACGAGAACCGGCGACTATGAATGGATGCACATTTTCGAAAACATGAGATGGTGCTATGCAGATGATGCAAATGATGCGATGATGAATGCAACACACAACGAAACACATGCCGGGAACGGAAACTAAAGGGAATCTTCTGGAATCTTTTGGAACGTCGGTCTCGGGCTGTCACAGAAGGAAATGCGGTTGTCGGCGGTGAGGACCATGTCAATAGTGGGGATTTGGGCGGCGAGGACCATGTCAATTGTGGGGATGTCTACAGTGAGGGCCATGTCAATGGTGGGGATTTGGGCGGTCATCAGGTGTTGGAAATATGCCCTAGAGGCAATAATAAAATGGTTATTAGTATATTTCCTTGTTCATGATAATCGTTTATTATCCATGCTATAATTGTATTGACTGGAAACACATTGCATGTGTGGATACATAGACAACACTTTGTTCCTAGTATGCCTCTAGTAGACTAGCTCGTTGATCAAAGATGGTCAAGGTTTCCTAGCCATTGACATGAGAAGTCCCATGGTAGTCTAGTGTCGGTCAAGGCTTTGTGTGAAGATAGATTCACAGAAAACTTGCAGTTCAAGGCCTAGTCCACTATTCAATTTGCTTACTAGTGTAGTATAGAGTTCTACATGGAAGTTCAACTTAACAGTCTCCACCGCAGTACCGGTATATATAATAATGTTTTGGAACCAAAGGAAAATTGTGTATGCCTCTGGGATCTGATGGGGGATTGCTAGAATTTAGTCTATATTGGACCGACTCAAGTCTATATTGGGCCAACTCAACGTTCATTTTCAGATTTCCTAATAAATCCTAGAAGCCCACTCAACCCATTCATGCAAGGCAAGAGGTGGGACTAAATTTTAGTTTCATACTGCTCACTTAGTAGGAGTTGGACCTCCTTATGAGGAAGGGTGTTTCCTCACATGTATGAGCATGAGAATAAGAGAGACATTCACGCGCTCCTCCTACACCACCAGCCTCACCACGCCAGGCCTCATCACGACATGCCACGGGTTGCAGAAATGAGTCGGGTCATTGTCTAAATTTTTGCCACACGTGACTAGTATGTGAAAGGTCGCACGAGAGCTGAAACGTTTTTGCTGTAGTAGAAATTCAATATGAACTGCTGCACCCTTTGACTGCTGGTTGTTCGCTTCTTCTCACATCTTTTCGTTTCATCTTCTGTTGCTGCCAGTTCGCCTCCTCCTCCCGTGTCTATAATAAAGAGGTCGCTCCTCTAAAAAAAACATCATCTGCTTCACGCCACCAAGTTTCAAGTGATGTTCTACTAGAAGTTCTTCCTCGTCCCAGCTTGCGGCGTGCGCCGCAAGGTGGGACTGTAGGCCTCTGAAACCCCACCTCTTTGAGTCATGTACGAGATAAGGGTGATAAAGTTTTTGTGGAGCGCTCTACTTGCCTACTGAATTCTTCATCACAAACACGACGGAAGCCAACGACCACTTCCTCAACTGACAACCTCTTCCCCGATGTCGACAACCTCTTCGACGACATGGGCGACAACATCAACGCCAACCCTAATGCCACAACTATTACTCAGTATGTGCTCGTGTCTTTTCTGTTCAAGATAATGCTAGAGCTTTTTGGTCTAGTTTCTATTCTAGATATGTTCTGTTTCTAGTTCACATGTTCAGATGATATTTGCTTACTCTCGTTTTAGATTGCCTGACTAGTCTTATCTCTGTTACTCTGGATTACTCTCCTCTAGTTTTCATGACTAATGTTGTTTCTGTTACTATGATAATGTTCTATCTATTGTTGATTTTATTTCAATCATTCGGTAAATTGCTCATATTTCCAACAGCAATTCTGGAATAGGATAGTTTCGAATGTTTTATCTTTGGAACCGAAGACCACCTAAACGTTAATGACGGGTTTTTTGTGTCTTCTGGCCATCGTTATAAAAGATAGTCTACTTCTCCACATAATGTAGTAACTTGTGCGTTGGCCAGGGTAAAAGATCTTTGTAAGCCTTTTCCTTTTGCCAGAATGATGGTCTTTAATGCTGAACAAAATACAATTGAATTCTTTTAGTAAGGAGCTGTTCGGTATCTCTCCGCTCCATAACTCTGGGAGCAGAATTGGCAGAGCTACAATACAAAATGGCAAAGCCACACTTTCCCCGCTCGGCAGATTCTGGGAGTGGGTGATTACCGAACAGGCCCTAAATCAACCGCAAATCTGAATTTGGACATATATTTAGGTAATGGTATGCAGGTAATGTTAGGGAACGTTGCATGGGAAACAAAAATTTTCCTACGCACACGCAGATCTATCCATGGTGATGAGCATCTATGAGAGGGAGAGTGGATCTATGTACCCTTGTAGATCACTAAGCGGGAAGCGTTAAGTAACGCGGTTGGTGTAGTCAAACGTCTTCACGATCCAAATTGCCGTGCGTCCCGCAATCCAATCACGATCCATCGCGCGATCTAATCACGATCCTGTCCCGCGAACTTGATCACGATCCGTCCCACAAACTTGATCACGATCCTTCTGATCTAGCGCCGAACGGACGACACCTCCGCGTTCAACACACTTACAGCTTGATGACGATCTCCACCGTCTTGATCCAGCAAGAGAGAGCAAAGAGGTAGAAGAGTTTGCCGACAGCATGACGGCGCTCCGGCGATGGTGGTGGAGCAATTCCGGTAGGGCTTTGCCTAAGCACTTCAGAAATCCGATCTAGAGGAGAAACTATGCACTGGAGGAACGGGTAGCACGTGGCTGAAAAACTAGTGCACAACCCTAGAAATCCAGTAGTATATATAGGAGGAGAGGAGGAGAGGAGGCAGCCTTCGCTTCCAAGCCAAGTCTAGTTCGGCCGAAAGAGGTGGAGGAGGTGGAGTCCACCTCCAATCCTAGTAGGACTAGGATTCACCCTTTTTAGCCTTTTTTCACCTTTTCCTATTGGGATTTCTTCTCTAGCCACATGGGCCTTGTGTGGGACTTTTTGTTGGAAATATGCCCTAGAGGCTATAATAAATTAGTTATTATCATATTTCCATATTCATGATAATCGTTTATTATCCATGCTATAATTGTATTGATCGGAGACTTAGATGCATGTGTGGATACATAGACAAAACCATGTCCCTAGTATGCCTCTAATAGACTAGCTCGTTGATCAAAAGATGGTTAAGGTTTCCTAGCCATGGACATGAGATGTCATTTGATAACGGGATCACATCATTAGGAGAATGATGGGATGGACAAGACCCAAACTACAAACGTAGCATATCATCGTGTCAGTTTATTGCTACTGTTTTCTGCATGTCAAGTATATGTTCCTATGACCATGAGATCATGCAACTCACGGACATCGGAGGAGTGCCTTGTGTGTATCAAAGGTCAGCAACGTAACTAGGGTGACTATAAAGGTGCTCTACAGGTATCTCCGAGGGTGTCTGTTGAGTTGGAATGGATCAAGAGTGGGATTTGTTACTCCGTGTGACGGAGAGGTATCTCAGGGCCCACTCGCTAATACAACATCACAATAAGCCTTGCAAGCAATGTGACTAAGTGTTAGTTGCGGGATCTTGTATTACGGAACGAGTAAAGGGACTTGCTAGTAACGAGGTTGAGCTAGGTATGGAGATACCGACGATCGAATCTCGGGCAAGTAACATACCGAAGAATAAAGGGAACGTTATACGGGATTAATTGAATCCTTGACATAGAGGTTCGACCGATAAAGACCTTCGTAGAATATATAGGAACCAATATGGTCATCCAGGTCCCGCTATTGGTTATTGGCCGTAGAGATGTCTCGATCATGTCTACATAGTTCTAGAACCCACAGGGTCTGCACGCTTAAGATTTGGTGGCGTTTCGGTAGTATAGAGTTATATATGATGGTGACCGAAGTTTGTTTGGAGTCCCAGATGATATCCGGGACATCACGAGGAGCTCCAGAATGGTCCGGAGGTAGAGATTCATATATAAGAAGTCCTATTTTGGTCGCCGGAAAAGTATCGGGCTCATCGGTAGTGTACCGGGAGACCACCGGGAGGGTTATTTCGACCCAAGAGGCTTCATGGGCTGTGGGAGAATAAATACCAGACCTTAGTGGGCTAGTGGAAGTCCCACACAAGTTCCATGAGGTTTCCGAAGGAAAGAATCCAAAGGTGGAGAGGTGGAAAGAGTTTCCAAGTGGAAAGGAGGAATCCTACTTCTAATAGGATTGGACTAGGACTTCTCCACCTCCAATTTCGTCCTAGATCTTGAGGGTTTGAGGCTGCCTCCTCTCCTCCCTCCCTCCTGTATATACTAGAGGATTTAGAGGGAAAAGCTAACCCTACTTGCCACGTGCTGCCCTCTTCTTCTCTAGATCGTAGTTTCTCCTCTAGATTGGTTTTGGCGGTGCTTAGGCGAAGCCCTGCTGGAATTGCTCCACCACCATTGCCGGAGCAGCCGTCACGCTGCTAGTTAACTCTTCCTCCTCTTCACTCCCTCTTGCTGGAAAAAGAAGGCGGAGATCTTCATCAAGCTGTACGTGTGCTGAACGCGGAGGTGCCGTCCGTTCGGCGCTAGATCGGAAGGACCGTGATCAAGATCGTGAGACGGATCGTGATGAGATCGGGGGACGGATCGTGATGATATCGCGGGACGGATCGTGATGAGTTCGTGGGACGGATCATGATTGGATTGCGGGACGGATCATGATAAGATCGCGGGACGCTCGGCGATTTGGATCGCGAAGACGTTCGACTACACCAACCACGTTTCTTAACGCTTCCCGCTTAGCGATCCACAAGGGTATGTAGATCCACTCTCCCTCTCGTAGATACTCATCACCATGGATAGATCTTGCATGTGCGTAGGAAATTTTTTGTTTCCCATGCAATGTTCCCCAATAGTGGTATCATAGCTAGGTTTATGTGTAGATGAGATCTCGAGTAGAACACAAAGAATTTGTGGGCGTTGATGCTTAGATTGCTTCCTCCCTTGGTCGTGTTTTGGTTTAGCGGTATTGTGAGATGAATCGACCCAGACCAACATGCCGGTGACGATGGAGATCATGTCGGTGCTTTCTAGATGGAGATCAAAAGCACAAGTTCATGGCCATATCATGTCACTTATGATTTGCATGTGATGTTAATCCTTTTATGCACCTTGTTTTTCTTAGGATGACGGTAGCATTATAAGGTGATCCCTCATTTAATTCAAGACAAATTTTGTTCTCCCCAAGTGTGCACCGTTGCAAAAGTTCGTCGTGTTGAGACACCACGTCATGATCGGGTGTGATAGACTCTACGTTCACATACAACGGGTGCAACCCAGTGTTGCACATGCAGGACACTCGGGTTAAACTTGACGAGCCTAGCATGTACAGACATGGCCTCGGAACACAAGAGACCGAAAAGTCGAACATGAGTCATATAGTAGATATGATCAACATGATGATGTTCACCATTGCAGCCACCTCAACTCACGTGGTGATCGGACTTGAGTTGGTGAATTTGGATCATGTATCACTCGAATGACCGGACGGATGTCTATTTGAGTGGGAGTTCTTCAGTAATATGATTAATTGAACTCATTATCATGAACATAGTTAGTAGTGTCTTTGCAAATTATGTTGTAGATTACTAGCTCGCGCTGTAGCTCCCTTGAATTTTTATATGTTCCTAGAGAAATAGAGTTGAATGATGATGGTAGCAATATTGCGGACTGGGTCCGTGATCTGAGGATTGTCCTCATTCCTGCATAGAAGGCTTATGTCCTTAATGCACCGCTCGGTGCGCCAACACCTCTAGCGTCATCTGTAGATGTTGTGAACATCTGACAGGCACGTTCTGATGACTACATGATAGTTTAGTGTGTCATGCATTATGGCTTAGAATTGAGGCTCCAAAACATTTTGAACGTCACGGAGCATATGAGATGTTTCTAAGAGCTGAAATTAGGATCTCAGGCTCGTGCCCATGTTGCGAGATATGAGATCTCCAACAAGATTCTTTGGCTGCAAGATGAAAGAGAATAGCTCAATCGTTGAGCATGTGCTCAGATTGTCTGGGTGCTATAATCGCTTGAATCAAGTGCGAGTTGATCTTCCAGATAAGATAGTGATTGACATAGTTCTCCAAGTCACTAGTCACTAAGCTACTAGAACTTGGTGATGAACTATAAAATGCCAGGGATAGAAATAATGATCCCTGAGTTGTTCGCGATGTTTGACACCGCGAAGGTAGAAATGAAGAAGGAGCATCAAGTGTTGATGGTTAGTATAACCACTAGTTTCGAGAAGAGCAAGGCAAGGAAGGGAAACTTCATGGATGGCAAGACAGTTGCTGCTCCAGTGAAGCAACCCAAAGTTGAACCTAAACCCGAGACTAAGTGCTTCTATTATGAGGTGAACAAGTCACTGAAGCGGAACAACCCTAGATACTTGGTAGATAAGAAGGCTGGCAACATCAACAGAAGTATATTTGATATACGTGTTATTGATGTGTACCTTTCTGGTACTCCTAGTAGCACCTGGGTATTGGATACCGGTTCGGTTGCTAAATGTTAGTAACTCGAAATAAAAGCTATGGAATAAACGGAGAACTAGCTAAGGGTGAGGTGACGATGTGTGTTGGAATTGTTTCCCAGGTTGATGTGATCAACATCGCACGCTCTTTCTACCTTCGGGATTAGTGACAAACCTAAATAAATGTTATTTGGTGTTTTGCATTGAGCATGAACGTGATTAGATCATGTTTATTGCAAAACGGTTATTCATTTAAGTTAGAGAATAATGGTTATTCTTTTTACATGAAGAATACCTTCAATGGTCATGCACCTAGTGAGAATGGTTTGTTGAAATCTTGATCGTAGTAATACACATGTTCATAACATTGATGCCAAAAGATACAAAGTTGTCACAGCCCTAGAAATTGTTTGAATTAGTTGCATCATGTGCACCATGTCATCATGTCTAAATTCAAATGAAACCTGAAATGGGGATGATAAACCCTAGCACCTCCTCAAATAAATAAAATTTGAACAATTGAATTTTCAATGATTTCAAAATGCTCTTCAAAAACGTTCACTGTTTCTGATAAATGTTGGCAACAACATACTAGGGGACATCTTAATTTTGAAAACAAATATAGCATTTTAAAATACTCATTAATGCTACTGAAATCAATTAATAAAGCACCATAAATATTTTAGTTCTTCCAAAATGCTGGAACTTTTTATGGAGCTTGGAACTGAAATCAATTAATAAAGCACTATAAATATTTTCAGTATTTTGTGCTAAAGAAGTTTTGTTCAAACTAAATAAAATAGAGGGCATTTAATAAAAAGAAAACAAAAAATAAGAAAAATAAAGAAGGAAAGAGGCTACCTGGGCCTTACCTGTGCAGCCACCAGACCGGCCTAGCCCACCTGGCCATTGCCAGTCGTCTTCAACCTCTGCCTGCTGGCAGAGGCGAGAGAGGGCACGGCGTCGCGCGAGGACGCCACGCTGCAGCTGCCTGCCTGCCTCATCGCCGAGAGGGATAAGGCCACGGGAGGCGTCTGGATCGCCCTCACCTCCCGCAAGCTCTCTCCCCCTCCTCTGGCTCTCTCTTCCTCTTCTTTCTTCAGACATCCGAGAGCCCCTCCGGCCACCGCAGCTCGCGCGTGTAGCCACCGCCGCCTAGGAGCCACCGTAGCCAGTTCGATGCTCTGTTTAGTTCCCCTCTCCCTCTCTGCGGAAGGACTCAAGATCGGATGGCCGCCACTGACCGCATCGTCACCGTCTTCGCCGCCGGTCACCGAGGACATCCTCCGTCGATTTGCGCCACTCCAGTCGCCCCCGAGCCTGCTGACCCTCTCTACAGACGCGCCGTGAGCACCCCGTCCATTTCCCCCTGTCCCTCTACTCGATTTCTTCCCCGTAGCTATGGTAGCTGCCGGAGCTGAGAGCTCCTCGACGCCGGCCATCCCATCGCCGTCACTATGGTCCCCCATCAATGCGTTCGAGCTTGAAACCGAGCTCCTGGAGCTCTATAGAAGCCGTGCAGCCCAACAGCGAGCCGCCCCATGCCCTGCAGCCCGGAATTGCTCAAGCCCGAGCTCCGTCCGCCGCTCAGATCGTCGCTGGGCTCAACTCTGGTGGCCCTGAGCCCCCTGTTGCCCCCATTGAACGCACGCGTGCACGGGCTACCTTCTGGTACCCTCAGCACACCAGATGGCCGCCGGAAGCGCAAGTCCGGCGAGCCACCGCCGCGTTCTGTGGTCGCCGCCGGCTGATCTCCGGTAGGTGACGTGGCGACGCCATTAGGGCTTAATTAACCCACTAACTAATCCCCTAGAAGCTGACAGTGGGCCCTGACCCGAGTCAAACCTCGGGTCAACTCGGGATTAAACCCTGAGTCACTGACTACAGGGGCCCACCCGCCAGTGACTCTAGCCAGCCCTGAGAGGTTGACCAGCAGGTCCCACATGGCAGGTTTGACCTGGACATGGCCCTGTTGACTGCTGACGCAATGGTGACGTAGTGCTAACGCATTATTTGATTTAAGAATTTATTTAATTCCAGAAAATGCTCTAAACTTCTAAAAATCATAGAAAATAATCTATAATTCAGATGAAAATAATTTATATACGAAAAATGATGAGAAAAATCCAATGAATCTGTTTATGCAATGATCATGCATGTTTGAACAAGTTAACCTCACCAAGTAGGACATTTTGTGATTAGGACAATATAAGAAATATCATTTGGAGTAAGAATTCAAACTTGTTTGAATTCCACTTCAATTAACTTGGATAATTATTCCTCTAGATCAATTTAGTACCTTAATATGCCATGTCATACATCATGATTGTTGCATTGCATTGAATGTGCTCTTTCTTCTTGTTTGTCGGTGTTTGTTCCCCCTCGGCAAACGATGGTTCCGACGATGGGAACGTTGACACTAATGAAGAGAATTATATCTTTAGGACTGTCAGGCAAGCAAAACCCCCTTGAGCATATTGATATGAACCCACTCTCTCGCTCCTGCTCTCTTTTACTGCATTAGGACAACAACGATTCAACTGTTACATGTCATCGATAGTTGAACCCATTCCTTTGCATGACCTGTCTTTGCCACAGTAAATAGTTGAAACCAATTAGCATGAGTAGCAACTGTTTGAGCCTTGTTGTGCTTACTCATACATGCATGCTTATTTACTGTGCTTGCTATGCTTAGAGTCGTGTCGTGTTGGGTTTGATACATCTGGTTGATGGATCGGAATGGCAGTGTTCATGTCCTACGGTGTGAGAGCTAAGTGTGTGAACACGATTTGGTAAAGGTAGCAATGAGAGGTCATGTAGGAGTACATGGCGGGTTGTCTCATTGGGACCAACCTTAAGAACTGAGTTCTGTGTATGTTATCCAAGACAAGATACTACCACACATTGGGTTCTGGTAACTTGACCCCTCTCGACTTATTAATCGCCTAGACCTCTGTCCAGGAGTTGCAACTAGTTTCTGGCGTTTGTAGGGAAAGTGTTGGCGGCCGTGCATAGTGCTGCCCAACGGGGTGGACTATGATGCGGTACAGGCACAGTGGCACGATGTACCAAGTGGCACCCGAACGGCGGGCTTGGGAACCCTGCGCACATCGTTTGAGGCCATAGCGGAAACTTCGGCCGGACTTCCGTGCGGGTTCAACCTCGAATAGGCGATAAACCTGGACTAGGGTCTTGTGTGGTTGACGCTCGTGGCCGACTGCCCACGCCAGTGCTTCCGCTTGAAGGTTACCGAGATGCATGACATGCATATGGTGCTAAGTGGCGAGAGCATGTGTGAAGAAGTATACCCCTACAGGGTGAAATAATCTGTTCGAATAGCCGCGTCCTCAGATATGGACTACTTGGAGAACTTATGTGGTTCATAGTCAACTTGAAGTGGATACTCTAAAATGCGCAAGATAAGCGTGAGTGCTATGGGTGGCCTTCTCAGCAGGGAGATGGAAGTGGATCCATAGTGGTGTATTGATTGGTGAATATGTGGACTCGTGTGCGCTATTCCACCTCAAAGAAAGAACTTGTAGTCATAGTACAGGTTAGCCAAGAGTCAAAGCTGGCTTGCTGCAATAACTCCACAACCCCCTTCATTGATACTGATGCATATGTAGTTAGTTCTGATGTAAGTCTTGCTGAGTACTCATGTACTCACGTTTGCTTAATCTATGTTTTTGTAGAGGAGACGTCAGTCTCATTAGTGACCGTTTCAACGAGAAGTTCGATATTGACCGGATTAGCTTGGGAATCCCACACAGAGGTCTGTTTCCTTTGGTAGGGTCGTTGTAGCTTTTCAGGCTCCTCTAGCCACTTTTGTAGATGTCTATACCCAGACATGTTTAACTTTCGCTTGCTTGTTTGAATGCTCTGAATGTTGGGTCTTGTGACCCCTGTGTGTAACATATTATTGCATTGGCTCTTCCGAGCCTTCTAAATAAATGTTGTATTGTTGTATGGTTATGTTTTATGCCATAGTTGTATCTATGCATATTGGGCATGTCGTGCATACATGTGACGTGCAACGGTATGTATGGGATCCGACACCTAGTTGTGTGCCTTTAGTAGTACTCTTTACGGGGAACTGCCTCTTTGTGCTTTGACTGAGCCTTGGTAGCTTGCTACTGCTCCGGACACATTGATTGACCGGCATGTATCCTTCTTTGTTGCTGTGTCTGTCCCCTCGGGAAAATGTCTCGCAGTGTAATGGAGTCCCTGTAGCCTGCTACGACTCGTCTATGTGCAATGAAGACTTTATGTCCCACGGCGTAATGGAGTCCTTGTAGTTTGCTATGACTTGTCTACACACGCTAGAGATCGACACCAGCATTGCTTGGTTACGTATGCCTGTCCCTGTACGGATGTGCCACTTGGGTTCTACGACTAGTCATGTCGGCCCGGGTTCTTTGACATTTTAATGCTAGCAACACTTTCACATAGGTGAGTCAAAAGACGCAAACGGTCCTGGCCCAGGTAAGGTGGCAGCCGTGGAGATAACCGTGCATGAGACCGCAAAGTGATGTGATGTGTTACACGATGGATTCTTATGGCTTAGGATCGGGGTCCCGACAAAAGTCAATAATGATAGTACCACATTCTTGTGGCACTGCTGCTAAATGTCATATTGGTATAAAGTGCATGAAGAAACTCCATGTCGATGGATCTTTGGACTCATTCGATTTCAAATCAGTTGAGACATGCGAACCATGCCTTTTGGGCAAGATGACTAAGGACCCCGTTTTCCGGATTGATGGAGCAGGCAAGTGGTTCATTGGAAATGATACATGTTGATGTATGCAATCCAATGAGTCTTGTAGCGTGTGGTGGATGTCGTTATTTTCTTACCTTCACTGATGATTTGAGTAGATATAGTGTATATTTACTTAATGAAACACAAGTCTGAATCATTTGAAAGGTTCAAGCAACTTCAGAGTGATGTTTAAGATCATCGTGACAAGAAGATAAAAATGTCTGTGATATGATCGTGGAGGTGAATATCTGAGTTACAAGTTTGGCATACAACTTAAGACAATGTGAAAGTTGTTTCACAATTCACGCCACTTGGAACACCATAGTGTGATGGTGTGTCCGAACGTCATAGTCGTGCTCTATTGGATATGGTGCGTGCTATGATGTCTCTCATCGTTTTTCTACTATAATTTTGGGGTTACGCATTAGAGACAACTACATTCACTTTAAATAGGGCACCATCTAAATTTGGCTGAGATGACACCATGTGAATTATGGTTTGATAGAAACCTAAGCTGTCATTTCTTAAGTTTTGGGGCTGCGACGCTTGTGTGGAAAATGTTTTCACCTAATGAGCTCGAACCCAAAGCGGAAAAATGCATCTTCATAGAATACCCTAAGAATAGTTGGGTATACCTTCTATCTCAGATCCAAGTGCAAAGTGTTTGTTGCTAAAAATGGGTCCTTTCTTGAGAAAGAGTTTCTCTCGAAAGAATTGAATGGGAGGAAGATAGAACTTGATGAGGTTGTTAAACCTTTGTTCAACTAGAGAGTAGCGCAGCATAGGAAGATGTTTCTGTGAAGCCTACATTAGTTGAAGAGGAAGTTAATGATGGTGATCATGAAGCTTCAGGATCAAGTTACTATCGAACTTCGTAGGTCGACAAGGATGTGTACTGCTCCTGAGCGGTATGACAACCCTGTGTTGGAGGTCATGTTGTTTGACAACGATGAATCTACGAGCTATGGAGAAGCGATGATGGGCCCGGATTCCGACAAATGGTTGGAGGCCAAGAAATCCGAGAAAGGATCCATGTATGAAAACCAAGTATAGACTATGGTAGACTTGCTCGTTGGACGGTAGGTCGTTGAGTACAAATGGATCTTTAAAATGAAGACATACGCTGATGGTAAATGTCACCATTTGTAAAGCTCGACTTGTTGCAAAATGTTTGTGACAAGTTCAAGGAGTTGACTGCGATGAGACTTTCTCACTCGTAGCGATGCTGAAGTCTGTTAGAATTGTGTTAGCAGTTGCTGCATTTTTCAATTATGAAATCTGGCAGAGGGATGTCAAAAACATCGTTTCCTTAACGGTTTACTTGAGGAAAGGTTGTATGTGATACAACCAGAAAGTTTTGTTAGTCCTAAGGATGCTAAAAGGTGTGCAAGCTTCATTGATCCTTCTATGGACTGTAGCAAGCATCTCGGAGTTGGAATATACGCTTTGATGAGGTGATCAAAGTTTTTGTAGTTTATACAAAGTTTACGAGAAACTTGTATTTACAATAAAGTGAGTGGGAGCACTATAGAGTTTCTGGTAAGCATATGTGGTTGACATATTGTTGATCGGAAATGATATAGAATTTTTGGAAAGCATAAAAGGTTATTTGAGAAAGAGTTTTTCAAAGTAAGACCTGGATAAAACTACCTAATTATTGAGCATCAAGATCTATAGAGATAGATCAAAGATTCTTGATGAGACTTTCAATGAGTACATGCCTTGACAAGATTTTGAAAGAGTTCAAAATGGATCAGTCGGAGAGAAGTGTTCTCGCCTGCTTTGTAAGGTGTGAAGTTGAGTGAGACTCAAAGCTCGACCACGGCAGAAGAAAGAGAATGGACGAATGTCGTCCCCTATGCCTTAGCCACAGGCTCTGTGTAGTATGCCATGCTGTGTAGCGCTCCTTGTGTGTGCCTTGCCATGAGTCCTTCAAGGGGTACAAGAGTGATCCAGGAGTGGATCACTGGACAGCGGTCAAGATTATCCTTAGTAACTAAAATACTAAGGAGATGTTTCTCGATTATGGAGGTGATAAAGAGTTCGTCATAAAGATTTACGTCGATGCAAGCTTTAAACACCAATCCGGATGACTCGTAGTAGCAATCTGGATACGTATAGTGGAGCAGCCATTTGGAATAGTACCAAGTGGAGTGTGGTTGCAGTGTTTATAGTTAGAAATAGAGATCTGCAAAGTACACACGGATCTGAATGTCGCAGACCCGTTGACTATAAGACCTCTCTCACATGCAAAGCATGATCGAGCCCCAGAACTCATTGGGTGTTAGATTCATAACAATGCGAATCACATGGTGATAAGAACTAGATTATTGACTCTAGTGCAAGTGGGAGACTATTGGAAATATGCCCTAGAGGCAATAATAAATTAGTTATTATCATATTTCCTTATTCATGATAATCGTTTATTATCCATGCTACAATTGTATTGATCGGAGACTTAGATGCATGTGTGGACACATAGACAAAACCATGTCCCTAGTATGCCTCTAGTAGACTAGCTCGTTGATCAAAAGATGGTTAAGGTTTCCTAGCCATGGACATGAGATGTCATTTGATAACGGGATCACATCATTAGGAGAATGAGGTGATGGACAAGACCCAAACTACAAACGTAGCATATGATTGTGTCAGTTTACTACTACTGTTTTCTGCATGTCAAGCATATGTTCCTATGACCATGAGATCATGCAACTCACGGACATCGGAGGAGTGCCTTGTGTGTATCAAACGTCGCAACGTAACTAGGTGACTATAAAGGTTCTCTACAGGTATCTCCGAGGGTGTCTGTTGAGTTGGCATGGATCAAGACTGAGATTTGTTACTCCGTGTGATGGAGAGGTATCTCAGGGCCCACTCGGTAATACAACATCACAATAAGCCTTGCAAGCAATGTGACTAAGTGTTAGTTGCGGTATCTTGTATTACTGAACGAGTAAAGAGACTTGCCAGTAACAATGTTGAACTAGGTATGGAGATACCGACGATCGAATCTCGGGCAAGTAACGTATCGAAGAACAAAGGGAACGTTATACGGGATTAACTGAATCCTTGACACAGAGGTTCGACCGATAAAGATATTCGTAGAATAAGTAGGAACCAATATGGTCATCCAGGTCCCGCTATTGGTTATTGTCCATAGAGGTGTCTCGGTCATGTCTACATAGTTCTCGAACCCGCAGGGTCTGCACGATTAAGGTTTGATGACGTTTCGGTAGTATAGAGTTATGTAGGGTGGTGACCGAAGTTTGTTAGGAGTCCCGGATGAGATCCCGGATGTCACGAGGAGCTCCGGAATGGTCCGGAGGTAAAGATTGATATATATAGGAAGTCCTGTTTTGGTCGTCGAAAAAGTTTCGGGCTCATCGGTTGTGTACCGGGAGTGCCGGTAGTGTACCGGGAGACCACCGGGAGGGTCATTTCGACCCAAGAGGCTTCATGGGCTGTGGTAGAGTAAATATCAGCCCTTAGTGGGATGGTGGAAGTCCCACACAAGGCCCATGAGGTTTGAGAAGGAAAATATCCAAAGGTGGAGAGGTGGAAAGAGTTTCCAAGTGGAAAGGAGGAATCCTACTCCTAATAGGATTGGAGTAGGACTCCTCCACCTCCAATTTCGGCCAGATCTTGAGGGTTTGAGGCTGGATCCTCTCCTCCCTCCCTCCTATATATACTAGAGGATTTAGAGGGAAAAGCTAACCCTAATTGCCATGTGCTGCCCTCTTCTTCTCTAGATCGTAGTTTCTCCTCTAGATTGGTTTGGCGGTGGTTAGGCGAAGCCCTGCCGGAATTGCTCCACCACCATTGCCGGAGAGCCGTCACGCTGCCGGTGAACTCTTCCTCCTCTCCACTCCCTCTTGCTGGATCAAGAAGGTGGAGATCATCATCAAGCTGTACATGTGCTGAACGCGGAGGTGCCGTCAGTTCGGTGCTAGATCGGAAGGACCTTGATCAAGATCGTAAGACGGATCGTGATGAGATCGCGGGACGGATCGTGATGAGATCGCGAGACGGACCGTGATGAGTTCGCGGGACGTATCGTGATTGGATCGCGGGACGGATCGTGATAAGATTGGAGGACGCTCGGCGGTTTGGATCGCGAAGACGTTCGACTACACCAACCGCGTTTCTTAACGCTTCCCGCTTAGCGATCTACAAGGGTATGCAGATCCACTCTCCCTCCCGTAGATACTCATCACCATGGATAGATCTTGCGTGTGCGTAGGAATTTTTTTGTTTCCCATGCAACGTTCCCCCAACAGTTTTCACCAGCCACTAACGGCTGATATTCACTCTCCCACAGCCCATGAAGCCTCTTGGGTCGAAATACCCCTCCCGGAGGTCTCCCGGTAGACTACCGGCACTCCCGGTACACTACCGAGAAGCCCAAAACATTTCCGGCGACCAAAACAGGACTTCCTATATATGAATCTTTACCTCCGGACCATTCCGGAGCTCCTCCTGACGTCCGGGATCTCATCCGGGACTCTGAACAAACTTTGTCCACCACCATACATAACTCTATACTACCGAAACGTCACCAAACCTTAAGTGTGCAGACCCTGCGGGTTCGAGAACTATGTAGACATGACCGAGACACCTCTATGGTCAATAACCAATGGCGGAGACCTGGATGTCCACATTGGTTCCTACATATTCTACGAAGATCTTTATCGGTTGAACCTCTATGTCAAGGATTCAGTTAATCCCGTATGATGTTCCCTTTGTATGTTACTTGCCCGAGATTCGATCGTTGGTATCTCCATACCTAGTTCAACCTCGTTACTGGCAAGTCTCTTTGCTCGTTCCGTAATACGAGACCCAGTGATTAACACTTAGCCACATTGCTTGCAAGGCTTGTTGTGATGTTGTATTACCGAGTGGGCCCTAAGATACCTCTCCGTCACACGGAATAACAAATCACAGTCTCGATCCATGCCAACTCAACAGACATCATCGGAGATACCTGTAAAGCACCTTTATAGTCACCCAGTTATGTTGCGATGTTTGATACACACAAGGCACTCCTCCGATGTTCGTGAGTTGCATGATCTCATAGTCATAGGAACACATACTTGACATGCAGAAAACAGTAACAATAAACTGACACGATCATATGCTACGTTTGTAGTTTAGGTCTTGTCCATCACATCATTCTCCTAATGATGTGATCCCGTTATCAAATGACATCACATGTCAATGGCTAGGAAACCTTGACCATCTTTGATTAATGAGCTAGTTTACTAGAGGCATACTAGGGACAGTGTGTTGTCTATTTACCCACACATGTAATGTGTTTCCAAGCAATACAATTATAGCATGGATAATTAATGATTATCATTAACAAAGAAATATAATAATAAACACTTTATTTAAAGCCTCTAAGGCATATTTCCAACAGCTGAATTGTTTTTTCCAACAAAACACCGAAATTAAATTATTTTTTATGTTTGGACAAACGGAGTGGAGAGCTTTTTTTGATCTGACACTTTACCTATGGGGGATTTTTGCCAAATACTAGTTTTTAGGCCAGAGTTTGTTTTATTTATGTAAATACATTTGCATTTAAACGTCCAGTCTATTATAGTGCAGTTGCGACCCAATTTCAGCCATTTGCTTTTCTTGTTCCATTATCTTTCCTGTTGTTAGCATTGCATTCAGCTATAAAACATGAAAAAAATACAGAGAACAAACTAGTCAGGCGCCCAAATAAATATATATAATTAGCAAAAATACTGGCGCGTAATAATACAATCAGCTGTAAAGAAATTATCGAGCCATATGGACTGATACAGGTTGAAATACATCAATTTCATCTTGAGGCCCTGAATCTAGCACATCAGAACTATGTCGGTTTTACATTGCTCGGAATGGCATCAGACATAATCAACAGGTTAGTTGAGATGAGATTTATATATGGAGGATGGAAAAAGTCGTACCATCGTCCTTACATAGGCTGAGCCAAGGCAGCTCAGATCACTCACAGGTGCCGGAGCCATCCGTCATAGTGGCCACTGGCCAGCCGTCATGAACTGATCCTCTATCACCTACCACTACTAAAGCTAGCACGAACGAAGGCCTGGCCAGGTAAGAAGCCCAAGAGACGATCCAACCATCGCTATGACGCATCAACTTGGGCGACCTGAAGTCCGTCACCACAGCATATGAGGAGTGCCTTTATCGTCTGTGTGGCGTTCGTGACATAACTCAAGAGTCATCATGTTTCTCTCCTAACCTATTCCTCTGTTTCCTTTGTTCCTCCTCCAAATTTGTATCTTTTATGGACCCAATCTCCAAAATTGAGTGAGAAATCGAGAGGATGGAGCAATGAACATCACAGGCCGCCAGCTCCGCTGTCGTCTCCATCAGAACACCCTACCTGGCTGCCTCCATCTATCATGGTAGTTAAGAAATTCAAACATCAGAGCATCACAAAGAGGTTCAGACTTCAGAGCAACATTCATCATATCAAAGAGGTTCAGACTTCAGAGCCACATTCATCATATCAATCAAATGAATTCCATGTATGTTACATCCACGCGTGTTGTCGATGGCGATGCCATTCTTGTTCTTGTCAGCATAGCCGTTAGCGTTAGATACAACTAATTTGACCCAGTGCCCCTGAAGGCAAAGAGATCAATTTTCAACTTACACAAAAGCCGGCCCACTCTAGCTATCTGTATGTTTACCAAAGTGCATTATATCAGATCAATAACACTATAACAAACACTACATACTTTCTTTTGTAAGCAAGCTACCTTTGTTAATCATCAAGATAGAATTTGCAAGTGCTTGGTTTCTATCTTCAGGCTTGAAATATCTTGTCTTTAAGTATACAATCAGTCTGCTTGTTAACAGGGCGTATATAATGTCCATATGAGGGCAGTAGGCAGTAGTACTAGCAGTAGGCAGTAGCAAACTAACACGGACGGCTCTCAAATTAACACAATCAATCTTTCCACAAATCTGACTCTCAAAGGAAGATGAAACAATCTGTCCAAAAATAAACAGAAATCACAGGCCATTCATTCAGGGAATATAACAGTTCGCTTCCAAAAAGCAGCAGCAGGTAGGAGTGCAGCGTCGCAGAGGCCAGGCTCCATGGAGCCCGTTTTACCAAGAAAAAATAATTCAAACTATACTTAAAAGTTTCAAAAAAAATAACTTGTTTTATAAAATCAATATGCATGTTTATCAAGTATGTAAAGAATTTCAACAGTTAATTCTATTATTTGCATGCTAAACAAAAAAGATAAATATCTAGCCCCAAAACAACAAAGATAAAGCCCATTTAATCTGTGTATTTATCTTTATATATTACATGAGAGCATATTTGTTAATGAAAATTAATACGTGTATATACTACAAATACACATCTATGTATATATTTTTCTTCAGATTTTCTAAATATATGACAACAGTATTCTGGCTGGAAAAAAAATAAAGAGCTATGTGGAGGTCGGCCTTTGCAATGCTTTTTCGTAGCAGGTAGTCCTTATAACTAGAGGCCAGGTACTTAACAATGGCCAGTGAAAATTTCAAGTAGTAGATACGTAAGAGGAGTATGCGAACTTGGTGCCTGCTGGCCGGCCTGCCAGCCTTGTGGATATCTAGAGAGCAACTATCAAAGCATTTGTTTACTACTGGGGGCATTTTCTTTGCACCATGTATCTACTAGGGAGCGTTTGGATCTAAGTCAAGAGCTAAGCTAGCCTTGCTGGGCAAGGTTAGGCATTTGACATGCACACAAAAATCTGATTTTTGATGGCAATTAAGCATGTAACCGCTGTCAAATCCTTACTCATGGAGGAGAGCCAATTTGGATCGCTTGCATCGGCAAGCTGACAACGCAAAAGAAAAATAATCCCACCAGTTGTGCATCCGTATCATAACTGTCATGTGCATGAGTCGTGGTGTACCGTCCACCACTTCTATATGTGTCTTTTTGCGAGATATTTTCAGGGTAATAGCAAATTACAACCAAACAACCAGGCTTGCTCCTGTCGGCTCTTGCTCAAACCGGCTAAGAGAATCTAATCTAGCTAACTAAGGCTAGCTAACCAACCAAACGCACCCTGTCATGGCCTTGTGCAATAGCACTGTAGCAGCTGCAAGTGTCACCATATTAAAGTAACTTAAAAGATCACAAGATTCTAGAAATTTCATCCTCAATCCAGAGTATGCTAGCAAACAAAAAAAAGTATGCCACCAACATGAAAGAATATATTTTATCAGAGTATATTTTATCAACATTCAGTTAGGATGTTTGTTAACAGAGTATATTTTATCTATTGCAGGCAAGGAAAAAAAACAAGAGATGGTGGGCATTAGCAGTAAGGCCAGAGGACCTTACATAGCTAAGAGAATGTTATCAACAATCATTTAAGTCATAATTTTACTTCATATTTGATGTAAAACCACAACATTTATTATAGAACGATTTCAACTAAAACCACGACACTTAATTCAGATTGGAGGGAATAGTTTCTTTTACTGCAAAGGATCACGAGGTGAGGGTTACTTTGGAGGTCTACAAAAGTTGCATATCAGCAATGAAGCCGCATCGAGCTTGGATGAAGAGGCGGCCTGTCTCATTTTTCTTTGGTGTCTACTGCGGTGGTGCCCGAGTCAGGTGACGGGCTTTGGAGTCATGCTCAAGGGATTCATCAATCTTGATTGTAATCTTAATTCTTGGCTGATGGTCATTTATGCAAAGGCTAGCGTTCTACTTTGTTTGCAGTTTTATGAAGTATGTGTCTACGTGACTTGTACCTACCAGGAGGGTGTTCCCGCCGCCACCTCCAGCACCCTCCTCTCCCTCCCTCTTCCCTTGTCGCATCCAAAGGAAGTGGATGGGCAAAGCCTGGCCCGTGTCATCGGTGGCAGGGTGTTCTGCATTCTCGCGCAACATTTTCGCCACAGGGCATCTTGGCTGGGCCGGGACGTCGTGATGGCGATGGTCGCGGTGGTGCAGCAGTAGATCCCCACATTAGCATCGCCCGTGACATGTGGCGAATGGCGGCCTTCGAGCTAGGGGGTCATGCAGGCATGGCGGTGGCGGCGGATTGGGATCCGCCCCTATCTGGCATGTGTCTTCTGCCGACAGCGCAGGCTGTGGGCATCGCGGGCCAGTGTCCTCCATCGTGGCAGCAAAGGCATCACCACGGTGGAAGCAGCGGTGTGGTGGCGGTCCTACTGCTCTTATCGCATCAGGACAACAGTCTGCATCATCGGTCCTCCTCGGTATGGCTGTTAACGTGTTTCGAAATTGTTGTCGAAGATCTTGCACTAGGATATCTGGATCGGATAGATCCGGTCTTGCACGTCCATATCAGCATACGTAGCTCTATGAGGGCGCGACGCGAAGCTCTGTTGTTTATTGACACCATGTGACATGGCGTAGACAGCGGTGGAGAAATTCATGGTGACTGAGATCGGGGGATCAATAGGGTGGAGGAGGCCTTCGAGACGATGGAGTCAGCCATGTGTTTGATAATTTTCAGAAGCAGCAGTGGCAAGTGGTGCCGAATTGTGACTTTCAGGATAAAAACATAAGATCTGGCCTTCATTGGTTGCGCCAGCAATTGCTTTAGGTTGAAACCCTAAAATCTTGGATTGAACGACGACAACGCTTATGCATTGTTTCCTTTCTAAGGACGTTGCTTTTGGAGACCTTTTAATGTTTTTTAGGTGTTCTCTTTGATCGTGGTTTGTGTGGTGCTGCTTGGAGGAGTTGATCCCGGTGGCGAGGTCATTATTTTGTTTTTTTTGTTTTTTTGGCTGTATACATTCTAGATGTCTTTGAGACATCTTGTTGGTGCAAAGATGGATCTAATTAATATCTTCACATGTATTACCATAAAAAAGATCGACTTGGTAGAAGTATGCTTGCGGCCAGTAAGGGCGTGTTTGGTCACTTTCAGCTACAGTACCTGCATAGCATACTGTTAGTGCATCTAGTGCCTCTTGTTGATTTTGGCGTATTGATGACTTATAGGTTAAGATACTAATGTGTTTGTGAGTGTACACAGGCTCTATAATTCGACGAGGAGTTCGATATATCGGAGATTATCGACCCCTAAAAATGTATGTCTTCAACTGAAGACTTTGTTGAAGACTTTCTGAAGACTTTGGTGAAGTGTTTGTGAAGACTTTGAAAATGAAGAAGTTGGTGTGAGCTTGAAGATATGAACGAGGATTATGAAGCATGAAGACTTTTGTTTTAGAAGTTTCATTTCTTTTCTTTGAGTCATAGGAAACACCGTACATTTAAAGGGGGCTATGGTAATACTAAGGAAAATTTCCAACTGATGCTCAACTCCAAAATCCTCAACCTATACAATCCTTCGAGTGAAGCCTTTGGAAATCTCTTTCGGTCCAGTCAAGTTCTTCAGTGACAGAGACGAAGTTCTTCTGGTCTCTGAGGAAATTGAACTGACTGAGGAGTTAGGATTTCGCCAGTGCGAATTTCCTACAAGTGACGAACATGATATGTGTGAGGACTTTCATAGTTCGAAAATGCCGACCGTTGCTGTGCTTAGCGCCAGCTGTCCCCAATCACAAATATCCACATAACGGTCATATCATTGGGGGCATTTATGTCATATCATGTCAGGTTGCACCCTGGCTATAAATAACCGACCCCCACAACCACTAGCTGGTTGGCTGCTCCGAGAGAGAACTGACACTTGTCATTTGAGAGCAACCCATCCTCCGTGGACTTTGAGAGAAAATCATCAGTGAGGAAAAACCCACAACTAAACCACCAAAACCCATAGTGATTGAGCATCACTGAAGAAATTCCTGTGTGGAACCGACGCTTGTTACCTTTGAGGACTGTGCATCCTCCAGACGGTTAGGCATCATGGTCTTGTGCTCCAGCAGTCAATTGAGGATCACGAAGTGACCTTGGTCTAGAGCATCCAGTAGTAAATTGTGAATCGCCGGGTGACCAGTTTGTGGGGTTTTGGAAGTCTACCCCGAAGACTTACCACGAGTGTTGGGCTAAGACTGTGTGACCTTAGCTCCAGGAGAATACGGTAAGGACTATGTGTCCTGGGATTGTGTGTCCTCTGGTTTAAATACCAGGCCGCTTCAAACCAGACATACGACTGTCAGAACTGGGTCATCAAACCATTATCTTCATCGAGCTACCTGGTTCTATTTCCTCAACCTCCTTATTCCTCATAAACCTGTTGATGAAATTGATTGTTACTATTTGAAGAATTTGTTTGAAGACTTCCACAAATTCCTCATCCCAAATTCTTCAAGTTACCTTGTTCATCACTGCTTATCCTATATCACGCTACTCACTGTTTGTGCATATTTCATTTCATCATGAAGAGTATGCTGTTACTATGTTCCTCATGCACTTGAGTACTTAATCCGCTGCTAGTTATTCATCACATTTCAAATTCCTCAAAGTTGAAATTCCTCAAGTGATGAATTTGTAAAAATTGCCTATTCACCCCCCCTCTAGTCGATATAACGCACTTTCAATTGGTATCAGAGCACATACTCCCTTGCTCTGTGTGATTTTGGTTTAACCACCTGGAGTACTAGTTATGTTGACTACAGGTACGATCAAGGTTTCCACGGCCTGTCCTACCTTCGATGGGACGGACTATTCCTACTGGAAGAACAAGATGTGTATGCACCTTGAAGCTATTGACAACGATCTCTGGTATGTTGTGAAAAATGGTGTGCCCTCTGTCACTCCCACTGTTACAGCCGCTGATGTGAAGAGATTCAAGCAACTCGACTCTCAAGCGAAGAATATCATCCGTCGCCATCTGAGCAAAGGTTAGTATGGCAAAGTGAGTGATTTGGAGTCTGCTAAGCTTATCTGGGATAGGCTATCCAAAGTCAACGAAGGTGTCTCCGCTCAACGTGACTCTCGTGTTGATGTTCTTCGCAATCTGTTCAACCGCTTCAAGAGGCTTGACAATGAAAATGTTCAACAAACTTTTGATCGCCTCACTGATATCTTCAATGAACTTCAAGCACTGGGTGCCACTGATATCACTGACCATGAAGTGGTGAAGAAACTGCTGAGATCACTCGCTTCCTCATTTGATACTCTGGCTTTGATGATTCAAGAACGTGGAGATTACAAAGCACTTAATCCTGCCGATATTCTTGATCTCAATACTCATGAATTCCAACAAGCTAAAAAGAGAGACCTCTACGGGCCAAGCTATGGAAGATCTCGTGCTCCGAAGGCAAAATCAATGTGCTCATCCGAAGAAGAAGATTCTGAGAACAACCTTGGTGATCCTGAAAAACTAAGTCAGGAACTAGCAATGCTTGTGAGGAAATTCCAGAAGTTCTCAAGGAGAGGTGGATTTGGAAAGTGATCAAAAAGTGGCTTGAGGAAATTAGATTCCTCGGAAGATTACAAGAAAAGAACCTATCATCATTGCAAGAAACCTGGTCACTTTATCTCTGACTGTCCTCTCTGGGAAAAAGATTCAAAGTAGAAGAAGAAATACAAGGATGATGTTCTGATGACTCAAAGAAAAGGAAGAAATCTTCAAAGTCCTCATCTGCAAAGTCCTCATCTTCAAAGTCCTCAAAGCACAAGAAGAATGGTTCCAGAAAAGCTCGAGCATTCATCGGCAAGGAAATGGATTGTGAGAAAGAATCTGAAGAATGTGAAGAAGAGGAAGAGTCTGAGGCGGAATCAAAATCTGGTGTCGCTAGCCTTGCTCTCGCTACTACTTTCGTCAACAAGTCCATATTCAATGATGAAGAATATGACTACTCCACCAACTCTGACGTCAGCAATGATGACTATGCTCCTACCTATTGCTTCATGGCAAAAGGATCAAAGGTACACAAACATCATTCCTCTTCTGAATCAAGTGAAGGTGAATCTGATGAATATGTGAAACCTAGCTATGCTAAACTTGTTAAGCTTGCTACTAAGCAACAAAGTGCACTTGAAAAGCTTCAGAAAATGCTAGACAAAAGCGATTATATGTTAAACCATGAAGTGGATCGGACTCAAACTCTATCTTATGATGTCAAAAGTCTTCAGACAAAGTATGATAACCTTCAGAGTCATCATAACAACCTCTTTGTCGATCATGAGAAGCTTTCATATGAATTTCTTCAAAGAAAGCAAGATCTTGAGAAACTAAGGGTGTCACATGAGGATATTCAAAGGGAAAATGGTTCCTTACTGGCTCAACAGATGAGTACCGCTGAGGAAGAATTTGTCCCACGTTATTTGAAATGCATTGAACGTGAAACTGCTAATTCGTCACCTGAATGTTCAAATGTTTCTATTGCTGCAAATTCTTCAACTATTCTCGTGGTCTCAAATTCCTCATCTGAGGATACCACAAGTATCACTGATGACAATGCAGGGTTGAAGGAATTGTATGTGACAGGCATGTACAAAAGTCTGAAAGGGCATCAAACCCTTTGCGATGTCCTCAAAAAGCAGATTCTGAACAGGAACCCTAGGAAAGAGGGTATTGCCTTTGTGAGGAAACTCAACGCTGATGGATCCTACTGGACACCTGAGCAGTACCCCAAAACCTCATGGGTTGCTACAAAAGGATCTCCTGTAGATCCATCTACCTTATCTGGCTTTACATGTGAAACTCCATATTCCTCTAATGAGTCACTTGACTCCAACTTCAAATTCTTCAAACATCAGAAAGGTGAAGTATTTGCTAGATTTGTTGGAACTAACTGCAGGAATGGCTCGCCCATGAAGAAAATCTGGGTTCCCAAGAGCCACCTTCAAAATCTTCAAGTGAATGTCCTCACGACACCACACATGAAGAATAGGAACCCCAGATCAAATTCTTCATACGGACCAAAGTCCTCACTTGGATCAAATTCCTCAAATGGTCAAAATCATCATTCTCGTGCTAATGCCTCTGTTTCATCGGGAAAACTTAAGAGCTATGAATATGTGCATTATTCTTCAAACCATTATGTTCATATGTCCTCGAAGAATTTATTTACTTATTCATTTGAGTACTCCAACCCTCGCCTTGTGAAACGAAGCGCACTTGCTTCAATGCCTCCCTTCTCATATGGTGCTTGTAGAATGATGAACTCTTTTCCACCCCTCCAGATGTGGGTGGTGAAGAAATCGAACTAATCTCTTATGCAGGGTCAGGTCTCCAGATGAATTTGAATATGTGATGATTTTGCTGGAGACCTGAGGAAATGCTTGAAAGGATGCAAGCTAACCATGCAGAAATGAATTCTTCATTCCTCACGTCCTCACACTACTTGCTTACTATATTGTGTTATGAAATACTGTCTGGTGAAATTGATGTCATATTCTTCACTCTGAAGCATATGAGTTTGTAAGTTGTACTAATTCATCTACAGGATGATACTCCAAAAGCTACTGAGTGGGTCCTCGACAGTGGATGAACAAACCACATGACTGGTGACAAGAATCTACTGATGAATTTGCCACTCACTCCATCTCATTTGAAGCATATCACCTACGCTGACAAAGGAAAAAATCAAGGTATTGGGACTTGGTAAGGTTGCTATCTCAAAGGACCGAACCATGGATAAGGTGATGCTTGTCGAATCTCTTGGGTTTAACCTTATGTCTGTCCCAATGCTTTGTGATCTTGATATGGTTGTCGTATTTGGAAAATATAGTTGTGTTGTCATCATGGAATCTGACAATTCCAAAGTCTTCAAAGGCTTTAGGAGAGGAGACTTGTATATTGCTGATTTCTCTATAGGTCCTCAGCCCGCCACATGCCTACTTGCAAAGTCCTCAGAAGGTTGGCTGTGGCATCTACAACTTGGACATGCGGGTATGAGGAACTTGCACATGCTTCGTGAAGAAGAAGCACGTCATTGGCATCAAGGGCGTCAAATTCCTCAAGGACCACCTTTGTGGTGCATGTGAATCTAGGAAGATGACCAGATCCAAGCATCCCTCGAAGACAATCATGACCACTACTCGACTCTTTGAATTGCTTCACATGGATCTCTTTGGTCCCACTCACTATTCCGTACTAACAAATTCTTCAATTTTGTATGGATTTGTCATTGTTGATGGTTACACTCGTTACACTTGGGTGCATATTATTCTGTACAAAAATGAAGTGCAGGATGTCTTCAAACGATTTGCTTCAAGGGCCTCCACCAACTTTGGTGTCAAGATCAAGCACATCAGGAGTGATAATGGGACTGAGTTCAAAAACACTAATCTTGATGAACTTGGTATTACTCATGAGTTATATGCCCCTTATACTCCTCAGCTGAATGGCGTCGTGGAGCGCAAAAACAGGACTCTTGTTGAGATGGCTCGAACCATGCTTGATGAATACAAGACTCCTCTTTGTTTCTGGCCTGAAGGAATTGAGACTGCATGCCACATCATCACCAGGGTATATCTTCACAAATTCTTCAAGAAGACTTCATATGAACTTATGACTGGCAAGAAACCCAATGTAAGTTATCTCAAAGTCTTCATTGCAAAATGCTAGACCAGAGATCCTCACCACAGTTCTAAGTTTGCACCGAAAGCACATGAAGGTTTTATGCTTGGTTATGGAAAGGACTCGCACACCTACAAAGTCTTCAACACCTACCACCACAAGGTTGTTGAAACTGTAGATGTGCGGTTCGATGAAACTGATGGCTCGCAAAGAGAGCACCTGCCTTCTGCGTTAGATTAACAGTCTCCTGAGGAATCCATCAAGCTGAAGGCAACTGAAGATATCATACCCACTGAGGAAGTCATCCAAACAAATGAAGACTTTCATGCTGATATACCTGAAGAAAATGGTGCTGATGAAAATCCTTAGCCTCGTCAACCTGCTCATCCAAGAGTTGCAAATGAAGTGCAGATTGACAAAATCATCGATGGCACCAATGCACTAGGTCCTCTCACATGCTCAAAAGCTTCACATTTAACTAACTTTTGTGGGCACTTTGTCGTTATCTCTATCATAGAGCCCACCAAAGTTGATGAAGCATTCAAGGAGCCTAAGTGGATTCAAGCTATGCGAGAGGAATTGCATCAATTCAAGCTCAACAATGTGTGGGAACTTGTCAAGCGGCCAGATCCTCGCAAGCATAACATCATAGGTACCAAGTGGATCTACCGCAACAAGCAAGATGAAAATGGCCTTGTGGTGAGGAATAAGGCTCGACATGTAGCTCAAGGCTACACTTGCGCCTGTTGCTAGACTTGAAGCTATTCGCATATTACTTGCTTATGCTAACCATCACAATATCATCTTATATCAAATGGATATGTGAAAAGTGCATTCCTCAATGGTAAGCTTGAGGAAGCAGTATATGTTGCTCAACCCCCAGGCTTTGAAGACCCTAAGCATCGTTACAAAGTCTTCAGACTCAACAAGGCTCTCTATGGCCTCAAGCAGGCCCCTCGGGCGTTGTATGACACTATGAAGGAATTCCTCATGAAGAAAGGCTTCAAACCCGGTTTACTCGACCCTACTCTTTTCAAAAAATCCTATGATAATGAACTGTTCATATGCCAAATATATGTAGATGATATTATCTTTGGCTGTACTGACAAATGTTACAGTGATGAATTTGCCTATATGATGAGTGAAGAATATAAAATGTCTATGATGGGAGAGTTGAAATTATTCTTAGGTCTTCAAATTCGGCAGCAAGACAACGACATCTTCATCTCACAAGAGAAATACCTCAAGGATGTTCTGAGGAAATTCGACATGCAAGATTGCAAAGGCGTCAAAACTCCAATGCCTTCAAAAGGACACCTCTGCACTGATGAAAATGGTAAAGATTTTGATCAGAAGTTATATCGCTCCATGATTGGCTCTTTATTATATATATGTGCATCTAGGCCTGCTATTATGCTAAGTGTTTGCATGTGTGCCCGATTCCAAGCAACACCGAAGGAATCACACCATAAGGCTGTGAAACATATTCTTCGATACTTAGCTCACACACCAACTCTTGGATTATGGTATCCCAATGGCTCAAATATTCACCTCGTCGGATACTCTGATGCTGACAATGCTGGAGATCGTGTGGATCGCAAGTCAACCTCAGGCACATGTCATTTCCTCGGACGATCCTTAGTCTGTTGGTCCTCGAAGAAGCAGAACTGTGTCTCACTCTCTACTTCTGAAGCTGAGTACATTGCTACTGGCTTATGTTGTGCTCAGTTACTATGGATGAAGCAAACCCTCAAGGACTATGGCATCAAGTTGAAGAATGTGCCTCTCTACTGTGAAAACGAGAGTGCCATCAAGATTGCATACAACCCAGTTCAGCACTCCAAGACCAAGCACATCCAGATTCGTCATCACTTTCTTCGAGATCATGTACTCAAGGGTGACATCTCCATCAACCACATCCCCACCGAAGAACAACTGGCTGATATCTTCACCAAGCCCTTGGCTGAAAAGAGATTTTGCAAGTTGCGGTGTGAGCTAAATATCTTAGAATCTTCGAATGTTCTTTGAAAAAGAACACACATTGTAACACTTATGCAAAATTGATGATTTAGATGTGCAACACACGAAGTAACGTTTTTCTTCAATCAATGAAGAATAACTCTCTAAGTGTGAAGAAATTAACGAAGAATTTGATTCTCAGAACCCTACGACAATTGTAAGCGGTGCCTGAAATCATCATTCTTATACGGTGGGTCACGCCACCAACCAAAAGTTGAAATTCTTCAAAGCTGAGTTTTTCGTCATTTTTGCAAATTCTTCAAATTATCAAATTCCTCAAATTTGCAAATTCCTCAAGATCTCAAATTCCTCTACTTTTCAAAATCTTCAAACTTTGAAACTCATGTTCTTCATTGACATGTGTATATTTGAGTTTTCAATGTTCTCAACAGCATTCACTTATTGCTAATTCTTCAAGTTGATTTTCATCTAAGTGAATGTGATCGGACCCTTTCCCCCCTCTATGCTAAACTCAACCCAGTCTGTTCACAAATTCTTCATATGCGTTCTACTTTGAAACTCGTTCAAAGTCTTTCAATGTGTCCTTGACAGCTGAAGAATTTGCGAACGGAAACTTTAAAATTTTCACTATCACAATTTTCAACGGTTCCTGCTCATACGGTTCCGATTCCCGCGCCTGGATAACCCACGACCCCCACTATCACCACCGCTAAGTTCGTGGGTGACACCTGTCGCGTGGAGGGCAAGGGTCAAGGGCAATCTTGTCCAAAATCTTCGGACGGATTGGTTTTCACCCCCTCTATAAATACCCCCTCCCCTTCAACTGTGCTCGGTTACTCCTCATCTCTAATCTCTCCCGAGCTCCAGCCTAGCGCCGCCGCTAAAGTCATCATCGCCTGTGAGGAAGAGCTTCACTGCCTCTACCTCGTCATTGCCTTACTCGCATCGGCCGCGGAAATCCTCATCCCGTCGCCGCTGTAGCTGTCTCCCTCTGCCAAGCTAGGGCGTGGGAGATCTGAACGGACGAGCTTCCCAATCTCATCTCTGAGTTCCTCGTGTTCTTCTAGAGGGTAAAGAAAATTTCTTTTTACTTCCCTTGTTTGATCTTCAAGTGCTCTTCATATTCCTCAAAAGGTGTTTATTCTTCATGGACCTTATTCTAGAACACCTTACATTTTCTCATACTTGATGATTTTGCCTAAGTAATGATTTTCTTCAAGATTCCTTAGTTGTGTGAATCCTCAAAATTTGCACAACTCTGGAACCTGAGACAAAGAACACTTAGTGAAATTCCTCAAGACACTCACGGTCAAATTCCTCACGCCTATTTTATTCCAAATTTCTGAGAATGCATATGACCTCTTCGAATTCCTCGCACCTATACTCTGTTCACATGTACAACATGTCCACTGATGAATCACTAGGTTCTCATCAACTTAACTCATTTGCAGCGCTACTTGAAGAAAAACTGTGTACCTCTTCAGAGTCCTCAAGAGTTCATATTGCTCAAGTGAAGAAAATGACTGACGGAAAGAAACCTCAGAAAGGAGGGAAGAAGGCAGATGTGCACACTGCCTTTGAGATTCCAGAGGATGTGTATGATGAATACTGCACACCTGATGAAGAAACACATGGGGAAGAGACGACCAAGCAGAGAAATTTCTGTCTGCAAAAGATTGAGAGGAGATGGGCAAAAGAATGAAGGGAATATCATTATGTAACCCCAAAGTACATGATGAAATTTGCAGTAAAACCACCTTGTAGCAGGCCTCCTCTAGCTCAGAATCAAATAAGTGATCCCACTAGCCTCAAGATTGGTGAGGACTTTCCTCATATGTGGGAGAAGTAGCAAGCCAAGCTGGCTAGGAAAGACAAAGAGGATGTGAAGAAATTTAGTGAGGATTCTGCTGCTGCTGCCTCTGCCGGAGCCTCAACATCAAAACCTTCACAGCAAATTCCTCAAAGTCAAAGGCCTCGGCCTACAAAGTCTTTAGCTCCTAGAACAGTTGCTGCTCAGTCTTCTGTGGTAGCTACAAAGTCCTCAACCCCGGTGCATCTGGCAACATGCAAAAGGACTAAGGGTTTCTCCAGAGCTCCAAAGATCACAGCTAGCCCCTCCACCACTTCAAAGTCTTCAACCAGCCCCTTTGTGCTGAAACTGAAGCAAACTGCCGGACGAGGTCAACGACCAAGTCCTCACACAAGTAAGGTGATAACCCACAAGTATAGGGGATCACAACAATTTTCGAGGGTAAAGTATTCAACCCAAATTTATTGATTCGACACAAGGGGAGCCAAAGAATATTCTTGAGTATTAGCAGTTGAGTTGTCAATTCAACCACACCTAAAAGATTTAGTATCTGCAACAATGTTTTAGTAACAAAGTAATATGATAGTGACAGTAGTAGTGGTGACAGTAGCAGTAGTGATTGGTATAGCAAGTGTGACAGCAGTAGCGGAAAAGTAACTAAGCAAGAACCAGTATAGGAAAAAGTCGTAGGCATTGGATTGGTGATGGATGATTATGCCGGATGATATTCATCATGTAACGGTTATAACATAGGGTAATATGTAACTAGCTCCAGTTCATCAATGTAATGTAGGCATGTATTCCGTATATAGTCATACGTGCTTAGGGAAAAGAACTTGCATGACATCTTTCGTCCATCCCTCCCGTGGCAGCGGGGTCCTAATGGAAACTAAGGGATATTAAGGTCTCCTTTTAATAGAGTACCGGAACAAAGCATTAACACATGGTGGATACATGGAATCCTCATACTATGGTCATCTCCGGGAGTGGTTCCGGCTATTGTCACTCCGGGGTTGCTGGGTCATAACACATGGTAGGTGTCTACAACTTGCAAAATAGGATCAAGAACTCACATATATTGATGAAAACATAATAGGTTCAGATCTGAAATCATGGCACTCGGGCCCTAGTGACAAGCATTAAGCATAGCAAAGTAGTAGCAACATCAATCTTAGAACATAGTGGATACTAGCGATCAAACCCCATCAAAACTAACTCGATTACATGATAGATCTCATCCAAATCATCACCGTCCAGCAAGCCTACGATAAGATTACTCATGAATGATGAAGAGCATCATGAAATTGGCTTTGGAGGATGGTTGATGATGACGATGGCTTCGATTTCCACTCTCCGGAGCCGAAAACAGACTCCACATCTGCCCTCCGGAGGAAGACCAGGTGGTGGCGAGGGCTCTGTATCGTAAAACATGATTATTTCTTCTCCTTGATTTTTTCTGGGACGAATAGGGTCATATGGAACTGGAGAGGAGGTCGGAGGAGCCACGTGGGCCCCACAAGCCTGCCAGGCGCGGCCAGGGGGCGCCTCCAGGGCTCGTGGCCCACTGGCTGCTCCTCCTCGGTTGATTCTTTCTCCGGTATTTTTCATATATTCCACAAAATATCCTCGTCAATTTTTTGGTCATTCCGAGAACTTTTATTTCTGCACAAAAACAACGCCATGGTAGTTCTGCTGAAAACAACGTCAGTCCGGTTAGTTTCATTCAGATCATGCAAATTAGAGTTCAAAACAAGGGCAAAAGAGTTTGGAAAAGTAGATACGTTGGAGACGTATCAACTCCCCCAAGCTTAAAGCCTTGCTTGTCCTCAAGCAATTCAGTTGATAAACTGACAGAGATAAAAGAAAAAATTTATGAACCCTGTTTGATCTTGTTGTTATAATTATGTCTAACTCATATTCAGATTTTCAACAAGATCATAAGCCAACCACATAAGCAATGACATAAAGGTCTCACGGTATACTCATATCAATGATATAATCAACTAGCGAGTAATAATAATGAGTTCCAAACGTCAACACTTCAATCAAAACAATCATGATACAATATGAATATACAGTATCTCGCTATACCTTTTCGAGACTGCAAAACATAAATGCAGAGCACCTTCAAAGACCAAAGGCTGACTAGAAATTGTAATTCATGGTAAAGAAGATCCAGTCATAATCATACTCAATATCAATTAATAACAAAGCATACAAATGACGGAGGTGCTCTCTAGTTGGTGCTCTTAATAGTAAGAGGATGTCTCGACAGAAATGTAAATAGATAGGCCCTTCGCAGAGGGAAGCATTGATTTGCACAGGTGCTAGAGCTCAAGCTTTTTAAAACAGAGATAAATGATTTTTGGGGCGGCATGCTTTCATTGTCAATGTGATGACCAAGAGTTTTCACCATCTTCCATGCTACACGTATTATAGGCGGTTCCCAAACGGAATAGTAAATTTTTGACTCCCCCACCACCGATTAATCACACTTCACAACTAGCCGAATCCTCAAGTGCCGTCCATACCAACAACAATCCAGGGTGAGTTTTGTTTGCAATTATATTTTTGTTTGATTTGAGCATGGAACTGGGCATTCCGATTACCGGCCCCTTTCTCGTGAGTGATAGTGAATAAACACATATCGAGGATAACACGCCTAGCATGGAAGATACTGACCGCACCTTGTCACAACATGAGCGGTTCGTGCATACAAAACAGATTATTATTCGAAGGTTTAGAGAATGGTACATGCAAATTTACTTGGAACGGCAGGTAAATACCGCATATAGGTAGGTATGGTGGACTCATATGGAACAACTTTGGGTTTATGAAGGTGGATGCACAAGCAGTATTCCCGCTTAGTAAAAGTGAAGGCTAGCAAAAGACTGGGAAGCGACCAACTAGAGAGCCACAACAGTCATAAACATGCATTGAGATTAACCAACATTGAGTGCAAGTATGAGTAGGATATAAATCACCATGAACATGAATATCGTGGAGGCTATGTTGATTTTGTTTCAACTACATGCGTGAACATGTGCCAAGTCAAGCCACTTGAATCATTCAAAGGAGGATACCATCCTATCATACTACATCACAATCATTTTAATATTCATGTTGGCATCCAAGACAAACCATTATAAGCTCCTAGCAAATTAAGCATGGCATAAGAAACTATGATCTCTAAGTTGTCATTGCAAACATGTTTCTCTCATAACAATGCTGAACTAGGAATGATGAGCTAATCATATTTACAACAAAATAGGTCGACTTCATACCAGCTTTTCCAGGCTCAGTCACTTCATCATATATCGTCATTATTGCCTTTCACTTGCACGACTGAATGGTGTGAATAATAATAAGAGTGTTCGTGCATTGGATGTCACGCCCAAGATGCGGTCCTATCCTTATTTGGCACGAGGGCCTCAACAGGGATAGAAGCGCATCTCGATGTGTTTGCAATAATGGATATCATTACAAGTACATGTACAGAAGAGATGAGTATATGGAATTGGCTTACACTCGCCACAAGCTACATCAGAGTCACATCAATACAATAATATCTCAAACATCATACATAAGAGCAGGGTCCGACTACGGACGAAACCAAAACATAAAATGACATTCACCCTTGCTATCCCAGACTGCCGCCTGGAACCCATCCAAGATTGATGAAGAAGAAGAGGAAGAACTCCTAATCAAATCAAGCAACGCACTCACGTCAAATCATCACATTACCTGTACCTGCAACTGTTGTTGTAGTAATCTGTGAGCCACAAGGGACTCATCAATCTCATTTCCAAGGGTATCAAGACTATTAAAGCTTAATAGGTGAGGAATGGTTAAGTGGTGAGGCTGTAGCAAGCGACTAAGCATTTATATGAGTGGCTAACTTACGGGTACAGAAAGTAAAGTATGGTGGTCTACGCATATCGAACGAGAACTAGATATGATCACTAACTGATCCTGAACACCTACTTACGTCAATCATAACCCCACTATGTTCTCTTTCGGATAAGAACTCACGAGAAGAGACAGTCACGGTTACGCACACAGTTGGTGTATTTTATTAGAGTTTACTTCAAGTTTGCTATGACCAGGTGTTAAACAAATTATCCAAGTTTGCCACATAACCGCGGGCACGGCTTCTCGAAAAGATTTAACCCTGCAGGGGTGCTCCAACTCATCCATCACAAATTAACCACACGCAGTGGGAATAACCTCAACCACGGATCTCGTGATCTTCCTAGGCAACTCCAAAGGAAATCCAACACCTCGAGATAACCCGAAGAATAATCGGAATTCCTCACTCAAGACGTTCGAGAAAGGTAAAAACAAATCCAGCAAGGTCGCCCGGCGTGTCGACTGAACCCGATAGGAGCCGCGTATCTCGTTCTCAGGACACGACTAGATGAGCGCAGCGTACAGTGGCCTGATAGAAATCTCCCGAGTTGCCCCGGGTTTGCCCCGCACACGACTCTAGTTTGGACCAACACTCATGAGGAGCACTGGCCCAGGGGTTTATTAAATTATCCATGGGGTCCAGAAAATCCCCTATGCAAGTTCATTAATTATTAGGCAAATGTAGTACCAATGTTGGGCCTTGCCAGACAAGTTTTATTCTAACCCGAAAATCAAGGGGGTCCCCATAACAACCCCGAGCATGTTAGGAGCGCTCATTTATGGAACATAACACCTGGTTCAGAAGTAACTAAGGACGGCAAGAGTGGAACAAAATACCAAGCAAAAGGCCAAGCCTTCCACCCTTTACCAAGTGTATATGTGCATTAAGTTAAACAGCAGCAATATTTTGATATAACAAAAGAATGTCCATGTTGACACATGGAAGCAATTGCACCGGCAACTAGCAACGCTATAAGAGGGGCTAAGCAAGCGGTAACATAGCCAAACAATGTTTTGCTGCGATGTGGAGAGGTTAGAGGCTTATCATGGCAATGTTGGGAGGCTTTTCAACAAGTGGTAGGTAGCGAGACATAACGATAAAAGACGAGACAACTAGCATGGCAATGATAGTAATGGTATCCAAGGAAATGTGTCACCTTGCCTGAGATCCCGCTCGGAAGAAGATCCAAATTCGTGAAGAAGACAATCCATGAAGTAGATGAACCAACGTAGTCGAACGGATCCTCACACTCCGAACGGTTCGGAAGCTCTATCGAGAAGAAACAAACCGAAAGGAACATAATTCAACACACGATACACCACAACATATGCAAAGCACGATGCTCAAATGATATGATACATGTCCGGTTTAATTATGCAAGGCATGACAACTCACAACAAACAAATACTACACGTTAAGTGAAGCTCAATATGCAACGAGTTGCTTATTGACGAAACTCCACATTCGAAATATTTAGTTCACTCTCGTTAGGTACACGGCAATATTAAATGTTGTTAAACATGCAAGAGGTGAAGCATAAGTAAACTATACTATCTAGGCATCTTAAATGAGGTCGGAAACTACTTATAGCATTTCCAAAATGACCCCATATGTTAATTATGAATTTGATCCAGATCTGAACTAAACATATTTTATATTGGTTACACAGCACAATAAGCATCACCATGTTATTCTACACGTTATTCTAGTCGATTTACATATATAGAACATCTCAAACGGAGCTACGGTCTAAAAGATATGAGCAATACAAGATACACATGTCATGAATGCAAATGCATGGGAAATGCAATCACAAACATCTCAAATCATGAATGCAATAAGTTATTATGAAACTACATGAGATTCTAAGCAATTTTCATATATGGAATGCCCCCAACGGAGCTACGGTTCAACCACAAGCAACAAAACAAGTTTTAGTTGAAATCTGCCAAAAACAGCAACATGGCATTTTGCACATATGAAAATAACACGTTACAATCTTCTAAAATGCACAAACTAAGCATGGGGACAATAGAATACAACATCCACTTCATTTCATCTTGACATATCAACATCAAAACATGCATGGATCACTTGGTAGGAAGCTCACAAGATGGCTACTTGATAACAGTTTCAGACTTAGTGAAAATAGCAGTTTTTGATAGTGCAGTTTTTATCACGAAGGCATATTGGCAGCAGTGAAACTATATTCTACAAATCATCAAATGGCATGAAACATAACAGCACGCTAGAGGGCAATATCAACAACAAATAACTCCATTGCACCTACCACAAAAGAGGTCTAGATCACTCGCAAATCACATGGCAAGACAGCAACAAAATATAACAGATTCCAGACTTAGAAATATTTTGGACCCTCAAAATAACAGATTTTTGTAGCAAGTTGACAACATCAAAGTAACACCTAAACATGCATTTCCATGACAAGCAAAATGTCCATGGGCCAGGACACATCTCAACGAGCAACTTTCAAGGTTAAAATAATTTCATATCATGCCCGGATTAAATCATACGAAAATGACAAAAGGGCATCACGGCATAAATGACATCCACACAAACATGCTCAAATGACAAAACTAAATGCACAGTTAAATCCTATGTATTTTTCTACCCCGAAAACATATATAATATGTTTAGGTCCATGTAGAAAATTAATCACAATTAATATTGCAAGCAATAGGCCTAATCATGTTATAGCAATTCGAATGCAAATAAAAATGCAATCAACATGCCAACATTTATCCCATGCATGAAAATGTGATGACAATGAGATGAACATTTTTTATTATAAAGTTGGATTAATTCCGATGAGCGATAATTAAATATGACAATGCAAAATATGACAAATGATGCAAATAATAGAAAAATGACATGTTAAATAATTTAAAACATGGATGAAATGATATATTAATAATCTACATATTATTCTAAGAAAATTACATGTTCCAAATATTTTAATACGATGCTCGGTTAAATATTTAGAGGCATTTGAAAATATGCATAGGCCTGGATTTCTTTTTTAAAATAAAACAGAAAAGGGGGGCGCTGGGCTGGCTCACCCTGGGCCGGCCCAACCGGAGGCAGGGGAGCAGCGCCGGCTAGGGAGCTGGGCCGGTGGAGCTGGCTGCTGGGCTGGCCCACCCGGTCGCTGAGTGGGAGCGAGCGGGAGCGCTTGCACTGCTCCTCGAGCCGGAGGCAGGAGCGCCGGCGGCAAGCGAGGCCGGAGGCGGGGGTGAGCGAGGCGGCCACGGCGAGGGGCGGTGCCGGCGGGGGAGCGCGGGATCCGGCCGGATCCGGTTGCGGCCGGCGGCAAGGAGCTCCGGTGGCGACGGGATGGCCATGGCGGCGGCTACCTGCGGAAGAGGAGGAAGCCATGGTGTGAGGGAGAGAGAGAGGAGGAGGAAGACGGAGAGGAGAGGAGAGGAGAGGGAGATCCGGCCGGCGGGAGCTGCTCCGGCGACGGCTCCGGCGAGGGGAGGAGGCTGGAGACGACGGGGAAGCACGGGAGGAGATGCGGCTGCCTGCATAGGACCTCGGGCGGAGCTCGGGAGCCACTGCGGTCGCCGGACACGTCCGGGTTGGCCGCCGGACATGTATGGTAGGTGGGAAACTGGGGGATTCTCGGCCTCTAGATCGAAATCCAAGGGCCGAAAATGGGCAGATGGATGGGGTTGCGGGATCTGGAGGAGGAGGGCTAGCAGGTGGGGTTTCTCTAGGGGTGTGTCTGCAATTTCCCATGGGGGAAACCCTAGAGAGAGTGGGAGCTCTCTCCATGGGGTTTATATAGGGAAGGCACTAGGGGCTGGGGTCGGACCTTGTCCGTCCGATCCCGATCCGATGATCAAGAACTGAGGAAGGGCTAAGTGGGCTAGCGTAGATGGGCTAGGAGGGAAGAGAGAGAGAATGGTGGCCCATGGCACAGAGGTTTCAAAACACCGACGACCGACGAACGTCCGATAAGCTACCGATAACCTCACTTCTACGGATTACCGACGGGGCATCAAACGAACTCAGAACGCGATGAAAATCGATGGGCGGTTTACCTACAATATAACAAGACCGCACGACAAGTTTCAACTCGATCCGAGAATACTTTTGCGCGCGCTTATAAAACAATTTTATTTAACGGTGTCGCGGGCGCGTGCGTGTGTGGCTGGTCTCGAGATGGGCAATGCGAAACGGAGAGAACGGCGACTACGAACGGATGCAAGGTTTTCGAAAACGGGTGACGATGCAATGCAGATGATGCGATGATGAATGCGACAACCAGAAACGAAACACATGCTGAGAACGGAAACAAATGGGGAATCTTCTGGAAGGTCGGTCTCGGGCTGTCACATTGGACTAAGCTGGAATCTGCAAGCTAACTCAGAGGAGAAGACAAGGTAATATGGCTCTTTAACGGATGAACAATAATGCATATGAGAGCCACTAATCATTTTAATCATGGTCTTCTACCTCGACCCAAAGAAAAAGAAAACTATTTACACGTGAAAGCTCCCAACAAGCAAAAGAAGAACGGAAAATTATTTTTGGGTTTTCTTTTTAATGACTACTAAGCACGCAAGAATATAAAGCTATAACTAATTTTTTTTGTTTTTTCTCATTTTTAATTTTTGGGATTTTTCTCAAGTTAAACAAGCACACAAGAAGAATGCGAGAAAAGAAAATAAACTAGCATGGATGATATAATGAAAAAGTGTGAACACCGACTATCAAAGTGAATGTGTGAACATGAATATAAAGTCGGTGAGAAACACATACTCCCCCAAGCTTAGGCTTTTTGGTGTCCTTAAATTTTGCTTGGGATGACTTGGGCATCCCCAAGCTTAGGCTCTTGCCACTCTTTATTCCATTGTCCATAAGAACATCACCCAAATCTTGAAAACATTACAACACAAAACTTAAACAGAAACTCGTGATAGCATTACCATAAGAAAACAAACCACCAACTTTTTAGGTACTGTAGTAAACTTTAATTTCCATTTAGATTGATGTTATATTACTGTATCCTCACTTTTCCATGGCTTTTACCCCCCGATACTACCCATAGTTTCATCAAAATAAGCAATCAACACAACAAAAACAGAATATGTCAAAAACAGAACAGTCTGTAGCAATCTGTATATTCCGTATACCTATGCTAAATCAAAAATTCTTAAAAAATTATGACAATTAGGGAAATTTGCATATCAACCAGCAGCAAAAAATCAACTCAAAACCTCTTCCTGAATAGGAATGAAAAATAATTTTGTGAGCACAAAGTTTCTGTCTTTTTCCAGCATGATTAAACAACTATCACCAAAACTAATCATAAAGGTTCAACTTGGCACAAACACTAATTAAAACATAAAAAACACAATCATAACAGAATCATGATGGTGTTGACTCAACAAAACAAAAAGTAAAAAGTTGGGAACAGAAGATTGTGACTTCTAGATTCATCCATCTCATGGTCATCAAAAGAAATCCATCAATGAGGTTGATCAAGTCTCCTTGACAAACTTTTTCCGAATCACATGAAACCGGAGAACTTTCGAAAAATCACTAAGTTCCCTCAATGGGGATATGCATATCCCCAACAATAAGTATATCATATCTCATCTTCACAGTAGGTACAAGGAATTCAAAGCTTCCAATAATAATAGATGAAGATTTTTCAATAGAATTTATGCAATGAGTCCGATATTGTTTATTCAGAAAGTTCACCGTGTGTTCATTACCATTGACATGGAAAGTGACATTTCCTTTGTTGCAATCAATAACAGCCCCTGCAGTGTTGAAAAAGGGTCTTCCAAGGATGATTGCCATGGCATCATCCTCGGGAATATGAAGAATAACAAAGTCTGTTAAGATAGTAACGTTTGCAACTACAACAGGCACATCCTCGCAAATGCCGATAGGTAAAGCAGTTGATATATCGGCCATTTGCAAAGAAATTTCAGAAGGTGTTAACTTATCCAATTCAAGTCTACGATATAAAGAGAGAGGCATAACACTAACACCGGCTCCAAGATCACATAAAGCAGTTCTAACATAATTTCCTTTAATGGAGCAAGGTATAGTGGGTACTCCAGGATCACCTAGTTTCTTAGGAATCCCACCCTTAAAATTATATTTAGCAAGCATGGTGGAAATCTTAACATCAGGTATCTTTCTTTTATTTGTCACAATATCCTTCATGTATTTAGCATAAGGAGACATTTTAAGCATATCAGTCAAACGCATTTGCAAAAAGATAGGTCTAATCATTTCAACAAAGCGCTCAAAATCCTCATCATCTTTTTTCTTGGATGGCTTGGGAGGAAAGGGCATGGGATTCTGAACCCAAGGTTCTCTCTCTTTACCGTGCTTCCTAGCAATAAAATCACTCTTATCATATATTTTGTTCCTAGGTTGTGGATTATCAGGTTCAACAGCAGGTTCAATCTCCACATCATTATCATTACTAGGTTGAGCATCAATATGAACATCATTATCAATATTATCACTAGGCTCATGTTCATCACCAGATTGTGTCTCAGCATCAGAAATAGATATATCATTTGAATTCTCAGGTGTAACAGCAAAAGGTTTACTATCATGCAAGTTCGTATCATCTTTCTTTTTCTTCCTATTACCAGGATAACTAGGCGCATCTATATTAATTCCTTGAGAATCTTGCTCAATTCACTTAGGATGTCCCTCAGGATACAAAGGTTTCTGAGTCATTCTACCACCTCGAGTAACAACTCTAACAGAATTTTCATTCAATTCATTAAGCAATTCATTTTGAGCCTTAAGTACTTGCTCTACTTGAGTAGTGACCATAGAAGCATGTTTACTAATAAGCTCAAGAACATTAACATTTCTATCCACACAAACACTTATGTGATTAATCATACGAGCATTTTGTTCAAGTTGTCTGCTAACATAATCATTAAAACTTTGTTATTTGGCAACAAAATTATCAAATTCATCTAAGCATAAGCTAGCAGGTTTATCATAAGGAATGCCACTCTCATTGAATCTACGAAGAGAATTTACCTCTACTACCTGTGTCGGGTTATCAAGACCATGTATCTTTTCTACCTTTGTTGGGTTATCAAGACCATGTATTTCTTCAATAGGTGGTAGGTTCTTAACATCTTCAGATTTAATACCTTTCTCTCGCATAGATTTCTTTGCTTCTTGCATATCTTCAGGACTGAGGAATAGAATACCTGTTTTCTTTGGAGTTGGCTTTGTAGGTGGTTCGGGAATAGTCCAAGCATTATCATTGCTCAAGATATTATTCAATAGAATTTCAGCTTGTTCCATAGTTCATTCCCTGAAAACTCAACCAGCACAACTATCTAGGTGGTCCCTAGAAGCATTGGTCAGTCCATTATAAAAGCTATCAAGTATTTCATTTTTCTTGAGAGGGTGATAAGGCAAAGCATTAAGTAACTGGACAAGCCTCCCCCAAGCTTGTGGGAGACTCTCTTATTCAATTTGCACAAAGTTATATATATCCTGCAAGGCAACTTGTTTCTTATGGGCAGAAAAATATTTCTCAGACAAGTAGTAAATCATATCCTGGGGACTACGCACACAACCAGGAGCAAGAGAAGTAAACCAAGTTTTAGCATCACCCTTTAGTGAGAAAGGAAACAACTTAAGGATATAATAATGGCAAATTATTTCCTCATTAGTGAATAGGGCGACAATATCATTCAGCTTAGTAAGATGTGCTACAATAGTTTTAGATTCATAACCATGGAAAGGATCAGATTCAACCAAAGTGATTAACTCAGGATCGACAGAGAACTCATAATCCTTATCAGTAATAAAGATAGGTGAAGTAGCAAACTTAGGATCATATTTCATTCTAGCATTCAGAGATTTTTCTTTCCACTTGCATAACAATTTCTCAAGATCATAGCTATCCTTACAAGCAAGAAATTCTTCAGCTACCTCTCCTTCCATAACATAACCCTTAGGTATATTAGGCAATTCATATTTAGGAGGGCTTGGTCTAACAGGTGTAACAGCAGGTTCTGTTTCAATAGTTTCATCAGTTTCATAAGTATCATTTTATTCAGTAGTAACTCTAGCAACTTGTGCATCAAGAAATTGACCAAGTGGCATATCCTTATAAAGCAAAGCATCATCATAATTATCATGTATAGCAGAAGTAGCATCATCAAGCACAGGCGACATATCAGAATTAATAGCAGGTGGCGGTGTCGCAAATTTACTCATAACAGAAGGTTAATCAAGTGTAGAGCTAGATGGCAGTTCCTTATCTGTTCTCGTAGTTGAGGGCAGAACTTTAGTTTTTGGATCTCGCAAACTCTTCATAGTGATCAATAGATATAAATCCCAAGTGACTCAGAGAATAGAGCTATGCTCCCCGGCAACGACGCCAGAAAAAGTTCTTGATAACCCACAAGTATTGGGGATCGCAACAGTTTTCGAGGGTAAAGTATTCAACCCAAATTAATTGATTCGACACAAGGGGAGCTAAAGAATATTGTCGAGTATTAGCAGTTGAGTTATCAATTCAAACACCCTGAAAGATCTAGTATCTGTAGCAAAGTTTTAGTAGCAAAGTAATATGATAGTGACAGTAGTAGCGGTGACAGTAGCAGTAGTGATTGGTATAGCAAGTGTGATAGCAGTAGCGGAAAAGTAACTAAGCAAGAACCAGTATAGGAAAAGCTCGTAGGCATTGGATCAGTGATGGTTGATTATGCCAGATGATATTCATCATGTAATGGTTATAACATAGGGTAATATGTAACTAGCTCCAGTTCATCAATGTAATGTAGGCATGTATTCCGTATATAGTCATACGTGCTTAGGGAAAAGAACTTGCATGACATCTTTTGTCCATCCCTTCCGTGGCAGCGGGGTCCTAATGGAAACTAAGGGATATTAAGGTCTCCTTTTAATGGAGTACCCAAACAAAGCATTAACACATGGTGAATACATGGAATCCTCATACTACGGTCATCTCCGGGAGTGGTTCCGGCTATTGTCACTCCGGGGTTGCTGGGGCATAACACATCGTAGGTGTCTACAACTTGCAAAATAGGATCAAGAACTCACATATATTGATGAAAACATAATAGGTTCAGATATTAAATCATGGCACTCAGGCCCTAGTGACAAGCATTAAGCATAGCAAAGTAGTAGCAACATCAATCTTAGAACATAGTGGATACTGGGGATCAAACCCCATCAAAATTAACTCGATTACATGATAGATCTCATCCAAATCATCACCGTACAGCAAGCCTACGATAAGATTACTCACGAACGATGAAGAGCATCATGAAATTGGCGATGGAGGATGGTTGATGATGACGATGGCTTCGATTTCCACTCTCCGGAGCCCAAAACAGACTCCAGATCTGCCCTCCGAAGGAAGAAATGTGGGGGCGGCGACTCCATATCGTAAAATGTGATTATTTCTTCTCCTTGATTTTTTCTAAGACGAATAGGGTCATATGGAACTGGAGAGGAGGTCAGAGGAGCCACGTGGGCCCCACGAGCCTGCCAGGCGCGGCCAGCGGGGCGCCTCCAGGGCTCGTGGCCCATTGGCTGCTCCTCCTCGGTTGATTCTTTCTCCGGTATTTTTTATATATTCCACAAAAAATCCTTGTCAATTTTCAGGTCATTCCGAGAACTTTTATTTCTGCACAAAAACAACACCATGGCAGTTCTGCTGAAAACATCGTCAGTCTGGGTTAGTTTCATTCAAATCATGCAAATTAGAGTTCAAAACAAGGGCAAAAGAGTTTGGAAAAGTAGATACGTTGGAGACGTATCATAAGGCTGTGATGACCATACCCTCAGGTTTTGATGATTATGATGATGAAGCTAATGATGAGGATTGGAAGAAATCATCAGACAAAGTCAGCAAAAGGCTGCTATTCCAAAAGGCAGTTCTGTTCCTCTTCTGTTGGATCCCAAGACGATCCTAAATTTCATCGACATTTGGCATGAAGACCCAAACACCCCACTTTCTTCACTAGATCTGCCTCTGGGAGTGGATCATGTCCTCACCCACTTCTTCTCTGAAGAGAAGTGGAAGAGAGAACATGCTCTTAGAGCAAGGAGGAATAGAGCTCGCAAAGAGAAGTTTCTGCAAGACAATGTGATAAACTTGACTCCAAAACAACTGGTCACAGTTCAGTCTGAGATTCGTACTCTCTTTGAGGGTCAAGAGATATATGATGCAGAATGGAAGGACACCAAGGTCAGATTCGTTAGAGCTGCTCAAGCTGCAGTGAAGGATCACAACAATAGGGTTGTAGCTCTATCGCAACCACCAAATCCTCAGTCTGCTGAAATTCCTCAAACTGCTGATGAAATATCTCAGCTTGATGAAACTGCTGATGAAAATGCTTCTGCACCAGAAGCAACTGCCAGTGCTCCCGAGGAAACTCAGACCACTGATGATCATGCCAGGGAAACCTCCAATGTTGTGCCTGAAGAAACTGATAGGCCAGCTGAAGATTCTGCTGCGCCTGAAGAAACTGAACCCACCAGGGTGGCAGAATCAGTCGTTCCTGAAGAAATTGTCACTGCTGAGGAAAAGACCCTCAAAAGGAAGGCATCAAATTCTTAAGCATCAACTTTGAAGAAGTTGAAGACTATGCAGGTTCTTCAACTGGGCCAATTGATGCAACACCAATTTCCTTAGCACCTGCCTACGCAATTGTGCCATATGTGGTGGAGTATGTCATCCCAGATAAAGAAGAAAAATCATTCTGCTGCTTCTACAAAGCAGATTGATGAAGAAATTGTTGTTGAAGACACTGCTATAACCCCCAAGGTATCATCGCCCCAGCTTCAGTTAACTGCCGAGGAAGCTGGCGTTGAAGAAATTGATGAGGAAGTTGACATTGGTGACACTACGCCAGTCATCAATGATGAATGTTGGGAATCTGCACACCCAACTTCACCAATGACTACTCCTCTGATGCTGATTCCTTAGTCACCTGCCCCGACTGAAGAAATACCCGATGAATCTGCCAATCTGCACATTCAAGTGAGTGAAGAAATTCCAGCTGCAACAGTTGAGGATCTTGATGCTCCTACCCCGGCTGAGGAACCTGTCCTCCAAATTCTTCAGTCCGAAGAAGTTCCTCCCATGCCAAAGGAGATCAAGGGATGCATCAAAACAAATCTTCAACCAAAGCCAAGAATGCCATTCAAAGGCACAGTTCGCCCCAAATTCCTCAAAAACAATTTCCTCAATGCGCACATGTTCTTCACTGGTCCAAACCCATATGACTCGGCTAGGGCTGGACGCAACAGATTCTGGACTGCGACACAACTCAACTACTATGCATCAGTTTTGTATGAGAAGAAGAAAGTCTTCGAGCACCATCAAATTCCTCATGCTGACATGGAAACTCTTCCATCGTTCACACCGGTCCTCCAGGTTCTTCATGATGCAGGGATTCTTCCATTCTATGTCGACATCTGCGACTGGAATGAAGAAATCATTCTTCAGTTCTATGCCACATTGCATATCAGCGGAAATACTTCTAAAATCAACTCTTGGATATTGGACAGGAACGACACACTTCACTGCTCAAGCCTCCGAACTGCTTCAGTGTGTCCCAGTCCCAATTCCCTCAGAGGAAGCCCGCAAACTGTTTGATGAACCTGCTCTTCCCAATCAGCTGATTCAAGTGTTTATGAAGACATTGCCTCCTGGAAAGCCTCAATGCACAATTTTCTTGGTGAAGGATCTGCTATATGTGCCCAGGACTGTCTATCGCATTCTGACAAGAAGGGTCACAATTCTGAAGAAGAAGAAGTTGAAGGAATCATGAAGAATATGCTCTTCAATGTCATACATGGTATCCCCATAAACTTGCCTGATTACTTCATGAGGACTTTGGCCAGTGCTCCTATAGCTCCATTTGAACAGAAGCCCTATGCGCCATGGATCATGAAATTCATCAGGGCAAAGTCCTCAGTTCCCTTCAAAGCTGATTTTCAGAACCACTTTGGCTTCCTGCCTCACATTGAAGTCATCAAGAGCACAATAGCATTAGTTGAAGGGAAAGGCAAGTCTGTTATTGATGAAGGAACTCGTCCACTGGACGGACAGTTTCACAAAGCTACCTCCTTCTCTACAAATGATGACACTGCCACTCAAGACTCCGATGCAAAGGCCTCAGCTCACAAACATCAAGAGTCTGCCCCTCGTGTGATGAATGATCGCGAACTTCTAGTAAGTCTTCATCAAAAGGTTGATCGCAATCACAAGTGGGTAAAGCGTCAACTTGGATACATTGTGCAGAACATGACTGTGATGTAGAATACCGTGAAGAGGAACCACTACTATGCACATGAAAACCTGAACCTGCTCTTGGGTTTTACTATCTCACATCATGTCTTCTGAAGAACTTGATGAACTGGCTTTCGAGGAACATCCTGACTGGGCTCGTCGTCCTCAAAAGAAATTCAAGAAAGTTCAAGTTCCTCTGATGGTCAGAAGTTCATTTTCTTCATCTCAAGAGCGCGATGACACTGAAGACATTGAAGACACTGCCGCAGGCCCTGCATCGACAACCGACCCTGACAACGCTGGCGCTCCTTCCTCAACAACACGTTGAAGTTCTTCAAAGGGGTGTTAGTCCTTATTTTTCCTTCCCTTTTGGTCTTTGATGAGAAAGGGGGAGAAAATTTGAGTTAGTCTTCAAGCAGGTCTTTATATATGGGCTATTTTTGTTTAAGTTACAACTCTCGCTCTTCTGAAACTTTTGATGGATGAGTTGTAAACTTAAGTCCAATGGTGGTCTGACACTTTTGAACTATGTCCTCGCATGTTTATTTCCTCAAGTACCTTAATGCATACATGCTGAATTTCGTCAGACACCATTTTACTCACGCATTTCAAATTCTTCATATGATATGTTCAAATGCATGTATGAATTACAAGATTAGGGGGAGTTCTCCATATTTTAAACTGCCATGTGCATTTGCAGTCCAAAGCAAATTCCTCAAATATGCACATCTTCAGGGGGGAGTTCTTCTATATCTTGCAATCAAATTCCTCAAACTCTATACCTTCACTTCATATGTTTATCCCCGTTGAAAACTTAACCTATTTGTCATCAATCACCAAAAAGGGGGAGATTGTTAGTGCATCTAGTGCCTCTTAGTGATTTTGGTGTATTGAAGACTTATAGGTTAAGGTACTAATGTGTTTGCGAGTGTACACAGGCTCTATAAGTCGACGAGGAGTTTGATATATTCGGAGATTATCGACCCCTAAAAATGTATGTCTTCAACTGAAGACTTTGCTGAAGACTCTCTGAAGACTTTGGTGAAAACTTTGTTAAGACTTTGAAAATGAACAAGTTGGTGTGACCTTGAAGATATGAACGAGGATTATGAAGCGTGAAGACTTTTGTTTGAGTCATAGAAAACACCGTACTGTTAAAGGGGGACGAGGTAATACAAAGGAAAATTTCAAACCGATGCTCAACTCCAAAATCCTCAACCTATACAATCCTTCGAGTGAAGCCTTTGGAAATCTCTTTCGGTTCAGTCAAGTTCTTCAATGACAGAGACGAAGTTCTTCAGTGACAGAGACGAAGTTCTTCTGGTCTCTGAGGAAATTGAACTGACTGAGGAGTTAGGATTTCGCCATTGCGAATTGCCTACAAGTGAGGGACATGATATGTCTGAGGACTTTCATAGTTCGAAAATCCAACCATTGTTGTGCTTAGCGCCAGCTGTCCCCAATCAAAAATATCCACATAACGGTCATATCATTGGGGGCATTTATGTCATATCATGTCAAGTTGCACCCTGGCTATAAATAGCCGACCCCCCACAACCACTAGCTAGTTGGCTACTCCGAGAGAGAACTGACACTTGTCATTTGAGAGCAACCCATCCTCCGAGGACTTTGAGAGAAAATCATCAGTGAGGAAAAACCCACAACCAAACCACCAAAACCCATAGTGATTGAGCATCACTGAAGAAATTCCTGTGTGGAACCGACGCTTGTTAACTTTGAGGACTGTGCATCCTCGAGACGGTTAGGCGTCATGGTATAGTGCTCCTGCAATCAACTGGGGATCATGAAGTGACCTTGGTCTAGTGCATCCAGCGGTAAATTGTGGATCGCCGGGTGACCAGTTTGTGAGAGTTTTGGAAGTCTACCCTGAAGACTTACCACGATTGTTGGGCGAGGACTGTCTGACCTTAGCTCAAGGAGAATACGGTAAGGTCTGTGTGTCCTGGGATTGTGTGTCCTCTGGTTTAAATACCAGGCTGCTCCAAACAAGACGTATGACTGTCACATCAGTTGGAACCGGATCATCAAACCATTGTCTTCATCGAGCTACCTGGTTCTATTTCCTCAACCTCCTTATTCCTCATAAACCTATTGATGAAATTGATTGTTACTGTTTGAAGAATTTGTTTGAAGACTTTCACAAATTCCTCATCCCAAATTCTTCAAGTTACCTTGTTCATCACTGCTTATCCTGTATCACGCTACTCAATGTTTGTGCATGTTTCATTTCATCATGAAGACTATGCTGTTACTATGTTCCTCATGTACTCGAGTACTTAATCTGCTGCTAGTTATTCATCACATTTCAAATTCGTCAAAGTTGAAATTCCTCAAGTGATGAATTTGTAAAAATCTCCTATTCACCCCCCCCCCCTCTAGTCGATATAACACACTTTCACATACCCATCTCTAGCCAGCCTGGTTCTTCATATGCAGCCTCATATACAACAGATGCAACCTATTTGGTTGTCTACATCGCATGAAGGGGCACTGACCCCCTGCTGTTTCGGTTGTCGTTTTTGTGCTTAGGGTGTGAGCAGATGCAAACTTCAGCTGTTTGGTTGCAAACAACGTTTGTGTTCTGCTCACCCCATTCAAATGTGGTATCCTGACCACCATATGATCAGCACAAAGCAAGCAACAAGAATCACATCAAACTACTTAGATTATCAGCAAACAACTTAGATTAAACAAAGCAAGCAACGAAAATGACAGCAACAGCAAACTTAGATTAATAGCAGGGGCATCCTCCTTCCCTGCTCGACGCCAGGGTGCCGCTCCTGGCTAAAATATTAACAAGTTCACAACACAAGTACCATAAGTTCTAGCCAGACAACATAACAAGTTCAACACTAACACGTAAGTTAACTACATTGCATGCTCAATGTTACCAACGCAGCTGTGCTTGCTGCAACGAAACCTGCACATGATCGAGGAGTCATGGTTGTAGGTTTGGACCTTCAGGCCTAGTCCTGAGATGTGCAGAACGAGGAGGTCGCCGGGGACGATCCGGTGGTGGCGGCAGAAGTAGTTCCAGCCCCGGCCAAGCACCATGTGCCCATCGAAGTTCTGGACCTGCACCCAGAACTCGCACCACTTGTTGGCCGAGAGCCTGACCACATGCGAGAGCCGCCTAATGATCAGCCACTCGTTCATCACCTCCACGAACTTGCGAGGGATGATGAGCATGGCGAGGTCTTCGACGTCCTTGATCTGCTGGTAGAAGCGCAACACCTCCTGGGCCCCCTCCTCGTGGCTAGTCATCCAAGATCGTCCCCTTGAACAAGGAGGCTCATGAAGGCGACCGTGCCAGGCAGGTCCACCCTCTTGAGCCACCCGTTCGTGGGGATGGGATCCTCGGCGCCCTTAGTTCCGACCACCACCTGAGCTCCTCCTCCCTCCACGTCCCAGTCACTCTTCGATATCTTGTCAGGTGAGAGGACAAATATTAGAGGTGCTTGCAAAATGAACAACCACTGATTAGTGGCATTAGCTCTTCTGCAAATGCCACTGATCAGTTGCACAAGCACTATAGCAAATGGCACTGATCAGTGGCATTAGCTCTTCTGCAAATGTCATCGATCAGTTGCACTAGCACTACAACAAATGACATTCATCTGTGGCATTAGCTCTTCTGCAAATGCCACTGATCAGTTGCACTAGCACTACAACAAATGGCACGGATCAATGGCATTAGCTCTTCTACAAATGCCACTGATCAGTTGCACTAGCACTACAGCAAATGGCACTGATCAGAGACATTTACCAAGAGCAAATGCCACTGATCAATGCACAAACTCTTTGCCAAATACCACTTATCAATGGCACTTGCTCTTGAGCAAATGCCACTGATCAGTGGCATCTGGTCTTCTGCAACTGCCACTCATCAGTTCATTATCGTAAGCATGGAAACATCTAAAAATAGCACCCATGTGCACCCATGCACATTTGGCAGCATCCTAAAATGGTCCTACTACATGCACGTATAACAATCTAGGGCACGCAACACAAATCCCAGCTTGAACATGAACAACAACATCACTTGAACATGAACATGCCATTTGCATGAACAAAGATTCTAGCAAGATCCTAGCAACACCAAAGCACTAGCAAAAGAACATTATCCTAGAACACACACTGCAGCAAACAAGAACAGATCGGTCTGATTCGATTCGATTGGGATCGAATCGAATCGGATCTACTCGAATCCTATCAAAGTGGTAGCACATGCCTAAGAAAGAAACCCCTAATCTACATCTACGATCAAGCATTAAGATTCTTTGATTCACCGGAGCTTGCGAAGTCGCAGCGAACCGAGGCCGGGGTGAACACCCCGGCGGGAAGGAGAGAGGTGGTGCAGCAGAGGAGGAGCCGGCCGTGGCGATGGCCGATGACATCGGCCCCGTGCTCATGGCCACGCCAGAGGTTGAGGAGGATGAGGTGCCGACAGGAGAAAACCCTTGGACGGGGGTCAAGAAAACCCCCCTATCCAATGGGGTCCCAAGAAGTAGTGGCCCCGTGGACGGCGCTGGCGCCGAGCCCAGGACCACGAGGTCTGGAACCGGCGGCGGAGCAGGAACGGTTGGCACCGCATTGGCCGGCCCTCGTGGTGGCCGGCAGCAGATGGGGGACGGCGCTCGCAGCGGCGACGCCACATCCCTACCCGAGTTCTGGACCCTGGCCACCCAGCGGTTCTGGATGCTGACGATGCGCTTGTCGACGGGGGTCAGAGGATAGCTGGCGGTGTGGGCGAGGCGGAGCCATCGGAGAAAAGGAGAGGAAGGGGCGGTGAGGCAGAGAGGTGGGAACAGTACGGGGACGGTGACAGGAGAGTGGGAGGGGAGTTATGAGACGTTCCCTCCGTCTCACGCGTTGTCTGAGGCGCGCAACCTCCTTGCCCGGATGACCGCGCCGCGTTGTGTGAGGCGTGCAACCTTCTTGTCAACCAGTGTACAGTAGCCGCGTATTGGTCCCCAACGGCCTAACCTACGGTTTGTACGTACATGGCACCCATGCATGTTGAATCCGTAGACGATCTAGCTATGCTAGCTACGTATAGCATAGACGTCGAGGTCTTCCCACCTGGCATGTGTACATACGTATGTTGCATAGGAGGGTGTGCCCGCAGCCATGGTCAAACTTGCATATGCGAATGGACACACGGAATATTCTGTGACCGGCCTGTGATCGATCGGTTGGGTCGGACCCCGGTCGACATGTCACGGCAGGAGCCTTGGAAATGCAGCAACTTTCCAGCCAGAGCCACCAATGTTTCGATCAATGATCCTTTTTGACAGAAGATCAAGTTTCTTTTCACAAAGGCAAACAGACTTTCCGCCGGGCCAGGCTAAGGCCTGCTTTAAGGTTCGTACGGACCACGAATCGCATACAGCCCAACCAACCAAACAGGCCACACACATCTCGCGTGGTTCTCGTTGGGCTGCATGTGAGGAACCAAACGCATCCTAAGAATTGTGTGTGCATGCATGTTGAAATTTGTTATGACCGGATATGTTCAGCCAAGCGCCCTAAGAGTTGTGCGTGCATGCGTGTTGAAACTAGTTACGACCGGATATGTTCAGCCAAGCGCCCTAAGAGTTGTGCGCGCATGCATGTTAAAACTAGTTACGACCGGATATGTTCAGCCAAGTTAACGAGCCTTTGACCTCTCACACGTCGCGGTCAGCTATTGAGCCATTCGATTAGGTCCTTGTACTAGACTAGATGAATCTCCAATGTTTATTTCATATCAATAAAATAATAAAATAGCGATCTAAAGATAGGCAGATAAATGGGTAGATGCATGCATCTGGCTTAGGAATACAATGCCACGGATGAATGCAGATTTGGCTTAGGAATGCAACAGCCTGGAAGTGGTACGGAGTACACTGGGTGAACCTGTAGGCAATGCATGTGGCTGTACTGAAATGTGCAGTGGCTGCATGAACTGTGGTTTGGCAAAAGGCTAAAGTTGTCGTTTCTTAAAGTTTGGGGATGTGATGCTTATGTCAAAAAGCTTCAGCCTGATAAGCTGGAACCCAAAGCGGAGAAATGCGTCTTCATAGGATACCCGAAAGAGACAGTCGGGTATACCTTCTATCTTAGATCCGAAGGCAAAGTGTTTGTCGCTAAGAACGGAACATTTCTTGAGAAAGAGTTTCTCTCGAAAGAATTGAGTGGGAGGAAAATAGAGCTTGATGAAGTTATTGAACCTTTACTTCAACCAGAAAGTAGCGCAATGCAGAAAGATGTTTCTGTGGAACCTACGACGGTAGAAGAGGAAGTTAATGATGATGATCATGAAGCTTCGGTTCAAGCTGCTATTGAACCTCGTAGGTCGACAAGGACGTGTACCACTCCTGAGTGGTACGGCAACCCTGTCTTGGAGGTCATGTTGTTAGACAACAATGAACCTACGAGCTATGGAGGAGCAGTGATGGGCCTGGATTCCGAGAAATGGTTAGAGGCCATGAAATCCGAGATGGGATCCATGTATGAAAACAAAGTATGGACTTTGGAAGTACTACCTGAAGGGCAAAAGGCCATTCAGAACAAATGGATCTATAAGAAGAAGACAGACGTGGACAATAATGTCACCGTCTATAAAGCTCGACTTGTGGGAAATGGTTTTTCACAAGTTCAAGGAGTTGACTACGATGAGACTTTCTCACCCGTAGCGATGCTTAAGTCTGTCAGAATCATGTTGGCAATAGCTGCTTATTTCGACTATGAAATTTGGCAGATGGATGTCAAAACGGCGTTCCTCAACGGTTTCCTTGAGGAAGAGTTTTATATGATGCAACCCGAAGGTTTTGTCGATCCAGAGAATGCTGACAAAGTTTGCAAACTCCAGCGATCCATTTATGGACTGGTGCAAGCATCTCGGAGTTGGAATAAGCGCTTTGATGAGGTGATCAAAGCGTTTGGGTTTATACAAGTTTATGGAGAAGCTTGTATTTACAAGAAAGTGAGTGGGAACTCTATAGCGTTTCTAGTGTTATATGTGGATGACATATTGCTGATTGGAAACAATATAGAAATGCTGGAAAGCGTGAAGGAATATTTGAATAAGAGTTTTTCAATGAAGGACCTAGGAGAAGCTGCTTTCATATTAGGCATTAAGATCTATAGAGATAGATCGAGACGCTTAATAGCACTTTCACAGAGCACATACCTTGATAAAGTTTTGAAGAAGTTCAAAATGGAGCAGTCCAAGAAAGGGTTCTTGCCTGTGTTACAAGGTGTGAAGTTGAGTAAGACTCAATGCCCGGTGACTGCAGAAGATAAAGAAAAGATGAGCGTCATCCCCTATGCTTCAGCCATAGGCTCTATCATGTATGCAATGTTGTGCACAAGACCCGTTGCCAGCCTTGCCATAAGTATGGCCGGAAGGTTTCAAAGTGATCCTGGAGTGGAGCACTGGCAAGCGGTCAAGAATATCCTTAAGTACCTTAACAGGACTAAGGACATGTTTCTCGTTTATGGAGGTAATGAAGAGCTCGTCGTAAAGGGTTACGTCGATGCAAGCTTTGACACTGATCCGGATGATTCTAAATCGCAAACCGGATACGTATTTATTCTCAACGGGGGAGCAGTAAGCTGGTGCAATTCCAAGCAAAGCGTGGTAGTTGATTCTACGTGCGAAGCGGAGTACATCGCAGCCTCGGAGGCAGCGAAGGAAGGTGTCTGGATGAAGCAGTTCATGACAGATCTTGGAGTAGTGCCTAGTGCACTGAATCCAATAAACCTGTTCTGTGACAACACTGGTGCCATCTCTCTAGCCAAGGAACCAAGGTTTCACAAGAGGACCAGACACATAAAGCGACGCTTCAACTCCATCCAGTTCTACATCGAGGAGAAGGACATAAATATTTGCAAAGTGCACACGAATCTGAATGTTGCAGACCCGTTGACTAAACCTCTTCCAAGGGCTAAACATGATCAACACCAGAACTGTATGGGTGTTCGATTTATTACCTTGTAAATCACATAGTGATGTGAACTAGATTATTGACTCTAGTGCAAGTGGGATACTGTTGGAAATATGCCCTAGAGGCAATAAATAAAGTGTTTATTATTATATTTCCTTGTTCATGATAATCGCTTATTATCCATGCTATAATTGCATTGATTGGAAACACATTGCATGTGTGGGTAAATAGACAACACTGTGTCCCCAGTATGCCTCTAGTGAACTAGCTCGTTGATCAAAGATGGTCAGGGTTTCCTAGCCATTGACATGTGATGTCATTTGATGACGGGATCACATCATTAGGAGAATGATGTGATGGACAAGACCCAAACTACAAACGTAGCATATGATCGTGTCAGTTTATTGCTACTGTTTCCCGCATGTCAAAGTATATGTTCCTATGACCATGAGATCATGCAACTCACTGATATTGGAGGAGTGCCTTGTGTGTATCAAACGTCACAACGTAACTGGGTGACTATAAAGGTGCTCTACAGGTATCTCCGATGGTGTCTGTTGAGTTGGCACGGATCGAGACTGGGATTTGTTACTCCGTGTGACAGAGAGGTATCTCAGGGCCCACTCGGTAATACAACATCACAATAAGCCTTGCAAGCAATGTGACTAATTGTTAGTTGTGGGATCTTGTATTACGAAACGAGTAAAGAGACTTGCCGGTAACGAGGTTGAACTAGGTATGGAGATACCGACGATCGAATCTCGGGCAAGTAACATACCGAAGAACAAAGGGAACGTTATACGGGATTAACTGAATCCTTGACATAGAGGTTCGACCGATAAAGATCTTCGTTGAATATGTAGGAACCAATGTGGACGTCCAGGTCCCGCCATTGGTTATTGACCGTAGAGGTGTCTCGGTCATGTCTACATAGTTCTTGAACCCGCAGGGTCTGCACACTTAAGGTTCGGTGACATTTCGGTAGTGTAGAGTTATGTATGGTGGTGACCGAAGGTTTTTCGGAGTCCCAGATGAGATACTGGACGTCACGAGGAGCTCCGAAATGGTCCGGAGGTAAAGATTCATATATAGGAAGTCCCAGTTTGGTCGCCGGAAAAATTTCGGGCTCATCGGTAGTGTACCGGGAGTGCCAGTAGTGTACCGGGAGACCTTCGGGAGGGGTATTTCGACCCCAGAGGGTCCATGGGCTGTGGAGAGTAATAACCAGCCCTTAGTGGGCTGGAGGAACAGACACAATAAGGCCCATGGCGCAGGAGGCAAAAGTCCTAAAGGAAAAAGGTGAAAAAAAGGCAAAAAGGAAGAGTCCTACTCCTACTAGGAGTGGAGGAGGAGTAGGACTCCTCCCCCTCTAGCCGGCCGAATCCTAGAGGCCCTTGGACTTGCGCCAAGGGCTGCCTCTCCCTCCCTCCTTTATATACTGGTGGATTGGGGCTGTTTACACACAGTTTACGACCACGTGCTACCCGTCCCACCGATACTCCTCTAGATCGGTTTTCTGCAGTGCATAGGCGAAGCCCTGCCGGAACCACTCCACCACCATCGCCGGAGCGCCGTCACGCTGCTGGTGAACTCTTCGTCCTCTCTGCCTCCTCTTGCTGGATCAAGACGGTGGATATCGTCATCAAGTTGCACATGTGCTGAACGCGGAGGTGCCGTCCGTTCGGTACTAGATCAGAAGGATCGTGATCAAGGCCACTGGACGTTCGTGATCGGATCGCGGGACGGATCGTGACGAGATCGCGGGACGGTTCATGATTGGTTCGCGGGACGGTTCGTGATTAGATCGCGGGACGCTCGGCGATTTGAATCGCGAAGAAGTTCGACTACACCAACCGCGTTTCTTAACGCTTCCCGCTTAGCGATCTACAAGGGTACGTAGATCCACTCTCCCTCTCGTAGATGCTCATCACCATGGATAGGTTTGCGTGTGCGTAGGAAATTTTTTGTTTCCCATGCGACGTTCCCCAACAGTTTATTGACACCATGTGACATGGCGTAGACCGCGGTGGAGAAATTCATGGTGACTGAGATCGGGGGATCAATAGGTGGAGGAGGCCTTCGAGACGATGGAGTCAGCCATGTGTTTGATGATTTTTAGAACCAGCAGTGGCAAGTGGTGCCGAATTGTGACTTTCAGGATAAAAACCTAAGATCTGGCCTTCATTGGTTGTGCTGGCAATTGCTTTAGGTTGAAACCCTAAAATCTTGGATTGAACGACGACAACGCTTGTGTATTGTTTCCTTTCTAAGGACGTTGCTTTTGGAGACCTTTTAATGTTTTTCTGGTGTTCTCTTTGATCATGGTTTGTGTGGTGTTGCTTCGAGGAGTTGATCCCGATGGTGAGGTCATTATTTTGTTTATTTTTTGTTTTCTTGGCTGTATACATTCTAGATGTCTTTGAGACATCTTGTTGGTGCAAAGATGGATGTAATTAATATCTTCACTTGTATTACCATAAAAAAGAGACACTTGGTAGAAGTATGCTTGCGGCCAGTAAGGGCGTGTTTCGTCACTTTCAGCTATATTACCTGCGTTGCATACCCATCTCCAGCCAGCCTGGTTCTTCATATGCAGCCTCATATGCAGCAGATGCAACCTGTTTGGTTGCCTGCATTGCATGAAGGGGCACTTATCCCCTTCTGTTTGGTTGTCGTTTTTGTGCTTAGGGTGTGAGCAGATGCAAACTTCAGCTGTTTGGTTGCAAACAACGTTTGTGTTATGCTCACCCCATTCAAATGTGGTATCCTTACCACCACATGATCAACACAAATCAAGCAACGAGAATCACATGAAACTACTTAGATTATCAGCAAACAACTTAGATTAAACAAAGCAAGCAACGGAAATGACAACAACAACAAACTTAGATTAACAGCAGGGGCATCTTCCTTCCCTGCTCGACGCCAGGGTGCCGCTCCTGGCCAAAATATTAACAAGTTCACAACACTAGTACCATAAGTTCTAGCCATACAACATAACAAGTTCAACACTAACACCTAAGTTAACTACTTTGCATCGCAGCACCGATGCCAGGTCCCTGCCCGAGTTCTAGACCCCAGCCACCCAACGGTTCTGGATCCTGACGATGCGCTTGTCGACGGGGGTCAGAGGACGGCACAGCGGTATGGGCAAGGCGGAGCCATCGGAGGAAAGGAGAGGGAGGGGCGGTGAGGCAGAGAGGTGGGAACAGTACGGGGACGTCGACAGGAGAGTGGGATGGGAGTTATGAGACGTTCCCTCCGTCTCCCGCGTTGTCTGAGGCGTGCAACCTCCTCGCACGGGTGACCGCGCCGAGCCAGGCTCGCAAGAAAATGCCGATTCGGCAGTTTTCGCCGGGCCAGGCTAAGGCCTGCTTTAAGGTTCGTGCGGACCACGAATCGCATACAGCCCAGCCAACCAAACAGGCCACGCACATCCCGCGTGGTCCTCGTTGGGCTGCATGCGAGGAACCAAACGCGCCCTAAGAATTGTGTGTGCATGCATTTTGGAATTTGTTATGACCGGATATGTTCAGCCAAGCGCCCTAAGAGTTGTGCGTGCATGCATGTTGAAACTAGTTACGACCGGATATGTTCAGCCAAGCGCCCTAAGAGTTGTGCGCGCATGCATGTTGAAACTAGTTACGACCGGATATGTTCAGCCAAGTTAACGAGCCTTGACCTCTCACACGTCGCGGTCAGCTATTGAGCCATTCGATTAGGTCCTTGTACTAGACTAGATGAATCTCCAATGTTTATTTCATATCAATAAAATAATAAAATAACGATCTAAAGATAGGCAGATAAATGGGTAGATGCATGCATCTGGCTTAGGAATACAATGCCACGGATGAATGCAGATTTGGCTTAGGAATGCAACAGCCTGGAAGTGGTACGGAGTACGCTGGATGAACCTGTAGCAAATGCATGTGGCTGCACTCAGGGGCGGAGCTGGGCCCCGGGCACCCAGGGCCCAGCCCCGGGGCGTGGCAAATTAAACAGGCTATAATTATATAGGTTTTTTTGCAGGCCTAGGGCGTAAACCAGTGAAAGAAGGAAAGCCCAAAGTATTAATGGGTTGTCTGTGAAACGGACACACGAACGAGGCAAGACCACCCCACGATCTACTAGCACGCACGATAGGAACGCAGCGCTGTTGCTGAAAAAAAGGAGATGTAGCGCTCACGGGGCCGCCGCCATCGTTCGTCGGGGCGCACCATCCCTGTTGACTGCTTCACTACCGGGCTGCAGCGCCTTGTATTTTCCTTTGATTCTCTCGCTGTTTCCTCACAATGCTTTTCACGTGTACCATGTTCTGCCAGTATCAATGTATAAACTACTCCGAACTGAAATTTAATTGAAATAGTGTGTGTATGCTAATTTCATCTCATATTGTAGAAATGAAGATGAAGAGATTTTTTTTTCATTGGTCTAGGGTATATCGCTTTCAGTCAGATAGATCTTGTAAAGGGCTTTTACCTCATCGAAGCGGCAAGTTTTTAGATTTGTATCAATGTTAATTCTTTCACTTAATGTTTATTCCTTTTCTTATGAAATTTTGTTTTTGATGTCTTGAAGGTGTGGGCTCTTCTTCCACCATTGAGGAGGTTATGTGTGGCACGGATGAAGCAGACAATTGATTTGGTACATTATTTAATATGTCATGTTCTTTGTAGTTTTTGTCATATTTTTATCTATTTTGTTTTATAGTTAAGCATTGAGTTTAAATTCTATTATTTCTTGCAATTAAGTCATATTCTGTATGAGTTATGTTTTGAAGTAACTAAAAGCTTTACGGACGTTACATTTTTCCCTCGCGGCAAAAAAGATTTAGGCCCGGGGCTTGTTCCAATCCTGGCTCCGCCACTGGCTGTACTGAAATGTGCAGCGGCTGCATGAATGGTGCTGCACACCACTCCATTCCACTATCACAAGTGGCCGATCAATGCAAGGAAATTTCCGAGGAGCTTCTTCCTCTGATCTTTTGGGTGTGAGATGGAAAGAACTCGCGGTGGCAGTTTCCAAAGGAGCTTCTTCTGTGCTGTTCGGTGTGAGATGGAACGAATACAATGTACCATGCAGCAGCGCCACCTTTGCTAGTGGAGTTAGTCAACAGCACATAAGAGCATTCATCTTCAGATTTATGTTTGACTTACCTGATATACATATCCATCATTTAGGAATACATGACCTGATGGATGCAGGCTTGGCCTGGGAACGCAATGTCCTGAAAGATGCTAAATTTCAGGATAAGAAGAGGTGGCAGCCAGCGGCCACTAGTTGGACACAAGTGATCCACTAGTGGCACTTGTAGGTTGAAACCGTTAATTGGCACGACACGGCCAGTCGCAGTAATCGGCCAGCCCGGAATACTATTTTGAGGTTCTCATCGTGCTTGGAAACAAAGGCCGGGTTTAAACACTAGTTGTACACGAGGTAGGTTGTCTGACGTGAACCAACGTGTCGATGTCAATGATTCATGAAGGTGAGGCTATGTCAACGAGGTAGGTTGTCTGACGTGAACCAACGTGTCGATGTCAGTGATTCATGAAGGTGAGGCTATCTCAACGAGGTAGGTTGTCTGACGTGAACCAACGTGCCGAAGGATTCTCGGGTGAAACGTGGAAAGACAACAAAAAAACGAGGAATAGACAACCAAAGAAACTTCCGGGCACGACCTAGGAGTTCATTACAAAATACAACCGCATTTAGGGGTTGAGTTTCAAAAACACTATTTGTTTTTCTTTTTCCAAAAATGAAAACACTCGTACAACGCAATACATTTTTCAAATCACAGGGATCGATCATGATAGCGGTTGGATGACGGATGCAGCTGTCCTGATCCCGAGCTCATGTGAGCTTGGGTGAACAGTAAAATTGAAACAAATAGTAAAAAAATTCAAAAAATTCTGAATTTTTTTGTGAGAAATATTGATATTTTTCCCACATGCTTGCAAAATTTCATCATTAGATGATATTCGTGGAAAATGTGGCAAAAAAAAACGATGTTCCAAAAAGTCTGTTTTTTGTAGCATGTTGGAGCATCGATTTTGTCTTTTTGCTGCATTTTCCACGAAAGTGATATAGTGATGAAAATTTGCACGTATATGGGAAAAACATCAATGATTCTCACAAACAAAATTCAGAATTTTTTCAAAATAATTTACTATTTTTTTGATTTAGCTGTTCACCCGAGCTCACATGAGCTCGGGATCAGAAGAGCACTTTCATTGGATGACGTCTTTTAGAACCAACTTAACCATGACACATTTATGTAGTTACACCAAATCGTTTAAGTTGGGATAACGGCCCACCCAGCCGGCCGCGTCAGCCATGCCTGCGGCGCCCCGTCTTCGCCGGCCGTGCCCCGCTCTTTTGTCAGCCGCATTGGCGGAGACGTGCCCCATTGCCGGCCGTGCCGTGAGGATTCCGGCGGTTAGGTTAAGGTCATGGGAGGCCACAGGGAGGTCGAGCACGTTTAATTCAAACTGGCGATGATGGATTCCGACGTCCAATGGCCTTTTTCGATGTATGGTGATGAATCTAGATAGTTTCCTACTTTTTTTTCTAATGCTTTGGTACACCATGAAGATCAATGGAACCGTCACACAATGTGAATAGCGAGTAGCAAACGCTCGTCGGTAAAAGGTCCGGTTTGGGTGAACAGTATTCCCTTGTTATCATTCGTATCTATACTCTTTTTTGTGTGTGAGGATACCCGTATCTATACCCCACACAGATGCAACATGGCAGTTACCGTCTGACACATTGGATGATATGGAACATGATGGTAGCAGTTGAGGCGATCATGCATTTTTGGTTGATAGCTTACCAAGCTGATCACTTGGTAGTTGCGGCGATCACCAAACATGTCTTGAATTTATAAAGAGTGAATAATCGTATAAATATATTTTTTATATTCTTAACATATGGAAAGCATCTGAATAAAAATAAACTACAATATTTCCTAATTAACTTGATTGAATTGTAGGGAAATATTACAGGTCACAAAATAATGAGGCTTCAGTGGAAGTAAGAATGATTTTATGATATAATTGTTTTGCTGGGAACTTTTTATGATATATTAATGGTGTTAAGGTACACATATACAATTAAGTACACTACATTCATCTTCAATTGCAGTGACATAAAATGCAGAAAAACGTGGGCTTGAAGCGGCCGGTCATTTTTTTGCATCCAACCTGATGCAACATACATCCGCAAACACGCCCAAGCGTCTGTATTCTCTCAAACCATAACCAAAGTTGGGGAAGACTTGCCCTCCAGGCTCGTACCACGTACGCGCTCCTACTACGCGGTCCCACCAAAGCCCTGTTATGCATATACCACTCTTGAAACTTCAGAAGCGCATTGATGCCGGTCAACCACTCAGCGGATGCGAGTTGATGGCCTTGATACCGGTCTGAGTGACATAACTGGAGGGTTTTTTTAATGCGAACACAGAGATTGAGAAATCTACTCCTCCTTTGTGCCGCATTGCAGCTGTGCCCGCGTTATTTAAGAAGGGCTCTGATGCTGACCAACGCCAACTCGGATGAAGAGGAGTAGCAACAGCCAACCCTCCTTTCCTAGGTCGCCACATCAATCTCGGTAGCCGTCATGGGGGGGAAGGAAATGAGATCAAAGACATTAAGTAACCACACCCTTGACAGCTGTGGTTTTGTTGGGAAGAAGCCCGTATGGGACAAGCAGTACGCTGCACTTGTATTAGAGGGCATCCCAATCCACTTCACGCAATTCAAGGACCCCCTCGAATATAACTATGCCAGGGGCGATACCATTATGATCATAAGACAGGGGAATTTACCATGGATCACCAAACAAGGAAAGTAGAAGAAGAACTAGCAAGGTAGCATGTAGAACCTCATAGCTCGCAAGTTCGTCGACCAGGTGGAACACTCCTCCTAACCGGTCGATCAACATTACCCTTGGCAAGGAGCCGTTAGCACCGCCAGTGGGTGGTTGTGTGAACGGTGCTGGATGTGGTGCCAAATGGGCCTATTATTATTCTAAAGACCGGGAGCTGCAACGGCAGAGAAGGAGAGCCAACAAGCGGAGCATTGAACAAGAAATAATGGAAGCCACAGCCGCAGCCATAGCCAACATTCAAGAATGTATCAATATTCAAAGACAAGCCCATGCCCAAGCCATGCTGCCTTCAATTATCGAGAGCATGAAGAATTGGATCAAGAATGGCCAACTAGGAAACGTTGTCATCCAAACTAATTCGGCCAAGGATACAGCCAACATTCTGTCTCTTTCATTGGTAACCCGTCGCCAATGGATTCTCTCAATGCTCTTACTGAAGACGCTCCATTAAGTGTCTTAGATTATTTGCGTGATGAACTGGTTAAACTTGCAATTGGGTCGATAATTCACCCCAAAGATACCGTGATGCACGGAGTGCCCGTGCCTGAAGTAGTCTTCAAAGTTGAGGTGTCTGTTGCCGTAAGGGCTTTCGAAGATATTTCTCCTCTGATACAACCTCCGGGTCTGGATAGCCTGTTGAACCTCTCAGGATGTTCGAGTTGGCCAATGTAGTGACCGAAGAATCAGATTCGGCTAGGAAACGTCCAAATCTCCCCAACCTCAGAGCAGATGAACAATGACAACACATGTGGGTGAGGACCATCTCCTTTGGGTCAGGTTCAACCTGAAGTTCGTAAAAACGACAATGTGCATGTCGGTGAGGAAGACAACACTGCAGTTGTCGGCGGTGAGGACCATGTCAATGGTGGGGATTTGGGTGGCGAGGGCTATGTCAATTGTGGGGATGTCGGCAGTGAGGACCATGTCAATGGTGGGGATTTGGGCGGTCATCAGGTGTTGGAAATATGCCTTAGAGGCAATAATAAAATGGTTATTATTGTATTTCCTTGTTCATGATAATTGTTTATTATCCATGCTATAATTGTATTTACTAGAAACACATTGCATGTGTGGATACATAGACAACACTTTGTCCCTAGTATGCCCCTAGTAGACTAGCTCGTTGGTCAAAGATAGTCAAGGTTTCCTAGCCATTGACATGAGATGTCATTTCATAACGGGATCATATCATTGGGAGAATAATGTGATGGACAAGACCCAAACTATAAACATAGCATATGATCGTGTCAACTTATTGCTATACTTTTTCTGCATGTCAAGTATATGTTCCTATGACCATGAGATCACGCAACTCACTGACACTAGAGGAGTGCCTTGTGTGTATCAAATGTCACAACGTAACTGGGTGACTATAAAGGTGCTCTATAGCCACAGGTATCCCCGAGAGTGTCTGTTGAGTGGGTATGGATAGAGACTGGGATTTTTTACTCCATGTGATGAAGAGGAATCTCAGGGCCCACTCGTTAATACAACATCACAACAAGCCCTACAAGCAATGTGACTAAAGTGTTAGCCACGAGATCTTGTATTACTGAACGATTAAAAAGATTTGCAGGTAACGAGATTGAACTAGGTATAGAGATACCAACGATCGAATCTCGAGCAAGTAACATACCGAAGAACAAAGGGAACAACATACGGGATTGACTGAATCCTTGACACAGAGGTTCACCGATAAAGATCTTCGTAGAATATGTAGGAACCAATATGGGCATCCAGTTCCCGCTATTGGTTATTGACCGTAGAGGTGTCTTGGTCATGTCTACATAGTTCTCGAACCCACAGGGTCTGAGCACTTAAGTTTAGGTGACATTTCGGTAGTATAGAGTTATGTATGGTGATGACCGAAGGATTTTCGGAGTCCCAAATGAGATCCCGGACATCAGGAGGAGCTCTGAAATGCTCCGGAGGTAAAGATTGATATATAGGAAGTCTTGTTTTGGTCACCGGAAAAGTTTTGGGTTCATCGTTAGTGTATCGAGAGTGTCGGGAGGGTACCGGGGGACCATCGGGAGGGGTGTTTCGACCCAAGAGGCTACATGGGATATGGGAGGAGGTATACCAGCCCTTAGTGGGATGGAAAAAGCGCCACAAGAGGCCCATGAGGCTGGGAGAAAACCGAAGGTGGAAAGGAGGTTTCCAAGTGGGAGAGGAGTCCTAATCCTACTAGGATTGGAGGAGGACTTGTCCTCTCCCCACTTCGGCCGAACCAAGGGTGGCCCCCTTAGAGGCCAAGTCTCCTCCTTCCCTCCTCCTATATATACTAGAGGTATTGATGGGTTTTCACAATAGAAATCAGCCACGTGCTACCCTCTCCTCTAGATCGTAGTTCTTCCTCTAAATTGTTTCAGCGGTGCTTAGGCGAAGCCGTGCTGAAATAGTTCCAACACCATCGCCGCCATGCCGTCGCACTACCGGAGAACTCATCTACCTCTCCGCTCCCTCTTCCTGGATCAAGAAGGTGGAGATTGTCATCGAGCTATACGTGTGCTGAATGCGGAGGTGCCGTCCGTTTCGGCGCTAGATCAGGACGGATCGTGATTGGATCGCGGGACGCTCAGCGATTTGGATCGCAAAGACATTCGACTACATCAACCGCGTTTCTTGGCGCTTCCCGCTTAGCGATCTACAAGGGTATGTAGATTCACTCTCCCCCTCGTAGATGATCATCACCATGGATAAATCTTGGGTGTGCGTAAGAATTTTTTTGTTTCCCATGCAAAGTTCCCCAACAGTGGCATCATGAGCTAGGTCTATGTGTAGCTGAGATCACGAGTAGAACACAAAGGAGTTTATGGGCGTTGATGCTTAGATTGCTTCCTCCCTTAGTCATGTTTTGGTTCAGCGGTATTGTGGGATGACGCGGCCCGGACCAACCTTACTCGTACGCTTACGAGAGACCGGTTCCATCGACTGACGTGTAACTTCGTTGCACAAAGATGGCTAGCAGGTGTCTGTCTCTCCTACTCTTGTTGGATCGGATTCGACATGTGGTCCTTGGGAAGTTTGAATAGCAATTTATGTATCACTGTTGTGGTTTTTGTGTAGGTGAGAATTTTTCTTGCTAGATACCCGTAGCAGCCACGTAAAACTTGCAACAACAATTAGAGGACGTCTAACTTGTTTTTGCATGGTATGGTGTGATGTGATATGGCCAATTACATGATGAGATATATGTTATGTATGATATGATCATGTTTTGTATAGAATATCACAACTTGCATGTTGATGAGTACGGCAACCGGCAGGAGCCATAGGGTTATCTTTAATTATTTTTGCCGTTTTTCTTTACTTTATCACTATGAGTTAGCAATAGTCATGGAAGCAACAGTTGGCGTGACAACCCCGATGGCGACATGTTGATGGAGATCATGGTGTCATGCCAGTGACGATGGAGATCATGCCGGTGCTTTGAAGATGGAGATCAAAAGCACAAGTTCATGGCCATATCATGTCACTTATGATTTGCATGCGATGTTAATCGTTTTATGCACCTTGTTTTGAAGGATTATGTCCTTGATGCACCGCTTGGTGATCCACCCTCTCCAGTTGAGTCTGCAGACATTGTGAACGCCTGGCAGGCACGTTCTGATGATTACTCAATGGTTCAATGTGCAATGTTGTATGGTTTAGAACCGGGACATCAAAGATGTTTTGAACGTCATGGAGCATATGATATGTTCCAGGAGTTGAAGTTTATCTTTCAGAAGTATGCCTGGATCGAGAGGTATGAGACCTCCGATAAATTCTATGCTTGAAAAATGGAGGAGAACGGGTCTGTCAGTGAACATTATTCAGAGTGTCTAGGCATTCCACCCGTCTAGCCGAATTGGGGATGCCCCTTCCGGCAGAGGCGATCACTGACAGAGATCTTCAATCATTGCCGCCTAGCTACAATTGCTTCGTGTTGAACTATAGCATGCACGAGATGAAGAAGTCAGTCATTGAGTTGTTTGCGATGCTAATAGTCGTTGAGTTTGAGATTCAGAAGGAGCATCAAGTGTTGATGGTCAATAAAACCACTAGTTTCAAGAAGAATGGCAAGGGAAAGAAGGGTAACTCCAAGAAGAGTGGCAAAGCAGTTGCCCCTCCCATGAAGAAACCCAAGGCTGGACCCAAGCCAGAAACTGAGTGCTTTCATTGCAAGGAAACTCGTAACTGGAAGCGGAACCGCCCCAAGTATCTCGCTGATAAGAAGGTGGCCAACAACAAACAAGGTATATATGATATACATGTTATTGATGTGTACCTTACCAACTCTCGTTGTAGTGCCTAGGTATTTGATACCAGTTCGGTTGCTCACATTTGCAACTCAAAACAGGAACTACAGAATAGACGAAGGCTGGCAAAGGACGAAGTGACGATGCGCGTGGGAAATGGCTCCAAGGTTGATGTGATCGCCGTCGGCACGTTCGCTCTTCGATTACGATCGGGATTAGTGATGAACCTAAATAATTGTTATTTAGTGCATGTGTTAAGCATGAACGTTATATCTGTATCTTGTTTATTGCGAGACGGTTACTCATTTAAATCAGAGAATAATGGTTGTTCTATTTATATGAGTAATATCTTTTATGTTCATGCGCCCAATGTGAGAGGGTTTATTCATATTGAATCTTGACAGTGATGATACACATGTTCATAACATTGATGCCAAAAGATATACAATTGATAATGATAGTAGCACTTTCTTGTGGCACTGTTGTTTAGGTCATATTGGTGTAAAACGCGTGAAGAAGCACCATGCTGATAGACTTTTGGAGTCACTTGATTTTGAATCACTTGACACATGTGAACCATGCCTCATGGGAAAGATGACTAAAACACCGTTCTCTGGAACAATGGAACAGACAAGTGACTTGTTGGAAATCATACATACCGATGTGTGAGCTCCGATGAGCATTGAGGCATGCGGTGGATATCGTTATTTTATCACCTTCACTGATGACTTAAGTAGATATGGGTATATTTACTTAATGAAACACAGGTCTGAAACGTTTGAAAAGTTCAAGCAATTTCAGAGTGAAGTTGAGAATCGTCGTAACAAGAAGATTAAATTCCCACGATCTGATCAAGGAGGTGAATATCTGAGTTATGAGTTTGGCAGTCACTTAAGACAGTGTAGAATTATTTCATAATTGAAACCTCCTGGAACACCACAGCATAATGGTGTGTCCGAACGTCGTAACCGAACCTTGTTAGATATGGTGTGTTCTATGATGTTTCTTACCGATTTTCCACTATTGTTTCGGGGTTATGCATTAGAGACAGTTGCATTCACTTTAAATAGGGTTCCATCGAATTCCGTTGAGACGATGCTATATGAACCTTAGTTTGGCAAGAAGCCAAAGTTGTGCTTTCTTAAAGTCTGGGGATGTGATGCTTATGTCAAAAAGCTTTAGCCTGAAAAGCTGGAACCCAAAGCGGATAAATGCATCTTCATAGGATACCCAAAAGCGATAGTTGGGTATACCTTCTATCTCAGATCCAAAGGCAAAGTGTTTGTCGCTAAGAACGGAACATTTCTTGAGAAAGAGTTTCTCTCGAAAGAATTGAGTGGGAGCAAGATAGAACTTGATGAGGTTGTTGAACCTCTGTTTCAACCAGAGAGTAGTGCAGCGCAGAAAGATGTTTCTGTGGAGCCTACGACAGTTGAAGAGGAAGTTAATGATGATGATCATGAAACTTTGGATCAAGTTGCTATTGAACCTCGTAGGTCGACAAGGGCGCGTGCTGCTCTTGAGTGGTATGGCAACCCTGTCTTAGAGGTCATGTTGTTAGTCAATGATGAACCTATGAGATATGAATGTGCGATGATGGGCCTGGATTCTGAGAAATGGTTAGAGGCCATGAAATCCGAGATGGGATCCATGTGCGAAAAAAAGTATGGACTTTGGAAGTATTACCTGAAGGGCGAAAGGCCATTCAGAACAAATGGATCTTTAAGAGGAAGACGAACGCGGACGTTAATGCCAATGTTTATAAAGCTCCATTTGTGGCAAAGTGTTTTTCACAAGTTCAAGGAGGTGACTACGATGAGACCTTCTCACCCGTAGCGATGCCTAAGTCCGATAGAATCATGTTAGCAATAGCTGCATATTTCGACTATGAAATTTTACAGATGGATGTCAAAAGAGAGTTCCTTAACGGTTTCCTTAAGGAAGAGTTGTATACGATACAACCGGAAGGTTTTGTCGATCTAGAGAATGCTGACAAAGTTTGCAAACTCCAGCGATCCATTTATGGACTGGTCCAAGCATCTCAGAGTTGGAATCTACACTTTGATGAGGCGATCAAAGTGTTCGGGTTTATACAAGTTTACGGAGAAGCTTGTATTTACAAGAAAGTGAGTGGGAGCTCTATAGAGTTTCTAATATTATATGTGGATGAAATATTGCTGATTGGAAACAATATAGAAATGCTAGAAAGCGTGAAGGAATATACAAGAGTTTTTCAATGAAGGACCTAGGAGAAGCTGCTTTCATATTAGGCATTAAGATCTATAGAGATAGATCGAGACACTTAATAGGACTTTCACAGAGCACATACCTTGATAAAGTTTTGAAGAAGTTCAAAATGGATCGGTCCAAGAAGGGGTTCTAGCCTGTGTTACAAGGTGTGAAGTTGAGTAAGACTCAATGCCAAGTGACTGCAGAGGATAGAAGGAAGATGAGTGTCATCCCCTATGCTTCAGCCATAGTCTCTATCATGTATGCATTTTTTGTGCACAAGTCCCGATGTCAGCCTTGCCATAAGTACGGTCGGAAGGTTTCAAAGTGATCCAGGAATGGAGCACTGGAAGGCGATCAAGAATATCCTTAAGTACCTGAAAAGAACTAAGGAGATGTTTCTCCTTTATGGAGGTGATCAAGAGCTCATCATAAAGGGTTACGTCGATGCAAGTTTTGATACTGATCCGAATCACTCTAAGTCGCAAACTGGATACGTATTATTCTTAATGGGGGAGCATTAAGCTGGTGCAGTTCCAAGCAGAGCGTGGTAGTCGATTCTACATGCGAAGCGGAGTACATATCAGCCTCGGAGGCAGTGAAGGAAGGTGTCTGGATGAAGGAGTTCATGACAGATCTTGGAGTAGTTCCCAGTGCACTGAATCCAGTGGATCTGTTCTGTGATAACACTGGTACCATTGCCCTAGCCAAGGAACCAAGGTTTCACAAAAGGACCAGACACATAAAGCGACGCTTCAACTCCATCCGTGAGTACATCTAGGAGGAGGACATAAATATTTGCAAAGTGCACATGGCTCTGAATGTTGCAGACTGGTTGACTAAACCTCTTCCAAGGGCTAAACATGATAAACACCAGAACTGTATGGGTGTTCGATTCATTACAATGTAAATCACATAGTGATGTGAGCTAGATTATTGACTCTAGTGCAAGTGGGAGACTGTTGGAAATATGCCCTAGAGGCAATAATAAAATGGTTATTATTATATTTCCTTTTCCTTGATAATCGTTTATTATCCATGCTATAATTGTATTGACTGGAAACACATTGCATGTGTGGATACATAGACAACACTTTGTCCCTAGTATGCCTCTAGCATACTAGCTCGTTAATCAAAGATAGTCAAGGTTTCCTAGCCATTGACATGAGATGTCATTTGATAACGGGATCATATCATTGGGAGAATAATGTGATGGACAAGACCCAAGCTATAAACATAGCATATGATTGTGTCAGTTTATCATGTCAAGTATATGTTCATACGACCATGCGATCATGCAACTCACTAACACTAGAGGAGTGCCTTGTGTGTATCAAACGTCACAACATAATTGGGTGACTATAAAGGTTCTCTACAGGTATCTCCGAGAGTGTCTGCTGAGTGGGTATGGATCAAGACTGGGATTTGTTACTCCGTGGACGGAGAGGTATCTTAGGGCCCACTCGGTAATACAACATCACAACAAGCATTGCAAGCAATGTTACTAAAGTTTTAGCCACGAGATCTTATATTACGGAACGAGTAAAAAGTCTTGCGGGTAATGAGATTGAACTAGGTATAGAGATACCGACGATCGAATCCCGGGCAAGTAACATACCGAAGAATAAAGGGAACATCGTACGGGATTAACTGAATCCTTGACATAGAGGTTCGACCTATGTAGATCTTCCTAGAATATGTAGCAACCAATATGGGCACCTAGGTCCCGCTATTGGTTATTGACCGTAGAGGTGTCTCGATCATGTCTACATAGTTCTCGAACCCGCAGGGTCTGCACACTTAAGGTTCGGTGACGTTTCGGTAGTATAGAGTTATGTATGCTGGTGATCGAAGGTTGTTCGGAGTCCCGGATGAGATCCCGGACATCACCAGGAGCTTCTGCATGGTCCGAAGGTAAATATCTATATATAGTAAGTCTTGTTTTGGTCACCGAAAAAGTTTCGGGCTCATCGGTAGTGTACCGGGAGTGTCGGAGGGTACCGGGGGACCATCAGGAGGGGTGTTTCGACCCAAAAGTCTACATGGGCTGTGGGAAGAGGTATACCAGCCCTTAGTGGGCTGTCCAAAACCCCACAAGAGGACCATGCGGCTGGGAGGAGAAACCCAAGGTGGAAAGGAGGTTTCCAAGTGGGAGAGAAGGAGTCCTAATCCTACTAGGATTGGAGGAGGACTCCTCCTCTTCCCACTTTGGCTGAACCAAGGGTTGGCCCCTTGGGGGCCAAGTCTCCTCCCTCCCTCCTCCTATATATACTAGAGGTATTGAGGGTTTTTCAAAATAGAAATCAGCCACGTGCTACGCTCTCCTCTAGATCGTAGTTCTTCCTCTAAATTGTTTCAGCGGTGCTTAGGCAAAGCTATGCTAGAATAGTTCCACCACCATCGCCGCCGCGCCGACGTGCTGCCGGAGAACTCATCTACCTCTCCACTCCCTCTAGCTGGATCAAGAAGGCAGAGATTGTCATCGAGCTGTACGTGTGTTGAACGCGGAGGTGCAGTCCGTTCGGCGCTAGATTGGGACGGATCATGATTGGATCGCGGGACGCTCGGCGATTTGGATCGCGAACATGTTCGACTACATCAACCACGTTTATTAACGCTTCCCTCTAAGCGATCTACAAGGGTATGTAGAGCCACTATCCCCCTCGTAGATGCTCATGACCATGGATAGATCTTGCGTGTGTGTAGGAATTTTTTTGTTTCCCATGCAACTTTCCCCAACATCAGGACCATGTCAATGGTGGTGATTACGGCGGTGAGGACAATCTACTTGTATATCGATACTTCCTTATTGATTAATATTGGAAATCAGCTCCTAGCATTGACATGTGCAATCTTGATGGACCTATGTCTGTCAGTCCTGCTCTGGGATTCTCATATATGCCTCTCCTTGCTCAATAGGAACGTGTTGCTCCTTGCTAGAAGAGTCTTTTCAATGAGGACTTCACTCCACCAAACACACATGTGCCACCACATAGGGGAACATTGCTGAGTCCAAACACACTCAATGCAACGATCACAAATGTATTGCTAGAGAATATAGCCAACCAGCCTAACCCGACACGCAAGAAGAGAAAGAGACCAGCTGGTAATAAGACGAAGGCACATGCTGCCAACCAACCATTCAGAAGAGTAAACAAATTTGGCATGTCGTTCTATGCGAAATTACCATTCCCTAGGTGATCCCACCCTTCTAAAGGAGCTCAGCGATATTCTGCACACATAATTGAGGATTCTGCATGACACAGTTGTATCTAGGGAGAAGTATGCATTCTCTGCTGGAGGTGGGTTTCGCCTTGTTCTTTTAGTGATGGTGCCACCAAAACTTGGTTTGTGCAACGATTTCCCTGTGGAAATATTCTATGTGTCATTCGAAGACATCTTCGACATGTTCCGTCTAATGAAGCCTAGATCTTCCTTAGTACGCCTATGGGCAATCAATGCTGCCTACACTGCCAAATGTGAGCACAACAAGGATGTCGCGGTAGGGGACCCTTACCTCATGCACGAGATCAACACCATTTACCCCAAGTGCCGACAAGCTATGCAGAAGTATTTGATAGACTTCATGATTGCCAGCATGGACAATCTCATGCCCTACTATCTTGCCCAACATGACTGCCTTCTCATGCCCTACTATCCGAAGAAATTCATTTTGTCTAGATAGATTACTATTTCGTACAATCTCGTTATGCATGCTTCCACGTAACACCATTAAGTAACTCGACTTTTTATGCAGAGAACATTTTGTCCTCATCATTATTACCCTGAAGTTTGTCGAAACTTATTTCTTTGATTTGATGAGGAAAGTGAAAAACTACTATGGAGGCATCAAGAAGGTCCTGGATGATGCACTTTTTGAGTATACCAGATGGGAAGGAGTGATGAGAGACGGATATCGAAAGTTTGACAAATTTAAAGTGGTATGCTTCGGCCACAAAACTACATGCAACAACCGAAAAACAATGATATAAACGGCTACTACGTTGTCCACCACATGGAGGAGTACATACGGGAGGGGGACACCTTAAAAAGAACTCAACCATCATCGCATGGGGGGAGAAAATGGAGGAAATTAGACCAAGAAATAATAGAGATGAATTTAGACGCATCCAGGTGAAGTTTGCTACCATCCTCAACAAGGATGTCATCGACCATGCCGGGTTTCAACGACGTGGCACCTTCCGGTCTGGAGGAGATAAAAGATCTCCTTCAGAAGCAAGGTCTTGATGCTAACGGTCCTATGTCTATTGCAGATCTGGCGAAGAAATACGTTAATGATCGTGATGCTGATATGTAATACGATAGTGTCAGCTACCTATGTTATTGGTTCTACAATACCGCTAGCTAGATCAGCTACATGTTCGTGTGGTTTTGTGCTATAGTACTTTAAAACTTGACTAGCTATCTTAACTAATTATTTAAGCACTATGTATGAATCTAAAATGTCTTTCAGTTGCCTTTATTTGTTACCTTATTCTGCCATGCAAACGGTGCCCTTTCCCGTTGCCGTGGTAGTGATTTTCTGATGCGTACAAATTAAGTAATGGCATGCTAAGAAGGTACAACGCCTGCAATGTTTTTTTGTTATTTGTGACGTTGGAATAATGTGTACACCATAGGTACAAATCATAATGCCAACGTACACCATAATCCGACGCCATAGGTATTCGAAATACTCCTAGCATAGGCTCCAACGCCAGAACTATTTTTAAACTGTGGCACCATATTGTTGGTGTCAGTTGTCTATGCCAACAAGACCCTTTTTCCATGCCATAGCTAAGTTTTTGTGCACTAGTGGTAGTTTCTTCAAATCATCTCTATCATTGCAAGAAACAAAGTACCTAGCTATCTCCCCATCCATAACATAACCGTCAGGTACATCAGGCAATTCCTATCTATTAGGAGAGCGAGGTGTAATAGGTGATTCAAAATCTTCATCAGTTTCAGTATTTTCAAGTTCTCTAGCTTTAGCGATATGAGCATCAAATAATCCATTCAGTGGCACATTTTTAATTTCATCAAGTGTAGCATTAGTATCATCATTAATTTCAGAAGTAGCATCATCAAGTTCATGCGATATATCAGAACGAGCAACATGCAGTGGAGTTATAAGCTGATTCAATCCAGTAGGTGAATCAAAAGCAAGGCTAGATGGCAGTTCCTTACCTCCTCTCGTACGAGAGGGAATGATCTAGGTTCGAGTATCTCTCAGATTCTTCATAGTAGAAATTGTATATCCTCAAGTTAACACAATAAATATAACTATGCTCGCCGGCAACGGCGCCAAAAAATAGTTTTGATAACCCACAAGTGTAGGGGATTGCAACAGTCTTCGCGGGTAGTATTCCACCCCAATTTATTGATTTGGCACAAGGGTAGCCAAAGAATATTTATAGGCCTGAGAAGTTGAGATGTTAATTCAACCACATCTGGGATAGCTCTCTGCAGCAAAAATTTAGTAGCACGACAAGTAATAGTATTAACAGTAATAGTGACAACATCAATTTTGTAGGAGTTGTGACAGTAGCAGCAACAGGCGTAACTGAGCAAGATTAAGTACATGTAAAGAGTAGGCACATGGACTAGTGATGGATAATGATTTAATTACATCAATCATCTAACAGTTACACACTAGAGCGACACAAAAATAGCTTCAATTCGTCAATGTAATGTAGGCATGCATTCTGTATATAGTCATACATGCTTGCGATAAGAACGTGTATAACATATTTTGTCCTACCCTCCCGTGGCAGTGGGGTCCTAATGGAAACTAAGGGATATTAAGGACTCCCGTTAATAGAGAACCGGAACAAAGCATTAACACATGGTGAATAGAGGAACTCCTCAAACTACGACAATCACTAGAAAGAATCCCAATTATTGCCACCTTGGGGTATGCGGATCCTAACACGTATCAGGTGCATACAAATTGTAAGATAAGATCCAAATCACTCTTACATCATGAAAACATAATAGGTTCAGATCTGAAATCTTGACACTTGGCCCCTAGTGACAAGCATTAAGCACATCAAAGTCATAGCAACATTAATCTCATAGCATAGTGGATACCAGGGATCAAGCCTTATCAAATTAACTTGATTACATGATCAATCTCATCCAATCCCAACACCGTCTAGCAAGCCTACAAAGGAATTACTCACTACCAATGGTGAGGGTCAAGGCGGTGTTAATGAAGGATGGTTGGTGATGACAATGACAACAACGAATCCCCCTCTTTGGAGCCCCAAACAGACTCCAGACCAGCCATCCCGAGGAAGAACTAGAGGTGACGACGACTCCTCGTAAAATGCGACAAAATCTTCTTTCTTGCTTTTTCCCAAAGATGTGAATTTATAGGACTGGAATTAGGGTCGGGGGAGCCAAATGGGCCCCACAAGCTAACATGGTCCGCCCAGGTGGGTGGGCACGCCATGTTGGCTTGTGGCCCACAGGCTGCTCCCTACGATGGTTCTTCTCTCCATAATTCCATATATATTCCAGAAATAATTAACAAAAAGTTTCATCCAATTCCAAGAACTTTTATTTCTGCACAAAAATAACACCAAGGTAGTTCTACTGAAAACAACGCTAGCCCGGGATAGTTTCATTCAAATCATTCAAATTAGAGTTCAAAACAAGAGCAAAAGTGTTTGGAAAAGTAGATACGTTTCAGACGTATCACGCCTAGGTGCCTTGCGGGCCCCTTGTCAGTGTCAAAACCGGTGGATCTCGGGTAGGGGGTCCCGAGCTGTGAGACTAGAACCCACGGTAACAGGAGACGAAGGGGGCAAGGTTTTTCCCAGGTTCGGACCCTCCGATGGAGGTAATACCCTACGCCATGCTTGATTGTATTGATGATGCATAGGTTATAGAGTGGATCTACCTCGATATCAAAGAGCTAAACCCTAGATGAGTTCTCCTCTCCCTACAACCTAAAATCCTTCGGCTTATAGAGACGCCAAGGGTGCCTAGGGTTTACACATGGTCGGTTACATGCCGAATCGATAAACATGCCTATTTGCTACATCAAACATGGAGGACAGGCCATGATTCCCGAAGCTTCCTTCCTGGAGACTTGGCCTTTGATTGATCCCATGTTCGGCAAGCGACCCATACAGTCCAGCCCATCAGAAACAGGTCGGCCTCCTGACGTCCCCTTAATCCATGACTCCCTCAGTAGCCCCCGAACTTGCCTCCAATGCCAAGGGTCTTAGCTTCTTTTTCTTCATGTAATTAGAGTCTTCGGCTTGTGAGGTGAGTTCTTCCCGCGAAACTTAATTCGGCCTCTGACGACTTGTAGTTTTCCAAATAGTGGCATGTCCGGACACCGTGAATAGGTCATCCCTGAAGGCCAAACATAATTGGGAAAACCAACGTCCCCTGATGACCTTTCTGACGAAAGGTCACGGCCCACCACGACCGCTAGGCCAAATGCAAAAAACTCGATTCGCGGTTCGAGGCCGTTTCAATCAACACGATCTATCAATGCACAGACCGTGCCCCGTTTTATACGGGATACGTTTTAATCATGCGTGCACAATGGCACGCACGTCTAGTGAAGTGGAGGGATCTACGGCGCAATAGATGGAGGCCACATAGCGATAAGCCTCATAAAAGGGAAAGAAAACCCCAGGTCCTAACCACACCTCTCATTCGCCTCCTCTGCTTCCTCATTCCTCCTATTCTCTGAAGCACAGATCTAGGTTTTCCATTCTTCCCCGTTCGAGCTCATCCATGACGGGCTCCATTGGCAAGTGGGAGACCTCCACGGTCACCGACCAGGACATCCAAGACCTCAAGAAGGCTATCTACCTCCCCGCAAACATTCCTCACCACGCGCCCAAGGTGGGTCAAGTGATCCCCACTCCCAAGCCAGGGGAAAGGGTTGTATTCCTCCCCCACTTCATCCGGGGGCTGAGCTTCCCGCTCCACCCCTTCATTAGGGGGATTATGTTCTTCTACGGTGTTGACTTCCACAACCTCCCGCCGAACTCCTTCATGCATATATCGGCTTTCATCCTCGTTTGCAAGGCGTTTCTATGGGTCGAACCACACTTTGGGCTCTGACTCAAAGTGTTCAACATCAAGCCGAAGTGCGTCGGCGGCAAACATGCAGACTGTGGTGGAGCTGTCATCGGCAAGCTCACCCACGTTGTATGGCCCTCCGACACCTTCTTCGACACCATCAAGGTATGGAAGAAGGAGTGGTTTTACATCACTGAGCCCCAGGAGGAAGGCCAGATTGCCCCTGCCGAATTCAGATTCGGTCCCCCACTAGATTAACTTCATGGCTCCGCAAGGGCCTTAGCTGGGGACCGAATAAGGAAGTGAGCGACCTGAAGAATCACATCGGCTCTATGATCAACAACGACATTGTGCTGACCAACGTGGTCCAGGTTATGGTCCGGCGGCACATCCTCCCCTGCTAGCATCGGGATACTCCCCTATGGGCTTATCATCTCGACGACGCGCCCACAGTTCTACACCTCTTCCGCACTACGCAAGAGAAGTTGTGGAAGACCGGGGTCTGCACGCCGCAAAGCCCGCTTCCAAGGTATGGTATAATTTTGCTTGATTGGCTATGTCCTTCATAGAGAAGATCTATAACATCTTTTCCGATCACTTCACACAAATGGTTAAGCAAAGCCACGGGAATCAGTTGCCCGGTGCCTCAGCCCGAAGCCCCAGGTTCGGGCTGTTAGCGCAGATGCTCGTGGAGGTGCCTTACGAGGCACCTGCGAAGAAAGAGAAGAAGAAGAAACGAGGCCGAAAAGGCATGCGCATCGGGGACCAGCCAGAGGTTGTGTCCGAAGAAACCCATGCCTCCTCGAATCAACAAGAGTATGAGGATGAGGATGAAGATGAGGAGGAGTGTGATTCCCCCTCGCAAGAAAGAGAGCGGCATCATCGGACGCCGCGGAGGCGGTACCCCCTCCCGCCCCGAAGAGAGCACATCGGTCACACGTAATCCTGTCCGACGATAGTTCGAACTCGAATACCGAGTCCGATGACTTTGAGAGTGTTCCAGGAAGGACTCTAAGGGTCAAGACCCCTATTCGAAGGTGAGAATCCAAAGACTCCTTCAGTTATCATTAATAAGTTTATAGTTTAATAACATGTGTGCACTTATTGACTTTGCAGCCCCACACGCGTACTCCCCACCGACCAAGTCTCGGACGGGGAGACTCCGCCCGCCGAACTAGCGGAGAGCAGGAATGCATCGCATCTAGCCACTCCGGGCGCCGCGAAGGACACCGCAGAGGTGTCATCCCGGCATGCTCCTATGAAGCCAGGCACTAGCGGCGGGGGACACGACATCATGGCCGAGACTAACACCTCGGTCACCGAAGACCGGGGGATGGTCCCTGATACGTCTCCAATGTATCTATAATTTTTGATGATGTCATGCTATTACATTATCTGTTTTGGATGCTTTATATGAATCAATATGCGATTTTATATTATTATGGGACTAACCTATTAATCTAGAGCCAAGTGCTATTTTCTATTTTTCCCTTGCTTTTGAGTTTTGCAGATATGGAATATTAAACAGAGTCCAAACGGAATAAAATCTTCGGAAATAATTTTTTTGGAAGGAAACAAGTCAACCAGGCTTTGAGTGCACACCAGGGCACCTACCAGGGAGTCACAAGCTTGGTAGGCGTGGGCCCCCCTGGCCGCGCCTAGCAGGCTTGCCATCTCCCGGCAGGTCTCCTACCCTCTTTCTTGGCCTATAAATACCCAAATATTCCCCCAACATCATAATGAGCCACGCAAATACTTTTCCGCTACCAGAAGCCTCCGTTCCCGAGAGATCCAATCTTGGAGCCTTCTCCGGTATCTGCCGGAAGGGGTTTCGATCATGAAGGGCATCTACATCAACTCCATTGCCCCTTTGATGATGCGTGAGTAGTCCACCACAGACCTATGGGTCCATAGCTAGTAGCTAGATGGATTCTTCTCTCTCTTTGATCCTTAATACCATGTTCTTCATGATCTTCATGGGGATCTATCCGATGTAATCCTCTTTTGTGGTGTGTTTGTCAAGATCCAATGAATTGTGAGTTTATGTTCAGATTATCCATGAATCTTTTTTTTAATCTCCTCTGAATTCTTATTTGCATGATTTCATATCCTTTTAAGTCTCTTCGAGTTATTGGTTTGGTTTGGCCAACTAGATTGGTAATTCTTGTAATGGGAGAAGTGCTTGGTTTTGGGTTCAATCTTGCGGTGTCCTCACCCAGTGACATAGTAGGGGTAGCAAGGCATGTATTGTATTGTTGCCATCAAGGTACAAAAATGGGATTTTCATCATATTGCTTGAGTTTATCCCTCTACATCATGTCATCTTTCTTAATGCGTTACTCTGTTCTTCATGAACTTAATACTCTAGATGCAGGCAGGAGTCAGTTAATGTGTGGAGTAATAGTAGTAGATGCAGAATCCTTTCGGTCTAGTTGACACGGATGTGTTGCCTATATGCATGATCATTGCCTTGGATAACTACATGAGTATTCGCTTTTCTATCAATTGCTTGAAAGTAATTTGTTTACCCACCATGAAATTTTCCTTCAAGAGAGAAGCCTCTAGTGAAACCTATGGCCCCCGGGTCTACTTTCCATAATATACATTCAGATCTATAAACCAAAAATACTAAAAATACCTTGCTGCAATTTATTTATCTTTTACTTTCCGTTCTCGTTTACATCTATCTCTTTTAGATCTAATCCTTGCAAATAACCATGAAGGGATTGACAACCCCTTTATAGCATTTGGTGCAAGAGTTTGATTGTTTGTGTAGGTGCATCCATTGGTGACTTGCTTGTTCCTCCTACTGGATTGATACCTTGGTTCTCAACAACTGAGGGAAATACTTATCTACTTGGCTGCATCACCCTTTCCTCTTCAAAGGACAACCAACGCAAGCTCAAGAGGTAGCAGTACCCCACCCGGATACTGAGGAGGACGGACGAGCGGTCGCTCAGCCCCCTGTAAGGGCATCTCTGGAGCGCACCACGCCTCCGAAGGCAACGGTTCAAATTGTTGGAAATATGCCCTAGAGGCAATAATAAATTGGTTATTATCATATTTACTTGTTCATGATAATTGTTTATTACCCATGCTATAATTGTATTGATCAGAAACTCAGATACATGTGTGGATACATAGACAACACCATGTCCCTAGTATGCCTCTAATAGACTAGCTCGTTGATCAAACATGGCTAGTGTTTCCTAGTCGTGGACATGAGATGTCATTTGATAACGGGATCATGTCATTAGGAGAATGATGTGATGGACAAGACCCAAAAAAAGTGGATCGCTTCTTATGTACTCGCTCAGAATGATTCTTCTCTATCTATAGTTCATGGCCTATTAGAAGTAGAAGGTGCTCTGGTGCAATCCTTACCGACAGAAAAAGATTGCAGTCAGGTTGATAATAGTCGAGTGACATTACTTCGTCGGTCCGAACGTAGCATATGATCGTGTCAGTTTATTGCTACTGTTTTCTGCATGTCAAGTATTTGTTCCTATGACCATGAGATCATGCAACTCACTGACACCGGAGGAGTACCTTGTGTGTAACAACGTAACTGGGTGACTATAAAGGTGCTCTACAGGTATCTCCGAGGGTGTCTGTCGGGTTGGCATGGATCAAGACTGCGATTTTTTACTCCGTGTGACGGAGAGGTATCTGAGGGTCCACTCGGTAATACAACATCACAATAAGCCTTGCAAGCAATGTGACTAAGTGTTAGCCACGAGACCTTTTATTACGGAACGAGTAAAAAGACTTGCTGGTAACGTGGTTTAACTAGGTATGGAGATGCCGACGATCGAATCTCGGGCAGGTAACATACCGAAGAACGAAGGGAACATCATACAGGATTAACTAAATCCTTGCCATAGAGGTTCGACCGATAAAGATCTTTGTAGAATATGTAGGAACCAATATGGGCATCCAGGTCCCGCTATTGGTTATTGACCGTAGAGGTGTCTCGATCATGTCTACATAGTTCTCGAACCCGTAGGGTCTGCGCACTTAAGGTTCGGTGACGTGTCGGTAGTATAGAGTTCTGTATGGTGGTGATCGAAGGTTGTTCGGAGTCCCAGATGAGATATCAGACGTCACGAGGAGCTACGGAATGGTCCGGAGGTAAATATTGATATATAGGAACTCCTGTTTTGGTCGCCGGAAAATTTTTGGGCTCATCAGTAGTGTGCCGGGAGTGCCGGTAGTGCCGGTAGTGTACCGAGGGACCATCGGGAGAGGTATTTCGACCCAAGAGGCTACATGGGCTGTGGGAGGAGGTAAACCAGCCCCTGGTGGGCTGTATGAAGCCTCCTCTAAGGGCCCATGTGTCTGGAGTGGTTTGAGAAGGAAAAACTCCAAAGGTGGAGAGGTGGAAAGAGTTTCCAAGTGGAAAGGAAGAATCCTACTCCTGATAGGATTGGAGTAGGACTCCTGCACCTCCAATTTCGACCAAACCTTGAGGATTTGAGGCTGCCTCCTCCCCTCCCTCCCTCCTATATATACTAGAGGATTTAGAGGAAAAAATCCAACCCTAATAGCCACGTGCTACCTCTCCTCTAGATCGTAGTTTCTCCTCTAGATCGGTTTTCAGCGGTGTTTAGGCGAAGCCCTGATACGTCCATTTTGCATTATGCTTTTATATTGATATTTACCGCATTATGAGTTGTTATTACACATTATGGTACAATACTCATGCCTTTTCTCTCTTATTTTACAAGGTTTACCTGAAGAGGGAGAATGCCGGCAGCTGGAATTCTGGGCTGGAAAAGGAGCAAGTTTGGGATGTCTATTTTGCACAACTCCAAAAGCCGTGAAAATCAACGAGGAATTATTTTGGCATATATAAATAATATTGGGCCAAAGATATACCAGAGAGGAGCCACCAGGAGGCCACGAGCCTGCCAGGCATGACCCACCCCCTGGTCGCGCCTGGGTGGCTCGTGGGCCCCCTGCAGCTCCTCTGGCCCCCATCTTCTCCTATATGAAGGGTTTCGTCCGAGAAAAAATCAATATAGAGCTTTTGGGAGGAGACGCCGCCGCCACGAGGCGGAGCTTGAGCAGAACCAATCTAGAGCTCCGACAGGGTTGTTCTGCCGGGGAAACTTCTCTCCCGGAGAGGGAAATCGTCGCCATCGTCATCACCAACACTCCTCTCACCGGAGGGGACTCATCTCCACCAACATCTTCATCAGCACCATCTCATCTCCAAACCCTATTTCATCTCTTGTATCCAATCTCTGTCTCACAACTCCGATTGGTACTTGTAAGGTTGCTAGTAGTGTTAATTGCTTATTGTAGTTGATGCTAGTTGGTTTATTTGGTGGAAGATCATTTGTTCAGATCCTTAATGCTATTCAATACCTCTCTGATCATGAACATAATTATGCTTTGTGAGTAGTTACGTTTGTTCCTGAGGACATGGGATAAGTCTTGCTAATAGTAGTCATGTGAATTTGGTATTCGTTCGATATTTTGATGCGTTGTATGTTGTCTCTCCTCTATTGGTGTTATGTGAACGTCGACTACATGACACTTCACCATTATTTGGGCCTAGAGGAAGGCATTGGGAAGTAATAAGTAGATGATGGGTTGCTAGAGTGACAGAAGCTTAAACCCTAGTTTATGCGTTGCGTCGTAAGGGGCTGATTTGGATCCACTAGTTTAATGCTATGGTGAGACTTTGTCTTAATTCTTCTTTCGTAGTTGCGGATGCTTGCGAGAGGGGTTAATCATAAGTGGGATGTTTGTCCAAGTAAGGGCAGCACCAAAGCACCGGTCCACCCACATATCAAATTATCAAAGTAGTGAACGTGAATCATATGAACATGATGAAAACTAGCTTGACAGTGATTCCCATGTGTCCTCGGGAGTGCTTTACTTTATAGAAGAATTTGTTCAGGCTTGTCCCTTGCTACAAAAGGGATTGGGCCATATTGCTGCACCTTTGTTACTATTGTTACTTTCTACCCGTTACAAATTATCTTACCATACAACTATCTTTTACCGACTATTTCAGTGCTTGCAGAGAATACCTTACTGAAAACTGCTTATCATTTCCTTCTGCTCCTCATTGGGTTCGACACTCTTACTTATCGAAAGGACTACGATAGATCCCCTATACTTGTGGGTCATCAACACTCTTTTCTGGCACCGTTGCCAGGGAGTGAAGCGCCTTTGGTAAGGAAACATTTATATAGTGTGCTGAAATTTATTGTCACTTGTCACTATGGAAACTAATTCTTTGAGGAGCTTGTTCAGGGTATATTCACCTCGACCAGAAGCACAAAGAGTTGCTCCTCGACCTACTGCACCTACTGAAAATATTTATTATGAGATTCCTTAGGGTATGCTAGAGAAACTGTTGGCTAATCCTTTTATAGGAGATGGAACATCACATCCTGACTTGCATCTAATCTATGTAGATGAAGTTTGTGGTTTATTTAAGCTTGCAGGTTTGCCCAAGGATGAGGTCAATAAGAAGGTCTTTCCCTTATCTTTGAGGGATAAGGCATTGACATGGTATACGCTATGTGACGATACTGGATCCTGGAACTACAAACGGTTGAAATTGGAATTTCATCAAAAGTTTTATCCTATGCATTTGGTACATCGTGATCGGAATTATATCTATATTTTTTGGCCTCGTGATAGAGAAAGTATCTCTCAAGCTTGGTGGAGGATTAATTCAATGTTATATTCATGCACCAACCATGAGCTCCCTAGAGAAATTATTATTATGAAGTTCTAAGCTCGGCTTTCACATGACAATCGCACCATGCTTGACACTTCTTGTACCAGTTCTTTCATGAAGAGAGATATTGACTTCAGATGGGGTTTATTGGAAAGAGTTAAACACAACTCTGAATATTGGGAGTTTGATGAAGGTAAGGAGTCAGGTATGAATCTTAAGTTCGATTGCATTAAATCCTTCGTAGAAACAAATACTTTTCGTGATTTTATCGCTAAACATGGACTTAACTCTGAGATAGTAGCTTCTTTATGTGAATCATTTGCTACTCATGTCAATCTCCCTAAGGAGAAGTGGTTTAAATATCATCCTCCCATAGAAGTTAATGTAGCTAAATCTATTACAGTTGAAGAGAACGAAATTGCTTATAATGATTCTGTTGTTCCTACTGCCTACATTGAGAAACCACCTTTTCCTGTTAGAATAAAGGATCATGCTAAAGTTTCAACTGTGATACGTAAGGGCTACATTAGAACACCTACACCCCCTGAGAAAATTAAATTTGAATCTAGTATTGCTATTATTAAAGATCTCTTGGCCAACAATGTTGAAGGGCATGTTATTCAATTCTGTGAAGCTTCTGCTAGAATTGCTAAACCTCATACTAGAGACAAACATAAACCTATAGTTGGCATGCCCGTTGTTTCCGTTAAGATAGGAGATCATTGTTATCATGGTTTATGTGATGTGGGTGCTAGTGTTAGTGCAATACCTCAATCTTTATATAATGAAATTAAAAATGAGATTGCACCTGTCGAGATGGAATTTATTGATGTTACTATTAAACTTGCTAATAGAGATACTATCTGCTCTGTGGGAATTGTTAGAGATGTTGAAGTCTTGTGTGATAAAACTAAGTATCCTACTGATTTTCTCATTCTTGCTACCACACAAGATAGCTTTTGTCCCATCATATTTGGTAGACCTTTTCTCAATACTGTTAATGCTCAAATTGATTGTGAGAAACAAACTGTTACTGTTGGTTTCGGTGGTGTGTCGCATGAATTTAATTTTTCTAAGTTTAGTAGACAACCTCATGAAAAAGAATTGTCTAGTAAGGATGAAATTATTGCTCTTACTTCTATTGCTGTGCCTCCTACTGATCCTTTAGAGCAGTACTTGCTTGAACATGAAAATGATATGCATATGGATGAGAGGAATGATATAGATAGAATTATCTTTGAACAACGTCCTATCCTTAAGAATAATTTTCCTGTTGAATTACTTGGAGATCCACCTCCACCAAAGGGTGATCCTGTGTTTGAGCTTAAACAATTACCTGATACTCTTAAGTATGCTTATCTTGATGAAAAAGAGATATATCCTGTTATTATTAGTGCTAACCTTTCAGAGCATGAAGAAAAGAAATTATTGAAAACTCTGAGGAAGCACCGTGCTGCTATTGGATATACTCTTGATGATCTTAAGGGCATTAGCCCCACTCTATGCCAGCATAAAATTAAGACTGATCCTGATTCCAAACCAGTTGCTAACCCTCAACGAAGACTGAATCCTAAGATGAAAGAGGTGGTAAGTAAAGAAATACTAAATCTCCTGGAAGCAGATATTATCTACCCCATGGCTCATAGTGATTGGGTAAGTTCGGTGCATTGTGTCCCTAAGAAGGGAGGTATTACCGTTGTTCCTAATGATAAAGATGAATTGATCCCACAAAGAATTGTTACTGGCTATAGGATGGTAATTCATTTTAGGAATTAAATAAAGCTACTAACAAAGATCATTAACCTCTACCTTTCATTGATGAAATGCTAGAAAGATTGTCTAAACATACACATTTTTGTTTCTAGATGGTTATTCTGGTTTCTACCAAATACCTGTTTCACAATCTGATCAGGAGAAAACCACTTTTACTTGCCCTTTCGGTACCTTTGCCTATAGACGTATGCCTTTTGGTTTATGTAATGCACCTGCTACCTTTCAAAGATGTATGATGGCTATATTCTCTGATTTTTGTGAAAAGATTGTTGAGGTCTTCATGGATGATTTCTCGGTTTACGGATCTTCTTTTGATGATTGCTTGAGAAACCTTGATCGAGTTTTGCAGAGATGTGAAGATACTAACCTTGTCTTGAATTGGGAGAAGTGCCACTTTATGGTTAATGATGGCATTGTCTTGGGACATAAAATTTCTGAAAGAGGTATTGAAGTTGATAAGGCTAAAGTTGATGCCATTGAGAAAATGCCATGCCCTACAAACGCTAAAGGTATAAGAAGTTTCCTTGGTCATGCTGGTTTCTATAGAAGGTTCATTAAAGACTTCTCTAAGATTTCTAGGCCTCTCACTAATCTCTTGCAAAAAGATATTCCATTTGTTTTTGATGATGATTGTGAAGAAGCATTTGAAATAATCAAGAAGGCCTTGATAACTGCACCTATTGTTCAACCACCTGATTGGAACCTACCTTTTGATACATCCATTTTGCATCATGCTTTTATATTGATATTTACCGCATTATGAGTTGTTATTACACATTATGGTACAATACTCATGCATTTTCTCTCTTATTCTACAAGGTTTACCTGAAGAGGGAGAATGCCGGCAGCTGGACTTCTGGGCTGGAAAAGGAGCAAGTTTGAGATGTCTATTCTGCACAACTCCAAAAGCCATGAAAATCAACGAGGAATTATTTTGGAATATATAAAAAATATTGGGCCAAAGATATACCAGAGAGGAGCCACCAGGAGGCCACGAGTCTGCCAGGCGCGGCCCATCCTCCTGGCCACACCTGGGGGGCTCGTGGACCCCTGTAGCTCGTCTGGCCCCCATCTTCTCCTATATGAAGGGTTTCATCTGAGAAAAAAAATCAATATAGAGCTTTCGGGAGGAGACGCCGCCGGCACGAGGCGGAACTTGAGCAGAACCAATCTAGAGCTTCGACAGGGTTGTTTTGCCGAGGAAACCTCTCTCCCGGAGAGGGAAATCGTCGTCATCGTCATCACCAACACTCATCTCACCAGAGGGGACTCATCTCCATCAACATCTTCATCAGCACCATCTCATCTCCAAACCCTAGTTCATCTCTTGTATCCAATCTCCGTCTCGCAACTCCGATTGGTACTTGTAAGGTTGCTAGTAGTGTTAATTGCTTATTGTAGTTGATGCTAGTTGGTTTATTTGGGGGAAGATCATATGTTTAGATCCTTAATGCTATCAATACCTATCTGATCATGAACATAATTATGCTTTGTGAGTAGTTATGTTTGTTCCTAAGGACATGGGATAAGTCTTGCTAATAGTAGTCATGTGAATTTGGTATTCGTTCGATATTTTGATGCGTTGTATGTTGTCTCTCCTCTAGTGGTGTTATGTGAACGTCGACTACATGACACTTCACCATTATTTGGGCCTAGAGGAAGGCATTGGGAAGTAATAAGTAGATGATGGGTTGCTAGAGTGACAGAAGCTTAAACCCTAGTTTATGCATTGCGTCGTAAGGGGCTGATTTGGATCCACTAGTTTAATGCTATGGTTAGACTTTGTCTTAATTCTTCTTTCGTAGTTGTGGATGCTTGCGAGAGGGATTAATCATAAGTGGGATGTTTGTCCAAGTAAGGGCAGCACCCAAGCACCGGTCCACCTGTTGGGAGACGTAGTAGTAAATCAAAATTTTCCTACGTTCACCAAGATCTATCTATGGAGAAACCAGCAACGAGAGGGGAGAGATTGCATCTTCATACCTTTGAAGATCGCTAAGCGGAAGCGTTACAAGAACGCGGTTGATGGAGTCGTACTCGCAGCGATTCAGATCGCGGTAGATCCGATCAAGTGCCGAACGGACGGCACCTCCGCGTTCAACACACGTGCAGCCCGGTGACGTCTCCAACACCTTGATCCAGCAAGGAGGAAGGAGAGGTTGGGGAAGGGCTCCAACAGCAGCACGACGGCGTGGTGGTGGTGGAGTAGCAAGGTATTCCGACAGGGCTTCGCCTAAGCGCTGCGGAGGAGGAAGAAGAGAGGTAGGGCTTCGCCGTGAGAGAGAGAGATCAAATCTTGTCTCAAAACATCCAAAACCTCAAGTATATATAGGAGGAGGGACGTGGAGGGCTGGCTTGGCCTCTACTCTAAAGAGGAGATGGCCGGCCGAATTAAAGGGAGAGTCCACCTCCCACAAGGGAGGTGGATCTCCTCCTTTTAAATCCTTTTTGCCTTATCTCCTTATCTCCAGCCGCATGGGCCTTTAGCAAAAGTCTTGCCCAGCCCAATAAGGGCTGGCACACTTTATCTAACAGCCCATGTGGTCCTTTGGTCGTCACACCCCTCCCGGGGGTTATCCGGCACCCTCCCGGCACTCCCGGTACACTACCGATGAGCCCGAAAACTTTCCGGTGACCAAAACTGGACTTCCTATATATCAATCTTTACCTCCGGACCATTCCGGAGCTCCTCGTGACGTCCGGGATCTCATCCGGGACTCCGAACAACCTTCGGTAATCACGTATACCTTTTCCCTATAACCCTAGCGTCATCGAACCTTAAGTGTGTAGACCCTACGGGTTCGGGAGACACGTAGACATGACCGAGACACCTCTCCGGTCAATAACCAACAGCGGGATCTGGATACCCATGTTGGCTCCCACGTACTCCACGATGATCTCATCGGATGAACCACGATGTCAAGGATTCAATAAATCCCGTATACAATTCCCTTTGTCTATCGGTATGATACTTGCCCGAGATTCGATCGTCGGTATCCCCATACCTTGTTCAATCTCGTTACCGGCAAGTCTCTTTACTCGTTCCGTAATACATCATCCCGTGACTAACTCCTTAGTCACATTGAGCTCATAATGATGATGTCTTACCGAGTGGGCCCAGAGATACCTCTCCGTCACACGGAGTGACAAATCCCAATCTCGATTCATGCCAACCCAACAGATACTTTCGGAGATACCCGTAGTGCACCTTTATAGCCACCCAGTTACGTTGTGACGTTTGGCACACCCAAAGCATTCCTACGGTATCCGGGAGTTGCACAATCTCATGGTCTAAGGAAACGATACTTGACATTGAAAAGCTTTAGCAAACGAACTACACGATCTTGTGCTATGCTTAGAATTGGGTCTTGTCCATCACATCATTCTCCTAATGATGTGATCCCGTTATCAATGACATCCAATGTCCATGGCCATGAAACCGTGACCATCTATTGATCAACGAGCTAGTCAACTAGAGGCTCACTAGGGACATGTTGTGGTCTATGTATTCACACATGTATTATGGTTTCCGGTTAACACAATTATAGCATGAACAATAGACAATTATCATGAACAAGGAAATACAATAATAACCATTTTATTATTGCCTCTAGGGAATATTTCCAACAGTCTCCCACTTGCACTAGAGTCAATAATCTAGTTCACATCACCATGTGATTAACACTTACATCACCATGTGATCATATCATCATGTGATTAACACCCAATAAGTTCTTGGGTTTGTTCATGTTCTGCTCGTGAAAGAGGTTTTTAGTCAACGGGTCTGCGACATTCAGATCCGTGTGTACCTTACAAACTTTCCATGTCATATTTGTAGATACTACTCCCATGCTCCACTTGGAGCTATTCCAAATGGCTGCTCCACTATACGTAGCTGGATTTCTACTAAGAGTCATCCGGATTGGTTTTAAAGCTTGCATCATCGTAACACTTTACGATGAACTCTTTATCACCTCCATAATCGAGAAATATTTCCTTAGTTCTCAAGTTACTAAGGCTAACTTTGACCGCTGTCTAGTGATCCACTCTTGGATTACTCTTGTACCCCTTGACAGACTCATGGCAAGGCACACACAGGTGCGGTACACAGCATGGCATACTATATAGAGCCTATGGCTAAAGCATAGGAGATGACACTCATCTCTTCTTTATCTTCTGCCGTGGTCGGGTATTGAGTCTTACTCAATTTCACACCTTACAATACAGTCAAGAACTCCTTCTTTGACCCATCTATTTTGAACTCCTTCAAAAACTTGTCAAGGTATGTCTTCGTCGAAAAAACTTATCAAGCGAATAGTTCTATCCCTATAGATCTTGATGCTCAATAAAATAGTAGCTTTATCTGGGTCTTCCTTTGAAAAACAAAACTTTTCAAACAACCCTTCATGCTCTTCCAGAAATTCTACATCATTTCCGATCAATAATATGTCAACTACATATTCTTATAAGAAATTCCATAGTGCTCCCACTCACTTTCTTGCAAATACAAGTTTCTCATAAACTTTGTATAAACTTAAACACTTTGATCACCTCATCAAAGCATATATTCCAACTCCGAGATGCTTGCTCCAGTCCATAGAAAGATCGCTGGAGTTTGCATATTATTAGCATCCTTAGGATTGACAAAACCTTCTGGTTGTATCACATACAACTCTTCCTCACAGAAACCATTACGGAAACCTTGTTTTGTCATCCATCTGCCAGATTTCATAATCGAAAAATGCAGCAACTGCTAACAAAATTTTAATAGACTTTTAGCATCGCTACAGATGAGACAATCTCATTGCAGTCAACTCCTTGAACTTGGCGGAAACTTCTTTGCGACAAGTCGAGCTTTATAAACGGTGACATTTCACCATTAGCGTCTATGTTTATCTCAAAGGTCCATTTGTACTCAATGACCCGCCATTCAACAGGCAAGTCTACCAAAGTCCATACTTGGTTTTCATACATGGATCCTTTCTCGGATTTCATGGCTCCTAGCCATTTGTTGGAATCCGGGCCCACCATCGCTTCTCCATAGTTCGTAGGTTCATCGTTGTCCAACAACATGATTTCCAAGACAGGGTTGTCGTACTACTCAGGAGCAGTACGCGTCCTTGTCGACCTACGAGGTTCGATAGTGACTTGATCCGAAGCTTCATGATCATCATCATTAACTTCCGTTTCAACTGAGTAGGCTCTACAGAAACATCTTTCTGTGTTGCGCTATTCTCTAGTTGAAACAAAGGTTCAACAACCTTATCAAGTTCTATCTTCCTCCCACTCAATTCTTTCGAGAGAAACTCTTTCTCAAGACAGGACCCGTTCTTAGCAACAAACACCTTTTGCGCTTGGATCTGAGATAGAAGGTATACCCAATGTCTCATTAGGGTATTCTATGAAGATGCATTTGTCTGCTTTGAGTTCGAGCTCGCTAGGTGAAAAACCCATCTTCACATAAGCGTCGCAGCCCCAAACATTAAGAAATGACAGCTTAGGCTTCTGTCAAACCATTATTCTCATGGTGTCATCTCAACAGACTTAGATGGTGCCCTATTAAAGTGAATGGATTTGTCTTTAATGCATAACCCCATAACGATAGTTGTAAAACGATAAGAGACATCATAGTACTCACTATATCCAATAGAGCACGACTACGACGTTCGAACACACCATCACACTATGGTGTTCCAGGAGGCGTGAGCTGTGAAACAATTTCCACATTGTCTAAAATTGCATACCAAACTCGTAACTTAGATATTCACCTCCATGATCATATCATAGACATTTATCTTCTTGTCACGATGATCTTTAACTTCACTCTGAAACTCCTTGAACCTTTCAAACATTTCAGATTCGTGTTTCATTAAGTAAATATCCCCATATTTACTCAAATCATCAGTGAAGGTAAAGAAAAACAACGATATGCACTGTGTGTTTCAACACTCATTGGACCACATACATCAACATGTATTAATTCCAATAAGCCACTTGCCCGCTCCATCATATTGGATGACGGGGTCTCAGTCATCTTGCCCAAGAGGCATGGCTCGCATGTCTCAACCGATTCGAAATCGAGTGAGTCAAAAAACATCCATCATCATGGAGTTTCTTCATGCGATTTATACCAATATGACATTACGTGGCAGTGCCACAAGCATGTGGTACTATCATTATTAACTTTGTATCTTTTGGTACCAATGTTATGAATATGTGTACTACTACGATCATGATTCGATAAACCATTTCGAGTGGGTGCATGACCATTGAAGGCATTATCCATGTAAACAGAATAACCATTATTATCTAACTTATATGAATAACCGTATCGCACTAATCATGATCTAATCACGTTTATGCTCAACGCAAACACCAAATAACATTTATTTAGGTTTATCACAAATCCTGAAGGTAGAGAGAGCGTGCGATGGTGATCACATCAATCTTGGAAATACTTCCAACACACATCGTCACCTTTCACCTAGCTAGTCTCCATTTACTCCGTAGCTTTTATTTCGAGTTGCTAACACTTAGCAACCGAACCGGTATCTAATACCCAGGTGCTACTAGGAGTACCAGCAAGGTACACATCACTAACACGTATATCAAATATACTTCCATTGACATTACCAGCCTTCTTATCTACCAATCATCTAGGGTTTTTCCGCTTCAGCGAACATTCTCCTCATAACAGAAGCACTTAGTCTCGGGTTCGGGCTCAACCTTGGGTTTCTTCACTAGAGCAACAACTGGCTTGCCATTCCTGAAGTTTTTCCCTTCTTGCCCTTGCCCCTTTTGAAACTAGTGGTTTTCACTTAACCATCAACACTTGATGCTCCTTATTGATTTCTACCTTCGTGGTGTCAAACATCACGAACAACTCAGGGATCATCTTATCCATCCCTGGCATGTTATAGTTCATCACGAAGCTCTAGTAGCTTGGTGGCAGTGACTTGGAGAACTGCATTAATCACTATCTCATCTGGAAGATTAACTCCCACTTGATTCAAGTGATTGTAGCACCCAGACAATCTGAGAACACGCTCACCGATTAAGCTATTCTCCTTTATCTTGCAGGCAAAGAATCTTGTTGGAGGTCTCATACCTCTCAACATAGGCACGAGCTTGAGATCACAATCTCAGCTCCTAGAACATCTCATATGTTCTGTGACGTTCAAAACATTTTGAAGCCTCAATTCTAAGCCGTAATGCATGACGCACTGAACTATCACGTAGTCATCAAAAGGTGCCTGTCATATGTTCACAACATCTACAGACAACGCTTGAGGGAGTGATGCAGTTAGCGGTACATCAAAAACATAAGCTTTCTGTGCAGCAATGAGGACAATCCTCAGATCACGGACCCTGTCCGCATTATTGCTACCATCAACTTTGAACTTACTTTTCTCTAGGATTGTATCAATAAAACTGTGGAGCTACAGCGCGAGCTATCTACGACATAATTTGCAAGGACATTTTTAGACTAAGTTCATGATAATTAAGTTCACTTAATCAAATTATTAATGAACTCCCACTTAGATAGACATCTCTCTAGTCTTCCAAGTGATACATGATCCATGTCAACTAGCCCGTGTCCGATCATCACGTGAGACGGACTAGTCATCCATGGTGAACATCTCTATGTTGATCGTATCTTCTATACAACTCATGTTCGACCTTTCGGTCTTCCATGTTCCGAGGCCATGTCTGTACATGCTAGGCTCGTCAAGTCAACCTAAGTGTTTCGCATGTGTAAATCTGGCTTACACCCGTTGTATGCGAACGTTAGAACCTATCACACCCGATCATCACGTGGTGCTTCGGCACGACGATCCTTAGCAACGGTGCACAGTTAGGGTGAACACCTTTCTTGAAATTTTATTGAGAGATCATCTTATTTACTACCGTCGTTCTATGCAAATAAGATGTAAACATGATAAACATCACATGCAATCAATATAGTGACATGATATGGCCAATATCATTTTGCTCCTATGATCTCCATCTTCGGGGCACCATGATCATCACTGTCACCGGCACGACACCATGATCTCCATAATCATGATCTCCATCATTGTGTCTTCATGAAGTTGTCTCGCCAACTATTACTTCTACTACTATGGCTAACGCTTAGCAATAAACTAAAGTAATTACATGGCGTTTATGATTGACACGCAGGTCATACAATAAATAAGACAACTCCTATGGCTCCTGCCGGTTGTCATAATCATCGACATGCAAGTCGTGAATCCTATTACAAGAACATGATCAATTCATACATCACAATGCATCACATCACATCCTTTGGCCATATCACATCACAAGGCACATGCTGCAAAAACAAGTTAGACGTCCTCTAATTTGTAGTTGCAAGTTTTTACGTGGCTGCTATAGGTTACTAGCAAGAACGTTTCTTACCTACGTCAACACCACAACGTGATTTGCCAATTGCTATTTACCCTTCATAAGGACCCTTTTCATCGAATCCGATCCGACTAAGGTAGGAGAGACAGACACCCGCTAGCCACCTTATGCATCTAGTGCATGTCAGGCGGTGGAACCGGTCTCACGTAAGCGTACGTGTAAAGTTGGTCCGGGCCGCTTCATCCCACAATACCGCCGAATCAAGATAAGACTAGTAGCGGCAAGAAAATTAACAAACTCGACGCCCACAACTGCTTTGTGTTCTACTCGTGCATAGATTCTACGCATAGACCTAGCTCATGATGCCACTGTTGGGAGACGTAGTAGTAAATCAAAATTTTCCTACGTTCACCAAGATCTATCTATGGAGAAACCAGCAACGAGAGGGGAGATATTGCATCTTCATACCTTTGAAGATCGCTAAGCGGAAGCGTTACAAGAACGCGGTTGATGGAGTCGTACTCACAGCGATTCAGATCGCGGTAGATCCGATCAAGTGCCGAACGGACGGCACCTCCGCGTTCAACACACGTGCAGCCCGGTGACGTCTCCAACACCTTGATCCAGCAAGGAGGAAGGAGAGGTTGGGGAAGGGCTCCAACAGCAGCACGACGGCGTGGTGGTGGTGGAGTAGCAAGGTATTCCGACAGGGCTTCGCCTAAGCGCTGCGGAGGAGGAAGAAGAGAGGTAGGGCTTCGCCGTGAGAGAGAGAGATCAAATCTTGTCTCAAAACATCCAAAACCTCAAGTATATATAGGAGGAGGGACGTGGAGGGCTGGCTTGGCCTCTACTCCAAAGAGGAGATGGCCGGCCGAATTAAAGGGAGAGTCCACCTCCCACAAGGGAGGTGGATCTCCTCCTTTTAAATCCTTTTTGCCTTATCTCCTTATCTCCAGCCGCATGGGCCTTTAGCAAAAGTCTTGCCCAGCCCAATAAGGGCTGGCACACTTTATCTAACAGCCCATGTGGTCCTTTGGTCGTCACACCCCTCCCGGGGGTTATCCGGCACCCTCCCGGCACTCCCGGTACACTACCGATGAGCCCGAAAACTTTCCGGTGACCAAAACTGGACTTCCTATATATCAATCTTTACCTCCGGACCATTCCGGAGCTCCTCGTGACGTCCGGGATCTCATCCGGGACTCCGAACAACCTTCGGTAATCACGTATACCTTTTCCCTATAACCCTAGCGTCATCGAACCTTAAGTGTGTAGACCCTACGGGTTCGGGAGACACGTAGACATGACCGAGACACCTCTCCGGTCAATAACCAACAGCGGGATCTGGATACCCATGTTGGCTCCCACGTACTCCATGATGATCTCATCGGATGAACCACGATGTCAAGGATTCAATCAATCCCGTATACAATTCCCTTTGTCTATCGGTATGATACTTGCCCGAGATTCGATCGTCGGTATCCCCATACCTTGTTCAATCTCGTTACCGGCAAGTCTCTTTACTCGTTCCGTAATACATCATCCCGTGACTAACTCCTTAGTCACATTGAGCTCATAATGATGATGTCTTACCGAGTGGGCCCAGAGATACCTCTCCGTCACACGGAGTGACAAATCCCAGTCTCGATTCATGCCAACCCAACAGATACTTTCGGAGATACCCGTAGTGCACCTTTATAGCCACCCAGTTACGTTGTGACGTTTGGCACACCCAAAGCATTCCTACGGTATCCGGGAGTTGCACAATCTCATGGTCTAAGGAAACGATACTTGACATTGAAAAGCTTTAGCAAACGAACTACACGATCTTGTGCTATGCTTAGAATTGGGTCTTGTCCATCACATCATTCTCCTAATGATGTGATCCCGTTATCAATGACATCCAATGTCCATGGCCATGAAACCGTGACCATCTATTGATCAACGAGCTAGTCAACTAGAGGCTCACTAGGGACATGTTGTGGTCTATGTATTCACACATGTATTATGGTTTCCGGTTAACACAATTATAGCATGAACAATAGACAATTATCATGAACAAGGAAATACAATAATAACCATTTTATTATTGCCTCTAGGGCATATTTCCAACACCACCCACATATCAAATTATCAAAGTAGCAAACGCGAATCATATGAACATAATGAAAACTAGCTTGACAGTATTTCCCATGTGTCCTCGGGAGCGCTTTATTTTATATAAGAGTTCGTTCAGGCTTGTCCCTTGCTACAAAAGGGATTGGGACATATTGTTGCACCTTTGTTACTATTGTTACTTGCTACCCGTTACAAATTATCTTATCATAGAACTATCTTTTACCGACTATTTCAGTGCTTGCAGAGAATACCTTACTGAAAACTGCTTATCATTTCCTTCTACTCCTCGTTGGGTTCGACACTCTTACTTATCGAAAGGACTACGATAGATCCCTTATACTTGTGGGTCATCAATCCCTACTGGAATAGCTCCACCACCATCGCCGCAATGCCGTCGCGCTCCTGGAGAACTCATCTACCTCTCCGCTCCCTCTTGCTGGATCAAGAAGGTAGAGATCGCCATCACGTTGTACATGTGCTGAACGTGGAGGTGCGGTCCGTTCGGCGCTATATAGGAAGGACCATGATCAATATCGCGAGGCGGATCGTGATGAGATCGCGAGACGGATCATGACTAGTTCGCAGGATGGATCGTGAATGGGTCGCAGGACGGATCGTGATGAGATCGCGGGATGCTCGGCGATTTGGATCACGAAGATGTTCGACTACGCCAACCGTGTTTCTTAACGCTTCCCGCTTAGTGATCTACAAGGGTATGTAGATCCACTCTCCCTCTCTTAGATGCTCATCACCATGGATAGATCTTGCGTGTGCGTAGGAAAATTTTTGTTTCCCATGCAACCTTTCCTAACAGTGGCATCATGAGCTAGGTCTATGTGTAGATGAGATCTCGAGTAGAACACAAAGAGTTTGTGGGCGTTGATGCTTAGATTGCTTCCTCCCGTGGTCGTGTTTTGGTTCAGCAATATTGTGGGATGAAGCGGCATGGACCCGCCTTACTCGTACGCTTACGAGAGACCGGTTCCATCGACTGACCTGTAACTTTGTTGCACAAAGATGGCTGGCGGGTGTCTGTTTCTCCTACTTTAGTTGGATCGGATTCAACTAAGGCGGTCCTTGAGAAGGTTGAAAAGCAACTTATGTATCACTGTTGTGGTTTATGCGTAGGTGAGAATTGTTCTTGCTAGATACCCGTAGCAGCCAAGTAAAACATGCAACAACAATTAGAGGACGTCTAACTTGTTTTTGCAGGGTATGTTGTGATGTGATATGGCCAATTACATGATGAGATATATGTGATGTATGAGATGATCATGTGTTGTATAGAATATCACAACTTGCTTGTCGATGAGTACGGCAACCGGCCGGAGCCATAGGGTTGTCTTTAATTATTGTATGACCTGCGTGTCAATCATTAAGCGCTATGTAATGTTTTACTTTATCGCTAAACGGTAGCAATAGTAGTAGAAGCATGGTGGGCGCGACAACCCCGATGGCGACACGTTGATGGAAATCAAGATGATGGAGATCATGGTGTCATACCGATGACGATGGAGATCATGCCGGTGCCTTCAAGATGGAGATCAAAAGCACAAGTTCATGGCCATATCATGTCACTTATGATTTGCATGTGATGTTAAATCTTGTATGCACCTTGTTTTGCTTAGGACGACGGTAGCATTATAAGGTGATCCCTCACTTAATTTCAAGATAAATTGTGTTCGCCCCGAGTGTGCACCATTGCGAAAGTTCGTCATGTCGAGACACCACGTGATGATTGGGTGTGATAGACTCTATGTTCACATACCACGGGTGCAAGCCAGTGTTGCACGTGCAGAACACTCGGGTTAAACTTGACGAGCCTAGCATGTACAGACATGACCTTGGAACACAAGAGATGATCATGTTCACCATTGAAACCACCTCAACTCACGTGATGATCGGACTTGAATGCCGGGAGGGGTGTCAATTTGAGTGGGAGTTCTTAAGTAATATGATTAATTGAATTCATTATCATGAACATAGTCAGTAGTGTCTTTGCAAAATTATATTGTAGATTATTATCTCACGCTATAGCTCCCTTGAATTTCTATATGTTCCTAGAGAAATAGAGTTGAAAGATGATGGTAGCAATATTGCGGACTGGGTCCGTTATTTGAGGATTGTCCTCATTGCTGCACAGAAGGCTTATGTCCTTAATGCACCGCTCGGTGCGCCACCCCCTCTAGCATCGTCTGTAGATGTTGTGAACATTTGACAGGCACGTTCCGATGACTACTTGATAGTTTAGTGTGTCATGCATTACGGCTTAGAATTGAGGCTCCAAAACATTTTGAACGTCACGGAACATATGAGATGTTCTAAGAGCTCAAACTGGGATCTCAGGCTCGTGCCCATGTTGTGAGATATGAGATGTCCAACCAGATTCTTTGCCTGCAAGATGAAAGAGAATAGCTCAATCATTGAGCATGTGCTCAGATTGGCTGTGTGCTACAGTCGCTTGAATCGAGTGGGAGTTGATCTTCCAGATAAGATATTGATTGATATAGTTCTCCAAGTCACTGTCACTAAGCTACTAGAACTTGGTGATGAACTATAAAATGCCAGGGATAGAATTAATGGTTCCTGAGCTGCTCACGATGTTTGACACCGCGAAGATTGAAATCAAGAAGGGGCGTCAAGTGTTGATGGTTAGTAAAACCACTAGTTTCGAGAAGGGCAAGGGCAAGGAGGGAAACTTCATGGATGGCAAGTTAGTTGTTGCTCCAATGAAGAAACCCAAAGTTGAACCCAAACCCGACACTAAGTGCTTCTATTATGAGGACAACGGTCGCTGAAGCGGAACAACCCTAGATACTTGGTAGATAAGAAGGCTGGCAACGTCGACAGAAGTATATTTGATGTACGTGTTATTAATGTGTACCTTGCTAGTACTCCTAGTAGCACATAGGTATTGGATACCGGTTCGGTTGCTAAATGTTAGTAACTCGAAATAAAAGCTACAGAATAAATGGAGAACTAGCTAAGGGTGAGGTGATGATGTGTATTGGAAATGTTTCCAAGGTTGATGTGATCAACATCGCATGCTCTCTCTACCTTTGGGATTAGTGACAAACCTAAATAAATATTATTTGGTGTTTTGCGTTGAGCATGAACATGATTAGATCGTGTTTATTGCAACACAGTTATTCATTCAAGTTAGAGAATAATGGTTATTCTGTTTACATGAATAATACCTTCAATGGTCATGCACCGAGTGAGAATGGTTTGTTGAATCTTGACTGTAGTAATGCACATGTTCATAACATTGATGCCAAAAGATACAGAGTTAGTAATGATAGTACCACATACTTGTGGCACTGCCGCTAAATGTCATATTGGTATAAATCGCATGAAGAAACTCCATGCTGATGGATCTTTGGACTCATTCGATTTCAAATCGGTTGAGACATGCGAACCATGCCTCATGGGCAAGATGACTAAGGACCCCGTTTTCGGTTTAATGGAGCGGGCAAGTGATTTATTGGAAATAATACATATTGATGTATGCAATCCAATGAATATTGTAGCGTGCGGTGGATATCGTTCTTTTCTTGCCTTCACTAATGATTTGAGTAGATATAGTGTATATTTACTTAATTAAACACAAGTCTGAATCTTTTGAAAAGTTCAAGCAAATTCAGAGTGAAGTTTAAGATCATCGTCACAAGAAGATAAAAATGTCTGCGATGTGATCGTTACGAGTTTGGCATACAACTTTAGACGATGTGAAAGTTGTTTCACAACTCACGCCACCTGGAACACCATGGTGTGATGGTGTGTCCGAACGTCGTAGTCGTGCTCTATTGGATATGGTGTGAACTATGATGTCTCTTATCGATTTGCCACTATAATTTTGGGGTTATGCATTAGAGACAACAAACATTCACTTTAAATAGGGCACCACCTAAATCCGTTGAGATGACACCGTGTCAATTATGGTTTGATAGAAACCTAAGCTATCATTTCTTAATGTTTGGGGCTGCGACGCTTGTGTGGAAAAGGGTTTTCACCTAATGAGCTCGAACCCAAAGCGGACAAATGCATCATAGAATACCCTCAGAACAGTTGGATGAACCTTCTATCTCAGATCCAAGCATAAAATGTTTGTTGCTAAAACTGGGTCCTTTCTCGAGGAAAAGTTTCTCTCGAAAGAATTGAGTGGGAGGAAGATAGAACTTGATGAGGTTGTTGAACCTTTGTTTCAACGAGAGAGTAGCGCAGCACAAGAAGATGTTTCTGTGAATGCTATGTTAGTTGAAGAGGAAGTTAATGATGATGATCATGAAGCTTCGGATCAAGTTACTATCGAACCTCCTGAGTGGTACGACAACCCTGTCTTAGAGGTCATATTGTTGGACAATGATGAACCTACAAGCTATGGAGAAGCAATGATGGGCCTGGATTCCGACAAATGGTTAGAGGCCATGAAATACGAGAAAGGATCCATGTATGAAAACCAAGTATAGACTTTGGTAGACTTACTCGTTGGACGACAGGTCGTCAAGTACAAATGGACCTTTAAGATGAAGACATATGCTGATGGTAAACGTCACCATTCATAAAGCTCGACCTGTTGCAAAGTAGTTTATTACAAGTTCAAGGAGTTGACTGTGATGAGAATTTCTCACTCGTAGTGATGCTAAAGTCTGTTGGAATTGTGTTAGTAGTTGCTGCATTTTTCAATTACGAAATCTGGCAGATGGATGTCAAAACATCGTTTCCTTAACGGTTTACTTGAGGAAAGGTTGTATGTGAGCAAGCTTCAGTGATCCTTCTATGGACTGAAGCAAGCATCTCGGAGTTGGAATATACACTTTGATGAGCTGATCAAAGTTTTTGAGTATTTACAAAGTTTATGAGAAACTTGTATTTACAATAAAGTGAGTGGGAGCACTATAGAGTTTCTGATAAGGATATGTGGCTGACATATTGTTGATCGGAAATGATGTAGAATTTCTGGAAAGCATAAAGGGTTGTTTGAAAAGAGTTTTTCTAAGGAAGACCTGGATAAAGCTACTTAATTGTTGGGCATCACGATCTATAGAGATAGATCAAGACGTCTGATAAGACTTTCAATGAGTACATACCTTGACAAGATTTTTAAATAGTTCAAAATGGATGAGTTAAAGAAAGAGTTCTTGCCTGATTTGTAACGTGTGAAGTTGAGTGAGACTCATAGCTCGACCACGATAGAAGAAAGAGAAAGGACGAATGTCGTCCCCTATGTCTTAGCCATAGGTGTTGGGGAACGTCGCATGGGAAACAAAAATTTTCCTATGCACACGCAAACCTATCCATGGTGATGAGCATCTACGAGAGGGAGAGTGGATCTACATACCCTTGTAGATCGCTAAGCGGGAAGCATTAAGAAACGCGGTTGGTGTAGTCGAACATCTTCGCGATCCAAATCGCCGAGCGTCCCGCGATCTCATCATGATCCGTCCCGCGATCCAATCACGATCCGTCCCGTGAACTCATCACGATCCGTCCCGCGATCTCATCACAATCCGTCTCACGATCTTGATCACGATCCGTCCCGCGAACTCATCACGATCCGTCCCGCGATCTCATCACAATCCGTCTCACGATCTTGATCATGATCTGTCCCGCGAACTCATTACGATCCGTTCCGCGATCTCATCACGACCCGTCTCGTGATCTCGATCACGGTCCTTCCGATCTAGCGCCGAACGGACGACACCTCCGCGTTCAGCACACGTGCAGCTTGATGACGATCTCCACCGTCTTGATCCAGCAAGAGGAGGTGGAGAGGAGAAAGATTTCACCGGCAGCATGACGGCGCTCTGGTGATGGTGGTGGAGCAATTCCGGCAGGGCTTCGCCTAAGCGCTGCAGAAAACTGATCTAGAGGAGAAACTATGCACCGGTGGAACGGGTAGCACGTGGCCGGAAATTCTGTCCAAAAACCACCCAATCCACTAGTATATATAGGAGGAGAGGAGAGGAGAGGCAGCCAAGGCCTTTGGGTCGGCCGAAATAGGAGGTGGGAGCAATCCTACTTCACCTCCAATCCTAGTTGGAGTAGGATTGCCTCCTATTGGCTGATTTTCCACTTTTTGCTTTAGGACTTCCTCTCCTGCGCCATGGGCCTTTTGTGGCTATTTTCCCAGCCCACTAAGGGCTGGTTATTATTCTCCCACATCCCATGGACCTCTTGGGGTCGAAATACCCCTCCCGGAGGTCCCCCGGTACACTACCGGCACTCCCGGTACACTACCGATACTCCCGGTACACTACCGATGAGCCCGAAACTTTTCCGGAAACCAAACTAGGACTTCCTATATATGAATCTTTACCTCCGGACCATTCCGGAGCTCCTCGTGACGTCCGGGATCTCATCCGGGACTCCGAACAACCTTCGGGCACCACCATACATAACTCTACACTACCGAAACGTCACCAAACCTTAAGTGTGCAGACCCTGCGGGTTCGAGAACTATGTAGACATGACCGAGACACCTCTACAGTCAATAACCAATGGCGGGACCTGGACGTCCACATTGGTTCCTACATATTCTACGAAGATCTTTATCGGTCGAACCTCTATGTCAAGGATTCAGTTAATCCCGTATAACGTTCCCTTTGTTCTTCGGTATGTTACTTGCACGAGATTCGATCGTCGGTATCTCCATACCTAGTTCAACCTCGTTACCAGCAAGTCTCTTTACTCGTTCCATAATACAAGATCCCGCAACTAACAATTAGTCACATTGCTTGCAAGGCTCATTGTGATGTTGTATTACCGAAGTGGCCCTGAGATACCTCTCCGTCACACGGAGTAACAAATCCCAGTCTCGATCCATGCCAACTCAACAGACACCATCGGAGATACCTGTAGAGCACCTTTATAGTCACCCAGTTACGTTGCGACGTTTGATACACACAAGGCGCTCCTCCGATATCCGTGAGTTGCATGATCTCATGGTCATAGGAACATATACTTGACATGCAGAAAACAGTAGCAATAAACTGACACGATCATATGCTATGTTTGTAGTTTGGGTCTTATCCATCACATCATTCTCCTAATGATGTGATCCCGTTATCAAATGACATCTCATGTCCATGGCTAGGAAACCTTAACCATCCTTTGATCAACGAGCTAGTCCATTAGAGGCATACTAGGGACATGGTTTTGTCTATGTATCCACACATGCATTTAAGTCTCCGATCAATACAATTATAGCATGGATAATAAACGATTATCATGAACAAGGAAATATGATAATAACTAATTTATTATTGCCTCTAGGGCATATTTCCAACAGTCACCCACTTGCACTAGAGTCAATAATCTAGTTCACATCACCATGTGATTCGCATTGTTATGAATCTAACACCCAATGAGTTTTGGGGCTCGATCATGCTTTGCATGTGAGAGAGGTCTTATAGTCAACGGGTCTGCGATATTCAGATCGTGTGTACTTTGCAAATCTCTATGTCAAACCGTAAACACTACTACCACACTCCACTTGGTACTATTTCCAAATGGCTGCTCCACTATACGTATCCAGATTGCTACTACTAGTCATCCGGATAGGTGCTAAAGCTTGCATCGACGTAACTCTTTACGACGAACTCTTTATCACCTCCACAATCAAGAAACATTTCCTTAGTCCTCTGGTTACTAAGGATAATTCCGACCGCTGTCCAGTGATCCACTCCTGGACCACTCTTGTACCCCTTGACAGACTCATGGCAAGGCACACATAGGTGCGGTACACAGCATGGCATAATATAGAGCCTATGGCTAAGGCATAGGGGACGACGTTCGTCCTTTCTCTTTCTTCTGCCGTTGTCGAGCTTTGAGTCTCACTCAACTTCACACCTTACAAATCAGACGAGAACTATTTCTCTGGCTGATCCATTTTGAACTCTTTCAAAATCTTGTCAAGGTATACACTCATTGAAAGTCTCATCAAGCATCTTGATCTATCTCTATAGATTTTGATGCTCAACAATTAGGTAGCTTTATCCAGGTCTTCCTTTGAAAATCACTTTCCAAATGACCGTTTTATGCTTTCCAGAAACTCTACATTATTTCTGATCAACAATATGTCATCCACATATACTTATCCGAAATTCTATAGTGCTCCCACTCACTTTATTGCAAATACAAGTTTCTCGTAAACTTTGTATAAACATCAAAACTTTGATCACCTCATCAAAGCGTATATTCCAACTCCGAGATGCTAGCTTCAGTCCATGGAAGGATCACCGAAGCTTGCACACCTTTTAGCATCCTTAGGCCTGACAAAACCTTCTGGTTGTATCACATACAACCTTTCCTCAAGTAAACCGTTAAGGAAACGATGTTCTGACATCCATCTGCCAGATTTCATAATTGAAAACACAGCAACTGCTAACATAATTCCAACAGACTTTAGCACCACTACGAGTGAGAAAGTCTCATCGTAGTCAACTCCTTGAACTTGTCACAAACATCTTTGCAACAAGTCGAGCTTTAAAAATAGTGACATTCACCATCAGTGTCTGTCCTCATTTTAAAGATCCATTTGTACTCAACGACCTGCCGTCCAACGAGCAAGTCTACCAAAGTCTACACTTGGTTTTCATACATGGATCCTATCTCGGACTTCATGGCCTCTAACCATTTGTCGGAATCCGGGCCCATCATCGCTTCTCCATAGCTCGTAGGTTCATCGTTGTCCAACAACATGATCTCCAAGACAGAGTTGTCGTACCAGTTAGGAGCAGTACACATCCTTGTCGACCTACGAAGTTCGATAGTAACTTGATCCTGAAGCTTCATGATCATCATCATTAACTTCCTCTTCAACTAACGTAGGCTTCACAGAAACACCTTTCTGTGCTGCGCTACTCTCTGGTTGAACAAAGGTTCAACAACCTCATCAAGTTCTATCTTCCTCCCACTCAATTCTTTCGAGAGAAACATTTCCTCGAGAAAGGATCCGTTTAAGCAACAAACATTTTGCACTAGGATCTGAGATTGAAGGTTCACCCAACTGATCTTAGGGTATTCTATGAAGATGCAATTTGTCCGCCTTGGGTTCGACCTCATTAGGTGAAAACATTTTCCACACAAGTGTCACATCCCAAAATATTAAGAAATGACAGCTTAGGTATCTATCAAACCATCATTCACATGGTGTCATCTCAACGGATTTAGATGGTGCCCTATTTAAAGTGAATGTAGTTGTCTCTAATGCATAACCCCAAAATTATAGTAGTAAAACGACAAGAGACATCATATTACGCACCATGTCCAATAGAGCATAACTATGATGTTCGGACACACCATCACACTATGGTGTTCCAGGTGGCGTTTAGTTGTGAAACAATTTTCACATTGTCTTAAGTTGTATGCCAAACTCGTGACTCAGATATTCACCTCCACGATCATATCACAGTCATTTTTATCTTCTTGTCACGATGATCTTTAAACTTCACTCTGAATTTGCTTGAACCTTTCAAACGATTCAGACTTGTGTTTCATTAAGTAAATATACACTATATCTACTCAAATCATCAGTGAAGGTAAGAAAATAACGATATCCACTGCACGCTACAAGACTCACTAGATTGCATACATCAACATGTATCATTTCCAATGAATCACTTGCCCGTTCCATCCAACGGGGTCCTTTAGTCATCTTGCCCAAGAGGCATGGTTCGCATGTCTCAACCGATTCACAATCGAATGAGTCCAAATATCCATCAGCATGGAGTTTCTACATGCGCTTTATACCAATATGACATTTAGCGGCAGTGCCACAAGTATGTGGTACTATCATTATTAACTTTGTGTCTTTTGACATCAATGTTATGAACATGCGTAATACTACGATCAAGATTTCAACAAACCATTCTCACTGGGTGCATGACCATTGAAGGTATTATTCATGTAAACAGAATAACCATTATTCTCTAACTTAAATGAATAACCGTATTGCAATAAACATGATCTAATCATGTTCATGCTCAACGCAAAACACCAAATAACATTTATTTAGGTTCGTCACTAATCCTGAAGGTAGAGAGAGCGTGCGATGTTGATCACGTCAACCTTGAAACACATCCAACACATATCGTCACCTCACCCTTAGCTAGTTCTTCGTTTATTCCGTAGCTTTTATTTCGAGTTACTAACATTTAGCAACCGAACCGGTATCCAATACCCAGGTGCTACTAAGAGTACTAGCAAGATACACATCAATAACTCATATATCAAATATACTTCTGTCGATGTTGCCAGCCTTCTTATCTACCAAGTATCTAGGGTTGTTCCGCTTCTGCGACCTCTCACCTCATAATAGAAGCACTTAGTCTCGGGTTTGAGTTCAACTTTGGGTTGCTTCACTAGAGCAGCAACTGACTTGCTATCCATGAAGTTTCCCTCCTTGCTCTTGCCCTTTTCGAAACTAGTGGTTTGATTAACCATCAACACTTGACACTCCTTCTTGATTTCTACCTTCGCGGTGTCAAACATCGCGAACAGCTCAGGGATCAATACTTCTATCCCTGGTGTATTATAGTTCATCACTAAGTTCTAGTAGCTTTAGTGGCAGTGACTTGGAGAACTATATCAATCACTATCTTATCTGGAAGATCAACTCCCACTTGATTCAAGCGATTGTAGTACCCAGACAATCTGAGTACATGCTCAACGATTGAGCTATTCTCCTTCATCTTACAGGCAAAGAATCTTGTTGGAGATCTCATATCTCGCAACACAGGCACGAGCCTGAGATCACAATCTCTGCTCCTAGAACATCTCATATGTTCCGTGACGTTCAAAACGTTTCCGAGCCTCAATTCTAAGCCGTAATGCATGACGCACTAAACTATCAAGTAGTCATCGAAACGTGCCTGTCAGATGTTCACAACATCTATAGACGACGCTAGAGGGGGTGGCGCACCGAGCGGTGCATTAAGGACATAAGCCTTCTGTGCAGCAATGAGGACAATCCTCAGATCATGGACCCAGTCCGCAATATTGCTACCAACATCTTTCAACTCTATTTCTCTAGGAACATATAAAAATACAAGGGAGCTACAGTGCGAGCTAGTAATCTACAACATAATTTGCAAAGACACTTTGACTATGTTCATGATAATGAGTTCAATTAATCATATTACTTAAGAACTCCCACTCAAATTGACATCCCTTGGGTCATTCGAGTGATACATGATCCAAATTCACCAACTCAAGTCCGATCATCACGTGAGTTAAGGTGGCTTCAATGGTGAACATCATTATGTTGATCATATCCACTATATGACTCATGCTCGACCTTTTGGTCTCTTGTGTTCCGAGGCCATGTCTGTACATGCTAGGCTCATCAAGTTTAACCCCAGTGTTCTGCGCATGCAAATCTGGCTTGCACCCGTTGTATGTGAACGTAGAGTCTATCACACCCGATCATCACGTGGTGTCTCAACACGAGGAACTTTCGCAACGGTGCACACTCGGGGAGAACACAATTTATCTTGAAATTAAGTGAGGGATCACCTTATAATGCTACCGTCGTCCTAAGCAAAACAAGGTGCATAAAAAGGATTAACATCACATGCAAATCATAAGTGACATGATATGGCCATGAACTTGTGCTTTTGATCTCCATCTAGAAAGCACCGGCATGATCTCCATCGTCACCGGCATGACACCATGATCTCCATCAACGTGTCGCCATCAGGGTTGTCACGCCCTGCATGCTTCTACTACTATTGCTACCGTAGCGATAAAGTAAAGCATTACATAGCGCTTAATGATTGACACGCAGGTCATACAATAATTAAAGACAACCCTATGGCTCCTGCCGGTTGCCGTACTCATCGACATGCAAGTCGTGATAATCTATACATCATATGATCATCTCATACATCACATATATCACATCATGTAATTGGCCATATCATATCACAACATACCCTGCAAAAACAAGTTAGACGTCCTCTAATTGTTGTTGCAAGTTTTACGTGGCTGCTACGGGTATCTAGCAAGAACGATTCTCACCTACGCATAAACCACAACGGTGATACATAGATTGCTTTTCAACCTTCTCAAGGACCGCCTTTGTCGGATCCGATCCAACTAAAGTGAGAGAAACTGTCATCCGCAAGCCATCTAAGCAACAAGTTGCATCGAGGGAACCGGTCTCTCGTAAGCGTACGAGTAATGTTGGTCCGGGCCGCTTCATCTCACAATACCGCTGAACCAAAATCCGACCAAGGGAGGAAGCAATCTAAGCATCAACGCCCACAAACCTTTTGTGTTCTACTCGAGATCTCATCGAACCATCAACCTAGCTCATGATGCCACTGTTGGGGAACGTCGCATGGGAAACAAAAATTTTCCTATGCACACGCAAACCTATCCATGGTGATGAGCATCTACGAGAGGGAGAGTGGATCTACATACCCTTGTAGATCGCTAAGAGGGAAGCGTTAAGAAACGCGGTTGGTGTAGTCGAACATCTTCGCGATCCAAATTGGCGAGCGTCCCGCAATCTCATCACGATCCGTCCCGCGATCCAATCACGATCCGTCCCGTGAACTCATCACGATCCGTCCCGCGATCTCATCACAATCCGTCTCACGATCTTGATCGCGATCTGTCCCGCGAACTCATCACGATCCGTCCCGCGATCTCATCACAATCCGTATCACGATCTTGATCATGATCTGTCCCGCGAACTCATTACGATCCGTTCCGCGATCTCATCACGACCCGTCTCGTGATCTCGATCACGGTCCTTCCGATCTAGCGCCGAACGGACGGCACCTCCGCGTTCAGCACACGTGCAGCTTGATGACGATCTCCACCGTCTTGATCCAGCAAGAGGAGGTGGAGAGGAGAGAGAGTTCACCGGCAGCGTGACGGCGCTCCGGTGATGGTGGTGGAGCAATTCCGGCAGGGCTTCGCCTAAGCGCTGCAGAAAACCGATCTAGAGGAGAAACTATGCACCGGTGGAACGGGTAGCACGTGGCCGGAAATTCTGTCCAAAAACCACCCAATCCACTAGTATATATAGGAGGAGAGGAGAGGAGAGGCAGCCAAGGCCTTTGGGTCGGCCGAAATAGGAGGTGGGAGCAATCCTACTTCACCTCCAATCCTAGTTGGAGTAGGATTGCCTCCTATTGGCTGATTTTCCACTTTTTGCTTTAGGACTTTCTCTCCTGCGCCATGGGCCTTTGTGGCTGTTTTCCCAGCCCACTAAGGGCTGGTTATTATTCTCCCACAGCCCATGGACCTCTTGGGGTCGAAATACCCCTCCCGGAGGTCCCCCGGTACACTACCGGCACTCCCGGTACACTACCGATACTCCCAGTACACTACCGATGAGCCCAAAACTTTTCCGGAAACCAAACTGGGACTTCCTATATATGAATCTTTACCTCCGGACCATTCCGGAGCTCCTCGTGACGTCCGGGATCTCATCCGGGACTCCGAACAACCTTCGGTCACCACCATACATAACTCTACACTACCGAAACGTCACCGAACCTTAAGTGTGCAGACCCTGCGGGTTCGAGAACTATGTAGACATGACCGAGACACCTCTACAGTCAATAACCAATGGAGGGACCTGGACGTCCACATTGGTTCCTACATATTCTACGAAGATCTTTATCGGTCGAACCTCTATGTCAAGGATTCAGTTAATCCCGTATAACGTTCCCTTTGTTCTTCGGTATGTTACTTGCACGAGATTCGATCGTCGGTATCTCCATACCTAGTTCAACCTCGTTACCGGCAAGTCTCTTTACTCGTTCCATAATACAAGATCCCGCAACTAACAATTAGTCACATTGCTTGCAAGGCTCATTGTGATGTTGTATTACCGAAGTGGCCCTGAGATACCTCTCCGTCACACGGAGTAACAAATCCCAGTCTCGATCCATGCCAACTCAACAGACACCATCGGAGATACCTGTAGAGCACCTTTATAGTCACCCAGTTACGTTGCGACGTTTGATACACACAAGGCACTCCTCCGATATCCGTGAGTTGCATGATCTCATGGTCATAGGAACATATACTTGACATGCAGAAAACAGTAGCAATAAACTGACACGATCATATGCTATGTTTGTAGTTTGGGTCTTATCCATCACATCATTCTCCTAATGATGTGATCCCGTTATCAAATGACATCTCATGTCCATGGCTAGGAAACCTTAACCATCCTTTGATCAACGAGCTAGTCCATTAGAGGCATACTAGGGACATGGTTTTGTCTATGTATCCACACATGCATTTAAGTCTCCGATCAATACAATTATAGCATGGATAATAAACGATTATCATGAACAAGGAAATATGATAATAACTAATTTATTATTGCCTCTAGGGCATATTTCCAACAATAGGCTCTATATAATATGACATCTTATTTACTACACCTGTGTGTGCCTTGCCATGAGTCTGTCTAGGGGTACAAAGTGATCTAGGAGTGGATCACTGGACAACGGTCAAGATTATCCTTAATAACTAAAGGACTAAGGAAATGTTTCTCGATTATAGAGGTGATGAAGAGTTCATCGTAAAGAGTTATGTCGATGCAAGCTTTAACACTGATCCAGATGGCTCTTAGTAGCAATCCGGATAGGTATAGTGGAGCAGCCATTTGGAATAGTTCCAAGTGAAGTGTGGTAGCAGTATTTATAGTATGACATAGATATTTGCAAAGTACACATGGATCTGAATGTCGCAGACCCGTTGACTAAAAGACCTCTCTCACATGCAAAGCATGATCAAGCCCCAGAACTCATTGGGTGTTAGATTCATAACAATGCGAATCACATGGTGATGTGAACTAGATTATTGACTCTTGTGCAAGTGGGAGACTGTTGGAAATATGCCCTAGAGGCAATAATAATTTGGTTATTATCATATTTCCTTGTTCATGATAATTGTTTATTATCCATGCTATAATTGTATTGATCGGAAACTCACATACATGTGTCGATACATAGACAACACCATGTCCCTAGTATGCCTCTAATAGACTAGCTCGTTGATCAAAGATGGCTATGGTTTCCTAGTCATGGACATAAGATGTCGTTTGATAACGGGATCACGTCATTAGGAGAATGATGTGATGGACAAGACCCAAACTACAAACGTAGCATATGATCGTGTCAGTTTATTGCTACTGTTTTCTACATGTCAAGTATTTGTTCCTATGACCATGAGATCATGCAACTCACTGACACCGGAGGAGTACCTTGTGTGTATCAAAGTGTGCAATGTAACTGGGTGACTATAAAGGTGCTCTACAGGTATCTCCGAGGGTGTTTGTTGGGTTGGCATGGATCAAGACTGGGATTTATTACTCAGTGTGATGGAGAGGTATCTCAGGACCCACTCGGTAATACAAAATCACAACAAGCCTTGCAACCAATGTGACTAAATGTTAGCCACGAGATCTTGTATTACGGAACGAGTAAAGAGACTTTCCGGTAATGAGATTGAACTAGGTATAGAGATACCGACGATCGAATCTCGGGCAAGTAACATACCGAAGAACAAAGGGAACATCATACAGGATTAACTGAATCCTTGACACAGAGGTTCGACCGATAAAGATCTTCGTATAATATGTAGGAACCAATATGGGAATCCAGGTCCCACTATTGGTTATTGACCGTAGAGGTGTCTCGATCATGTCTACATAGTTCTCGAACCCTCAGGGTCTGCACACTTAAGGTTCGGTGACGTTTCAGTAGTATAGAGTTATGTATGGTGGTGACGAAAGGTTTTTCGGAGTCCCAGATGAGATCTCGGACGTCACGAGGATCTATGGAATGGTCCGGAGGTAAAGATTGATATATAGGAAGTCCTGTTTTGGTCGCCGGAAAAGTTTCGGGCTCGTCAGTAGTGTACCGAGAGTGCCGGTAGTGTATCAGGGGACCATCGGGAGAGGTATTTCAACACAAGAGGCTACATGGGCTTTGGGAGGAGGTAAACCAGCCCCTGATGGGCTGGCTGAAGCCTCCTCTAAGGGCCCATGCAGCTGGAGTGGTTTGAGAAGGAAAAAATCCAAAGGTGGAGAGGTGGAAAGAGTTTCCAAGTGGAAAGGAGGAATCCTACTCCTAATAGGATTGGAGTAGGACTCCTCCACCTCTAATTTCAACCAAACCTTGAGGGTTTGAGGCTGCTGTTGGAAATATGCCCTAGAGGCAATAATAAATTAGTTATTATCATATTTCCTTGTTCATGATAATCGTTTATTATCCATGCTATAATTGTATTGATCGGAAACTCAGATACATGTGTGGATACATAGACAACACTTTCCCTAGTATGCCTCTAATAGACTAGCTCGTTGATCAAAGATGGCTATGGTTTCCTAGTCATGGACATGAGATGTCATTTGATAACGGGATCACGTAATTAAGAGAATGATGTGATGGAGAAGACCAAACTACAAACGTAGCATATGATCGTGTCGGTTTATTTCTACTGTTTTCTGCATGTCAAGTATTTGTTCCTATGACCATGAGATCAGGCAACTCACTGACACCGGAGGAGTACCTTGTGTGTATCAAACGTCGCAACGTAACTGGGTGACTATAAAGGTGCTCTGTAAGTATCTCCGAGGGTGTCTGTTGGGTTGGCATGGATCAAGACTGGGATTTGTTACTCCGTGTGACGGAGAGGTATCTCAGGGCCCAGTCGGTAATACAACATCACAACAAGCCTTGCAAGCAATGTGACTAAATGTTAGCCACGAGATCTTGTATTACGGAACGAGTAAAGAGACTTGTCGGTAATGAGATTGAACTAGGTATAGAGATACCGACGATCGAATATCGGGCAAGTAACATACCGAAGAACAAAGGGAACATCATACGGGATTAACTGAATCCTTGACATAGAGGTTCGACCAATAAAGATCTTCGTAGAATATGTAGGAACCAATATGGGCATCCAGGTCCCGCTATTGGTTATTGACCGTAGAGGTGTCTCGGTCATGTCTGCATAGTTCTCGAACCCGCAGGGTCTGCACACTTAAGGTTCGGTGACATTTCGGTAGTATAGAGTTATGTATGGTGGTGACTGAAGGTTTTTACGAGTCCCAGATGAAATCCTGGACGTCACGAGGAGCTCCGGAATAGTCCGGAGGTAAAGATTGATATATAGGAAGTCCTGTTTTGGTCGCCGGTAAAGTTTCGGGCTCATCGGTAGTGTACCGGGAGTGCCGGGAGGGTACCGAGGGACCATCGGGAGGGGTGTCACGCCCCGAGGGAACTCATGGGCTGTGGGAGGAGACGTACCAGCCCCTAGTGGTCTGATCAAAGCCTCCACTAATGCCCATGAGGTCTGAGAAGGAAAAAATGCAAAGGTGGAGAGGTGGAAAGAGTTTCCAAGTGGAAAGGAGGAATCCTACTCCTAATAGGATTGGAGTGGGACTCCTCCACCTCCAATTTCGGTCAACTCTTGAGGTTTTGAGGCTGAATCCTCCCCTCTCTCCCTCCTATATATACTAGAGGATTTAGAGGGGATATCTAACCCTAACATCCACATGCTGCCCTCTCCTCCAGATCGTAGTTTCTCCTCTAGATCGATTTTCAGCGGTGCTTAGGCGAAGCCCTACTGGAATAGCTCCACCACCATCGCCGCAACGCCGTCGCTCTGCCAGAGAACTCATCTACCTCTACGCTCCCTTTTGCTGGATCAAGAAGAGGGAGATCGTCATCGAGTTGTACGTGTGTTGAACGCGGAGGTGCCGTCTGTTCGGTGCTAGATCGGAAGGACCGTGATCAAGATCGTCAGATGATTAGTGATTGGATCACGGGACGGATCATAATGATATCGCAGTACGGATCGTGATGGGATCATGGGATGCTTGGCGATTTGGATCGTGAAGACGTTTGACCACATCAACCGCGTTTCTTAACGCTTCCCGCTTAGCGATCTACAAGGGTATGTAGATCCACTCTCCCTCTCGTAGATGCTCATCACCATGGATAGATCTTGCATGTGCGTAGGAATTTTTTTGTTTCCCATGCAATGTTCCCCATCAGTGGCATCATGAGCTAGATCTATGTGTAGATGAGATCTCGAGTAGAACACAAAGAGTTTGTGGGCGTTGATGCTTAGATTGCTGCCTCCCTTGGTAGTTTTTTGGTTCAGCGGTATTGTGGGATGAAGCGGCCTGGACCAACATTACTCATACGCTTACGAGAGACCGGTTCCCTCAACTGCAACTTGTTGCATAGATGGCTTGCGGGTGCCAGTTTCTCTCACTTTAGTTGGATCGGATTCGACAAAGGCGGTCCTTGAGAAGGTTGAAAAGCAAATAATGTATCACCGTTGTGGTTTATGTGTAGGTGAGAATTGTTCTTGCTAGATACCCATAGCATCCACGTAAAACATGCAACAACAATTAGAGGACGTCTAACTTGTTTTTGCACGATATATTGTGATGTGATATAGCCAATTACATGATGTGATATATGTGATGTATGAGATGATCATGTGATGTATAGTATATCACGACTTGCATGTCGATGAGTACGGCAACCGGCAGGAGCCTTAGGGTTGTCTTTAATTATTGTATGACCTGCGTGTCAATCATTAAGCGCTATGTAATGCTTTACTTTAGCACTAAACGGTAGAAATAGTAGTAGAAGCATGATGGGCGTGACAACCCCGATGGCGACACGTTGATGGAGATCAAGATAATGGATATCATGGTGTCGTGTGGTGACGATGGAGATCATACCAGTGCTTTCAAGATGGAGATCAAAAGCACAAGTTCATGGCCATATCGTGTCACTTATGATTTGCATGTGATGTTAATCCTTTTATGAATCTTGTTTTGCTAAGGACGACAGTAGCATTATAAGGTGATCCTCACTTAATTTCAAGATAAATTGTGTTCTCCCCGAGTGTGCACCATTGCGAAAGTTTGTCGTGTCGAGACACCACGTGATGATCGGGTGTGATAGACTCTACGTTCACATACAATGGGTGCAAGCCAGTGTTGCACATGTAGAACACTCGGGTTAAACTTGACGAGCCTAGCATGTACAGACATGGCCTCGAAACACAAGAGACTGAAAGGTCAAACATGAGTCATATAGCAGATATGATCAACATGATGATGTTCACATTGAAACCACCTCAACTCACATGATGATCGGACTTGAGTTGGTGAATTTGGATCATGTATCACTCGAATGACCAGAGGGATGTCAATTTGAGTGGGAGTTCTTCAGTAATATGATTAATTAATTGAACTCATTATCATGAACATAGTCAGTAATGTCTTTGCAAATTATGTTGTAGATTACATGCTCGCGCTGTAGATCCCTTGAGATCGCCAACAAGATTCTTTGCCGGCAAGATGAAAGAGAATAGCTCGTTCATTGAGCATGTGCTCAGATTGTCTGGGTGCTACAATCGATTGAATCGAGTGGGAGTTGATCTTCCAGATAAGATAGTGATTGATATAGTTCTCCAAGTCACTATCACTAAGCTACTAGAACTTGGTGATAAACTATAAAATGCCTGGGATAGAAATAATGATCCCTGAGCTGTTCGCGATGTTTGACACCGCGAAGGTAGAAATCAAGAAGGAGCATCAAGTGTTGATGGTTAGAAAAGCCACTGGTTTTGAGAAGGGAAAGGGCAAGGAGGGAAACTTCATGGATGGCAAGTCAGTTGCAGCTCAAGTGAAGCAACCCAAAGTTGAACCCAAACCAGAGACTAAGTGCTTCGATTATGAGGAGAGCGGACGCTGAAGCGGAAAAACCCTAGATACTTGGTAGATAAGAAGGCTGGCATCGCCAACAGAAGTATATTTGATATATGTGCTATTGATGTATACCTGGATAGTACTCCTAGTAGAACCTGGGTATTGGATACTGGTTCGGGTGCTAAATGTTAGTAACTCGAAATAAAAGCTATGGAATAAACGGAGAACTGGCTAAGGGTGAGGTGATGATGTGTGTTGGAAATGTTTCCAAAGGTTGATGTGATCAACATCACACGCTCTCTCTACCTTCGGGATTAGTGACGAACCTAAATAAATGTTATTTGGTGTTTTGCGTCGAGCATGAACGTGATTAGATTGTGTTTATTGCAACACGGTTTTTCATTTAAGTTAGAGAATAATGGTTATTCTGTTTACATGAATAATACCTTCAATGGTCATGCACCCAGTGAGAATGGTTTGTTGAATCTTGATCGTAGTAATACACTGTTCATAACATTGATGCCAAAAGATACAAAGTTAATAATGATAGTACCATATACTTGTGGCACTGCCGCTAAATGTCATATTGGTATAAAGCACATGAAAAAACTCCATGCTTATGGATCTTTGGACTCATTCAATTTCGAATCGGTTGAGACATGCGAACCATGCCTCTTGGGCAAGATTTCAAAGGACCCCATTTTCCAGATGGATGGAGAGGGCAAGTGATTTATCGGAAATGATACATGTTGATGTATGCAATCCAATGAGTCTTGTAGCGTGCGGTGGATATTGTTATTTTCTTACGTTCACTGATGATTTGAGTAGATATAGTGTATATTTACTTAATGAAACACAAGTCTGAATCATTTGAAAGGTTCAAGCAAATTCAGAGTGAAGTTTAAGATCATTGTGACAAGAAGATAAAAATGTCTGTGATATGATCGTGGAGGTGAATATCCGAGTTACGAGTTTGACATGCAACTTTAGACAATGTGAAAGTTGTTTCACAACTCACGCCACCTGGAACACCATAGTGTGTTGGTGTGTCCGAACGTCATAGTCGTGCTCTATAGGATATGGTGCGTGCTATGATGTCTCTTATCGTTTTGTTACTATAATTTTAGGGTTATGCATTAGAGACAACTACATCCACTTTAAATAGAGCACCATCTAAATCCGTTGAGATGACACCGCGTGAATTATGGTTTGATAGAAACCTAAGCTGTCGTTTCTTAATGTTTGGGACTGCAACACTTATGTGAAAAAGGTTTTCACCTAATGAGCTCGAACCCAAAGCGGACGGATGCATCTTCATAGAATACCCTAAGAACAGTTGGGTAAACCTTCTATCTCAGATCCAAGCAAGTGTTTGTTGCTAAAACCGGGTCCTTTCTCGAGAAAGAGTTTCTCTCGAAAGAATTGAGTGGGAGGAAGATAGAACTTGATGAGGTTATTGAACCTTTGTTTCAACGAGAGAGTAGCGCAGCGCAGGAAGATGTTTCTGTGAAGCCTACGTTAGTTGAAGAGGAAGTTAATGATGATGATCATGAAGCTTCGGATCAAGTTACTATCGAACCTCGTAGGTTGACAAGGATGCGTACTCCTCCTGAGTGGTACGACAACCCTGTCTTGGAGGTCATGTTGTTGGACAACGATGAACCTACGAGAAATGGAGAAGCGATGATGGGCCTCGATTCCGACAAATGGTTAGAGGCCATGAAATCCGAGGAAGGAACGATGTATGAAAACTAAGTATAGACTTTGGTAGACTTGCTCGTTGGACGGCAGGTCGTCGAGTACAAATGGACCTTTAAGATGAAGACAGACGCTGATGGTAAATGTCACCATTTATAAAGCTCGACTTGTTACAAAGAAGTTTACGACAAGTTCAATGAGTTGACTGCGATGAGACTTTCTCACTCGTAGCGGTGCTAAAGTCTGCTGAAATTATGTTAGCAGTTGCTGCATTTTTCAATTATGAAATCTACCAGATGGATGTCAAAACATCGTTTCCTTAACGGTTTACTTGAGGAAAGGTTGTATGTGATACAACCATAAGGTTTTGTCGGTCCTAAGGATGCTAAAAGGTGAGCAAGCTTGAGTGGTCCTTCAATGGACTAAAGCAAGCATCTCGAAGTTGGAATATACACTTTGATGAGCTGATCAAAGTTTTTGAGTCTATGCAAAGTTTATGAGAAACTTGTGTTTGCAATAAAGTGAGTGGGAGCACTATAGAGTTTCTGATAAGTATATGTGGATGACATATTGTTGATCGGAAATAATGTAGAATTTCTGGAAAGCATAAACGGTTGTTTGAAAAATGATTTTCAAAGGAAGACCTGGATAAATCTACCTAATTGTTGTCCATCAAGATCTATAGAGATAGATCAAGATGTTTGATGAGACTTTCAATGATGACATACCTTGACAAGATTTTGAAAGAGTTCAAAATGGATCAGTCAGAGAAAGAGTTCTCGCCTGATTTGTAAGGTGTGAAGTTGAGTGAGACTCAAAGCTCGACCACGATAGAAGAAAGAGAAAGGACGATTTTCGTCCCCTATGCCTTAACCATAGGCTCTGTTTAGTATGCGATGATGTGTACCGCACCTGTGTGTACCTTGCCATGAGTCCATCAAGGGGTACAAGAGTGATCTAGGAGTGGATCACTAGACAGCGGTCAAGCTTATCCTTAGTAACTAAAAGACTAAGACATGCTTCTCGATTATGGAGGTGATAAAGAGTTCGTCGTAAAGAGTTACGTCGATGCAAGCTTTAACACCAATCCGGATGACTCGTAGTAGCAATATGGATACGCATAGTGGAGTAGCCATTTGGAATAGTACCAAGTGGAGTGTGGTAGCAGTGTTTACAGTTTGACATAGAGATTTACAAAGTACAGACGGATCTGAATGTCGCAAACCCGTTGACTATAAGACCTCTCTAACATGCAAAGCATGATCGAGCCCCAGAACTCATTGGGTATTACATTCATAGCAATGCAAATCACATGGTGATGTGAACTAGATTATTGACTCTAGTGTAAGTGGGAGACTGTTGGAAATATGCCCTAGAGGCAATAATAAATTAGTTATTATCATATTTCCTTGTTCATGATAATAAATTATTATTCGTACAGTAGGTTTGCAACGAGCAGAAGTTATGGTAAAGGGCGCTGGTAGTGGAAGAGATGCCGCATTACGAGCCATTGCTAAAAGTGGTGTGCGATTAAGTTGTATACGCGATGTAACACCTATGCCGCATAATGGATGTCGACCGCCTAAAAAAAGACATCTGTAAAAGAATTAACCCGCTTTCAACTTTCAAGAGAAATAAACGATTCAATGATAAAATAATAATACTAGTCTATTATGGTTCGAGAGGAGGTAGCAGGATCCACTCAAACACTACAGTGGAAGTGTGTTGAATCAAGAGTAGATAGTAAGCGTCTTTATTATGGTCGTTTCATTCTTGATCGAAAACTCAGAAACATGTGTGGATACATAGACAACACCATGTCCCTAGTATGCCTCTAATAGACTAGCTCGTTGATCAAAGATGGATATGGTTTCCTAGTCATGGACATGAGATGTCATTTGATAACAGGATCACGTCATTAGGAGAATGATGTGATGGAGAAGACCCAAACTACAAATGTAGCATATGATCGTGTCAGTTTATTGCTACTGTTTTCTGCATGTCAAGTATTTGTTCCTATGACCATGAGATCATGCAACTCACTGACACCGGAGGAGTACCTTGTGAGTATCAAACATCGCAACGTAACTGGGTGACTATAAAGGTGCTCTACAGGTATCTCCGAGGGTGTCTGTTGGGTTGGCATGGATCAAGACTGGGATTTGTTACTCTGTGTGATGGAGAGGTATCTCAGGACCCACTCGGTAATACAACATCACAACAAGCCTTGCAACCAATGTGACTAAATGTTAGCCACGAGATCTTGTATTACGGAACGAGTAAAGAGACTTTCCGGTAATGAGATTGAACTAGGTATAGAGATACCGACGATCGAATCTCGGGCAAGTAACATACCGAAGAACAAAGGGAACATCATATGGGATTAACTGAATCCTTGACATAGAGATTTGACCGATAAAGATCTTCATAGAATATGTAGGAACCAATATGGGCATCCAGGTCCCTCTATTGGTTATTGACCGTAGAGGTGTCTCGGTCATGTCTGCATAATTCTCGAACCCGCAGGGTCTGCACACTTAAGGTTCGGTGACGTTTCGGTAGCATATGGTTATGTATGGTGGTGACTGAAGGTTTTTCGGAGTCCCGGATGAGATCCTAGATGTCATGAGGAGCTCTGAAATGGTCCGTAGGTAAAGATTGATATATAGGAAGTCCTATTTTGGTCGCCGGAAAAGTTTCGGGCTCATCGGTAGTGTACCGGGAGTGCCGGAAGGGTACCGGGGGACCCTCGGGAGGGGTGTCACGCCCTGAGGGGCCTCATGGGCTGTGGGAGGAGACAAACCATCCCCTAGTGGGCTGGCCAAAGCCTCCACTAAATCCCATGAGGTTTGAGAAGGAAAAAATGCAAAGGTGGAGAGGTGGAAAGAGTTTCCAAGTGGAAAGGAGGAATCCTACTCCTAATAGGATTGGAGTAGGACTCCTCCACCTCCAATTTCGGACAACTCTTGAGGTTTTGAGGCTGACTCCTCCTATCCCTCCCTCCTATATATACTAGAGGATTTAGAGGGGATAGCTAACCCTAACAGCCACATGCTGCCCTCTCCTCTAGATCGTAGTTTCTCCTCTAGATTGGTTTTCAGCGGTGCTTAGGACTATTGGAATAGCTCCACCACCATCGCCGCAACACCGTCGCACTGTCGGAGAACTCATCTACCTCTCCGCTCCCTCTTGCTGGATCAAGAAGGCGGAGATCATCATCGAGTTGTACGTGTGCTGAACGCGGAGGTGTCGTCCGTTCGGCGCTAGATTGGAAGGACCGTGATCAAGATCACGAGACGGATCGTGATGAGATCGCGAGACGCATCATGACGAGTTCGCGGGATGGATCGTGATTGGATCGCGGGACGGATCATGATGAGATCGTGGGATGCTCGGCGATTTGGATCGCGAAGATGTTCGACTACACCAACCGCGTTTCTTAACGCTTCCCGCTTAGCAATCTACAAGGGTATGTAGATCCACTCTCCCTCTCATAGATGCTCATCACCATGGATAGATCTTGCGTGTGCGTAGGAAATTTTTTGTTTCCCATGCAACGTTCCCCAACAATGGCATCATGAGCTAGGTCTATGTGTAGATGAGATTTCGAGTAGAACACAAAGAGTTTGTGGTCGTTGATGCTTAGATTGCTTCCTCCCTTGGTCGTGTTTTGGTTCAGCGATATTGTGGGATGAAGCGGCCCGGACCAACCTTACTCGTACACTTACGAGACACCGGTTCCATCGACTGACGTGTAACTTTGGTGCACAAAGATGGCTGGCGGGTGTTTGTTTCTCCTACTTTAGTTGGATCAGATTCGACTAAGGCGGTCCTTGAGAAGGTTGAAAAGCAACTTATGTATCACCATTGTGGTTTATGCGTATGTGAGAATTGTTCTTGCTAGCTGTGGCAACACAGCCAGGCCAGGGTCACCGCCGGCATCAGTGTTCATCAAAGAGCTGATGGGAAACGACCTAGCCTCGCTCAGAATACTCTGAGAAATTGGATTATCCTTCGAATTAGGGCCATTGACTACATGGTCGGACATTCCACCAAAATTATCACAACGCATACGAATGGGTTGGGAACGAATGGGATATACCTGAGCGAGATGCAGGGGTATCTCGCCTCGATCTCCCGGCCACGGCGGCGGCTCCAATTGTAGAACCCGTCGGCCGGGGGGCCTGCGATTCAAGGGACGCATGGGGGTGGACCCCCGGCGGCAGCACGCCGGGAGGGAGGTTGGCCAGCTGCACCACCGATGGAGGTCTGATGTTGAGACGACACGGATTTGCAGCCTTGAACCTCCTCCATTTCGATGCCTGCACGGGATCCGCCGACTCTGCTTCCTGGATCGCCCAAAAGAGCATATGATAGTCCATCCCGCCGTCGTCGCCGGCAAACCTCGCCCTCTCATCGAAGGTGGACATGCGGATAATATCCACGCACACCTCGAGCCATTTGCTTCGGTCGGGGAATCGGGACCGCACCACCCGCTGGATCTTCAGTCTCGCCTCCGGCGAATCCGCATCGATCGGTGGCAGCAGGTGCACCGAAATCGGTGGAGGCGTCTCCAGAGGCTGCGGCGGCGCCACCGAGGTCGCAGGGGTAGCCCGCCGCGCTCGGAACCGGCGGTGATCCTGGCTCGTCATCGGGACGGAGCAGGGGAGAAGGAGATGGGAGAACGAGGCTGCGGGGAAGGCGAGACGAGGAGTGAGGCGAAGGCAAGTGGGTGGGAGGCGAGGGACTCCGGGGGATAAGGTGGGCGTTGCCATTAATGGCGGTAGCTGGTAGGTGAGGGAGCGCATCGGAGTCGCCCCCGCACCGTCTCGGACTCGCACGCGACATCACCGGATACCAGTTTCCATATCGTCATCCGGCCTCATGCTTCTTGGTCCGCTTCGGAGGCCGCCACGCCACAACACGACCGATCACATGTCGAATATTGTGTAGAAAGATAGATTACAATTTGACTTGAATTGGAACTGTGTGTAGATAGGGTAGGAATCATGTTTTAATAGGACACTTGTATCCTATGGCTCTTATATAATTAGAGAGTTGACGCATGACGTAACCTATATCAACATGATAACACATGCACGCAGGGAGCCGGTGGCATGTGTCGCACGGTTGGCCGGGTGTGGTATTGTCGCAGTGTCATGGTAAGGAGAGACTGTAGTCACGTTCTGGGATGTAGCCATATCGATAAGCCTCATCAACAAATCTCGGTGTTACAGATTGGCTGGTCCTCAATAGATCGGAACCGATCCTGTGTGGCCAGGAGGAGACGAGGTAGACTCAGGGTTTGGTTTGTGGAAAAGCATGTAATTCAGATCAAGACAAGACGCAAAGGCCTTTCTGGCGTCCAAGTCTACGACTCTACGTTCGAATGATTATTAAAGAACCCAGACCTTGCCGTCCCGAACGCAGCAAAGCAAGCCCTCCATCCGCCATGCTGTTCCACAAAGTACCTGCTGTATCTGTACTAGTATGCCTCGGCGTAGCGCTTGCCACAAGTTTCCCACAGTCTGGAACACCACCACCACCACCACCACATAGCAGCCAGTGCCAAAGAAAATGCGGTCGCGTAGACATCCCTTACCCTTTCGGCATCGTCGATTCACCCGACGACGGCCACTGCGCCATGAATGGCTTCGGCTTGACTTGCAACGAGACCGGGGTTAAAGGTAGGGGCCGCAGGCCATTTACTGGCAACGTGGAGGTCGTTGGCATCTCACTGCAGCAAGGTCAGGCCCGGATGCTGAATGAAATCTCCTATTATTGCTACAACAGTACCACTCGGGGCATGGATCGCAACGAGTGGTTCCTGGACTTCACTGGCACACCCTACAGATTCTCTGACACCACCAACAAGTTCACGGTAATGGGTTGCCAAACGATGGCGTACATCATTGCCGATCACGGCCACGAGGTCAACAGCTACATGAGCGGGTGCGTGGCCATGTGCCGGGGAGGCGATGTGAAGTCGACCCTGAGCAACGGCTCCTGCTCCGGGCTAGGGTGCTGCCAGACCACCATTCCCAAGGGGCTGCTGTACTACCAGGTGTCGTTTGACTCTCGCTTCAACACGACGGAGATCCACAATGTCAGCCGCTGCAGCTACGCGGTGCTGATGGACTCGTCAAACTTCACCTTCTCGACGAGCTACGCGACCTCGCCGGGGTTCAACCACGGCGGCAAGAAGGCGCCGTTCGCGGTGGACTGGTCTATCGGGAACGAGACGTGCGACGCAGTCCGCAAGAAGCCCTGGTCCTACGCGTGCGTCAGCAGCAACAGCAAGTGCTTCAACTCGCTCAATGGACCAGGCTACATCTGCAAGTGTTCCAAAGGCTTTCATGGTAATCCTTACCTGCAAGATCCGGAGCACGGATGCAAAGGTACAAAAACTGCTTCCCCATCCATCAGTTTGTTTATCCAAATGCATGCATGCTCCATCATCAGTAAAGAGCCTGCAACAAATAAGATTAATTAAATACGCAAGATTAACTAAGTTGAAGGACCTCCATGATCCGGAGTAATAGCTCTCTAAATGAATATAAAGCCTTTTAGTGATCTATATAAAAGGGACTTTGTTTTTATTTTCTCTTGTTTATTTTGTTCTTCGCTGTGTGCATCCTTGATGTCTTTGGATATCTTGCTAGTGCAGAGGCTGGATGTACTTGGTATTTTCCGATATTAATATATTCCCTTTTTGGAAAATATAAATGGTCTTATATATTTTTATCTCGCTGAAAATATGATGCGCTTGCTTTGAAGTAGATGCCTGCAATGGTAGTTGAAAACCTCTTGGAGCAATCATTACTTGTATATACAAAAAATTGTCATCATCAATTCGTTAACATCTCCGAGAGTTGATTCTTCAGACATTGATGAATGCAAGCTCCCCCAAGTATATCGCTGCTTAAGCGGGATCTGCGAAAACAAGCTGGGAGGTTATGACTGTCCATGCAAATTCGGAATGAAAGGCAACGGCAAAGCAGGAACCTGCACAGCTGTATTCCCTCCATTCGCAATCGCGATCGTCTGTAAGTACTCTGCTGTGGGGGTGCCACCACACAAACTCTCTTGTTGCCAATCTAAATCATACACGTATGTACGAGTCAGGCGAGTCTTCGTGCAGTCAACATGGTAAATAACTTCGGCCTGGAACCGACACAATCACTACGAGTCTTCGTGCAATCGGCACGGTAAATAACTTTGCCTGGAACCGAGTTAATTACGCAAATCTTCGTGTAGTCAACACGGTAAATAAATTAGGCCTGGAACCAAGTTAATCAGAACGACATTAATTACACATTTCGATAGTGTGGGACAAAGAAAGAAAAAGCTCGGAGCCGCTGACTAGAGATAACTTCTTCATCGTAGGTGGTAAACATTCCATTTGTACTTTATTCGAAGACCTGAAAGTATTTGTAGTAGAAAAAAATTAGAGGGTAAGTGAAAACATTATCATGTTCAGCCCCAGAAAGCCCAGTGAAAATGCAAAATAAAAAACAAAAGATCACCATTAGCTTTTGCTCTTGTCAACAAAATAGTCAGATTGCGATACAAGGTTTTATAGAAATTCCCTCCGTGCGGAAGGAATCGTCAGGCAAAAGATGGAGTCGGAATCGTCAGGCAAAAGATGGAGTCGCGAAGGTGCTCGAGGCCATCAGACATGCCCACCATGCAGCCAACGGGGCGACCCGTGACCAGGCCGTTTGGTACCCATGGACACCGCCTCGACTTCCATTTTTTTCTAAAAAAATCTTATTTAATGCAAAACTTTCATATATATATTTTGGATTATTTTAATTGTTTCCCTTACCATATCACATAACTAGTCTTCTTTAAGGTTGTGGAGTCTTCCACGATGTGTTTGGATGCACTCCTCTAGTGTAATTACTACTTGTATAACGCATGTATATATGCACCTTTATGGAGTCAACGGCAATATAACGCTTCATTATCTGCCCATTAACTACTCTCGGTTCATTTCCTTCGGTGTTCTTCATGTTTATAACTCCGGAGTCATTCTCAGTTAGAGAAGTTTGCATACAAAATATCTAAAATGTGACTTGTACAAGAGTACTTTAGCGCTGATTTTAAATTCTTGTTTTTGAATTTGTTTATCATGCCATATTTTATCTATTTCTTTAAATAATTTGACGTTCTCATAAGCTTCACATCTTCATTCGTCTAAAAAAAACATATCTAGTAATTTATTTTCTCCACGAAGTTTAAAATAATAGTTAATATCGTTGATGACCTAATAAGCTTTATGTTCTAACTCAAGAGATAAATGATATGCTTTTTCATAAACGGTTTTATAAGGTGACATCCACATGAGATTTTTATACGTAGTCCTTTATGTCCAAAATGCATCATCCAATTTCTTAGACCGGCTCTTTCTAGATTTATTAATGGTCTTTTGCAAGATTAATTTGATTTCTTTGTTGTTTAATTATACTTACATGTTAGACTGAGGATGATAAGATGATGTTTCTCTATGTTTTACATCATATTTAGCCAAAACTTTACTGAAAGCACCTGAATAAAGTGTGAAACATTGCTAATCACAATGTATCTGGGAACTCAAAACCTTGAAAACATAGCATGTTTAAGTATAAACGTCTTATCATCAACTCTTCTAATTGGAATAGTTCCTACCCATGTGAAATAATGAACAACACCAGACAACAAAAGGTTTAATAACAAGTGAATAGTTCATAGGCATTTTTTAAGTATTGCCAACTTTGATATTTAAAGAGAGTAGGAAAACAGAAACCTGATTGTAAAACCTTGTGTGTAGTTATGTCTCCAGCATGATGTCTTCCATATGGACTAGAATGAAACTTCGTAAGATTTGTTCCTGCTGATGCTTGGGTATGCATCGTCAAATAATACTATCTACTTGTTTTTTCTAAACTAGATGACCCGTTGCGTCATTAGTGCAGAAGCCAACTATAGACAAGAAGTTAAGTGAACTATTTGAAACTATAACCCGGAAGTTAAATGAACTATTTGAAGGATTTTTCTGAATTGTCTACAAATTATTACGTTCATACTATCACTAGTGAGAAAAAGTCTAGCTATGGCGTCTCAAAATTGACCTTGCTGACATGGATACCCAACGCCGCCAATATGACGCAATTGTGAAAAAATAGTGATGACGTTGAGCTCCACATGAGGAGTATTCTAAGTGTTTATGGCATGCCATGTGGACAACGCCAGCACTATTATCACTTACCAAGCAATGTGTGATCGTTTAGTATAGACAAAAAATATATATTTCGCCAGTATATAATATTTAGCATTTCATACATAAACTAAGCTTATATAAAATACAACATAATACAACAATGCCAATTAACAGAACTTATACATACCAGTTAATAAGTAACCATCTCACAGACAGTACGTACTCGTACTTCTATCTAATTAATAAACGACAATCTCCACAAACATGAGCTAACTAACAGTTATTAATAATTAGTTTATCGTTGGCCCACCCAAACAAATATTTTGAAATAAGGTCTATGATGATAATCATCCTAAAGTCAGCGCGCCAGGTGTTTCAAATAGTGACTAGGACAGCCTGTCCAACCCGGAGATTCTTGTTAGTAAGTAAGTTGTTTCACCCCGCCGCGCTTAAAACAGTGCGACCGTCCGTGTCCACTGACTAGGCACAGGTGGTGATGCAGCCCCTTGTGATAAGGCGTGGTTGAGAAATGCCTGCTTCATCGGGCTCGATGGCACAGTTCATATATAGCCTCTTAGGTAATTTCTGGAAAAAAATACATGTATGGTAAATATATTCAAATTCACACACACACGGAGATTAAATACTATCTAAGCATATATTTGGATTCACATACATATATGATAAACATCATCGGTTTCTCTCTCTCACACACACACACGCACACACGCACACACGCGCGCGCAGACACACACGCACATCAACAAAACATACACTTCAATTCACATATACTACATTAAACATATCATCACACTCCTACACTAAAGCATATCATCGCATAATACACTAAGCATATCACCAGAGTAGCTACTACATTACTACCCTTCAATTATCAACAAAGTATATATGCATACACTTTTATTCACATATATCATGGGATTTAGCACTAGACATATCATCACATTATACACCAAGCATATCATCACATTAGTACACTAAGCATATCATCAAATCCTCCACTAAGCATATCATAAAAAAATACTACACTAAGTAACATACCAGACATGGTGGATAACATCCGTCCTTGTTAGACGGGTCACTAATGGCATACTGACATTGGCATCACGTGGCGAAAGTTCTCCCAGAGGTTGTCCGTTTCAGCCTCGTTCAGCCTTATTCTTTGGGCATGGAGGACTTCATCAAGTGGTCCTCATCATCTTCGTCTGTGTTGAGATAGATAACAGCCAGCCTTGACCTTTCTCCTCTGAAGGAGAAGCTGATCAATTCACCCCCACTGAGACACATGTTGGCAATGAAACAATTCCATTCATTGCCTCCAATCTAGGACATGTCTCGCCCCTTCTCGACCTCCATAGTGTAGGGGGCCCCAGGAGCGACGAAGATCACAATGTCTTCGGCCACCTTATTGAATTCCAATGTCACATTGCATGGGATGATCTGTGTAATAAAAAACAAAGAAAACACACATGATGCATTAATAGATATAGCAACAAAAACAAAAGAATTAAATGATAGAAGATTCATATAATTTGTTACCATTGCAGGAACAAAACTCGACTGGAAGTAGATGCCGAACAACGTGCCAGTTGCAAGGCTGGTGACGCACCTTGACTTGCACACTCAACATAATGGTGGTTGCATCATTCTACACAAAAAATAGTGAACACTAAGTATAATCAGATTCTACACTAATAAATCAATTTATACTAAATATAATAGGATACTACAATGCTTAATTGAATTCTACACTAATCGGATTCCACACAGTAGCATTGAGCATACACAACTAAAATTACTCCATTCCATCTATAAAAAAACTAGCACCAACCATTCATCTATCAAGCAAATCATCTACTCCTACCAAAAAAAACATACATTCATCTATCATGAAAATTATCTAATCCTACCAAACAAACATGCATTCATCCAAGCATCATTATTTTGCTGGCTTGGATCCGCCACGGGCGGGAGAAGCTAGGGGGAGAAGATGAGCGAGGGGAGGGGTATATCTCACCTACTGACCCGGAGGTGGTGACGGCGGTGCTGGTCCGACGGCGACGACCGGAGTGCTCGGGAGGTGGCGACGGCCCTGGTCGAGAGAGGGGGAGGAAGGTAAAAACGATGAGTGACCCCCCCCCACCACCACCACCACCACAGGAAAAGTTAGAGATGAACTAGTGTTGACGTGGGCTTAATGGGCTACGTCGTAACAATCTATAACAAGCAGGGGGAAAACTCAGCAATCACCTATGGCGTGACATTTTCTCAAAAAAAAAAAACTATGACGTGACAAAAAGTTTCAACGTCAGCACTAAGACAATATCACTGTCATACCAAATCTACCCATGCCAACACTATGTGGAAAAAAGAGTGCCAACGTTTAAGAAAAATGACACGCCATCAGCAAGAATTGTGCCTAGGCATTTCTCAACTAGTGTATGTTTGTATTTACCTTGACGTTGGTCGTTATTTCCACACGGTACCTATGGTAAGGTGTTGCCTGGATGACAGTGAATCCTTACTTTCTGGGTCCACTTTGTCTTGGTCGGATGTTGGCGTACTCTCACGAAGTGTTGGCAGGTAGGGTGATGATTCGTTACTTTTTGGCTACTATGTGTTTTTTTTCCGTCATTGGCATATATATGTCATGTCGGGTCTTTTCGGTTACCTCCCGAGTCGTGTTACATGGTCTTTTAAGAGTCGTTACTTTCCATGTGCGATGTGCTGTCCATGTTAGGTGTGATGTTGGTAGTTGGTGAATGTGTGTGGCGAGTTATTATTTTTGAATCGCGATAACGTCCACACGTGTAGTGTGAGCAATATTCGCCCACGCGTCTATAACAAACAAATTGCATCACATCCATGCATGTGGAAATCTTTTTAGATTTCCAGATTTTCTAAAAAATTATCTCTTAAATGAAAAATCCGATTGAAGATCCGTTTTCACCATTAAATCCATCGATCGCGACAAGATATTCGAAACTAGATCTCATATCAATATGTTTTGACGAATTTGTTTGAGGGTTAAAAGTTGTCATGTCTATTGCACATGAATTGTCTACACTTTAGTTGCCGTGATATGTTTCAGGTATTTTTTTTTCTTCTACCTTTAAATGTAAATTTTGACATATTATAAAACAAGAAATTAAGAAACTAGACTTGTCATGAACCATAAACTAAAATTATCATGGTGAATTACTTTTACTAAAAATTGTCATGATCAATTAATAAAAATTGGCATAAAAAGTAGTTAAAAATAAAACGTAGCTTTAAATCCAGAAGAAAAAATAGGTAGAACATGTGATGGCAACTTTAGTGTAAACACTATGACAACTACAGTGTAAACATCATGGCACCTTTTGGCCAAAAAAATCATCGAAACATATCAACATGGGATCTAGTTTTAAAAATCTCGTCGACGCGGGTTTAATGGTGAAAATGGTTTTTTAATTGAATTTTTAATTAGTAGATAAAACATTTTTAAGCCGAAAATCAAAAAGATTGCCACTGATGTCATATGTTTTAATGTGGCAAAATGTATGATAATAAAGGCGTTTGGGCCATGTTGCTTCGCGTCACACATGTGGGCGTTATATTATCCCTTATTTTTTCCTTTTTTAGTATTCCCTCCGGCTCGGTTTAAAGGTCATGCGCGTGGTTTTAGGTCATTAATTTGACTAACCAAATATGCATTGTATGTCACAAAAAATATATTATTAGTTTTTTAAGAGGATGTTCTTTATAAACATATATTTTTCATCACATATGCATATGATATATATTTAGCTAGTTAAATTGTCAACTTAGAAATGCACACATGCCCTGTAAACTGAGACGGAGGTAGTATTGGTTTTTTTGGTTTGCTCTTTTTTCTTTCTCAAGGAAGGTTTGCTTTTTCTTTTGTTCTCAGTGTATGTTCCTTTTTGTCTATGATCCGCCCTTTCTGCGGCCTCTTGCCTACTGAAAGCAACAATTAATTCTTTAGATGCCGACTAGCCAGTTTTCGGATGCCTACACGATTTTCGGATGCTGCAGATCTATCTGGTCCCGTTTCCCTCTTTCTTGTGTTGTGACAAGTGAGTGTCGAGTTTCCCTATGGGACGGTTTCACCTGTTGGACTCATTCAGATCCGAGCAAGATTTCCTATTTGGCCTCTCGTCATCATTGGTCTTGTCCATCTAGCATGTTTTGGGATGCTTGCCCGGCTTTCCGTCACCGCGGGATGTAGCTGCTTGCACTAGCCTTTTTCGAACATGGGTAATTCATTACATACTTGAGTCATAAGACACATAATGTTTTTCTAACATTTAATATGGTTTGGATTTTCATCGCTATCCCATATATATCTATCAAATCTTGCCCATATGCCACTCAAATTTCCCTGTTCCAAATATGCAATTGAAATTTTGCACTACGAACATATGCACCACTTCAGTTATGGTATTTCAGTGATTGCATACCAATTATGTTACTTATGTGCTAACGAGGATATGGCATAGGAATTTAATCATTCGGTTATGTAAGTGAGATGCTATGTTAGCTACTTATATAAAAATGATTCTTTACTTTGGACTTTTGTAGGCTTTGGTGGCTTAGTTTTTTTAATTCTCCTCATGGTTCTGGCATATCAATTCCACAAACTCAAGAAGTTCTATAAACAAAATGGTGGTCCAACACTAGAAGGTGTTCGTAACGTAAGGATCTATAAGAGCAGAGAACTTCAGAAGATGACAGATAACTACAAGATTGTTATTGGACAGGGTAATTTTGGTATGGTTTATAAGGGGACTCTAAAAGACACACAAGAAGTGGCTATAAAGAAGACCATCAAAGTTGATAAATATAGCAAAAAGGAATTCACTGATGAGGTTATAATCCAATCTGGAATGAGGCACAAGAACATTGTCAGGCTCCTAGGTTGTTGCTTAGACGAGGATGTTCCAATGTTGATGTACGACTACGTAGTGAAAGGGAGTCTCCATGATTTTCTGTTCAAAATACAAGACAATATTACCGTGGATACACGCCTCATGATTGCCATTGGTTCCGCCGAAGGGTTGGCATACATGCATTCAGCAGTGGAGAGTACCATCCGTCACGGTGATGTTAAATCTGCTAATATACTTCTTGATGCAAACTTCACCCCAAAAATTTCAGACTTTGGGACCTCAAAGCTGCTTGCAAGAGGGAAATCTGAGAAGACTGAAAGGGTCATCGGAGCCGAGGCTTACATAGATCCAGCATACAAGGTCAATGGGATAGTTACACAGAAGAGTGGTGTATACAGCTTTGGAATTGTTCTCATAGAGCTTATTACAAGGAGGGCTGCAAAATATGATGACAATATGAGTTATACAAAAAACTTTGTTCAAGCTTGTCAAGATCAAAGAGTAAGGAACTTTGTTGACAACGATATTACAAGCGAGAATGATATTGAGATCCTGGAAATGGTTAGTGGGGTCGCTCTGGAGTGTCTTAAACTTAATCCAGAGGAACGCCCAGATATGAGGGAAGTAGAAAACCGTCTCCGTAATATAGGACAATCTGAATAACATGGACAAGAGAGGATCTATCAGGGAAATCTTAGTCCTAGTATGGAGGTTCCTCCGCTTAAACCTGTTGAGGACAAATTTCCTACGAATTAAAGAAGTAACATGTGTATTTTAGATATTTCATATGGTTATGTAATAATTCAACTCTCATTGAGTGTACTCATTTCTATTTGTCTACTATGCCCTAAATTATGTACTACTAGTCGTCAACCCGTGCGTTTGCACGGGCTAGTTATATAACATATTCTATTTTTATTATTTTATATTTAACTTGACATGATACATATAACTAAAACATCTGGAAATATACTTGAGGACGCTACAAAAGCCATAAAAGTAACTTGAACACGGGGAAAAGACCAATGCATGAAGGTGTCTAGGCAGTAAATGGCTTTTTATATAAATCTTGACAACTATTTAGGTTTTCGTGGAAACGACTCAACAAATATATGGAAAATATATATTTGAAATATAACTAAAAATGGACCTCTTGAAAATATATATTTAATAATGAGGCGGCAATCCAATTTATACGTAGTCAACATCTTTTGCACACACAAATTAAGCATATTATTTGTCTTCTATTGTATCATCTGACATGTAAAATATCATTGGATATCATTAGGACAGTCCTTACATGATTAAATTTAAATGATATTAAAACAATACTATTTCTCAGGAGCAGGATAAGTATAATTTGTTCAAAATAGTGCTATAGCTTAGTCATGTAAGAGATGATGGAAAGGAAAATAAGCCAGTCAAGATAGATTGGAGAATGAGGAATACTTTGTAAATTAAGTAGTACTATTGGCATAAAATATAGTCTCCCATAAGCTTACACTTTAAGTTTAGGGTCCATTAGCAATGCAAAATTGAATTAGATAGAGCAAGAATACATGCTTTAGATTTTTACTACATGCTTCGGAAAGAAGCACCTCTGAAAACATTATATTAGTGTTGAAGTTTAGAAGTCCGATGCAACATAAATCAGTCGTTGATGAGGCCTTGTGTCTCACTGCTAATTGTTGCCCAGGGGCCGAGATTAGTACCAATAGTTACCTGGTGCTAATGATGACCGCCAAAATCCACAAAGTTTAGAAGTGGGACTGCTGAAAAGTCAATTGAAGGCTTGGAAAGAGCCTTGCTAATAAAACTAAAAATCAATGATCGTATAGAAGCTAAGGGGAAGATACAATGGGACATAAGGAATACATCCACATAACAAGCATGACGGCAATAATTGGTTCACTGATCGGATGTTGCGATCGGCAGCACCATCTAGTCGACAACGGCGAACTCTTTTTTACCATAATATATAGTAACTATCTAAGCGCAATTCATATTTATATACTACAACATTGTTGCTTTCACAGTAGAGCAATTTGCACCGATATTCCTTTTCTAGCACATTGATATAAATACGCATCTCTCGTTCTACATTGCTACTGCTAATGCTAACAAAGTGCTAGATACCTATCACGTGATCAAGTAACCAAAAGAAAAATACCTATCACGTGGCAGTAGCTGGCTCTAGGCTTCCTTGATCTGTGAATAAGTCAATCTTCCATGACTCGATGCATTATGCACGGCTCTAGGCATGCTTGAGGTAAGATTGCAAAGTGACTGTGCTAATGTAGTAATTTGTATGCAACAACTGCGACGTCAGCGCGCATTTGGCGTTATAGTGAGACAAATCTGTAGGAGTGCGTGGGTGCTGTGTTATTTAAGATTCGATCCAGGCATCCAGCAGCCTGCTTCCAAAGCTAGCTCGTGTACATGAGCATCTCTGCGGAATCAATCCAGCAGGAACGTCGTTTGAAAAAACAAAATCCAGCACATACATGCATTTGACACACGGCGAAAATACCGGTCGACAATCCTTGGGGAAAATTCACAGCATCTTTGGGACCTCACCAACAGCCGATAAGATGACGGGAAGACCGTGCATGTCGACGATGTTGCCCGTCATTGACGGTTGCGGGAGGGCAGGTGTGGCTGCCGCGGCAGCTGCGGCCTTGCAAGTCAAGGTTAGACGGGTTGAGAGGATTCAGGTTAGAGTCTTACTGATGAGCAGATGCATAGATCGATCGATGCAACATCACCATCATCTCGTCGACAACGGCGGCGGCGTGACATCTGTCTCTTGCTTTACGCGTCAAGGAAAGGGACTGGGTGGACAGCCACGATTGGAAATCTTACGTTCTGCTTTCCCGTGAGAGAATTCAACGGAGATAGATTCAACAAAGCCAAATTATATAAGCCTTTCTCTCCTGAAAAGCATGAAGTCATCTACAAACAGTAGGAAAAAAACTTATTAGCCAATATACAAAAAAGTATATTTTGCAATACCATGTAGCAGGATCAAGCTGATATATCTGTAATTTGGGTAGAAGAAGGCGATTTACATCCTGGTTTGGAAGAAGATGTGGCACAACCTGGTTTGCGTTGGACCTATGAAGCAGTGGTGAGGGTCAAACAATATAGTGGACGGACGCAGGACATGATAGAGAGGGTGCTAGGCATGGGGCGTGATGGCTGAGAAAAGAAGAACGTGGTGGCTAGCAGAAGATGGGGGCAACGACGGAGAAAGGCAGTGAGAAGCCCAAAGTTCGTTGCCTCGCCGATTCACGGCTGCTACTATGACGGCGGCAAGTAGGAAAGAAGATGGGAAGATGATGTACGTGGGAAGGGGTTAGGGCTAGGTCATGTGGGGTGAGATCGAAGAGGGTTTTTTACGGGCTTCCATTCATTATTAATGCGAAAATTACATGGGCTAATCCACACCGTAATTACTCGGTCCCACCAAATGAACAATTCTAATTATCTGATTAACATGGTAATTTATTGAAAGTGCCTAATTAGTATAGATATAGATATAGATTAGTACGGCAGTTACTTGTATAATTGAACTGGATCCACAGTAGTTTTGTGGTTTTCCAAAGTCAGAAGTTATATTACTCGTTTCTATTTGTCTATTATGTACCAGTAACTTAATAATGTCCGAGTGCTTCTACTATGGTTGAAGTAGATCATTTCATGTTTAATTGTGGTGCTCGCTGTAGTCCACCTGAAAAACTAAAGCGAAATCTCTTATCCCCAAAATAGTCAGATGTTGTGTTACTGACATGGAAAAGAAACAAAAACAAACACATTCAGGTTGCTGCTCGCCGATCTCTCTCTCACTCGCTCTGCTCAAACCGGAGGGGGGGGGGCATTTTTTTTCTTCTCAAGCACACACTCAAGACTCCGCTGCCATTACATCGACCCCTACACGGGTTTTAGACCTAGGCAAGCGTCGAACACGATCTGCACGCCTCCACCTGCCCGCGCACATAATCCGGCTCGCTCTATTTGCGCTCACCACGCGCACGGCTCGCGTCGAGCTCACCCCGATCACCACGCTCGCCCTGACCAGGTCGTCCAACGGCTACTTCACACTATGGTGCACCACGCGCTCGTACACATGCACACCCAAACACTATGCACGCACGCCGCCAGAACCCGGCGCGGCCAAACCGCACCCGACGCGCCTATTGCACGCACACATGCATACTAGGCGCTCACCGTGACTTATTGCACCAACACTCACACCCTAAGCCACGGTCTAGAGGAGCGTCGCCCCGACGTTGTCGTCGACCGCCGCGATCAGAGCATGCTCCGTTGCCTCCTCTTTACGTTGCTTCGGGCACTCTCGTCGGAATTGGCCGCGTTGCCTACAATTGTAGCAGCGCCCGCGGCCTCGCCGCTTCCCGCCGTTGCCCAACACCGTGTTGTCGGCGGCGGCGTCATCGTGGTTGAGCCCGCCATCGTGCTGATGCCATTGCGCTGCCCATCGACCTGCGTTGAGCATCAACTGCTCGTCCGCCCGCTCGCCGCTGGCCTGCACACGTCGCCTCATCCTCTCCTCAAAGGTCTTGAGCCGTCCGAGTGCCTCCTTGAACATCATGGTGACGGCGCTCCGATGGAGAGGAGAGAGTTCACCAGCAGCGTGACGGCGCTCCGGTGATGGTGGTGGTGGAGCAATTCTGGCAGGGCTTCGCCTAAGCACTGCAGAAAACTAATCTAGAGGAGCACCGGTGAAACGGGTAGCACGTGGCCATAAGTTCTGTGCAAAAACCCTCTATTCCACCAGTATATATAGGAGGGAGGGAGAGGAGGACGCAGCCTTGGCCTCCAAGGCTGTTCGGTTCGGCCGAGCCACAAGAGGAGGAGTCCTACTCCTTCCTCCACTCCTAGTAGGAGTAGGACTCTTCCTTTTTGCCTTTTTTCACCTTTTTACTTTAGGATTTTTGCCTCCTGCACCATGGGCCTTGTTGTGGCTGTTTATCCAGCCCACTAAGGGCTGGTTATCACTCTCCACAGCCCATGGACCCTCTGGGGTCGAAATACCCCTCCCGGAGGTCTCCCGGTACACTACCGGCACTCCCGGTACACTACCGATGAGCCCGAAACTTTTTCGGTGACCAAACTTGGACTTCCTATATATGAATCTTTACCTCCGGACCATTCCGGAGCTCCTCGTGACGTCCAGGATCTCATTCGGGACTCCGAACAACCTTCGGTCGCCACCATACATAACTCTACACTACCGAAACGTCACTGAACCTTAAGTGTGCAGACCCTGCGGGTTCGAGAACTATGTAGACATGACCGAGACACCTCTATGGTCAATAACCAATGGAGGGACCTAGACGTCCACATTGGTTCCTACATATTCTATGAATATCTTTATCGGTCGAACCTTTATGTCAAGGATTCAGTTGATCCTGTATAACGTTCCCTTTGTTCTTCGGTATGTTACTTGCCCGAGATTCGATCGTCGGTATCTCCATACCTAGTTCAACCTCGTTACCGGCAAGTCTCTTTACTCGTTCCGTAATACAAGATCCCGCAACTAACAATTATTCACATTGCTTGCAAGGCTCATTGTGATGTTGTATTACCGAGTGGGCCTTGAGATACCTCTCCGTCACACGGAGTAACAAATCCCAGTCTCGATCCATGCCAACTCAAACAGACACCATCGGAGATACCTGTAGAGCACCTTTATAGTCACCCAGTTACGTTGCGACGTTTGATACACACAAGGCACTCCTCCGATATCCGTGAGTTGCATGATCTCATGGTCATAGGAACACATACTTGACATGCGGAAAACAGTAGCAATAAACTGACACGATCATATGCTACGTTTGTAGTTTGGGTCTTGTCCATCACATCATTCTCCTAATGATGTGACCCCATTATAAAATGACATCTCATGTCCATGGCTAGGAAACCTTAACCATCTTTTGATCAACGAGCTAGTCTATTAGAGGCATACTAGGAACATGGTTTTGTCTATGTATCCACACATGCATCTAAGTCTCCGATGAATACAATTATGGCATGGATAATAAACGATTATCATGAACAAGGAAATATGATAATAACTAATTTATTATTGCCTCTAGGGCATATTTCCAACATTCGCCACCGCTGCGGACACCCGTCGTCAGCGCAGAGATAAAGAGAGAGATTGCTGACGATGGCCACGACGGGTTGCGGGGCAAACGAATTACCAAGCACACCATGCGAAGTGGAGCCGCTCAGACGTTTGCCCTTCTAGATCGAGTCTCCAAATCTCGCACAAAAAAGGGATCATGGCGATGACGGCGGCCGGAGTCACTTCACCATCATCGACGGGTATGTGTACCTCTCCTCCTTCTGTTCATTCCCTGTTTTCTACGGATTTCTTACGGCCTGTTCTGATCTCCTCCAGCTTCTAACTTTACCAACTTCACAAATATATTTTTCTAGAACGTTTGGGCTCCAAGAAGCTAACTTCTAGAAGCTGACCCAACTTGTAGTGCAAAAACTTGAAGCTCGCGAGGCCCAGCTCCATCGATCGAAGAAACAGAAGTTCGCCCGATTTACAGGGACATGCCACCGCCAAAGGTAACGGTTTGCTCCCCCGCTCGATAAAAAGAATCTAGTGATCTCCCCAACCAATCAGTACATGTCTCCCTCCTCGTACAGATGCACTGGGCCCGAACAGGCTGCCTCCAGCCGGCCCAATCAATGCTAAACGGGCTAGAGCCCTCCTAGCTGGGCTGCAGCTCTACGAGAAGTTGTCGATACACCCGAACGTTTCTGCGATCACTACATGAAGTTAGAAGCGAGGAGGAGAAGCTGGATATGTGGAGTTTTGAGAAGTCAGATGAGATCCAAACAGGCCCTTACTCGGTCTGGTCTCCAAAAAAAAGATGGTCTAATCGGAGAGGAAGAGGAGAGGCTGAGCACATGTGCGTCAATGTCGTGTAGGAAGGAAGACGATGATGTATCCGAGCCTGTTGCCATGGCACCCACGTAGGAAGTAGCGCCCTCAAAGGTTGCCAAGGCCGAAGGAGACCAACAGAGAAAGCTCTAAGATGTCGATTTGGTCATGGAGGCAAACGGCGCCGGGGAGAACAACTGACCGCACGTGTGTGTTTTGAAAGTCGGCATTTTATTGATTAAGCAATAAGTCATACAAGGTCTTCCGGATACAATCCGGAACAGAATGGAAAACACACAACAAACTAGAATGATTACAAGAATTGGCCAAGACATGGGCTACTACATTACAATGCCGACGAACATGCTTGAAGGTCGATGAACTAAAATTTATGGCTGCTTGTTTGATATCCATAACCACAGAGCCCACATCATATCAATCTCAGATATTAGAATTAATCCGTTGTATCAAATAAAGGCCATCTGAGGCGAAGATCACATGTGTGAGTCTTTTATCCCGAGCCACAATGACTACACGACGGAGGGCAAGGGTTCTGCCATTTCCGGATCAAAAGATCCACTTAGTGGCTAAGAACATGCCACAAGGCAATTTCCTTTATGATTAAGGGCCACCACACCCAAACGAGCCTTGTTGAGATTAGCAAAAATAGAGGCATCACAATAAACCATGACCGTACCTGCCGGCGGCGGAGACAAATTAAAGCTAGAAGCATATGTTTCACATCTTTGAACATGTGTTGGCTTGAATAAATGCATAAAAATCATCTCAACATAAGCACGGACTTTCAGAAAAGTAACACGCGGATGATGATAAATAGCCTCATTTCTCGCCTCATTTCTGGCCTCCCATATATGCCATATCGTCAGCGTAAGATGCCTCCCGATCAGAAGATTTTTGGAGGAAATCAAATAGCCACTGCATACGCAAGCGAAAATCTGAACGGCATAAATTAACATGATAGAAAGATTTTATCTCATCACAAATAACACGAACATGAGGGGGAAATAGGATAGTATACTCCAACACTTTCTATTCTATCACAGAAGCAACAATTCGCTGATCTCAAAGCGAGCAGTTCTGTTCAATGGAGTTCGAAAATTAACATACAAGAAGTTCAAGATTATTTGGGTTATTTTGTATGATTTATTTTTGGCAGAATCATAATGGCATTAGTTGCACATTTTAATTTAGAGTTACATCAAATGGATGTTAAGACGACATTTCTGAATAGGGATTTGAAAGAAAAGGTTTACATAAAACAACCCAAGGGTTTTATCATGGAAGGCAAGGAAAATATGGGATGCCACCTGAAGAAATCTATCTATGGATTAAGGCAAGCCTCTAGACAATGGTATCTAAAATTTAATCAAACAATTAAAAGTTTTGGATTTAAAGAAAATATTGAGGATAACTGCATTTATGCAAGGTTAAAAAATGGGAAATATATTTTCCTAATCTTGTATGTGAATGATATCTTGCTTGCTAGCAGTGATGTTAGTCTACTACAAGAAACAAAGAAGTTTTTGTCCTCAAATTTTGATATAACAGATCTTGGTGAAGCATCATATGTTTTGGGCATAGAAATTCACCGAGATAGGAACAATGGGGTCTTAGGACTATCGCAGAAGGCATATTTAGAAAAGGTTCTTCAAAAGTATAATATGCATGCGAGTAAAGCCACACCTGCTGCTATAGTCAAGGGCGACAGTTTTGGGAAATTCCAATGTCCCAAGAACCAGTACGAGATCGATCAAATGAAATCAGTACCATATGCTTCGACTGTTGGAAGCTTACAGTATGCACAAGTGTGCACTCGCCCTGACTTAACTTTTATCACCGGGGTACTCGGTAGATATCAAGAGAATCCAGGCATAGAGCACTAGAAGATGGTAAAGAAAGCATTGTGTTATGCGCAAAGCACGAAGGACTACATGCTAACGCACAGGAGATCTGATTCCCTAGAGATAAGAGGGTATTCGAACGCAGATTTGCGGGGGATAGAGATGATAGAAAATCCACGTCGGGATACGTGTTCACTCTCGTTGGAGGGGCTATTTTCTAGAAAAGCTCCAAACAGTCAATTGTTGCATCATCCATGATGTATGCAGAATTCATAGCATGTTTTGAGGCCACGTGGTAGGCGATATGGTTAAAGAAATTTTACCCGACTTGAAAGTGGTAGATTGTATTCACAAACCATTAAAGATGTACTATGACAACCAACCCGCGGTGTTTTATGCTCACAACAACAAGTCGAGTAATGCTGCCAAAACAATAGAGATAAAGTATTATATTGCGAAAGATAAAATCCAGGATCACATTATAAGTCTCGAGCATATAAGGACAAAGGATATGCTTGCGGATCCGCTTACGAAAGGCTTACCACCCAATGTGTTCAAGGAACACTTAGCCGGCATGGGTTTAAGGGAGAGCCTATGATTCCTGGATCATGAGAGGCCCAAAAGGAACAGAATTTGTTTCAGAACAGAGAGGTATGTTGTAGCTGTCTAATTCTATCGGCAACTGAGATGTGACGATGAAACATGTTCTATGTATTGATCTGTGATGAAACGAGTAAAGTTAAAAGTAAAAAAAGTTAAAAGTGAAAGTTGAGATCAAGGGGGGCAATGTTATATTGATCTCTCCCGTGTGGGCCTAACGGCCCACCGGGCCCCTGATCCGCACCCTGATCGGGGGGGGGGGGGGGCTCAACCCACCTAGGGTTGACGGCCCCTGTCATGCGGACTATATAAAGAGGTAGGGGCTGGGGCATGCAACATGAGGTTCGTCGCGCAGCCGCCACCCCCACCAACACAACCTACCAATCTAGTTTAGCCCGATGTGATGTGAAGCACAGATGCCACCACCTCACCCTCTCTCTGCCATCACCGTCGTCGCCCCCTCCACCATGGCCTTCGGAGTGGGCAGCTCAAGTCAAGGAGAAGGTAATTTCCTACCACAACCGCAAATCCCTATGCCTACATGATCCAGAGGATCTATCACTCTCTACTTGGAAAACACCTGTGACTAGATAAACAAGTACCTCAAGAAAATTATGCATTACTCACTTTGAGCAATTATCCTGTTAGTTTTGCATCATTTCGAATTCGAACTCTCACATTATGGCTCTCTTCCAGTTTACAGAAAAGAGAGAGCAATGAAAAATGCTAGAGAATACCCCATGAAGAAAAAACAAAGAATGGAGTTCAGTAAGTCGTAGGAATCTAACTTGTAGCCCCATTGTAGACAATTAAGGCAACCGAAGAAAAATCCCAGATCTTGACACCAATATTAACACAAGCTATTCAACAATATAACAAACTAACTAGTTAATACCAGATCATGGATATCGTCGGAGCAATAGAAGATGTAGTACATTGTATGGAACTTTTGAGTGCTCACGACAGGAAGTTACCACATGACTTAAAAAATGTCATGACTGACAAAACAAGCATTTGTTGGTTGAGGAAGCAACAATACCTGGCAGACAGCATCAGAACAAGATCGTCTTGTCACCGTTTCAATAGACGAGGTAGCGCCCCCGTACAGATTGTTTCCCAGGCTTCCCATCATAGCACGCCCAACTACATAGACCAAGAGAAGTGTTTCCATCATGGGTTTTTTTCTAAGTATCAAAGGCCAAGAATATGCAATTCAAGAGGAAATCCAGAGAGAAGATTTGACGACAGATACAAAACAAATGACGTGTATGTTAGCAATTTTGATCTCTGCAAAGAGTAACAAAACTGACGATACAAAAACATGACATGTCGTGAAGGTGTGTGTTCGGCCGAATTCCATATTAGCCGACTCTTGTCTGCCACAATAGCAAGTAATGCTACGAGTTACATGTCGTGAAGTATTGCTACGAGTGTTTCCATCATGTAACAGCAATACTACCACGGGATGCTTGCGCGTAGCAACAGGACCGCACGCGCAGAAAGGAATCGAAGCGAACGGCAAGCAAGGCAGAGCTGGGGCTTCCTTACACCAGAAGAGCTCGCGCGGTCCTTGCTGGTCCGGTAGGAGGGAGTGGGGGAGGAGAACGCCGGCGACGGGGAAGGAGAGCTCGGGGTGGCAGCTCCGGTATTTATATTCGACCCCGTGACTTCCCTCACAAATTTAAGATGGTGCAACCACTACACCACCCCAGCAGGATCTGTTAAAATTGAACTTTCTAACTCTTTATGTTCTTTCTTTTGCCTTTTTCTTTTTTTCATTTTTCCTTTTCCTTTTTTTCTTTTCATCCTGGTTCCTTGAATGTTTTTGGAAACACGTGAACTTTTATTTTTGAATCGATGTTTTCTTGAAAATCGATGAACTTTTTTTAAATATGTGAACTTTTTCTCAAATCCAAGAACTTCTTTGAAAGTCGACGAACGTATTTTTAAATTCGATGAACTTTTTTTTCAAAATCAATGAACTTTTACAAAAATTTAAGAACTTTTGAAAAAATCAATGAACTTTTTTCAAAATTGTATGAACATTTTTTAATAAAAAATATATAATACTAAGCGGCACCGCTTAATAAATAGTGCGGTTCTGATAGTTCTAAAATATTCACTAGGCTGTCGATTATGTAGTGGCTAGCAGAAAAATTAGCAATTTGTTGCAGGGGTTTTTCGCGAGACAGATTGTTGCTCTGCATGTCCGTTGGCCGGCCACTAGACGTTCCCAGTGCGCGTCGGTTCGCTTCCACGGCGCCGAACGCACCGAATAGGAGGGGAGCTCCTACCTGCCGCTCTCTTGCGGCAGGCAGGCGGGGGCACGCACAGGCGGGTCGCCCCGACTGGGCCGGCCCGCCTTTTTTTGTCGAACAAAAGATAATTTCCTTTTTTCTGTTCCTTTTTTTCTTTTCTTCTTATTTCCTTTTTTCTTTTTGAAAAATCAAAACGAACAAACGTTGAATTTATCATATTTTTCTGAAAAACATGAACGCTTTTTTTAAACAGAGAACAAATTTGAAAACGTGAACAATTTTTTAAAGCATGAACATTTTTTGAATCTTGAGAACAAATTTTAAAACAAAGCATATTTTGAAAAATACTGAACAAATTTCGGACCGCAAACAAATTTTAAAAGCACAAAAAAAAATTGAATCTTAAGAACAAAATTTTGAAACGGAGAACAATTTTGAAAACCCCAAACAAATATCGACAGTGAACAACTTTTTAAAAGCCCAAACATTTTTTGAATCTTTAGAACAAACTTTGATAATGAGAACAATTTTCAAAAATCCTGAATAAATACATTAATATGAATAAATAAAAACATTTTTTGAATTTTAAAAACAAATTTAGAAAACAAGAAGATTTAATAAAATCCAGAACATTTGTTAAAAATCCAGAACATTTTTTTCTTAAAATCCAGAACATTTTGTCGAAAAAGCAAAACACACTTTTCGGATTCGAAGAACAATTTTCGAAAATCCCGAACATTTTCTGAAAATCCAGAACATTTTTTGAAAAAAAACAAAAACATTTTCCGAATTTAAATAACACTTTTTGAAAATCCAGAACATTTTTCTAAATATCAAAAATATTTTTCGAATATGAAGAACAATTTTTGAAAATCACGAACATTTTCTGAAAATATAGAACATTTTTTGAAAATCCAGAAAATTTGTTGTCAAAAAACAGAAACATTTTCCGAATTTGATGAGCATTTTTCGAAAAATAAAAACCTTTTTTGAATTTTAAGATCATTTTTTGAAAATGATGAACATTTTCTGAAAATCCATAAAACAAAATTGAGAAAAAGCAGAAGAAAATTCTGAATCTGAACATAATTTTTTGAAAGTCCAGAACTTTTTTTGAAAATCCACTACATTTTTTCAAAAAGGAAAAATATTTTTTGAATTTGAAGAACAGTTCTCTGAAATCCTGAACATTTTTTGAAAATCCCGAACATTTTTAAATACCAGAACATTTCTGAAACAGAAACGGAAAAGAATAAAGAAAAAAGAAAATAAAAAAACAGTTGAGGAAACCTTTTAGAAATTTGTCAAAACCGGAAAAACCGGCTGGGAACCTCTATAAGGTTCCCAAAACCGGCTGCCTGAGTGGGCTGGCCCAATTCGCTCGCTCGGCGAATCGCCTGTGCGAAAGGCCGACATTTTAACGCAGTAAGCGTCAAATAGAATTTTCCGAGAGGTAATAGCATCGGTCCATTCATACGACGACACATGGTGCCAGCGTGGCAGGGACGGTCAACCCTACCGTTTCGTCTATTCAACCCGCGCCACCTCGCCGGGCGCCTCACTTCCGTCTCTCTCTCCAGCTTGGACGCGAGGCTCTCCTGCGCGCGGAGGCGACCCACCCCGACGAGATCGACGAGGACCTGGCCACGTTCCCGACGTCAAAGCCGAACGACGTGGAGCGGCTGCGGTACGACCGGCTGCGGAGCGTGGTCAGGCGGATCCAGACGGTGGTCGGGGATGGGCGACGCAGGGGAGAGGGTGCGGTCGCTGCTCGCATGGAGGGACCCGAGGGCGACGGTGCTGTTCATGGCGCTCTGCCTCGTCGCCGCCGTGATGCTGTACGTTACGCCGGCACTACCTGCCGGCCGACGACGCCTGCCATGCTACTTCAACACCGGCATCATGGTCATCGACCTCCGCTGCTGGAGGGACGACAACTACCCCGCCGCATCGAGCGTTGGATGGAGAGGCGCATGTACAAGCTGGGCTAGCTGCCCCTGTTCCTGCTGGTCTTTGCCGGCGAGGTGCAACCCGTTGACCTCCGCTGGAACCAGCACGGAACGTGCACGGTAGCTGTCGCCCACTCCACAACGGGCCCGTCAGCCTCATGCATTGGTTGGGCAAGGGCAAGCCGTGGAACCGCCTGGACGCCGGCAGGCCCTGCCCGCTCAACCAGACCTCGCCGGCCTATGACCGCTACACCTCGCCGGCCTCTGGCCGACATTGTCCGCTTGGTAAAGGAAGCTCTAGCTGTACTGACTAGACACAATAATTCTTGGTTGGGTGGTTCTTACAATGGCAGCGGGGCGACACCGCGTTGGTGTCGCGGCTGCCGCTGCCGTCGGCTGTACAGGGCAGCGAAGGGGAGGGGAAGGGGTCGCGGCTATTGCGTGCAGGCTGCGGCGGCCACGTGCTACGCGGCGGTGCACCCGTGGCTGGCGGGCGTGTCCGGACGCTACTTCTTCAACTGCAACGAGGCACTGTCGTCAACGGCCGCCGCAAGCCGCCGCGAGGCCGCGTGGCTCTGGTAGGCGTCGGAGGCCTTGAGCCAAGTGGTCGTTCGCGCGCCGGTAGCACAGGCGTCAGAGCAAGCAGAATGACACGCGAGTGCTTTTCTCAAGTTTCTGGTGATTTGCTTTCCATGGCTCCGGCGCCAGCGTTGCCATCTCCTCTAGTGCGGGCAAAACACCAAAACCAAGACCGATGTCAATGCCTTAGCCAGCGCCGACGATGTGCCCAACAAGGCGAGCTCGGAGATGCTGGAAGCGGTGGTGAAGTACACCACCGACACGCACTACGCCTCCTCGTCGGGGTTCCCGATCGACGATGTATGTGGCCCTCCCCGCCGCCGTCTTGCTGGACGCCGCCCTCCCGGACGAGATCCGCCTGAGCGGCTCACACTGGATGAGGATGGCATCCACCTCCTCCTTGGTGTAGCTCAATCGTGCGTACTTGGCCATCACCACCACCGGCCTCGCCTCCTCCTCCCCGCCCGTGCCCGCCTTATCTTCGCGATGATAGGTGTCTTCTTCTTGCCAACCGTCGCAGACTCCGCGTTCGACGCCCTCCTCAGCTGTGGCGCCTTCTTGGCCTTCTCGTCGCCGGTGACCATCGCAACGGCGGCGACCTTGCTGGGCTTCTTGGGCTTGGTGGTGGCCGGCCGCGGATGCGCTTGTCCTACTGCTGCTTGTTGAGACAGAGCCCATGGCGACTCACTCGATGAAACAACAGATGGTCCGTGGAGATATTTGATCGATTTCGCTGATGACGTGAAGAGCAGGCCAGGAGGGCACCAAGGACGACGGCGAGGATGACTAGGCAGCCCGGAGCCACGGGCACGAAGGCTACGATTACGATCATTAGACCGAGGAGCTTAATTAACTAGGACTGCATGCTTAGCTAGCTAGAACGGATTGACCGTCCGACGTCGGAGAAAATTTGCTTCTTTTTCTTCTAGCAGCTGCTTCTGCTTGGTGTTAGCTACTATGATCAATCACTTCCTTGTTAGTACTACTGCTTGTGTATCTACAATAAGATTAGTTTAACTCCTTGCTACCAGCAGACAACCACTTCAAATTTCAGCGTAAATATAGTTCCAGCAACATCACAACGTATTCCAATTCATGGTGCCAAAGTCCTTCATATTCATCTACATTTTTGTAAGTAGGCAAAGCTGCCCGGGAAGACGAGGAGGAAGCGACGGCGGGTGGCAAGCAAGTCACGCTGCGTCGGTTGAACAGACGAAATGGTAAGGAGGCAAGTGCAAAAATGTCTGGATTGACCGTTCCTGCCATGCTGGCGCCATGTGTCGTCGTATTATTGGGTCAGGACTAAACTTGTACCTCCTATGTAAGTTTTAAGACTAGATAGTCTTCTTTTATAAGTTGTAGGACTAAGAGCATCTTCAACAGCCGCCGAAAAACAGCTCCGCGCATTAAAATTCCGTTTTTTGGTGTCGGATATGTTTCAGGAGAGGCCGTAAAATACTGCGCGCGTTGTAACGTTTTGGACATGAGCTAAAAAGCGCTATCAAAAGCTGTAAATTTGAGGTGTTGGATAGAACGTGCTTCACAATTTATACTGTGCGCTTTTTGGGTGCACGTTTTTGGTCTTCTGCTAAAGCAATGTTGGTCCGCGCACGATAAAAATGCTACAATGATGCATTAAGGCTATGTTTGATAATGAAGTATTGTAAAAACCAAAGTATCAATAAACCAGAGTAATTTATTCTCTAGGTACCAAATACCGTGGTCTTGACATAACACGGTATTTTAGAGTATTCTCAATACTGAGAACCTGTTTGGCGCAACTAAAGACTGGCTAGTTGTTAGCCAGCAAACACGTCCAACGGGCTAGTAGTTGCATGCACCAACAGATTAGAGCATCTCCAGCCGTCCCCAAGAGCCCCCCAAAGGCCGTTTTTTTCGCCGGCGGTCGAAAATCGGTTCAGTCGCGTCCCCAAGAGTCCAGTTTTCGTCGGTTAGGGCCTAATTTAACGTCGGCGTACCCAGGCCGAACCCGGCGCGTTGGGAGGCACCTGGGGGCGCCGGACGAAACGTTTTCGCGCCAAAACGCGGGTGGGTCCGTCGAGTCAGCGACCCCGAGCGCGCGTCGTCATCTTTGTCGCCTCGGTTTCCCCGCGGGAATCGAATCAATGCCAAGGCTGCCCGCCGGTCAGCCTCCATTGATGAGCCGGCCGATCACGGGGCGGCGCAGCCAGTACGACGCATTCACGGGGCGGCGCCGCGTGTCCACACCTCGCCTCCCACGCATCTGCACGGGGCCGCCTGCTCGCCGCTATAAAAGGCGACCTCGCCGGTGTGTTCGCCACACCTTGCCTGCGATCTCCTCTCCACCCCTGCGATCTCTCTTCTTCCCGCCGCAATCTCTCCTCTCCCCCCATCGCAATGGCCGAGCGCTTCCCCGGCGAAGATGCAGCCCGCAACGGCTTCGGCCGCCATCACCTCCACGAGGATGAGGCCCGCGTAGTTTTTTTTTCGTTTTTTGTAATATATTTTTAATGAAAATCCGACTGTTTTGGTCATATTTGGACCGTTTCTACGCCCATGATGGGTTGAAAAGTGGAGTTATGGGGAACCCCGGGGGCGCGACTGGGTGGCTGAGCCCCCAGACCGATTTTAACGTCGGCTCGCCCCCAGACGGCGCTAAAATCGGCCCCTAGGAGGGCCAACGGCTCGAGATGCTCTTAGCCTAAGAACGGCCATGTACATAGCGATAGAGCATCCATTTTCCTTCTAGCTAGCTAGCTGTTGCCATCTAGATGCATAAAAACGGAAACTAGCACAAAATGATCTACGTTTAGGGCTTTTAGGCTAAAAATAAGACACTCGGCTGCACGGCGTAGCCGGCAGCAACTTCACCGCGTAATAGAGATAGAGTTGTGTGTGGACTGGAACCACACGGCCAAGCTCAACACAACGCACTGGATCCTTGCAACACTGCTCTTTTTGGCTCCTCAAGTTTTAAAAAAAGAGGTCCGGGGTTCTTTTTATTATACAGAGAAAAAACTGCAGTTTAACCAGTACCGAAGTATTAAAAACACAATTTTCTAGGACAACCAAACAGCTCACTGTAAATAAAACTATGATAATCTCGAAAACTGTAGTATTCTTAAAATACTTAGAAAATACTTTGCTATCAGACAGGGTCTAAATTTTTTATTGGGCACGATTTTTTTATACGGCTGTTGAAGATGCTAACCATCACATACCGTGTAAATTTTAGGGTGTGCGATGCTATTACCTCATTTTCCGAATAGGAGCACCCGGCGGCTCCGGTGGGAAGAGGAGAACAAGACGGTGGGCTTCTGCCGGTGTCGCGTGATCTAATCCCACGGCCCATGGAGGACGTGATCTGTGTCTGTGAAACGGCCACAGGGCCCGGCCCGGCCAAACACGTCAGACGTGTAAACACTTCGGGTGTCCGGCCAATATTTATTTAAGCCCATGAGTCGGCCCGGGCCATCTTTTCCTCCTCCGATCCCTCCCCCTCTCTCTGTCCCGTCTCCGGCGGACTTCAGCAGCCCCCACCTCCCGCCGGCAGCCGCGGACTCCTCTCCGCGTAGGCTCCACGCAGGCAGCCCCCCATGGCCCAGGGAAAGAAGAAGGCAGCGGCGGCGTCCAAGCCGCGCAAGCCGAAGCAGCGCGACGCAGCGGTAACGGACCGCGCCCCGATCGACGGATGCGTCGCTTCCGATTGCTCGATCGATTTCCCCGGGCCGGAGGATTCAGACCGATTTTCTTTCTTCTTTTTGCGCTGCAGCCGAAGAAGCTGGGGAAGAAGGCCGACATGTCGGAGTTCAGGGCGCAGCTGGGCTCCTTCGGGCTCAAGATAGTCGAGGTCACCGCCGACGGCAACTGCTTCTTCAGGTTTTGTTCGGATTCTTTGCTCATCTTTGAGGAAAAGATGACTGCTCGCGGCCATGTTTGCTGTCTTTTGAGTTGTATGACTACTCATCTTAGTCTGCAGGGCGATGGGCGACCAGCTCGAGGGCGACGAGGGGCAGCACATGAAGTACCGGGAGATGGTTGTGAACTACATCGTGGTATATATGCAGTCAGACAACTCTTTTTATGTGTGCTGTAGCAAGTTGCTACTTCCAAATTGCAATGCCAGTTAGGATTTCATGGTCGGCTAATTGGGCGTGATGCTGAATCGCTGATGGCGCGCAGGGCTTTGACACTTCGTGACAATCCTTATTGTGTCCAACTTGTAGGAACACCGCGAGGAGTTTGAGCCCTTCATCGAGGACGAGGTGCCGTTCGATGAGTACTGTGACTCCATGATGAAGGATGGCACTTGGGCTGGCAATATGGAGCTGCAAGCGGGTTCTCTTGTCACGGCAAGAAACATCTGCATTCATATGGTAATTTTCAGTGCAAGATTGCCTTTCTTACCCCTGTGATTTATGCAATATAATTAGAACTTTGTATAGTTTGTAAGGTTGCTATGCTACCTTTATGTCCTTCGATACTCTTCAATGGAGGATAGTTTTATTTCCGTAGTATTATGTTTGATTAACAATTGTGGCATTACTGTTTGTTTTACAGCTTAACTCACCGCGATGGTACATAAACAACTTCTCAGGTCGTGAAGCTAGCAATATGGTTCATTTGTAAGTTAACATATTGTGTGATTATATATGTAACTAAAATGTTATTATTTCTGGTAGTGGACATAGTTCTCATGTACCTTCTAATTTGTGTGAATGCAGATCTTATCACCACGGGGAGCACTACAACAGTGTCAGACTTACTGAAGATCCATGCCAAGGTCCTGCAATGCCAGTTGTTATCAAGGTTTTTTACTGTGAAATTTGTAAACAATTCTGTTTTGTTTTGTTCTGGGAGGGCAATGAACTACTGTTGTCTTTGGGGACTACTGGCTATGCCTTTACTTACTGTGGTCGATTTATGTTTTTTATTGTTGTAAACTGCAGACAGATGCGAATGTAGCCAGCACAAGCAACAATGGTCAAACAAAAGTGAAAGACTTAAAGAAATCTTCGAACAGATCAAACTATGATGATGCATCAGTTAAAATGGTCATGGCTGGAACAGGATGTTCTAGTGTTGCTGCTGTTGAACATGTATGAATTGTATGATTAACTTCCAATATTGCACTGCATCTGTGCGCTTGATTTACATTGATTGTCAACAGTCATTATCTTGGATGTCGTTAATAATTCTCTTGCAGGTTCTGGGTGAAATGGATGGCGATGTTGATTCTGCTATTGAGTACATGATAGCCGAGCGACTCGCGGCAGCGACCTATGATGATACATCAGTTAAACTAGTCATGGCTGGTACTGGATGTTCTAGTGTTGCTGCAGTTGAACATGTACGAATTGTATGATTAATTGCCATTATTGCATTGCATTTATGCACTGCCTTTCTGTGATTGTTAGCAATCATCATCTTTGGACGTCATTAGTAATTTTCTTGCAGGTTTTGGGTCAAATGGATGGCGATGTTGATTCTGCTATTGCGTACATGATAGCCGAGCGATATGCAATGAGTTCTGATAATGTGGACGGAGATCCTTATATGGACTATGCGTGTAATGGTAAGTCTTGAACTACTCTGAAGTGACTAATAAATATGGCCTCTGTCCTCCCAACAGTTTTGCATAGTAATGTCACCATTTGACCAATTTGTGATCTTGATCTGGAACACCATATTGGACTTGTCATGGCTTCTAGTAATTTCTATCCCCATCTTTGCCAAAGACTTAGAACTGATGACATTTACTGTGAAAAAAAAAACTATTTTGGTTATAACATAAGTGTGGTTTTTAGAGTGAAGGCTTGTTCCAGTGTTCTTCGCTTCTTGCCAAAAAATGAACCGGTTCACTTTCTGTTGTAAACATTTCTCATTCACACCTCAAATTTCTAAAGATTTTAATACCGTAGATGATTTGTAACTGCAAGTACTACTCCCTCTATTCCTAAATATAAGTCTTTTTAGAGATTCCTCTATGGACTACATACGAAGCAAAATGAGTGAATTTACACTCTAAAGTCTAAAGTATGTCTATATACATCCATATGTAGTTTGCAGAGGAATCTCTAAAAAGACTTATATTTAAGAACGGAGGGAGTAGGTGGTAAGCTGATTGGTGCTATAGCAATCTAATGTTCTGGGCGTGTGATTCACGTAACCATCTGCTTGTTATTATGAAGAAAACACTCCTTTTCTAGAATCATTGTGAACACAATACTGTGAAAGACAGTTTGGAATGCTCAATCCTTCATGCGTTTTTGCCAAAATAATGGCTACTTTGCTGTTCTGCATGCACTTTTCATATGTTAGCTAACATTCACATAATTGGTAGATCGTTAGTTAACATTCACATAATTGGTAGATCTGTACTAAGGGTTTTATGTGATAAGCAGAAATTTTGCACTATAGACCTTCTGTGGGTACAAACTGCCATTTTTTGGTGAATACAAATTCTGGCAAGGTAATAGATGTTTAGGTGATATCTGAGAAGGGCTGTAGTGTAGACCTTGAATAAATACTTACGGAAGTGTCCTGGCAAGGTAATGCCGTCCCTAGGAATCTCCTGTATAAGAATTGTATGATATATTCTTTTGTCGCATTGCGAAGTTCTGAATGATCAGTTGGATACTCACTCAGTTCATTTACTGTGCACATTTCCTGGATGACCAGAGTTTGTATATTCCGTAGGAGATGAGCTTAAGCTTAGCACATCCCATAACGAGGACCAAATGGTTGAGCACAAGGAAGAAGAAAGTTGTTCAAGTAAAGATGAAGCGGTTCAGAAATCCAAAAATCCACATGCTAACAAGGTAACTACCATGTGGACATCTCTTGGCTAATATTCCCAATTTCAAATTGCCTCACATTCTTCCACTATATTGAATGATAATGAGAATTACCCCTTGTGGCTTTATACAGGAAAACTCCAAAACCAAGGAGTGCTCTTGTGGATCTGCAAAGAAGCACAAGGCTTCTTGTAGTTTAGCCACGGCTGTACCGTCAAGAGAACCTCCAAAGTATGACCTCTAAATGTTCCCGTCCTCTCTTAGTCTTTTAAACTTGTGAGCTTATTTTCTGTTTCTTCCATGGCAAACATTCTTCTGATAATTTCTTCTAGAGAAAAAAAAAAACATCTCCAGGGTCCTTGCATGCCGCTTGTCTGCTTGTTCTATGCAAATTATGAAATCCAAACAGTAGTTTGATGAGGAAAAAAAGGCTCTTAATCTCATACCTCATGTATGAGTAGGGGCAATAATTTATCTGTCAAGCTCTCTTTAGCACACATTTTCATGGTTACCATCAGTTACACATTTACGCCCAACAAACAAAGCCATTTGAGAGATTAGTAAGTACTTCCTCCGTTTCTAAATATAAGACCTTCTAGAGATTTCACTATGAAGTATGAACTACATACAGATGTATATGGACATATTTTAGAGTATATATTCACTCATTTTGTTCCGTATGTAGTCCATAGTGGAATCTCTACAATGTCTTATATTTAGGAACGGAGGGAGTATAAAACTGATAATGCTCGCCTATGTTTGCTTTGACACCATCAGGAACAAAGGCGGTGGCCAAGGGAAGGGCCAGAAAGGGAAGGCGAAGCAAAAGAAGAAAGAACAAGTCGAGGCAGCACCCGTCAAGGAACACAAGTCTACGGTACCTGTACCAGACCTAGGAGCCCTGTGCATATGAACACTCATCAATGTCGAGCGGAGTCCATTGAGTCGTATGTTTTGAAGAGATGCATGTGTTGCCTTGCCATGCCTGAACCGCGAGGCATGGACCAACGGGGTTGTGATGATTCCTCTCGCGATCGGTATCATCGAGTGAATGCCAGCCATTGCTGACTGACAGTTTGCTCTTGTGATCCTAGATCTGATAGGATGTATAGGGGCGACGATGATGTCTGCAAATGCGCGGCATTCACATTGGTACTCATATTATATCCGACACTGATTTCCATTGGTGAAGCCTCAGTCGTGATCAATGAATATGTATTATCATCATTGTCATTCAGTTGTGATCAATGCTATACTGATGCAGACGAAAGAGGCATCAATAGTCCTTTGATTTCGAGAGCGTTACTCTAATTCCAAGCACAAATGCACCCGCACAAACAGTAAATTCAGAAAAAGTAATGTTCAAAGATAAAAAAGAATCCTAATATTTTTGTGGATGAACGTCAACAACTATTTTGGGATCCTGTCAAACTTTTGCCACCAAAAGACTTCATAATTTGCATAGGCCTCCATGGATGTTCCAATTGCATATCTTTTTTTTTTGCACAGGCCTCCATGGATATCTTTTCTAGGTGATTTTTCACAGAATGTTTGAACATATTTTGATGTCCATCGAAAAAATCATATTCTTAAATTTTGTTATCAGACTTTTACAGGATGTTAGAAATTAGCTTCATGGCAGACTTCTTTTTTTCTAGGGACATAAAGCATATAAGAATGAATAAGAGAATCACCAATTTACAGATGATGTAATAGGTGTAGCAAAATACTCCCTCCGTAAACTAATAAGTACTAAATTAGATCACTAAATCACTACTGTAAAACGTCTTCTTGCCCATCATCATCAGTTGGAGCATTTGGTGATGCAATTTGCTCCCGTGTGGCAAAATTTTACCCTATTTTAGTGATGTGAACTTTGCTCTAAGAGCATCAAGTGATGCAAATTTGCATCATCTCGTATCTACATTGAGCGTCATTTATTACCCTCTAGTAATCATCAAGCTATTTGTACTTGGCTCCAAACTCTTGTGAGAAATAATTAGGTTGCTCCCGGTTATATTTCAAGTCAGCTGAAGCGTTTCTAGCAACTTATCAAACTGATGTTCTTTTAGTGCACCTACACTGTCAAGTCTGAACATGATGAGCATCTCTAGTCTGAGAAGTCGTGGCATGCTAGTGCAAGATTTTCCTTATTTTTTTTCCTCGTTTAACGACTATAAGTTGCCTCCTGGTAAAAATCGAACTACAAAAGCGCTACAAAGATCCCACAGTGATGTTGTTCTTCTACACACAGTAACTTGTCAAGTTTCTGATCACAAAAAGGGGAACATCATAATGAGAGACAACTAATAAATCCTGGCAGCAGCGCAACGGCAAGCGGCCTCCGCTCATCCTCTCACCATCTAGAGCTCATCCTGGAAAAAGGAAATCCCAAGGGAAAGGGGTGAGGAAACAAGAACAGGAGAACAAATTATAAAACGAAAATCGCACGAATGGAAGGGGGCAACTTACGTGCTTCTCGTCGTCAGAATCCTTGCCATCCTCCGCATCAGACCCAGCCTTGTCATCCTTGTCCTCGTCATCAGCATCCTCATCCTGTGGATGAAGTAAAGCTAAGTTAGGTCTGGTCGATCAAGAATGTACAGCAGAAGGTAACAACAGAGTACATGCCACAAAGCTTACATCCAAGTCATCATCATCCTCACCAGCCTTGGAAGCATCCTGGTAACAAACAGATAACATTGATAATCAATAATTAGCTCACTCGCGACAAACAGAACAACAAGTCTAATAGTAATACAACAATTTAGGAGAAAGAATTCCAGTCACCAAAGACAAGATTTGCTGGTATGACATAATGCAGCATGGAAAGAAAGAAATATACCATGTAAATTAATGAACAGATCGATATACAGAAAAGCACATGCAGCGATAAACAGGGTACCATGACAAAGCCAAGCATACTGAAGCTGGTGTCCATTCAGCAATTAATTAACTAGACAAACATTAATACGGTCAGGGAATTTACCTCCTCTTCCTTCTTCTTTTCAGCCTCGTCAAAAGCAGCCTTCTCAGCCTGCAAGTTGCAAGATTCAGAACAATCAGTACACATTGGATCAACAATCAAATGAATACTTGATAGATCCTAAGTAAAATGCAACATACATCCTTATGCTTGGCCCAGGTCTCTTCGGCAAATGTCTTGGCCAAAGCAGCATCGTCAGTGATGAGAATGTTGTCAAACAAAGTTCCTGACTTAACCTGCAGACATAAGAAAAGGCATGACTACTTGCTCTGCCTTCCTGACAGACTTGACAGAATTACTTGGCAGTCAGAACCTACCTGCCACAGCTCAATTCCGATGTACTTCAGGCTGTCGAAAGCATAGATGTAAGGATCATCCTTGAAGTCTGTGAAGCACGATGGAGAAATAAAAGCATGAGTCATACAATTCACTACCCAAAACATTTCATAATCAGAACTTAAATCTGAGATACTAGGTCCAGTTCCAGGTAAAAATATACCTGGGTTGGCAATCATGGGTGCCTTCCATTTGCCCTGGTAGTTAGGGTTCTTGATTTTCTGGCATATGAAACAAAATTTATTAGACATCAAAATATGCATTGCTGGTTAAAGTGTTAATGCATAGACAGTAAAAACAGCAATACCTTTTGCTTCCATGGGCCCTTGTACTCTGGGTTAGGGATGGTTGGGGCAGTCCATTCACCATCTTCCTCATCATCCCAATCCTCAGGCTTAAGTAATTGCAACAAGGAATGTTAAAATAGTGTTGTACATCATATGACATACGTTGACCTATCAAAATATGTACCTTCTTAGCATCAGGATCAGTGACTTCCTTGGGAATATCATCGTAGCCCTGAAATAACCAACTATTAGTGATATGCTCAAATTGCATAGAAAGTACATGCAGGGATTATTTCTGACCACGCTGTACAAGGCACCCAAAAAAAGGACTACACTACAAGAGAATGCAAATAAATTTATAGCTAACTGAGAAGTGGCAAGTAGCTTTAATACAAAGCACTCGTTCTGATCACATCATTATTCATCAATTCATGCAAGTATCAACAATGTAGAAACAATGAAAACTACCTCTGGCTTGACGTCCTCAGGATCAGGAATGTACTCCTTGTCATCCCAGTCCTCTGGCTGCAATCACAAAACACATCAGCATCTGGCACTTGAAAAGAGCAAGCAACAAAATTATAAGCAAACTCCACAATGTACCTTCTTAGCATCTGGGTCTTTGATTTCCTTGGGAGGAAGAATGTCCCAGTGCTCGTAGATGCTTCCAGTTTGCTTCTCTTCGTTGTCAATGAGAATGCTGTATGTAGCATCAGGGCGGATGATCAAAGTGTACACATGCGACAGCTGATCAGTCTCGCAAGGCACGTCCTTCTTGATCAAATGGTTCTTGCCGTTCTTGGTAAGGATAGTGTGAACCTTCTTGGTGCTGTACCCACAGATATCTGGTCCAAACATAATGCTGTAGCACAAAAGTAGAAATTCAGTAAACCAAGCACAGGGTATGCACATCACAACAATAACAGAAGACAACAGCTACCTGTAGGGTGTGTCACCACCGAACTTCTTCTGGTCAACATCACCTCCAAGCAACTTGACGTAACCACCACCACAGTCAAGCTTCTGCTCATGCTTCACCGTGAACTGCAGCACGAATGTCTTGTCCTTGTTGCTGAACTCAGGGTACTCCGCCGAGATGGCGTAGAACCTGTAGTCCTCTGAGGTTTGGATACCTACATCCAGATCAAGGTTTTGTCAGTAAAGCATAAGAAAGAAAATCTCAAGTCAACTTTTCCTGAGTGAGATAGACAGAGCTCTGGGTAATTCACCTTTGTCCTCAGCATCTCCATGCCATTTTCCAGATGTGTGGTTCCATTCACCAGCCATGTTCTCGTCCTTCTTCCACTCAGACTTGACCCACCGGCTTTCCCAACCATCTGAGCAGACAGTAAAATCCGTTAAGACCACTCGAAATAGCAGATATACAGTAAACATTACTCAAACCAGTAGGGTAAACTTAAAGAGTAAGATTTAACTGTCCAGGTTCTGCAGAGTGCTGACATGTGTTGACAGAGCAATGCCGTTTCTAGTATGTCCTATTTATAGATCCGACAAATTGTATATGAAGCAGGGGTGATCTATCATACAAGCAGCGAGTGACAACACTCGAACTGAAACGATGTGATTGCCATAAACCGTTGATCATCACTAAATGTGCATGTAACACTAGCCTACACAGAGAACAAATAACCAGTTAACAGAGTCTAGAATTCACAGATGGAGCACGAAAAATCTTAAACCCTGAAACTATATTGGTTCCGTTTCACCAGTACTAAAACCCACATCGTTATACATCAGCTGCACGTATGAGTTCACGGCTATGAGATCACGTTGTCACCACATTCACGTTATAGAAGAAGATACTAGTCCAACCTAGCGTCAGATTCAGATCCTCCGGATCACGGCGGCAACTATACGAAAATGGAGAACGAAGCGCAAACTCGCAGACAATTCTACGTGAAGCAGCACAGCACTGGATCCCTAACCACCAGCAACGTTGTCTCGAATGCGGCTGAAGCCCACAGATCACAGATGAGAACAATCATACGCCAGCAGCTCAACTACCACTAGACAGCGCTTGTCGAGATCGGATCGGGCAGGGCGGGCGGCGAGCTCACCTTCGAACTTCTCCTGGAAGAAGACGTCGGCGGTGACCGCGGCGACGGAGGCGAGCGCGAGCAGGGCCAGGACGGCGCAGGAGGACCCACGGCAGATCGCCATCTCGGGCGGCGGCGGCGCTCGCACACACCAGTCGAGAGCTCGTGGAAGCTTTTCCCCGATCCGATCGGAACCCCCTCCCTATCGGTTTCGCCGAAGCGCTGCTTAATAGGGGCCCTGAGGCTGACGCGCGGGTGCCACGCTGGCGCCGCTGGCCTTCGGCCGCTGGCCAATGGCGGGCGCCGGCCTGGGGCGCGAGCCAGTGGGAGCGCGCCACGCGGACGTTTCGACGTGTTTGGGGGCGCTCGGGACGTGGAGAGGCGCGGGCCCGGCTGACCTGCCGGCCCAGCCCGAGGTTTTTTTGGCGTGCGGGTTGGTTGCGCGTGCGTGGGAGCGGCGCTGAGCTGAAAATGGTAAAATGCGGCGTTTTCTTGGGTCAGATGCCGCGGATATGCGAGATCCAGGTCGTGCGAGGGCGTGGGCCGATAGGATGGACCGATGGATGATGAATGGATGGAGGATCGGTGGGTCGTGTGGGGCGGGACCACATGTCAGTAGGAGCGAAAGCAAAATCACAGGTCTAGGATGGATCATGGATGATGGCCTCACAATTGGTAAAATAAAGAGTTTATTGTTACAAGAAGAGAACAGCTGCCAATTAATTTACGAAAAAATCAAAACTAATTTTTTTTACGGGTTAGGGCATCTTCAAGGACATCAAACCGCCTGCAATCATCCGGACGCGGTTAGCCATCCAACGAGGCCATGTATTCGGCCATGTATTCGTCCGCCGAGCGATCTGGGTGTAATTTTAATTAACAGCCGAGACAAACATGGGGGGGTGATTTACGGGGGTCGGGATAGCAACCACTTAGGGCTCTGACACCCACGGGCCACCCAAAACCCTCCCCGGCCCCGCGCCTATATCCTCCCCATTTTTTCTTCTTCCTTATTTCTTTTTTGCCTTTGTCGCCGTTCCACCACCCTGGTCGCCACGCCACACCCATGCTGAAACTCTAGGTCTCCGCCACCTCCAGCGATCCAGACGGGCTCCACCCCACTTCTCCTCCATCGGCTCTCAACCACTCTTCTCCAACTATCTCGTTGGGTACTATCTGGTACTGCTATACTCACCATGCCCGACGAGGCGGCGACTGTTCGATGAATTGTCGGAGCTAAAAAAGTTTTCCTTTCTTCTTTCAAGCAATGGATTCTGGTTCGGAGTGCATATACGAGCACTATGTTCAGTCGTTTGACGGCTCGTTCGAGAGGATGACTTGTAGGAACGAAGTATGACTACCAAAGGGGGGTGAATGGAAGATTTAAAATTTCTTTTGGAAACTTAAAATCTCTTAGAACCCAGTAGTGAATCGAATAATTGTGTACAATGAGCTAATAACAACTAACGAGCAAGTACTAAGTCGGACAACGAAAGAGATCACATGACTGGAACATATCATACATCACTGACTAAAGGTAAATAGGAGGGAGAGATGTAACCAGTGATGCTCGTTGACGACACGATATTTGGTAGACCAATTCACTCTTCTACAAAAGACTACGTCTGGTTGGAGGGGTTGTGATTTTAACGCAGGGGATAAATTCTCTTTGCCTATTCTCTTCAACAATTGATTCGTCGATCGATGTTGATCACTCATGGTAGATACTTGAGGTGATCTCTGAACCTTAACAGACTTTTTCTTCGAGAACCATAATGACTCTTAGTCTCTGAAGAGATTGACACCTAGCCGTCTAGAGAGTTGGCATCTCTCAAGAGTAATAGGTGGAGCGTCCTAGACTTAGATCCATGTGATGTTGAATCACTATCTAATTTTCGGCTCTGCGGTTTTTCTCTTAGCGGATTTTAAACTCAAAACACTCAGAAGAGAGGGTTGCCCACACAATGTTCTCGGAAGCAGCCAACGAATAACGTTGGAGCGGAGTGTCTATTTATAGCCAAAGCCTTCCCGGATGGGAAATGGCCATTTTGGACACACAGTCTAGCTAATGGTCAATCACGTGTTCCCAACGGTCAGAATTTGAGGCAACGATAACATTGCTTGAGGAACAAGCAATTCTAACTTATCGGTCCAGATCAAAACACTCGCAGGGAAGAAGATCATCGTCTCTTGCTGACGAGAAATGATTCATAGCACAAAGAGATTTCTCCTCAACTGACATAGGTATTGGGTTTAGCATCAGAGAATCAAAATCATCAAACATTGTATCCCTCGTAACAGTATGATGGCCCTATGACTCAATAAAGAGAAAGAAGAAGAACGAAACAAATGCTACGTCTTCACTTTGTTCTCAACTTCTCAGTTGCAGTCATGTTCTTCAGACACGCCAAACAAATTGCTTTGCATCAACAATTTTGGAGGGTCACTCTCGACAGAATAATCCTTCGGTGATAATTCTTGCTCCCACACAGAAGATTATCTTCGCAGTTTGTACCAAACTTCACAGACCTGACGAGTCCAGTTCGTGTGACAATTTTACTAAGTATTTTATGCCTACACCCTAGGCTGCCTTCTTTTTGTTGATAATCTCACAGGTAACAATTTTTGGACCAGTTGGCATAATATGGAGAAGATTCCGAGAAATGATACCGAAATCATGTATTCAAAGTGATAATCACCTAACATAAATAATCAAGATAGGAGACCACAGCAGGAAACATCGCAAGGGCTCCAAAATGAAATACGACGTTCCATGCGATCACGACCGCTCGTATGGGCGGTCGTATGGAGTGCCGCCGCCACCACCTAATCGACTACTTCCGCCCCATGAAATCAGATTATGAATCAGACACTCGGAGACACCAGAAACTCGTCTAGAAGGCAGAACCCTATCCTCTGTAGTTCATCAGGAGGATGGATTCATAAGGAGAAGAGGGCCATCTTCCTCACTACGTGCATGGGGGGCTTCAAGGTCATCACCACTGTCATCATCATCATCATCGATTTTTTTTTTCAAAACTAGTACGGATTTTGAAGTAATTTTGAAAGCAGATGCGTGATTTGGATAAATTTCAATACTAGTACCCTGTTGGTCACCACCAGGCCGACCGGAGACCTATCGGCCTGGGGTAGGCCGAAAGGCTCCTGTCGGCCAATCAGAGGCCAGGAGATAAGCCTGTCGGCCTGGGGTAGGCCGAAAGGCACCTGTCAGCCAGCTGGAGGCCGACTGGCCCCTGGCTAAGCCCCAACCCTCTTTTCTTCCTCCTCCGACCAGTCATTTCACCCTCACCCTTCCCCTCTTCCATTATCACTCCTGTTGCTCTCCGGTGGTTCCACCGACTCGCCGATCTCCTCGCTGGAACACCCTTTCTTTTATCCTACTCGCTTAATCAATAGATCAGGGCGTTCTCCACCGGCCTACGGTAATTTTTTTGCTTCCAACTCAATCGAATGAGAACTTTCAAGTCGGTAGTGGATTTAGTTCATATTTGTCACTGTTCGTCTACAGGTAATGACTTGCCCATTTTGCCGAGCTCCAGGTGGCCCTTGTGCTGCCGTTGATTCCGGTTCTTATGTATTTACTGTTGTGCTGGATCGTCGATGTGCAAGACGTGTTGTAAGATTCTATGTCTTCATTATCTGATTGTGGCATATTCGAATGCCTTTGTTTATAAATTTATGATCCTTGCTTCCATTCTTGTTGTAGTATGTTCCGTGCAGTGTTAGATCACATCTTGCTCGGTACATTGAAGAGTGCAGAGCTTTAGCTATTCGGAGAGGTGACACAGATATTGATCTTGCTCTGCACAACAGTGAGGATAACTTATACCATGTTATATTTACACATGGTAGGATGAGTAGTAAATTTCATGGTCCTTCGTGGGAGGAACTCGTGAATGATTATGGTCTCCGCCACAGTGACATGATGAATGTTATGCTTGAGCAGTATGGAACTTATATTAGTGTTGAATTTCATCGGGATGGTGTTATGTTGTTTCCTTTACCCCATGTTGGTAAGATTTATGTTTGACTGATTTTCAGATTTGATTGAGCTTATACTTTTTGCGGTTCATCTCAGTCATTGAAATCACTTTTTTGTAGCTCTTGAGGATCCGAGTGAAACTCAAAGGGAACTTGTTGACAGTTGTTTTTATAGTCGTGGTGTCACTCTGAATTATCATCAAATGTATGTCATGTCGCAGCAGCTCTTTGATGACAACTACATACTGTGTACTCCTTTCGTTCATAGGATGGATCGCATGAACGTTACTTCCCAACATATGGTAAGCTTTGGTTTCTGTTTTTTATTATTTGTTTGTTATTTGCTGCTTCATAAGATGGATCATATAACTTGCTTGTTTCTGTCAGGTTATTCCTACCATGGTTGTGAGGAGTTTGCTGGAATTTGTGGCTATTCCTAGGACCGGTTCTTTACTTCTTGAAATTACTTTGGATTATGAAGATGATGATATATTTGTGAGCATTCCTTGTTCCTACTTCATTGGCTTGGGTGATAGAATGGTTTTGAAGAAGGAAGGTTTCGGGAATTTTCTGCTGGCATCGTCTATGGAAGTCAACAATTTGGTGCTCATAACATTCAAACAGCGTGAACAGGAGCTAGCTATTGTTTTTAGCTATCTGCCACAGTGAGAAAGAAAGAAAGGTCTTGTGCAGCCCAAGCAGCAGAAGAAGCTGGAGATGGAGAAGGAAAATATCCACGTTGGACTCAGTAGATTTATATTCTTGTAACTCAAGCAAGTTGTATCTTAATTTCAGTAGGTTGTATCTTAATTTCAGTAGGTTGTATCTTAATTTCAGCAAGATGTATCTTAATTTCAGCAAGCCGTACTATTGCCGTTTTTATTTGCCGTCATACTGTGGCGCCACATTAGTCCCACCAATCTTTGCCAGTACTTTCCTTCCCGCCAATTTCTCCCGCCATTCTATCCCGCCATTCTCTCCCGCCATTCTCTCCCGCCATTCTCTCTCCCGCCATTCTCTCCCGCCCGATTTCCCGCCATTGAGGTTGTCATCTGGTTATAAAAGGAGGCATTGTATCTGCCTTCCTCCATCAGCCACCAATACTCAAAAAAACCAGCACGGTAGTCATTATGAGTTTGCCTTGTTCGGATCAAAGCATTAGGCCTAGCAAATGGAAGAGTGCGAAGCTGCCTTAGGGGGTTGAAGCAGTTCGTTGTTGGTGCGGTGATCTCTGCAAGGTGAAGGAGGTGACGGATTTTTCAGATTGGTTGGGAATGAAGTTTTTCATGTGCGCTAATTATGAGGAAGATCCACCCGTTGGTCCTTCGCCGTACATCACGCCTCCAGTAAGTTTCAGTCACACAGAATAAACACGTTGTTCATACTGATGTTGATTTGATTTGTTATATTTTTGTTTCTTTTGTAGTCTCCTCCGCCCCTATGCCAGTACTATCGTTGGATAGACACGAAAATGCCGTACTAGGCGGTGACTGAGATTCGTGAAAGAAGTCGTCGAGCATGGGAAAGTTTGGACATGGAGGAGCGACGCGAGAAGGCGGCAGCAGAGGAGAAAGCAGAGCAGGAGAGAGCTTGGCAAGAGCACTGTGTGGAGCAGAGGGCTTTTCTTGCTGAGATGAAGAAGAAAAACCAAGAAGACCAACTTCGACTGGCGGAGGTCTACCGGCAGCAAGAGGAGGCCCGTGAAGCTAAGAGGCAGAGAAAGAAAGAAAGGGCTCGTGCAGCCCAAGCAGCTGAAGAAGCTGGAGATGGAAAAGGAAAATATCCACGTTGGACCCAGTAGATTTAGATTGCAGTAACTCAATTTCAGCAAGTTGTATCTTAATTTCAACAAGTTGTATCTTAATTTCAGCAAGATGTATCTTAATTTCAGCAAGATGTGCCGCCAGTTCCTCTCCTGCCAGTTCCTCTCCCGCCAGTTCGTCTCCCGCCAGTTCCTTTCCCGCCGGTTCCTCTCCCGCCACTTCCTCTCCCGCCATTTTCTCTCCCACCAGTTCCTCTCCTGCCACTTCGTTCGCGCCATTGTCTTTCCCGCCAGTTTCTCTCCCGCCACTTTGTCTCCCGCCTATATAAGCATATTCGCAGTAAGGAGGGTGAGCAGGCCCTTCCTTTCCCTATCGCTCCCGCATCCTTCCTTCCGCTCTCGCCATTCTTTCGTGGAGATGTCTCATCCTCCTCATCCTTCCTATCCTTTTGATCGTAGTTTTCACAAGGGTATGTCTGACCGTGTTCTTCGTCTAGCTGCCAATTTCAAGATGAATGACAGAGCAGTACCATGGGAGGAACTCATTAGCAGTGACTTGATAATGAATGAGTTGTCTCACCAATTAGCTAGGGCTGGGTGGCCTCCCAGGACTTTTGAGGAGATACAGAAAGAACTTCTGAGGTTGCATGCCAGATGGCAAAAGCAACCGCACAAGGGTGATGCTTATCTCAGGATTGCTGTTAATAATTCAGGTTTATGGTCAGCAGAAAGTGAGGACGAGGATGACCTCTTCATGCCCAGCAGCAAGGTGAAGAGTTTTGCATCGAAGGGCAAGAGTTCTACATCGACAAAGGGCAAGAGTTCTACATCAACGAAGGGGAATACTTCTGCAACGACGGAGGATGAAGACGACATCTTCATGCCGAGTACCAAGGTGAAGACCAGCGCATCGTCGAAGGGCAATAGTTCTGCAACTACAAAGGGGAAGAGATCTGCATCGACGGAGGATGACGATGATGCATTCATGTAATACGTTTTTCATGTAGTACTATGGTCTGTAGTGTTGTTCTTTGTATTGCGGTTTAATTAAGTTGTAACATTTAATCCAGTTGTAACGTGCAACTGATGTCGATGGATTTGGTTTGCGTTACTATTGTTCTCTCTCGAAAGCAAATAAGTCTAAAACATAAATACATAGAGGATAAATATGTCCGATACATAGATGCTAAGCATGTCAAATACATGAATATGTCTGATACATAAAGGCTACATAAGTCTCATACATAAATAGATAGTCATGTCTCATACGTAGATGACCATATCACTCCTGGGGCTTGCGACGAATCTTCGGCTTCCTGGGACGTGGACCGGAAGGCGATAAGCGCTGAGGCGGTGGACGAGTGTCACGATGACCACGACCGTAGAACTCCTCGTCCGTCGGTGTCTATGTCTCCTGCGTCGATGGTGGTGGTGGAGTGGCAAGAACTGTCTCCGAGATACCGTAGGTGCATGCAGCACGATCATCGTCCTCATTGTCACCAGGTATGTACGAACCAGCACCAGTAAATATAGGTGACTGAACCGAAGCCATAAACAGCTGCGACTGGCTGCCGCCTGCTGGTGAATTAAGACATGTAAGAAATGACTTACGAGACTACATTTTGCAAAAGAATGTACGAAGTTTAGTTACCTAGGTCCATCTGGTGAAGCCAGGCAGAGTCAGCGGCCTACGAAGGAGGTGGCTGCTGGTAGAAATAGCCCCCAGGCTATGAAGTAGGTGCCTGCTGCCAGGAGGAGCCCCCAGGCTATGAAGGAGGTGCCTGCTGCCAGGAGGAGCCCCCAGGCTGTGAAGGAGGTGCCCGCTGCCAGGAGGAGCCCCCAGGCTGTGAAGGAGGTGCCTGCTACCAGGAGGAGCTCCCTGGCTGTGAATGCCGAGGTTCTGAACGCTGCAGAGAGGGGCGTGGCGGACGATGTGCTGCTCGAGTGTCAACAACATCGGAAGATCGCCTACATGTAACAGCTGCGACGATCCCGCGTATCTTCGCCTGAAGACTCTTCAACCTTGATACTGCATCTCGCTATGGGATATTTTCTCCTCTCTCAAAGCGGTCCACCAAAGCGGTAACCTCATCTAGCGCCTGAGTTGACAATTCACCCTGTACGCAGAAAGTTAACCAATTGTACATGTTCATGTATACGGAAAAGGTAGCATGTGAGAACAACTGAGGACATACCGCGTGGTGTCTGGTTCCCACAAGTGAGGAAGTTGGGAAGAGATCGCTAGCGAGAGGAACTGGGATATGTTCCAGAGCAGATGATGGAACCAAGTAGATCCTCGTGGTCTGTCTATAACGCCTCAGATACAACCCGTACGTGTCCCAGTCGAAGACACAAACTTCATCCCATATATTTGTCAGGGCAGTATTCCATTCCTCAGGATAAGGTCTGATATCGCGAACCCAAGAACTATGGGACTTGTTTCCTCCGCTGCGAGTATACCTGAGATTGAAATGCACGTTACATGATTAGCTATAAGTACTCCGAATAGTCCCAATAACCTATTAATGCAGAGATAAAAACCAAAGTAGTATTACTTACTTGTGCACGTGATCTGGTAATCGTGAAATAACCGGAATGCCAGGCTCTTGGAATAGACCGAACTGTCTCATCACCCTATTGATAGCCATCTCCTCAACTGTCACATCGAAGACCAGCTTGGCCTTGGTCATCCAGTAATGCTGATCTCTAGTGCAGTTTCCAGAAATCCCGCCTGGGTATCTATCTGAAATAGCCTTACGGGTGTACGGTTCCCATATAACCTGATCCTCGTGCAGACTATCAAACTGCGCTGAAGGAGGGGTAGCAGCCCCTCACCTGGCTAGGCATAAACTGTCTCTGCACATCACAATAGACATTAGTACATAAAATTGAATAGCGAGAAATAAACATTACTAATTCATATTCTTAATAATGAAAATACCTCTCTTCGTGCCCAAACAGATCCCACAGTAGGCAAGTCACCGATAGAAGGCACGTAATGTCCAGCAATGTCCTCCTTGCCGAAAGGTTTGTCAACGCTCACATAGGGACGACCAATGGGGAATCTCTCATAAGACCAAAGCTGCAACAAAAGTGGACATCCGAGAAGACCAGATTTCCTAGACCTCAACTGGCAAGCTTTGCAGAGGCCTCTATACGTAGCTGCTAACACGGCAGAACCAAAACTCCTTCGCGCAATGTCCTCAGGGGAACGTGCGTCAGCTATCTCTCGTGCAATGCCGATCAATCGTGCATCTACAGTGGTCACGTGGTTCTTTGTGAACATAGTCTTGCCAAACAACCACATAATATATGCCTCTAGGGACCGGTCAATCTGTGGCTCTGACAACTGATAAGTGGGACATCCTAAGGCAACAATCTGAAACTGGCTGAACCACTTGAAAAGAGGCCCATGCCGATCGCTTTCTAGTGCGGTGGTTGTTGGCACCGCAGCCAGAAAGCGGGCATGCAAAGATGCTACCCAACCATCTTCTACCTCTAAAGGTCCTATGGCAGCACCGGCGAGAGGTAATCCCAACAAGTAAGACACGTCCTGTAAAGTAGGAACCATCTCTCCCCATGGAAAGTGGAACGTATGTGTCTATGGTCTCCATCTATCTACTAAGCAGCCAAGGAGTGACCTGTCGTAAGAGAAGCGTGATACTAGCCTCTTGTGCAGCTGCATTGGTTCGCCCGCGTCATCCAAGTCCGGGTGATCAACCCACTCATCCAACGTACCCTCAACCAGTCGTGCCAAGGGTAGAAGTCCAGCCCAATTCAGCCTACAAAATAAACAAAATGAGGCTTACAATTAGCTTCTATCATAACGATGATGACCGTGCTACGTGATTGTACGGACACATACCTATCAACCCATGCAGGGTGTATCATCTAGTTAGACTTTGGGGTGCGAGTGATCAACACGTATAACTTCGTGCCCGATTCCGTAATTGCGGCTCGGTGTCCTCTATCGACATTACCATCAAGCATCCGATACGAAGCCATATCTGCAATGAGAACATAGTACAAACATATTAGAAAATATAACATAGAAGGGGGCGCACTAAAAATAAAATCTTGGTACCCGAAAGGCATAAAAACATAGTCTCACATATTACAAATAAAAACATAGTGCACACATACAAATAAAAACATAGTCCGACATATTACAAATTAAAAACATAGTCCCACATATTACAAATACAAACATAGTCCCACAGATTATGTAGCTTCAGAGTTATTCATTCCTCGTCCGCCCCTTTGGCCTCGAGAGCCACGTCCAGCACGACTGCCAGGACCTCCTCTTGCAACTGCTGTTGCACTCGTCGATGCGGAAGCACTCGTCGATGTGGAAGCACCGTCTTTCTTCAGTGTGGGGCAATATTTCATCCTATGACCATACGCCGCACAGAGCAAACATTGCCTGGTTGCTCCACCTGCTTCAGATTGGTCCATATCGTTTCGGATGCGCTTTACCTTGCGCCTTCCCCTGCTAGTTCACCGTAGTGCAGGATCCGGGATGTATACTCTATCAGCATCGTTTACCTTGTTAAAATTGCCGACGACTCTAAACCCTGTCATCTCACCTGTCCAGACATTGAGTACTGCCTCCTTTGAATAGTAAGGAGACACGAAGGAGATAGCGTCCAACTGAATCTGGCCACAGGCAGCCAACACATGTGAGCAAGGCAGGTGCAACAACTGTGGCTTGTTGCATGTACACTCTCAAGTTGGATAAAATTCTGCTCCAATTGTAACCTCATGCATCCTCACCTCATTTCTAGAACCAAACCATCAGTAGGAAGCTTAAACCTCGTACCTCCTTTCCTGATTACCTATGAGTGTGACGGTGTGCTTCTTGGATTTGTTTATCTTATCAGCCATATACTCCATGACACGGCTGCAGTAAGGAGTGTTCTGATTATCTTCAATATGCTTCCTTGCCAACTCATGCCTTTCTCTGAAATACCTCACAGTGCCATGGAATACACCCTCCACAATAGCTCTCAGTGGCAATGCTCTATTCCCTCTGAGAACAAAGTTATAGATCTCTGCAAGATTGGTTGTCATGTGGCCATACCTAGCTCCATGGGTGTCATGCAACAAAGACCAATTCACTGGAGCCTCTTTCTCTATCCACTCAGAAAAATTCTTTATTGTCCTGCCCTTCTTTCGTTTCGTATTAGGAGGGTCAATTGCTGGCAAGTCACAAAGACCAACTGGCCCCTCCATCTCCGCAATGAGTGTTGTTAATTTAACCTGGTCTTTTCCATTTTCTTCCTAGCAACGACCTGTTTCTTAGTGAACTCATCTAGTTTGGACCAAATGAAATCGTATTTTCGCTGCTGGTTCTGCTTGCATAACTTCTTGAACAAGTTCATCAACCGTTTGTTCTTGAACTGTGAGAAAAAAATTAGCACCAAGATGGCGCATGCACCACCGGCTTTGCAAGTCCTTCCAAGGTGTTGGCTCGTCAGCAATTGGATTACTCAGTGTCTTCACGGCCTTCAATATACCGGGATGTCTGTCATGAATGAGACACACATTTGGTCTGTCCTTCACAATCGCAATTTTAATTTGACGGAAGAACCATACCCAGCTCGGAAAATTCTCACCCTCCACAAATGCCATGGCTACTGGGATGATTTGGTTGTTCTCGTCCACACCAATAGCAGTCAGGATTTACCCTTTGTACTGACCAGTCAGGAATGTACCATCCACAAACATCACAGGAGGACAATGCCTGAAAGCTTCGATGCACATACCGAAAGAGAAGAATTCTCGTTTCAACACCTTGAAGTCAGGTATGCTTTCCAACCTCATGTGCTGAATGTTAACATAAGTGCCTGGATTCCTCTCCTTCAGTATGTCAAGGAGACGCACAACATTATCATAGGAGTCGAAGAACGTCCCAAACCTCTCCTCCATAGCCTTCTGCTTAGCTCTCCAAGCCTTCCCATATGGAATGTCATACTTCCATCTGACCTTCACTGCGGTCTGGATGTGCTTTGCTTCCATATCTTTCTTCTCCACTATCTCAGTATACAAGAGTTGCGCTATGAGAGTTGAAGTAAGGTTTGGATGACGAGCCAACATGTTTTTCCTAACATAATTATGTGGTACAACATTTGTCACAACCCAGTGGATGTGATATTTTGGCACGTGGGCGTGCACCTTCGCAGGACAAACTGATTCAGCACACTTCATGGTATATTTCATTGGACTAGATATGTGTGTCCGAAAAACCCTCTGGGTAGACATAGCCCACTTTATCACCGCATACTTCAATTTCTTCTTGATGTCAAACATAGCCCCGATCTGGACTTGGTTCAGATTATATTGCCGTGGAGTCTCATGGCCATCGTTGATAGTAAATCCGGCGGATATGTCCAGCTCCCATGCAACAGGAATTGGTACCTCCTCCTCATCCTCGGAATTTTCAGAATCAAGTTCCTCTGCATTACCATCCTCGTCCTCTTCCTCCATCACCCTCTGCATTTCCTCGCCTTCCTCGTCCCCATCAGAAACACCAGAGACAGCTAATACTACTGATGGAATACTCTGACCCATTCTCCGCTTGAGTATCATTCACATCCGGTGGCTGTGACCCGGATACATAAATCTCGTTAGCCACTTGAATACTCTGGCCTGGATCATACCCCACGGTTGGCGGTACGATGTTCTCCTCCTTCGCCACTAGTTGCACTAGGGCATAAGGAAGGATTCTTCGGTCTCTGCAACGACTTAACAGAGACAACCAATGCTGACTCCTATCTATCAGAATCAAATCTCACTTGACATTTTTACAGGATTTGGTCCACAAGGCTTGACTACTGACGGAACAAACTTCAGGATCGAGGCCAAAACTAGTAGTCAACCAGTGCTTCAACTGCCTAATGTCCAATCTGTCCGGGTCTGAAAGTGTCATCTCGCCTGTTTTAAAGTCGCTAAGATCAACCCTCAACTCATTATATCGAACAGTACCAGGGCCATAATACATAGTCAGATTTACGGCTTCAGACATTTTAACCTGATCTGACAATGCCAGATCCTCGTTATTCGCAGCGAATATACTGACACTAAAATAAAAATAACAATGTAATGTAACTAAAAAAAACTACACTAAAATGAGCTACACAAAAAAAAACCCGACACTACTATGACTACACAAAAACTAACTAATCCTACACTACGCCAACAAAAACTAACTACGCTACTAAAAAAACTACACTAAAACTAACTACACATAAACCCGATACTAAAAATAACTACGCTACTAAAACTAACTACACTACAAATAACTACACTAAAAATAACATTAACTAATTGTACGTACATTACAAAAAAACAAAAAAAATTTGAAATTAACAGAAAAAATTTATACCTTCGACGCGTGAGTGCTCTCCTTCTTCCTCTCCACCTTATTCTTCCTCTCCACCACTCCACCTTCTCACCATTGCAAGCTCCACCACCACACCATCTTCTCCTCCAAACGAACAAACCGGTACACCGTTTCGAAAAAAAAAACCGTAGGGCGGGGGAGGAACACTCGATCTATCAATTCATCGGAGTGAAATGGGAAATGAATGGACGGATTGGGAGATCAAGGGGGGGTTATTTTGGCCAAAATAGAGAGAAAATGGGGAGAGAAAGGAGGAAGAAGGTGGCTGGCTGACTCAGCCTTATCCCGTGACCTGTCGGTCGGGAGTAGGCCGACAGGGGGGGGGGCCTCGGCCGGCGGCTGGCCGACTCAGTCTGGAGTGGGCCGATAGCCCGCTTTCGGCCTGGAGTGGGCCGATTTCCCTCCTGTCGGCCCAGTTAAGGCCGACAGGGTACTAAAAATGGTTTTTTTTGCATATTTTTTTCAAAATTATTATAAATTTAGTACCATTTCTAAAAAAAATTCATCATCACTACCGTCAGCATCATCGGCATCGACATCCTTCCCATTGTAACATCAAAAACCCTAGTGGGTCGTCTTGTGTGTTATACTAGACCATTGATGGCACGCGTTGCTACTCCCGTCTATTTATACAATGAAATGGTGTGTATTTTGATAAATTTATGACCGTGCATTGAAAGAAAACATCTCCAGTAATATAAGATCTCCAATAATTATCTGCCTTGCTAGTACAAAGGTGTACCTATTAGTACGGTGCAAGAACTATTTATGTAGAAATAAAGTCCTGCATACCAATGCTCAATGCAACAGATGCAATCAAAAATTAAGGATCTCGTTTCTACTTCTTTCCACACTATGCGTTTTCACAAAAATGAATAAGCGCCTATATAAGGTAGGCTGGTCGTAGTGAAAACTTACTCACCTGTTGCAATTCTACAATTCTTTTTTCCATCACCGAGTTCTCCCATGACGATTAAGCTGGAATTGTTTGACCTGCAATCCGATATCTATTTAAAGATTGTAAGTAAGATTAATTCTACAAGATGTATACATATATATTTCATGGAGCATTATAGTGCAGCATATGGAAATATTGTTTCATGCCCCTCATTGCTCTAGATGGCTCAAATCAGGCAAAGATGAATGGAAGGATGGGTTAAGCATCATTGCAACACAAATTCTTGCTATTCATTTCGTGATTGCATACAGTTCTTTCCATGAGACAATCGTAAATTTATAATCTCACAAGAAGTTTTGTCGGCTATTGGAACGTTGACCACTGAACTGAAACATCAAGGAGATCATGTGAGACTTGGTATAAGAACTTGTAACATGGGGATGAAGTAGCGTGGAGGCTGAGGAGGAAGGGAGCAATCTAGGGAGAGTGGTTTGCGCCACCGCCTAGCTCCAATTTCCTTTAGTGGCGGTGCTGCATCGGGAATGGCTGTGATATAGCAAACTGATTCATGGAACTGTATCTATGACACTGCATAAATATCAATAAGCAAACAATACATCAGAGCCAACTTACACTAATATGTGTGCTTCAGAAGTGTTTTCATCTACCACTGATTTATGGAACTGTCACTAGTAGAAAACAGGCCTTTGGATCGAAGCATTAGTCTCGACTGGCTTCTGGACCAAGACTAATGCTACCAATAGTCCCGGTTCATTAGGCTAGGCATTAGTCCTGGTTCATGAGTAACCCGTGGCAGGCTGGTGGCAGGTTGGCACTAGTAGAAAGCAGACCTTTCGTCCGCCTAATTAGTCGCGGTTGGCTTTTGAACCAGCAATAATGTGATCATTAGTGCCAGTTCGTCACAGGCATCATTAGTGCCGGTTCGTGCCATGAACCGGCACTAAAGGTGTGGTGATAGGTTGGCGTCAGCCTGGGACCCCATGGGAACCTTTAGTCCCGGTTGGTGGCTCCAACCGCGACTATAGGCTAACCTTTAGTCGCGGTTGGAGTCACCAACCGGGACTAAAGGTCCCCCTATATTGAAACCCTTCGGCGCCAGCCTGAGCAGAGCCATCTGTTCTTCCCCTTTCCTCTCCTCTTTGTTCTTCCTCTCTTCCTCGAGCTCATCCTTTATTTTTGCCAAAATTTGTCAAGATTTGGAGGCATCCCATCCATCCAAGTGTTCACAAAGGTTAGCAACTTTGTCCTTTCATCTCTCATTGCTAGATTAGCTCTTGCAATGCTCTATAAGTATAGTAATTTGTGGGTTTTAGTTTGTATGTGGTAGTTTATTTGATTTATGCATTTTGAGCTCAAAATAACTTCTTACTTTGCATTTGTAGGTGTGGTTTACTTAGTGCCTTCCCGTCCCCGTCCTAACCACCGTCGATCGCCCGCACCGTCCCGTCACCGGCACTACCTTGGTGAGCCTCTTGTTCTTATCCTTTTTTATAAAAAACCATGTTTGTAAGATTTAGTTAGTTACTTGTATAGTTTTCTTACCTATATGGTTGTTTGTTATACATAGTGGCATGGTTTTGAAATCCGTCCCCGTCGGCCCTCGTCCGGTTTATGATGCGGATGTGGTATATACTCTCTTTTATAACTCTTTGTTGCATTTCATGTTTATGACAATTATGCCAATCAAGTTGACATAGATATTTTTATCTAGGAGGTGTGTGAACCGGAGATTCCAACCGACATAGATATTCTTGTCAAGAAGTTAAATTTAGTTGAAAAAGAAAACGAGTATTTGAAAGAAAAATTGAAAAGAGTTGAAGAAGAGAAGATGAAACTGGAGTTGTATGTTGCCTATGTTGTCGATGATCACAAGATCAAGATGGGTGCAATGCGCTTGAAGATTAGAAAATTTAAAAGATATGCCATTGATAGTGAGGCTTGGTATCACTATGATGTTGGATCAATTGTTACCTTAGTTGCGATATTGATTGCATTTGTTGTTGCATTTAAATGCTTTAGCTAGAGAGTTTGTATGTTTTTTTATGCGAACAAGTGTGTATGAACTTTATGTATGAACTTGTATTAATTTGGTCTTTTCGGTATTGTGTAATGAAGATGAGCCGACAATGGATGTACGAGGACCGATGCTCTCCCCCGTTCATTAATGGCGTGCATACTTTTCTGGTTGCGGCTGAGGCAAACAAGCGGCCAGATGGTTTTATGTATTGTCCATGTGCTGGCTGTAAGAATGATCAAAATTACTCTAACTCAAGAACCATTCACGTCCACCTTTTTGAGTCCGATTTCATGTCCGGCTATAACTGGTGGACCAAGCATGGAGAAAGAGGGGTCCTAATGGAAGAGAATGAAGAAGAAGAGGATGACGACAGCTATCCTGGCCATGGGTTCTATGAATACGATGGTACAACAATGGGGGAAGAAGTTGAGCCGACAATGCGGGAAGGAGCTGAAGAAGAGGCATCAGATGAGCTCGCTGATGATCTTGGTCAGGCCATTACCAATCTTGCAAAGAGAAACCACGCAAGTGAAAAGGAGAAGCTGAAGTTGCAACACGTGTTAGAGGAGCACAAAAAAGGGTTATACCCAAATTGCGAAGATGACAATAAAAAGCTGGGTACCACACTGGAATTGCTGCAATGGAGGGCAAAGAATGGTGTATCTGACAAGGCATTTCAAAAGTTGTTGATAATGTTTAAGAAGAAGCTATGAAAGGATAACGAATTACCAGAGAGTATGTATGAAGCAAAGAAGGTTGTTTGGCCTCTAGGATTAGAGGTCGAGAAGGTACATGCATGCCCTAATGACTGCATCCTCTACCGCGGTGAGTATGAGGATTTGAATGCATGCCCGGTATGCTGTGCATTGCGTTATAAGATCGGACACGATGACCCTGGTGATGTTGAGGGCGAGCGCCCCAGGAAGAAGATTACTGCCAAGGTGATGTGGTATGCTCTTATAATACCACGGTTGAAACGTTTGTTCCAAAACAAAGAGCATGCCAAGTTGATGCGATGGCACAACGAAGATCGTAAGAAAGACGGGAAGTTGAGAGTGCCCGCTGACGGGTCGCAGTGGAGAAAAATCGAGAGAAAGTGTAAGGACTTTGCAAAAGGATGCAAGGAACGTATGGTTTGGTTTAAGTGCAGATGGCATTAATCCATTTGGGGAGCAGAACAGCAATCATAGCACATGTCCTGTGACTCTATGTATCTATAACCTTCCTCCTTGGTTGTGCATGAAGCGGAAGTTCATTATGATGCCAGTGCTCATACAAGGCCCCAAGCAACCCGGCAACGACATTGATGTGTACCTAAGGCCATTGGTTGAAGAACTTTTACAGTTGTGGAATGGAAAAGGTGTACGTGCGTGGGATGCAAAAGATCAGGAGGAATTTGACCTACATGCGTTGTTGTTTGTAATCATCAATGATTGTCCTGCTCTCAGTAACCTTTCAGGACAGACAAACAAGGAATACCACGCATGCACGCACTATTTAGATGATACCGATAGTATATATTTGGATAAATGTAAGAAGAATGTGTATATGGGGATCGTCAATTTCTTCAGAGCAGGCATCCCGTAAGAAAGAAAGGCAAGCATTTCAAAGGTGAGGCAGATCACCGGAAGAAGCCTCGCCACCGTACGGGTGATGAAATACTTGATATGGTCAAGGATTTAAAAGTAATCTTTGGCAAGGGTCCTGGTGCACAATATGTTCCGAATGACGTTGACAAACGCGCACCCATGTGGAAGAAGAAATCTATATTTTGGGACCTACCGTATTGGCAAGACCTCGAGGTCCGCTCTGCAATCGATGTGATGCACGTGACAAAGAATCTTTGCGTGAACCTGCTAGGCTTCTTGGGCGTGTATGGGAAGACAAAATATACGTCGGAGGCACAGGAGGACCAGCAACGTATGCACGGAAAAGACGACATAGATCCAAAGCAGTTTCAGGGTCATGCCAGCTACGCTCTTACCAAAGAAGAGAAGGAAATCTTCATCGAATGCTTGCTCAGTATGAAGGTCCCGTCTAGCTTCTCGTCGAATATAAAGGTAATAATAAATATGGTAGAGAAAAAGTTCCAGAACCTAAAGTCTCATGACTACCACATGATTATGACGCAACTGCTTCCGGTTGCATTGAGGGGGCTTCTGCCGGAAAACGTTCGATTAGCCATTGTGAAGCTATGTGCATTCCTGAATGCAATCTCTCAGAAGGTAATCGATCCACAAATCCTACCAAGGTTAAAGAATGATTTGGTGCAAATGTCTTGTCAGTTTCAAGTTGGTGTTCCCACCATCCTTGTTCAATATCATGACGCATGTCCTAGTTCACCTAGTCGAGGAGATTGCCATTATGGGTCCTGTATTTCTACACAATATGTTCCCCTTTGAGAGGTTCATGGGAGTATTAAAGAAATATGTTCATAATCGTGCTAGGCCAAAAGGAAGCATCTCCAAGGGCCATGAAACAGAGGAGGTCATTGAGTTTTGTGTTGACTTTATTCCTGACATTAAGCCGATAGGTGTTCCTGAATCGCGACATGAGGGCAGACTGGGTGGAAAAGGCACGCTAGGAAAGAATTCACTAATATGCTGGGATGGGCATTCTTTAGCGCAAGCACACTACACAGTTCTACAAAGTTCCGCCTTGGTGGCTCCATGTATCGAGCAACACAAGAATATTCTACGCTCCAAACACCTAGAGAAGTCTGACGACTGGATTACACATGAACAAAAGGTGACTTTCGCCGGTTGGTTGCAGACACGTCTCATGCATGACGACACTATTGAAGATGACATGTACTTGTTGTCCAAGTTACCATCTTCGACGATATTGACTTTCAAAGGGTACGAGATAAATGGGAATACATTTTACACGACCGCCCAAGATAAAAAGGGCGCCAACCAAAATAGTGTTGTCCGCTTTGATGCAGCAAACAACAATGGGCCAAAGGACACATACTATGGTTACATAGAGGAGATATGGGAACATGACTATGGACTTTATTTGAAGGTCCCTTTGTTTAGGTGCAAATGGGTCAATCTGACAGGAGGCGGGGTAAAGGAAGACCCGCGGTACGGAATGACAACAGTGGATCTCAATAATCTTGGGCACGCAGACGAACCATTCGTCCTAGCCAATGATATGGCATAGGTTTTTTATGTGAAGGACATGTCTACCAAGCTGAGAAAAGAAAAGATAAGGAAGCAAATTTGCGATGAGCCAAAGCGCCACATAGTTCTTTCAGGGAAAAGAAACATCGTGGGAATGGAGGACAAGACAGACATGTTAGAAGATTATGAAAAGTTTCATGAAATTGCTCCCTTCACAGCGAATGTTGACCCGAGCGTCAAGTTAAACGATGAAGATTGCCCATGGTTACGACGCAAAGGGACACACGCGAAGAAAAAGTTTTACACCCAAAGATCCCACTCTGGGATGTGACCGGCTTCTCTATTTAGTTTCTGGATTTATATATCTAGAAAGTCCCACTTCGGACAAACCGAAGGGAATCTTTGTAATAGTAGTGTACTTATGTGTTTTGTGCATTCAGTATGCACCATTTGAAGGGAGGCCATCAATTTTCAACCCTTTCCGACTTCACTTGCTATTTTTCATGCATTTACTGATTTTTTTGAGCTAAATGACCCTGAAATTAATAAGCACTATAAATGAACTCTGAAAATGTTGAAAGTTGGCATGGTATCATCATTTCACCCACATAGAATGTGCTAAAAAGTTGAGAGGGTTACGACAAAAACTGGATGCACTTCATGTACAAAATGGACAATCTCTTTCGAAGTATTAGGGTTTCAGACGAAAACTCGCCTGTTACAAAGGCATTTCATTTTTTAAATAACCTAAGAATTACCAAATTGGATATAATGATAAAACACTATAATATTAAACAATAGAAAAAAGAATCACATGAAAATCTATTTTTAAAGTAAAGTTATTCACAAACTAGTGATTCACACAAATTTCAAATAATTCAAATTTAAACTATTCGAATGTGAAAACTACTGCCACTAACAGAAAGTTTATATTTTTTGACCTAACGCAAAAAGATCCCCTCATTAACTCTCAATAAAGCACAAAAAACTCAGAAACAAAAGAAAATAAATAAAGCAAAAAACAAAAGAAAAATGAAAAAAATAGGCCGCCTATTGGGCCGCCACGGCCTGCATACGACTAGAAACTCAACTTGGGCCAGGATGCAGGCCCACAAGGCCCAGTAGACCCAACAAGGCCGCATAGGTTCAATAGGCCCACATAGGCCTGCTTAGAGAGGAGCTCGAGGGAGCAGCTGTAGCGGGACTTATAAACCAGTGCGGCTACCCCTCGCTTGGCGAGGTGGGACTAAACTTCCACCACAGTGTGCCGTGCCAGGAACAGGTCTTTAGTCGCGGTTGGTGGCTCCAACCGCGACTAAAGACCTTTTAGTCGCGGTTGGAGCCACCAACCGCGACTAAAGGGTTTCGCTTCCCGCCGCTTCGGCTGGTGAAATTCACCTTTAGTCGCGGTTGGTGGCTCCAACCGTGACTAAAGGAGGGAGGGCACCAACCGCGACTAAAGGTACTCCTATATAAGAAGGACTTAAATTTTTTTCACTTTCCCTCTGCTTCTTCGTCTCTCTTCGACCACTTTGAACAGAGGAGATTGCCGCCGCCCCCGACGCAGCACCTGCCCCGACGCCATCGCCGCCCACGTCGTTGCCGCCCTTAATGTGCCGCCCACACCGTCGCCTTCCCCGAGGCGCCGCCCACGCCATCACCACGCCCGACGCGCTGCCCCCGTCGTCGCCCTCGTCGCGCGACACCCCCTCCTCGAGCTCGCGCTCCGTCGTCGTCATCGTCAATGACTCGCCTCGCCACCCGTCGCCCCGCTGTGAGCCCCTGCCGCCATGGCCGCCCTCCCATCGACCGAGCCCGTACACACACATTCATGAACACACACACACACATTTTCTTATTTTCTTATTTTTTTGTTTTTTTGTTTTTATACTTTTAGTTATAGAAATGTTAGATGAATTAGATATATAAATTTTAGATGAATGTTTTTTAGTTTTTTATACTTTTAGTTTTTTATACTCCTGAGTGGTACGACAACCTTGTCTTGGAGGTCATGTTGTTGGACAACGATGAACCTACGAATTGTGGAGAAGCGATGATGGGCCCGGATTTCGACAAATGGTTAGAGGCCATAAATCCGAGAAAGGATCCATGTATGAAAAACCAAGTATAGACTTTGGTATACTTGCTCGTTTGACGGCAGGTCGTCGAGTACAAATGGACCTTTAAAATGAAGACAAACACTGATGGTAAATGTCACCATTTATAAAGCTTGACTTGTCGCAAAGAAGTTTCCGCCAAGTTCAAGGAGTTGACTGCGATGAGACTTTTTCACTCGTAGCGATGCTAAAGTCTGTTGGAATTATGTTAGCAGTTGCTGCATTTTTCAATTGTGAAATATGGCAGATGGATGCCAAAACATCGTTTCCTTCCGTAAGGAAAGGTTGTATGAGATACAACCAGAAGGTTTTGTCAGTCCTTAGGATGCTAAAAGGTGTTGCAAGCTTTAGTGATCCTTTTATGAACTGAAGCAAGCATCTCGGAGTTGGAATATACACTTTGATGAGGTGATCAAAGTTTTTGAGTCTATACAAAGTTTATGAGAAACTTGTATTTGCAATAAAGTGAGTGGGAGCACTATAGAGTTTCTGGTAAGCATATGTGGTTGACATATTGTTGATCGGAAATGATGTAGAATTTTTGGAAAGCATAAACGGTTGTTTGAAAAGAGCTTTTCGAAGGAAGACCTGGATAAAGCTACCTAATTGTTGAGCATCAAGATCTATAGAGATAGATCAAAATGCTTGATTAGACTTTCAATGAGTACATACCTTGACAAGATTTTGAAAGAGTTCAAAATGGATCAGTCAGAGAAAGAGTTCTTGCCTGATTTGTAAGGTGTGAAGTTGAGTGAGACTCAAAGCTCGACAATGGTAGAAGAAAGATAAAGGACGAATGTCGTCACCTATCCTTTAGCCATAGGCTCTATATTATGCCATGCTGTGTACCGCACCTGTTGTGCCTTGCCATGAGTCTGTCAAAGGGTACAAGAGTGATCCAGGAGTGGATCACTGGATAGCGGTCAAGATTATCCTTAGTAACTAAAAGACTAAGGAGATGTTTCTCGATTATGGAGGTTATAAAGAGTTTGCTGTAAAGAGTTACGTCCATGCAAGCTTTAACACCAATCCGGATGACTCGGAGTAGCAATCCGGATACGTATAGTGGAGCAGCCATTTGGAATAGTACCAAGTGGAGTGTGGTAGCCATGTTTACAGTTTGACATGGAGATTTGCAAAGTACACACGGATCCGAATGTCGCAAACCCATTGACTATAAGACCTCTCTCACATGCAAAGCATGATCGAGCCCCAGAACTCATTGGGTGTTAGATTCATAACACTGCGAATCACATGGTGATGTGAACTAGATTATTGACTCTAGTGCAAGTGGGAGACTGTTGGAAATATGCCCTAGAGGCAATAATAGATCAGTTATTATCATATTTCCTTGTTCATGATAATCGTTTATTATCCATGCTATAATTGTATTGATAGGAAACTTAGATACATGTGTGGATACATAGACAACACCATGTCCCTAGTATGCCTCTAATAGATTAGCTCGTTGATCAAAGCTGTCTATGGTTTCCTAGTCATGGACATGAGATGTCATTTGATAATGGGATCACGTCATTAGGAGAATGATGTGATGGACAAGACCCATACTACAAACGTAGCATATGATCGTGTCAGTTTATTGCTACTGTTTTCTACATGTCAAGTATCTGTTCGTATGACCATGAGATCATGCAACTCACTGACACCGGAGGAGTGCCTTGTGTGTATCAAACGTCGCAACGTAACTGGGTGACTATAAAGGTACTCTATAGTTATCTCTGAGGGTGTCTATTAGGTTGGCATGGATCAAGACTGGGATTTGTTACTCCGTGTGACGGAGAGGTATCTTAGGGCCCACTCGGTAATACAACATCACAACAAGCCTTGCTAGCAATATGACTAAGTGTTAGTCACGGGATCTTGTGTTACGGAACGAGTAAATAGACTTGCCGGTAACAAGGTTGAACTAGGTATGGAGATACCGATGATCGAATCTCGGGCAAGTAACATACCGAAGAACAAAGGGAACATCATACGTGATTAACTGAATCCTTGACATAGAGGTTCGACCGAGAAAGATCTTCGTAGAATATGTAGGAGCCAATATGGGCATCGAGGTCCCGCTATTCGTTATTAATCGTAGAGGTGTCTCGGTCATGTCTACATAGTTCTCGAACCCGCAGGGTCTGCACACTTAAGGTTTGATGACGTTTCGGTAGTATAGAGTTATGCATGGTGGTGACTTAAGGTTGTTCGGAGTCCCGGATGAGATCGCGTACATCACGAGGAGCTCCTAAATGGTCCGGAGGTAAAGATTCATATATAGGAAGTCCTGTTTTGGTCGCCGGAAAAATTTCGGGCTCATCGGTAGTGTACCGGGAGTGTCGGTAATGTACCGGGGGACCATCGGGAGAGGTATTTCGACCCAATAGGCTACATGGGCTGTTGGAGGAGGTAAACCAGCCCCTTCTGTGCTGGCCAAAGCCTCCTCTAAGGGCCCATGCGGCTGGAGTGGTTTGAGAAGGAAAAAAAATCCAAAGGTGGAGAGGTGGAAAGAGTTTCCAAGTGGAAAGGAGGAATCCTACTCCTAATAGGATTGGAGTAGGACTCTTCCACCTGCAAGTTCGACCAAACCTTGAGGGTTTGAGGCTGCCTCCTCCCCTCCCTCCCTCCTATATATACTAGAGGATTTATAGGAAAAAGCTAACCCTAATAGCCACGTGCTACCTCTCCTCTAGTGCATAATTTCTCCTCTAGATCGGTTTTCTGCAGTGCTTAGGCGAAGCCCTGCCGGAATAGCTCCACCACCATTGCCACAACGCTGTCGCTTTGCAGGAAAACTCTTCTACCTCTCCGCTCTCTCTTGCTGGATCAAGAAGACGGAGATCGTCATCAAGCTGTGCGTGTGCTAAACGCGGAGGTACCGTCCGTTCGGCACTAGATCGGAAGGACCATGATCAAGATCGCGAGACGGATCGTGATGAGATCGTAGGATGGATCGTGATAGATCGCGGGACGGATCATGATGAGATCGCGGGACGCTTGGCGATTTGGATCGCGAAGACGTTCGACTACACCAACCGCGTTTCTTAACGCTTCCCGCTTAGCGATCTACAAGGGTATGTAGATCCACTCTCCCTCTCATAGATGCTCATCACCATGGATAGATCTTGCGTGTGCGTAGGAATTTTTTTGTTTCCCATGTAGTCACCCAACAGGAAGGTATTCTCCTTTGTTGGAATACTCGGGGGTATCCTCAGAAGCAGGGCCTACCGCAATGCAGATAAGTAACAATCAATACACGACAAGTGCAACAATATGATGCATGATCATGACATGGCAGCATGAATGGATGAGCTAATGCAACTACTATCCAAGTTAAATGAGGTAGTTTTGAATATCGGTTCAAAATCGTTCTCCATTTCATAATCCATATGTTGACCTATTACTAAATGTCAATGTTCATCTACATAGGTTGCTCTAGCATGCATGATAACAGTACCATTGGATTCATTGGATTTTTTTGATAAATTTTCACATATAAATTATTTCAATCTGAGTTATAGATTAACTTTTATGAATTTTATAAGTTTTAACTATTTTATGGAATTAATTTAATTTAGAAATTCTTTTATTACGTCAGCATGACGTCAGCTGGTCAACAACCCGCTGACAGGTCAAACCTGACCAGTGGGGTCCACTAGTCAGTGACACAGCCTCTAACAGAAGTTATTTAAACACTAATTACTAATTAATTAGGATAGGGCCCACTGTCAGTGGGTCATTAGCTTAATTAGCTTAATTAATTAATCATTTGAACTAATTCTAATTAACCCTGACCCGACCCCACTTGCAAGTGACCCAGGGGTCAAACCCCCGTGGTCAACACCGGACAGACTCACCGGCGTTGAGCTGCCGGTGACTCCAGAGATGGCGGAGGGGTCGGGTTTTCTCCTCCGGCGACCCTTTCGCTGGAGGAAGGCACCAGGCAAGCCTAGGCTCACGCGCACGTCCATCCCGACACCTCTCAGAGGAGGTGGCGACCGAGATTGACACCGGCGACGAGCTCGACGGCTGTCGGAGCTCGGGCGAACACGGGTTCGTCGAACTAGGGCACAACATGACTGGAGCTTGGCACCTACGGGCTCTACGCGGCCCCACGAGCTTGGTGGTGGCCTCGGAAGGACTAACCGATCACCGGAACGACGCCGATGGCGAGCTCGTGCGGCGGAGCACTTCGGCCATCGATGGAATTGGGGCCTACAGAGGGGGAAACGGCCGAGGAAGAGAGGGGATCGATCCGGGGGCTCACTGTGGGCTCATAGCCGACGAAAGCTTGCTCAGGGAGGGCCCGGAGGCGGCGAATCGACGGTGGCGGTGCTCAGGCCCGAGGAGGAAGAAGGGGTCGACGTCGTCGCTCCAGGGCCTCTGGCAGCACGTGGCTCGGTGCAGAGGTCGGGGACGACGAGGCGGAGCTTCTGGTGGGCTCAGGAGGGCGCGTGAGCGGCTGCAACTATGGCGGCGAGCGAGCGGGGGCGTCGGCCATGGCGGAGTAGAGGAGAGGGAAGAGGCAGGGGGCAAATGAGCGAGAGAGAGAGTGATGGGGACGGCAACGACGTCCTCATTCGCTCTCCAACACGACGGGGGATGCAGGCGTGCAGGGAGCTGCATGGCACCTCCTGCGCGAGCGCACGGTGGGCACAGGTTCGTCCTCCTGGCCGCTAGGAGGACGATGACCCCCCTGGGCCAGGTGGGCCGGCCTGGCCTGGGCTAAGGTAGGCCTCCTTTCCTTTTTTTAATTTTCCAGTTTCTGTTTTCTATTCTGTCATTTGTTTTTTTATTTAGGCACAAATTCTAGGCACAAAATATCCAAAATATTTAATATTGCTTAGTTTGAATATTTCAAACCTCTACAAAAGGTTTCAGAATATTTTGAATACTAAAATAATTATAATGATTTATTTGGCATTTTCAACAGCTTTAATATTTATTATTGAAATGCTATGAAGATTCAAATATTTAGAATGACCCATGATATGTTTATGTCCACATTTATTAGACATAGGGGAAATTTTTTATGGGCATTTTGGATTTGTTGTTTTTTCACAACCATTGAATTGGTTTGTTTCAAGTGAGGTGTTTTGGGGTTTCTGTTAATCTCCATTTCAAGTTAATGCGAAAGTGAAAACATGATGCACACACATGCTGACCTAAGTAAACTAACTAGGGATGTAACACAAATTCTATTTTTTGCTTACTAGATGTTAATAAGTGTTGTTGATGAGTTATGCAGTTATCACTGGATCTTATTAATCATTGAAGTTGACAAGGGAAAAGTTGAAGTACTCGACTCACTATTAAAGGATCCATCCAAATACGCAATCGTGAGGGGGCTGCTTGACAGGTAATTTCAATCATTATCGCACTATGCCGACCTCTTTAATTACTTCATTTCCTGATATCAACTAGTTAATAACTCACTTATTCATTTTATTTGCCGGCGGGCAGGGCTTGAGCCAAGTTCATCAAATAGGTCCCACGCGATTGGGCACAACAACTAAAATGGGTGCGATCCAAGGTAATTAAGTATTACTAGCTAGCTAGCTAAGTCCGTGCATCTCTTTAATTATAGTTTCAATACCATTATCATGCTTGATTAATTATTACCTGATTGAATTTTGATTCTCATAAAGTGCATGAGGCAGGAGTAGGGGAATAGTTTATGCGCATACTACGTTTGCGAGAACATTCACATGATCATGTCTGAAAGAAGAAGAAACGAAATAAATCTTTGGGTACGTTTGCAAGAGCACTATCCATAATTTTTTTATCATGATCTAGCTAATATATATATACACATAACTAATATATTCATCTTGATCTCCATCTTGTAGCTGATGGAGATGTGGGGCCAGCTCATACCAGAGGCTTCGGTACGAGCAATTCAAGAGGAATTAGCTGGATTTCTGCTCGATCAGGTTATAGATCCCAAAGGAGAATACCATTACAAGATCAAGAACAAGAAGAAGTAATGCATGTGCATATATATACACACGACCGATTCTATGAGAAATTCTATTTATATTTATATATATGCGCATGCACAACGTGTGTAGACTATGTACGTAGTAGCGTAATATATGTTTGAAATGAAAATTAATTAAATAGAAAACACAAAATTAAAAGGAAAATTAAACCATAATTAATTAATAAACCCCTAAAGAATTAAAAGGAAAAATAAAACAAAACTAAAAAAACTAAATACTTTTAGTCTCGGTTGGTGTTACCAACCGGGACTAAAGGTCCCCTAGCCCACGGCGCCGTCGGATGCCACGTGGAGGGCCTTTGGTGCCGGGCCGTGTTGAACCGACACTAAAGTGGGGTAGGCTTACGACCCACGACTATAGGCCTGTTCTGCACTAGTGTGGGCCCCCATGCGAGCCACTTTAGTCCTGGTTGCTCACACAAACCGGGACTAATGATGGAGACTCTAGTCCCGGTTGGTGTTACTAACTAGGACTAAAGGTGTGGTAGCAGGCTGGTGTCAGGCTGGGGCCCTGCGAGCACCTTTAGTCCCGGTTTGTAACACCAACCGGGACTAGAGATAGACCTCTAGTCCCGGTTTGTAGGACCAACCGGGACTAAATGGATCCCTATATATGGATGTGCTTCTTCCATCCCGAGCTCATCCTCTCCATTTCTCTGTTTTCTTTTCCTCTTCTCGAGCTCATCCCTCCATTTTTGCCAAGATTTGAGGCACCCCAATCCATCCAAGTGTTCACAAAGGTTAGCAACTTTGTCCTTTCATCTCTCATTGCTAGATCAGCTCGTGCAATGTTTTATAAATATAGTGATTTGTGGGTTTATTTTTGGTGTAATTATGGGAGTTTTTTTGATTTATATGCAATTTGAGCTCAAATTAACTTCTTAGTTTGCATATGTGTGTAGGTGTGGTTTACTTAGTGCCTTCCCGTCCACGTCCTAACCACCGTCGATCACCCGCACCGTCCCATCGCCGACACCACCTTGGTGAGCCTCTTCTTGTTCTTATCCTTTTTATGAAAAACCATATTTGTATGATTTAGATAGTTACTTGCATTTTTTTACTTGTATGAGTGTTTGTTATATATAGTGCCATGGTTTTGATATCCGTGCTCGTTGGCCATTTACCGGTTTACGATTCAGATGTGGTATATTCTCTTTTATAACTATTTGTTGCATTTCATGCTAATGACAAATTTACCCATCAAGTTGATATAGATATTTTTATCTAGGAGGTAGTTGAATGGGAAATTCCAACCGACCCTATTGTCGAGAAATTAAATTTAGTTGAAAAGGAAAACAGAGATTTGAAAGAAAAATTGAAAAGAGTTGAAGAAGAGAAGATGAAATTGGAGTTGTATGTTGTCGATGTCGTCGATGATCACAAGATCAAGATGGATGCAATGCGTTTGAAGATTAGAAAGATTAGAAAATATGCCATTAATAAAGAGGCTTGGTATCATTATGCTGTTGGATCAACTGTTACCTTAGTTGCGATTTTGATCACATTTGTTGTTGCATTTAAATGTTTTAGCTAGATAGTTGTACATTGTTTTATGAGAATAAGTGTGTATGAACTTTATGTATGAACTTGTATTAATTTGGTATTTTGGGTGTTGTGTAATGAAGATGAACTGACAATGGATGTACGATGACCGATGCTCTTCGCAGTACATTAATGGCGTGCATAGTTTTATGCGTGCGGCTGAGACAAATAAGCGGGATGGTTTTATGTGTTGTTCATGTGGTGTGTGTAAGAATGATAAGACTTACTCTAGCGCAAAACACATTCATGTCCACTTGTTTACGTCCGGTTTCATGTCCTGCTATAATTGTTAGACCAAGCATTGAGAAAGAGGGGTTCTAATGGAAGAGAATGAAGAAGAAGAAGAGGATGATGACAACTATCATGGGTTTTCTAAATATGATGGTTACTACAATGGGGGAGAGAGTGAAGAATAAGAAGTTGATGCATCAGATGAGCCCGCTGATGATCTTGGTTGGGCCATTGCTGATGCAAAGAGTAACCGCAAAAGTGAAAAGGAGAAGTAGAAGTTCCAATGCATGTTAGAGGATCACAAAAAAGGGTTGTACCCAAATTGTGAAGATGACAACACAAAGCTCGGTACTACACTGGAATTGCTGCAATGGAAGGCAGAGAATGGTCTATATGACAAGGGATTTGAAAAGTTGCTGAAAATAATGAAGAAGAAGCTTCTAAAGGACAATGAATTGACCGACAATACATACGAAGTAAAGAAGGTTGTCTGCCCTCTAGGATTAGAGGTGCAGAAGATACATGCATGCCCTAATGACTGCATCCTCTACTGCGGTGAGGAGTACGAGAATTTTAATGCATTCCCAGTATGCGGTGCATTGCAATATAAGATCTGTCGCGATGACCATGGTGATGATGTTGAGGGCGAGCACCCGAGGAAGAGGATTCCTGCCAAAGTGATGTGGTATGCTCCTATAATACCATGATTGAAATGTCTGTTCCAAAACAAAGAGCATGCAAGGTCGTTGCGATGGCACAAAGAAGACCGTAAGAAAGACGGAAGTTGAGAGTACACGCTGATGGGTCGAAGAGGAGGAAACTCTAGAGAAAGTGGCCGGACTTTGCAGATGACCCAAGGAACGTATGGTTTGGTTTAAGTGCAGATGGCATTAATCCTTTTGGGGATCAGAGCATATCATAGCACATGGCCTGTGACTCTATGTATCTATAACCTTCCTCCTTGGTTGTGCATTAAGCGAAAGTTCATTATGATGCCAGTGTTCATCCAAGGCCCTAAGCAACTCGACAACGACATTGATGTGTACCTAAGGCCATTGGTTGAAGAACTTTTACAACTGTGGAATAAAGAAGGCGTATGTGTGTGGGATGAGCACAAACATCAGGAATTTGATGGCAAGCATTGTTGTTTGTAACCATCAATGATTGGCCTGCTCTTAGTAACCTTTCAGGATAGACAAACAAGGGATACCATGCATTGACGCACTATTTAGATGAGACTCAACGTATATATTTGGACAAATGCAAGAAGAATGTGTACCTGGTGTTGGGAGACGTAGTAGTAAATCAAAAAAATTCCTACGTGTTTACCAAGATCTATATATGGAGAAACCAGCGATGAGTGGGGAGAGTGCATCTTCATACCTTTGAAGATCGCAAAGCGGAAGCGTTACAAGAACGCAATTGGTGGAGTCGTACTCGTAGCGATTCAGATCGCGGTGGATTCCGATCTAAACGCCGAACAACGACGCCTCTGTTGGGAGACGTAGTAGTAAATCAAAATTTTCCTACGTTCACCAAGATCTATCTATGGAGAAACCAGCAACGAGAGGGGAGAGATTGCATCTTCATACCTTTGAAGATCGCTAAGCGGAAGCGTTACAAGAACGCGGTTGATGGAGTCGTACTCGCAGCGATTCAGATCGCGGTAGATCCGATCAAGTGCCGAACGGACGGCACCTCCGCGTTCAACACACGTGCAGCCCGGTGACGTCTCCAACACCTTGAACCAGCAAGGAGGAAGGAGAGGTTGGGGAGGGCTCCAACAGCAGCACGACGGCGTGGTGGTGGTGGAGTAGCAAGGTATTCCGACAGGGCTTCGCCTAAGCGCTGCGGAGGAGGAAGAAGAGAGGTAGGGCTTCGCCGTGAGAGAGAGAGATCAAATCTTATCTCAAAACATCCAAAACCTCAAGTATATATAGGTGGAGGGACGTGGAGGGCTGGCTTGGCCTCTACTCCAAAGAGGAGAGGGCCGGCCGAATTAAAGGGAGAGTCCACCTCCCACAAGGGAGGTGGATCTCCTCCTTTTAAATCCCTTTTGCCTTATCTCCTTATCTCCAGCCACATGGGCCCACATAGATGGTCTTGGCCGACCCAATATGGGCTGGCACACCTCCTCTAAGGGCCCATGAGGTCCTTTGGTCGTCACACCCCTCTCGGGGGTCCTCCGGCACCCTCCCGGCACTCTCGGTACACTACCGATGAGCCCGAAAACTTTCCGGTGACCAAAACTGGACTTCCTATATATCAATCTTTACCTCCGGACCATTCCGGAGCTCCTCGTGACGTCTGGGATCTCATCCGGGACTCCTAACAACCTTCGGTAATCACGTATACCATTTCCCTATAACCCTAGCGTCATCGAACCTTAAGTGTGTAGACCCTACGGGTTCGGGAGACACGTAGACATGACCGAGACACTTCTCCGGTCAATAACCAACAGCGGGATCTGGATACCCATGTTGGCTCCCACGTTCTCCACGATGATCTCATCGGATGAACCACGATGTCGGGGATTCAATCAATCCCGTATACAATTCCCTTTGTCTATCGGTATGGTACTTGCCCGAGATTCGATCGTCGGTATCCCCATACCTTGTTCAATCTCGTTACTGGCAAGTCTCTTTACTCGTTCCATAATACATCATCCCGTGGCTAACTCCTTAGTCACATTGAGCTCATTATAATGATGTCTTACCGAGTGGGCCCAGAGATACCTCCCCGTCACACGGAGTGACAAATCCCAGTCTCGATTCGTGCCAACCCAACAGATACTTTCGGAGATACCCGTAGTGCACCTTTATAGCCACCCAGTTACGTTGTGACGTTTGGCACACCCAAAGCATTCCTACAGTATCCGGGAGTTGCACAATCTCATGGTCTAAGGAAACGATACTTGACATTGAAAAGCTTTAGCAAACGAACTATACGATCTTGTGCTATGCTTAGGATTGGGTCTTGTCCATCACATCATTCTCCTAATGATGTGATCCCGTTATCAACGACATCCAATGTCCATGGCCATGAAACCGTGACCATCTATTGATCAACGAGCTAGTCAACTAGAGGCTCACTAGGGACATGTTGTGGTCTATGTATTCACACATGTATTATGGTTTCCGGTTAACACAATTATAGCATGAACAATAGACAATTATCATGAACAAGGAAATACAATAATAACCATTTTATTATTGCCTCTAGGGCATATTTCCAACAGCCTCCACGTTCAACACACGTGCAGCCCAATGACATCTCCTACGCCTTGATCCAGCAAGGAGGAAGGACAGATTGAGGGAGAGCTCCGGCAGCACGACGGCATGGTGACGGTAGAGCTACGTGGACTCCGGCAGGGCTTCGCCAAGCGCTACGAAGAACGAGGAAGAGGAAGGGTAGGGCTGCACCGAGAGAGAGAGAAGTTGTGTGTCAAATCATCCCCAATACCTCGGGTATATATAGGAGGAGGGAGAGGGAGGGCTGCCTTGGCCCCTCCTCCAAGGAGGAGAGGTTCGGCCGAGATAAGGGAGGAGTCCACCTCCCACAAGGGAGGTGGATATCTTCCTTTTGAATCTCCTTTAGCCTTATCTATTTATCCCTAGCCGCATGGGCCTTTCCAGAAGGACTTGTCCAGCCCAATAAGGGCTGGTCCACCTCCTCTAACAGCCCACAAAGTCCTTTGGTCGTCACACCCCTCCTAGGGGTCCTCCGCACCCTCCCGACACTCCCGGTACACTACCGATGAGCCTGAAAACTTTCCGCTGACCAAAACTGGACTTCATATATATCAATCTTTACCTATGGACCATTCCGGAGCTCCTCGTGATGTCAGGGATCTCATCCGGGACTCCGAACAACCATTGGTAACAACGTACAACATTTCCCTATAACCCTAGCATCATCAAACCTTTAGTGTGTAGAACCTACGGGTTCAGGAGACACGTAGAAATGACCGAGACACCTCTCCGGTCTATAAACAACAGCAGGATCTGGATACCCATGTTGGCTCCCACATGCTCCACGATGATTTCATCGGATGAACCACGATGTCGGGGATTCAATCAATCTCGTATAAAATTCCCTTTGTCTACCGGTATGATACTTGCCCGGGATTCAATCGTCGGTATCCCTATACCTTGTTCAATCTCGTTACCGGCAAGTATCTTTACTCATTCCGTAATACATCATCCTGTGGCTAACTCCTTAGTCACCCTGAGCTCATTATGATGATGTCTTACCGACTGGGCCTAGAGATACCTCTCCGTCACACGGAGTGACAAATCCGAGTCTCAATTCGTGCCAACCCAACAGACGCTTTCGGAGATACCCATAGTGCACCTTTATAGACACCCAGTTACGTTTTGATGTTTGGCACACCCAAAGCATTCCTATGGTATGCGGGAGTTGCACAATGTCATGGTCTAAGGAAACGATACTTGACACTAGAAAAGCTTTAGTAGACGAACTACACGATCTTGTGCTATGCTTAGGATTAGGTCTTGTCCATCACATCATTCTCGCAATGATGTGATCCCGTTATCAACAACATCCAATGAACATGGTCATGAAACCGTGACCATCTATTGATCAACGAGCTAGCCAACTAGAGGCTCACTAGGGACATGTTGTGGTCTATGTATTCACACATGCATTACGGTTTCCGATTAATACAATTGTAGCATGAACAATAGACAATTATCATGAACAAGGAAATGCAATAATAACCATTTTATTATTGCCTCTAGGGCATATTTCCAACACTCTCCCACTTGCACTAGAGTCAATAATATAGTTACATTGTGATGAATCGAACACCCATAGCATTGTGGTGTTGATCATGTTTTGCTCATGAGGGAGGTTTAGTCAACGGATCTGCGACATTCAGATACGTATGCACTTTACAAATATCTATATCTCCTTCGTGAATGTAATCGCGAATGGAGTTGAAGCGGCACTTGATGTGTCTTGTCTTCTTGTGAAACTTGGGCTCCTTGGCAAGGGCAATAGCTCCAGTGTTGTCACGAAATAGAGTCATCGGACTCGACACATTGGGTATTACTCCTATGTCCGTGATGAACTCCTTCATGCAGACTCGTTCCTTTGTTGCTTCCGAAGTAGCTATGTACTCCACTTCACATGTAGATGCCGCCACGACGCTTTGCACGCTGCCGCACTAGCTGACTGCCCCTCCATTCAAAATATACACGTATCCGGTTTGTGACTTGGAGTCATATGGATCTGTGTCGAATCTAGCATCAACGTAAACCTTTACGACGAACTCTTCGACACCTCCATATACGAGAAACATCTCCTTGGTCCTTTTCAGGTACTTCAGGATATTCTTGACCGCTGTCCAGTGTTCCACTCGGGGATCACTTTGGTACCTCCCCACCAAACTTATGGCAAGGTTCACATCAGGTCTTGTACATAGCATGGCATACATAATAGAGCCTATGGCTGAAGCATAGGGGATGACACTGATCTCTTCTCTATCCTTTGCCGTGGTCGGGAATTGAGTCATACTCAATCTCACACCCTGCAACACATGCAAGAACCCCTTCTTGGACTGATCCATATTGAATTTCTTCAATACTTTGTCAAGGTATGTGCTTTGCGAAAGACCTATGAGGCGTTTCGATCTATCTCTATAGATCTTAATGCCGAATATGTAAGCAACTTCTCCAAGGTCCTTCATTGAAAAACACTTATTCAAGTAGGCCTTTACACTCTACAAAAGTTCTATATCATTTCCCATTATCAGTATGTCATCCACATATAATATGAGAAATGCTACAGAGCTCCCACACACTTTCTTGTAAATACAGGGTTCTCCATAAACCTGTACAAACCCAAACGCTTTAATCACCTCATTAAAGCGAATGTTCCAACTCCGAGATGCTTGCACCAGCCCATAGATGGAGCCCTGGAGCTTGCATACCTTGGTAGCATCTTTAGGATCGATAAAACCTAGTGGACCTTCGACTTTCAATAGTAACTTGATCTGAAGTTTCATGGTCATCATCATTATCTTCCTCTCCAGCCGGTGTAGGCTCCACGGAAAAAACTTCCCGTGCTGCGCTACTCTCCGGTTCGAGCGGAGGTACCATTACCTCATCAAGTTCTATTTTCCTCCCACTTACTTCTTTCGAGAGAAACTCTTTCTCGAGAAAGGATCTATTCTTGGCAACAAAGACTTTGCCTTCGGATCTAAGGTAGAAGGTATACCCAATAGTCTCTTTGGGATATCCTATGAAGACACCCTTTTCTGCTTTGGGTTTGAGCTTCTCAGGTTGAAGTTTCTTCACATAAGCATCACATCCCCAAACTTTTAGAAATGACAACTTAGGTTTCTTTCCAAACCATAATTCATACGGTGTCGTCTCAACGGACTTTGACGGTGCCCTATTTAAAGTGAATGCGGCAGTCTCTAATGCATATCCCCAAAATGATAGTGGTAAGTCGGTAAGAGACATCATAGATCGCACCATATCCAATAGAGTGCGATTACGACGTTCAGACACACCATTTCGCTGAGGTGTGCCAGGCGGCGTGAGTTGTGAAACAATTCCACATTTCCTTAGGTGCGTGCCAAACTCGTGACTTTAATATTCTCCGCCACGATCAGATCGTAGGCACTTTATTTTCCTGTCATGTTGATTCTCTACCTCACTCTAAAATTTCTTGAACGTTTCAAAGGTTACAGACTTGTGTTTCATTAAGTAGACATACCCATATCTGCTCAAGTCATCAATGAGGGTGAGAACATAACGGTAGCCACCGCGAGCCTCGACGCTCATTGGACCGCATACATCAATATGTATTATCTCCAACAAGTCAGTTGCTCGCTCCATTGTTCTGGAGAACAGAGTCTTGGTCATCTTGCCCATGAGGCATGGTTTGCATGTGTCAAATGATTCTAAATCAAGAGACTCTAAAAGTCCATCAACATGGAGCTTATTCATGCATTTGACACCAATATGACCAAGGCGGCAGTGCCACATGTAAGTGGGACCATCGTTATCAACCTTATATCTTTTGGTACTCACACTATGGACATGTGTAACATTACGTTCGAGATTCATTAAAAATAAACCATTGACCAGCGGGGCATGACCATAAAACATTTCTATCATATAAATATAACAACCATTATTCTCAGATTTAAATGAGTAGCCATCTCGCATCAAACGAGATCCAGATACAATGTTCATGCTCAAAGCTGGTACTAAATAACAATTATTGAGGTTTAAAACTAATTCCAAAGGTAGATGTAGAGGTAGTGTGTCGAAGGCGATCACATCGACCTTGAAACCATTCCCGACGCGCATCGTCACCTCGTCCTTTTCCAATCTCTGCTTATTGTGAAACTCCTGCTTGGAGTTACAAATGTGAGCAACTGCACCGGTATCAAATACCCAGGAGCTACTACGAGCGCTGGTTAGGTACACATCAATAACAAGTATATCACATATACCTTTAACATTGCTGACCTTCTTATCCGCTAAGTACTTGGGGCAGTTCTGCGTCCAGTGACCGGTACCCTTGCAATAAAAGCACTCAGTCTCAGGCTTAGGTTCATGATTGTTCTTCTTCCCGGCAACTTGCTTACCGGGCACGGCAACAACTTTTCCGTCCTTCTTGAAGTTCTTCTTTCCCTTGCCTTTCTTGAAACTAGTGGTCTTATTCACCATCAACACTTGATGCTCCTTTTTGCTCTCGACCTCCGCTGATTTCAGCATCAAGTACAACTCAGGAATGGACTTCTCCATACCCTGCATGTTGTAGTTCATCACAAAGCTCTTGTAGCTAGGTGGAAGTGACTGGAGGATTCTGTCAATGACCGAGTCATCCGCGAGATTAACTCCTAGTTGAGTCAAGCGGTTGTGCAACCCAGACATTTTGAGTATGTGCTCACTGACAGAACTGTTTTCCTCCATCTTACAACTGAAGAACTTGTCAGAGACATCATATCTCTCGACCCATGCATGATATTGGAAAACCAATTTTAGATCTTGGAACATCTCATATGCTCCGTGTTGCTCAAAACGCTTTTGGAGCCCCGGTTCTAAACTGTAAAGCATGCCGGACTGAACAAGGGAGTAATCATCGCAGCGTGACTGCCAAGCATTCATAACGTCTTGATCTTCTGGGAAAATGGGTGCGTCACCTAGCGGTGCATCAAGGACATACAATCTTTTGGAAGCTATGAGGACGATCCTCAAGCCACGGACCCAGTCCGCATAGTTGCTTCCATCATCTTTCAACTTGGTTTTCTCTAGGAACGCGTTGAAGTTGAGGGTGACATTAGCGTTGGCCATTGGATCTATAATATAGATTGTAAAGACAATTTTTAGACTAAGTTCATGATAATTAAGGTCACATAATCAAATTATTTCATGAACTCCCACTTAGATAGACATCTCTCTAGTCATCCAAGTGACACATGATCCACGTTGACTAACCCGTGTCTGATCATCACGTGAGACGGACTAGTCATCCTTGGTGAACGTCTCCATGTTGATCGTAGCTTCTATACGACTCATGTTCGACATTTCGGTCTTCTGTGTTTTGAGGCCATGTCTGTACATGCTAGGCTCGTCAAGTCAACCTAAGTGTTTCGCGTGTGTAAATCTGGCTTACACCCGTTGTATGCAAATGTTAGAACCTATCACACCCGATCATCACGTGGTGCTTCAGAACAATGAACCTTACACATTTCTTGAAATTTTAGTGAGAGATCATCTTATTTACTACCGTTGTTCTAAGCAAATAAGATGTAAACATGGTAAACATAAAACGCAATCAATATAGTGACATGATATGGCCAATATCATCTTGCTTCTTTGATCTCCATCTTCGGGGCACCATGATCATCACTGTCACCGGCATGACACCGTGATCTCCATCATCATGATCTCCATCATCGTGTCTTCATAAAGTTGTCTCGCCAACTATTACTTCTACTACTATGGCTAACGTTTAGCAATAAAGTAAAGTAATTACATGGCGATCTTGATTGACACGCAGGTCATACAATAAAATAAGACAACTCCTATGGCTCCTGCCAGTTGTCATACTCATCGACATGCAAGTCGTGAATCCTATCATCAAGTTCTATTATCCTCCCACTTACTTATTCCGAGAGAAACACTTTCTCGAGAAAGGATCCATTCTTGGCAACCAAGACTTTGCCTTCGGATCTGAGGTTGAAGGTATACCCGATAGTCTCTTTGGGATATCCTATGAAGACACACTTTTCCGCTTTGGGTTCAAGCTTCTCAGGTTGAAGTTTCTTCACATAAGCATCGCATCCCCAAACTTTCAGAAACGACAACTTAGGTTTCTTTCCAAATCGTAATTCATACGGTGTCGTCTCAACGGACTCTGACGGTGCCCTATTTAAAGTGAATGCGGCAGTATCTAATGCATATCCCTAAAATAATAGGGGTAAGTCGGTAAGAGACATCATAGATCGCACCATATCTAATAGAGTGCGATTACGACGTTCAGACACACCATTTCTTTGAGGTGTGCCAGGCGGCATGAGTTGTGAAACAATTCCACATTTCCTTAGGTGCGTGCCAAACTCGTGACTTTAATATTCTTCGCCACGATCAGATCGTAGGCACTTTATTTTCCTGTCACGTTGATTCTCTACCTCACTGTGAAATTCCTTGAACCTTGCAAAGGTTTCAGACTTGTGTTTCATTAAGTAGACATACCGATATCTGGTCAAGTCATCAGCGAGGGTGAGAACATAACGGTAGCCACCGCGAGCCTCAACGCTCATTGGACCACATACATCGGTATGTATTATCTCCAACAAGTCAGTTGCTTACTCCATTGTTCCGGAGAATAGAGTCGTGGTCATCTTGCCCATGTGGCATGGTTCGCACGTGTCATATGATTAGAAATCAAGAGACTCTAAAAGTCCATGAGCATGGAGCTTCTTCATGCGTTTGACACCAATATGACCAAGGCAGCAGTGCCACATGTAAGTGGGACTATCATTATCAAGCTTACTTATTTTGGTAGTCACACTATGGATACGTGTAACATTACTTTCGAGATTCATTAAAAATAAACCATTGACCGGCAGGGCATGACCATAAAACATTTCTCTCATATAAATAGAACAACCATTATTCTCAGATTTAAATGAGTAGCCATCTCGCATCAAACGAGATCCAGATACAATGTTCATGCTCAAAGCTGGTACTAAAAAAATTTATTGAGGTCTAAAACTAATCCCAAAGGTAGATGTAGAGGTAGCGTGCCGACGGCGATCACATCGACCTTGGAATCATTCCTGACGTGCATCGTCACCTCGTCCTTTGCTAGTCTCCGCTTATTGCGCAACTTCTGCTTGGAGTTACAAATGTGAGCAACTGCACCAGTATCAAATACCCAGGAGCTACTATGAGCGCTGGTTAGGTAAACATCAATAACAAGTATATCACATATACCTTTAACGTTGCCGGCCTTCTTATCCGCTAAGTACTTGGGGGCAGTTCCACGTCCAGTGACCGGTACCCTTGCAATAAAAGCACTCTGTCTTAGGCTTGGGTCCATACTTGTTCTTCTTCCCGGCACCTTGCTTACCGGGCGCGGCAACAGCTTTGTCGTCCTTCTTGAAGTTCTTCTTACCCTTGCCTTTCTTGAAACTAGTGGTCTTATTCACCATCAACACTTGATGCTCCTTTTTGATCTCGACCTCCGCTGATTTCAACATCGAGTACAACTCAGGAATGGACTTCTCCATACCTTGCATGTTGTAGTCCATCACAAAGCTCTTGTAGCTAGGTGGAGGCGACTGGAGGATTCTGTCAATGACCGAGTCATCCGGGAGATTAACTCCCAGCCGAGTCAAGCGGTTGTGCAACCCAGACATTTTGAGTATGTGCTCACTGACAGAACTGTTTTCCTCCATCTTACAACTGAAGAACTTGTCGGAGACATTATATCTCTCGACTCGTGCATGAGCTTGGAAAACCAGTTTCAGCTCTTGGAATATCTCATATGCTCCGTGTTGCTCAAAATGCTTTTGGAGCCCCGGTTCTAAACTGTAAAGCATGCCACACTGAACAAGGGAGTAATCATCACAACATGACTGCCAAGCGTTCATAACTTCTTGCTCTGCTCGGAAAATGGGTGCGTCACCTAGCAGTGCATCAAGGACATACAATTCTTTGGAAGCTATGAGGATGATCCTCAAGCCACGGACCCAGTCCGCATAGTTGCTTCCATCATCTTTCAGCTTGATTTTCTCTAGGAACGCGTTGAAGTTGAGGGTGACATTAGCGTTGGCCATTGGATCTATAATATAGATTTTAAAGACAATTTTTAGACTAAGTTCATGATAATTAGGTTCACATAATCAAATTATTTAATGAATTGCCACTTAGATCTAAGCGCTGAACAATGGCGCCTTCGCGTTCAACACACGTGCAGCCCAATGACGTCTCCTACGCCTTGATCCAGCAAGGAGGAAGGAGATGTTGAGGGAGAGCCCCGATAGCACGACGACATGGTGACGGTGGAGCTACGTGGACTCTAGCAGGGCTTCGCCAAGTGCTACAGAGAACGAGGAAGAGGAAGGGTAGGGCTGCACCGAGAGAGAGAGAAGTCATGTCTCAAATCAGCCCTAATACCTCGGGTATATATAGGAGGATGGAGAGGGAGGGCTGCCTTGGCCCTTCCTCCAAGGAGGAGAGGTTCGACCAAGATAAGGGAGGAGTCCACCTCCCACAAGGGAGGTGGATCTCTTCCTTTTGAACCTCCTTTAGCCTTATCTCTTTATCCCTAGCCGCATGGGCCTTTCCGGAAGGACTTGGCCAGCCCAATAAGGGCTGGCCCACCTCCTCTAACATCCCACGAAGTCCTTTGGTCGTCACACCCCTCCTAGGGGTCCTCCGGCACCCTCCCGGCACTCCCGATACACTACCGATGAGCCCGAAAACTTTCTGATGACAAAAACTGGACTTCCAATATATCAATCTTTACCTTCGGACCATTCCGGAGCTCCTCACGATGTCTGGGATCTCATCCGAGACTCCAAATAACCTTCGGTAACCACATACAACATTTCCGTATAACCCTAGCGTCATCGAACCTTAAGTGTGTAGACCCTACGTGTTCGGGAGACACGTAGACATGACCGAGACACCTCTCCGGTCAATAACCAATAGAGGGATCTGGATACCCATGTTGGCTCCCACATGATCCACGATGATTTCATCGGATGAACCACGATGTCGGGGATTCAATCAATCCCGTATACAATTCCCTTTGTCTACCGGTATGATACTTGCCCGAGATTCGATTATTGGTATCCCTATACCTTGTTCAATCTCATTACCGGCAAGTCTCTTTACTCATTCCATAATACATCATCCCGTGGCTAACTCCTTAGTCACATTGAGCTCATTATGATGATGTCTTACCGAGTGGGCCCAGAGATACCTCTCCGTCACATGGAGTGACAAATCCCAGTCTTGATTCGTGCCAACCCAACAGACACTTTCGGAAATACCCGTAGTGCACCTTTATAGCCACCCAGTTACGTTGTGATGTTTGGCACGCCCAAAGAGTTCCTACGGTATCCGGGAGTTGCTAATATCATGGTCTAAGGAAACGATACTTGACATTGGAAAAGCTTTAGCAGACGAACTACACGATCTTGTGCTATGCTTAGGATTGGGTCTTGTCCATCACATCATTCTCCCAATGATGTGATCCCGTTATCAACGACATCCAATGTCCATGGTCATGAAACCATGACCATCTATTGATCAACGAGCTAGCCAACTAGAGGCTCGCTAGGGACATGTTGTGGTATATGTATCACACATGCATTATGGTTTCTGGTTAATATAATTGTAGCATGAACAATAGACAATTATCATGAACAAGGAAATACAATAATAACCATTTTATTATTGCCTCTTGGGCATATTTCCAACACCTGGGACATCGTCTATTTATTCCGGCCAAGAATGCCTTAAGAAAGAAAGGCAAGCATTTCAAAGGTGAGCCAGATCATCGAAAGAAGCATGTCCTCCGTACTGGTGATGATATACTTGATATGGTCAAGGATTTAGAAGTATTCTTTGGAAAGGGTCTTGGCAGACAATCTGTTTCAATTAACGCTGACGGACACGCCCTCATGTGTAAGAAGAAATCTATATTTTGGGAGCTAAAATTTTCGAAAGTCCTAGAGGTCCGCTCTGCAATCGACGTGATGCACGTCACGAAGAATCTTTGCGAGAACCTGCTAGGCTTCCTTGGAGTATATGGGAAGACAAAAGATACACCAGAGACACGACAGGACCACCAACTTATGAACGCAAAAGATGACATGCATCCAAAGCAGTATGAAGGTCCTTCTAGCTACGCTCTTAGCAAAGCAAAGAAGGAAATATTTTTTGAATGCCTACTCAGTATGAAGGTCCCGTCTGGATTCTCGTCGAATATAAAAGGAATAATCAATATGGAAGAGAAAAAATTCCAGAACCTAAAGTCTCATGACTGCCTTGTGATCATGACACAATTACTTCCGGTTGCGTTGAGGGGGCTTCTACCAGAATATGTTCGATTAGCCATTGTGAAGCTATGTTCATTCCTCAATGCAATTTCTCACAAGGTAATCGATCCAAAAATCCTACCAAGCTTACAAAATGATTTGGTCCAATGTCTTGTCAGTTTCGAGTTGGTGTTCCCACCATCCTTCTTCAATATTATGACGCACATCCTAGTTCACCTAGTCGAAGAGATTGCCATTCTAGGTCCTGTATTTCTACACAATATGTTCCCCTTTCAGATGTTAATTAGAGTCTTAAAGAAATATGTTCATAATTGTGCTAGGCCAGAAGGAAGCATCTCCAAGGGCCATGAAACAGAGAGGTTATTGAGTTTTGTGTTGACTTTATTCCTGACCTTAAGTCGATTGGTGTTCCTCAATCGCGACATGAGGGGAGACTGCATGGAAAAGGCACACTTGGAAAAATAATCAATAATATGTAGGGGCGGGCATTCTTGGGTGCAAGCACACTACGCACTACTACAAAAATTCTACCTTGGTGTCCCCGTATATCGAGAAACACATGGATATTATATGCTCCAAGAGCCCAGAGCAGTCTGGCCCCTAGATTAACCGTGCACACATTGAGGCTTTTGGCGGTTGGTTGCAAACACATCTCATGAATGACGACATTGTTGAATATGAGCTATACTTGCTGGCCAAGAGACCATCTTCGACTATATTGACTTTCCAAGGATACGAGATAAATAGGAATACATTTTACATGATCGCCCAAGATAAAAAGAGCACCAACCAAAACAGTGGTGTCCGCTTTGACGATGGAGCAAACACCAATAGGGAAAATGACACATATTATGGTTACATAGAGGAGATATGGGAACTTGACTATGGAAGTGATTTGAAGGTCCCTTTGTTCCGGTACAAATGGGTCAATCTGACTCGAGGAGGGGTAATGGTAGACCAGCAGTACGTAATGACAACAGTGGATCTCAACAATCTTGGGTACAGAGAGGGACCATTCGTCCTAGCCAATGATGTGGCGCAGGTTTTCTATGTGAAGGACATGTCTACCAAACCAAGAAAAAGAAAATATAAGAAAGCGGGTACATCATACGATGAGCCAAACCGCCACACAGTGAAAGCATGTTTGCTACCTTGGTGGTTTTGGTAATTAATAACAACATATAAGTCATTGAACTAATGTTTCCACCAAGTATATTTCAGGACAAGTTCAATGATAGGGATGGCCAAAGGATTGTGGAATTACCCCAGATGCAAGGAAATAGGTTGGCCCAGCTTCAAGCAAGAGGACTCTACATTTTACATTTGTGTGAAATCACTTTGAGTCCATAGGAAAGCCAATACTATTAAAAGGGGGTAAAGTTTTGATGGTGAACAATATGCTCAAACGTGCACAAGTGACAGTCACCAAAACATCCACAAACTCTCCCACCAAAGTTTGTCCTAAGACAAATATGCAAAATCGGTGCAACCAACATTCCTATCCTGGTGCCACCGATTCTAAACCCTAGACAAACTCAGCCAAACCCTAACACTTTGGTGCAGCCGACACTGCACTCGATGCCACCGAGTTGGGTTGCCAAGATTCTGTTACGCAAGTTCACATATTTTGTCCATCTGAAAATGGTGAATCTGCGTCACCAAGATTGGCAAATCTGACAGTTGGTCACCTTGTCGGTGCAACCGAGAATTGTATATCGGTCCCTCCGAGATTCAAAAGTTGCCACTTTTGGCCACTTTGGTACCATCGAGATTTACACATCGGTGTCACCGAGATGGTCATTTTGTGTCTAACGGTTGGATTTTTGGGGATGCCTATATATACCCCTTCACCACCACCCACTCGAAAGAGAAGCACTCAAAACTATTCCATACCTATCCTACTCAGTTTTCTGAGAGAGAACTACCTACCCCTGTGTTGAGGTCAAGATCTTACACTCCAACCATATGGATCTTGATTTCTAACCTCCCCAAGGTGCTTTCCACCAATCCCATCTCTTCTACCAAGCCAAATCAGTGAGAGAGTGATTGTGTGTTGAGGAGTCTATCATCTTGAAGCACAAGAGCAAGGAGTTCATCGTCATTACCGAGCCTATTACCTTTTGGAGGGTGGTGCCTCCTAGATTGGTTAGGTGTCGCTTGGGAGCCTCCTACTTCATGTCGTGGAGTGAACCAAGAAGTTTGTAAGGGGAAGGAGATAGCCTACTTTGTGAAGATCTACCCATAGCGAGGCTAGCCTTCGTGTACGGAAGACACATGGAATAGTCAAGTTTGCTTCTTCATGGAACCCTCTGTGGGTAGAGCTCTCCATGGACTCTCGCGACCGTTACCCTCCATGGGCTGAAGACTCCATGAACGTGGATGTAGATAGCACGAGCTATCGGGACCTTGGTAAAAATCATCGTGTCATCACTTGTGTTTGCTTTCCTAGCCCTCTCTTTACTTACATGTGCAATGTCTTTACTTTCCGCTGCTACACTCTTAGACATGCATGTTTAGGGTGTTACTTGATATGCTATGAATGCTAAAACTTGCCAAGAATTAAAATTGGGAGAAAGGCAAAACTTTTATTTGGTCAAGTAGTCTAATCAACCCCCCACTAGACCTACTTTCGATCCTACAAGTGGTATTAGAGCTTTGGTATCAATTGCATTGGTTTCACAACCTAGGAGAAGTATGGCATCTAGTGAGGGAAATTATCACCGTGTAGGTTCATACTTTGATGGCACTAATTTTGCTAGTTGGAAGCACAAAATGAAAATGCATTTGCTTGGTCATAATCCTATTGTTTGGGCTGTTGTTCGTGTTGGCTTGCGAGGTGAATTCTTTGCGGTTGGAAAGGAACCGGATCATGAAGCGACTGCGGATGAATTGAAGATGTTGCAACTCAATGCTCAAGCATGTGAGATTCTCTTCAGCTGCCTATGTCCTGAAGAATTTAATAAAATCAACCGCCTTGAACATGCAAAAGAGATTTGGGATACTTTGGTTGATATGCATGAAGGAACTGAGTCCGTGAGAGAATCCCAGTTAGATGTTCTTCAAGTTCAACTTGACAAGTTCAAGATGAAGGATGGTGAAGGAGTCGCTAAAATGTACTCTAGGCTGGCTCTCATCACCAATGTGGTTGCTGGCTTAGGAAGCAAAGAAATGACTGACAAGTTCATCATCAAGAAGATACTTCGAGCTTTGGATGAGAGATATGACACCGTGTGCACATTGATCCAAATGATTCCCAACTACAAGGATCTCAAACCAACGGAAGTGATTGGTAGAATTGTTGCTCATGAGATGACACTCAAAGACAAGGAAGACCTTCATCACAAGTCTAGTGGTGCTTACAAAAGCCACAAGTGATGCTCCCATTACCTTAAGCAACAACCTTGTCACAAATGAAGAGATAAGCCTCATGGTCAAGAAATTCAACAAGTTCTACAAGAATAGAAGCAAAGATCGCAGCTCCAACTCAAGACATGAAGAGAAGCGTTCGTCAAGTCGTGATCGAAACTACTACAACTGTGGGAAGCCCAGACACTACTCCAATGAGTGCCCGACTCGCTACAAACAAAGAGAAGAGTCACCAAGAAGATGAATCTCAAGAGATGAATCACCTCTAAGAGAGAGAAGGAGTAGAGATGATCGTTATGAACGATGACCCTTAAGGAGAAGTAGGGACTTGGAGAAGAAGGACAAGCATGCCAAGAGCTACTCAAGAAGGAAGTATCAAGGTCATGTTGGTGATTGGGTTTCCGGCTCTGACTCCGACAATCACTCCGAGAGAAGCTATCACTCCAACTCCGACTATAGTCAAGATGATGGTGTTGCCGGAATTGCACTAGTGACAACCAACTCCTATGATCTATTTGATTCACCAAATGAAGGAGGTGGAAGTTGCTTCATGGCTAAAGGTCACAAGGTATCTCACCCCGAATATCTTGATTTTGATAGTGATGACGATGATTTGCTTTACGATGATGACTTGCTATGTGATAAAACTAGTGATGTTAATCATAATGAACTTGATACTTCTTATACTAGTCAAGATAAGTCAATTGACGATGATAAGATGAAAATAGAATAAATAACCTAAGAACTCAACACTCTTATGTTAGCTCATGAATCTACTCTTGAAGATTATAGAGAGCTTGTAAGAACTCATGAGAATCTACGCTTCGAGAAGCTCAATTTGGAGCAAGAACATGAATTTCTTAAAGCTATCAATCACGATCTCCGAAAGAAGACTTCATCTTATCTTGACAAATGACTACTCTTATCTACATTCATGCCACAAGTCAAATCTAAGCAAACTGGTAACAAAGGAAAGAAAGGTTCTTCATCTAGTAGCAACAATAAAAATGCTAAACCCAATGATGTTGCTCCTAGTAGTTCTATTGATTCCACTAATGATGATTCTCTTAGCCAAGTTACACTTGAGCACGAAATGCTTTATTGAAAGGGATTATAGAAAAATGTATCTACAAGAGTCTTGAAGGGCACAACCAATTTGATGAGATTGTACGCAAGCATGGAGGATACCAAAAGAATCGAGGTGTTGGCTACTTCAACGCTAATGGAGTTGAATGGGAAGAAGGTCAATATCCCAAGCCCAAGTTTGTTCCTCAAAAGGAGAAGTATGAAAATACTCTTCCCAAGGGGACAAACACTCAAGATGACCTTCCACCACAAGATACCAAGCTCAAGGGCAAGAACAAGCTCCAAAAGGACGTTGACTCTTATGAGATGAACCCCAAGCTTTGGTGAAGTGGGTTCCCAAGGCTACTACAAGCTCAACTTCTACAAGTGCTACATCAACACCAAGGATCGCCATCAACTTGATGTGGGTTCCCAAGAAATAAGAACTAGAGAGTTCTTGAGGGGTGACTCCACCAATGAAATTCACTCATAGTCGTCATTGGCAAGATCTATTTGCAATCAACATCAACCCTATGCAATAGATCAAGGAGTCACACATTCCCTAAAAGGTAAGGAAGGTACAAGGTAATAAACAAATCAATGGACATCATTACACATGCTTTTCACTCCATGTCCATAGATATCCTTGTATTTGTCTCTTGTGTGTTGGGACTAACCCATGTAGGTGATAAGAGTAAGGAAACAACAAGGATGCTCCCAATTCTTGGTGATCTTCATCAACCTTGAGCATCCACCACTACCTCACCAACATGAAGTCTTCATCGACAAAACCCAAGGCTAGTTTATCCCTCTTATGGGGGGATGTCACATCAAGGGGGAGGTTTACTCTAAGACTTGAGTTAAAGCATCTCTTAGTATGTGACAACATTAAATGCTTTATGTAAAAGTGGTAACCCCACTTGTGCTTAAACGATGACTATGACCTATGATCAAGTACTCTTACTTGGCTCCTAAGTCAAATACTCATATATAGATGACTTCGTCATCGCCCAAGTGCTTGTTAGATGCTAGAGTGTTTGTGCCTGTTTGCCATGATTTCATTTGACATCTTATTGTGTGAGCATGTTGGTCTGCATTTATTTTCTCATTCGACGATATCCAATTGTGGCTATTTGGCTTTTGATTTATCTTTTGCCAATTGGATATACAAGAATGCCTAGGACCACTTCTTTAGCTATCTATGCTTTCTCACCTCATACTCTATTCATGCTGCATCACAAAATTTGAACAAGTGCTTTTCGACCCCTCTGTGTGTGGAGCACTCGTAGTTCCGTATCAACAAGGACTGACCATTAAAACCTCCCAAGTGCATCTCAGTGGAACCAACCAAAAAATCTCGGTCTCACTGAATGCCTAGGGTTGATCTGGTTTTTAATCTTGGTACCATCGATTCCATCTTCTCGGTTACACCGAGTTTCCCTGTCAACTGACAGTTGAGGAACTCAGTGACACCAAGAAGTTAGAATCGGTGCCACCGATAGTGGTGGGTATATAACCTATGGACCCCGATGCTTTGAAATCCAATCTCATTCGTCGCACTTCAGAACCCTAAGCTGCCGCCTACAAGACCCCTAGTCGTCGCCCTTGTCTCCCTGTGCTCCTCCGCCGCTGGGAATCACCGTCGTCGATGAAATCCTCTCCCTCGTCGCCGCCGTAGAGGATCCACGCCAAGCTAGGGTACGGATTCGATCTCTTTTGCCCTCCTAGTCCGATTCTTGTGCATTAGATTCAAGTTTATCTATAATACACCCTTTGCACGTATTCCTATCCACTTGAAATCTCCATAGTCTAGCGAATGATGAATTTTTTAGGGTTTTGCCGTCTGCCCGATAAATCTTGATGGAACCGAAACAGACATATCGGTCTCACCGATGTGAACTTCTGTGTTGCTAAGAACTGACTCGGTGGAACCGAGTTCCTCTTTTCGGTCCGACCAAAAAGGGTGACAAGGTTCAGTTAAGTGAGTCAGTCTGTCTCGACACCACCAAAAAAATTGTTTTGGCTGTACCGATATTTATTTGACAGAATGCAAAAATCTTGAAAATTTATTGTTCAGATTTCAAAAACCAGCCTCATTTTTTGATGACTCATCTACTTGTGCTCTCCTATACTCTATTCACAGGGTCAGTATGTCAGATACAGAGGACAATCAAAATTTGGCAGAGCAGGGAGTTGATATGAGTTCAAGCACAAGCCCAGAGCCCAGTTCCTTTTCAGATCCAGGCACCCCCAGCTCTCATGGATTGCCCAAGGCTACCACCAGGACCAGGAAAAAGCTAAACTCCGATGAGGAATATTTAGACTTCATTCCTGAGGAGATTCTTTCCAAGAAGCAATAAAAGGCTGCTAAGAAGCCAGCAACTGAAGCTACTTCTTCCAGAAGAGTTGTCAGCAAGGTCTATGCCAGCTCAGAGACTATCAAAGCACATGAGGGTGCTAAAGACACAATATCTATTGATCCCCCAAGGAAGGCAATGCCTAAGAAGTTAGGGGAGAAGAAATCTAGAAAGAGGATTATCCATGTGATTGGCAGGCCTACCTCCATGTATGAAGATCCAGAGGAGGCTGCTGGTGCTGCTGCTGAGGAAGAGGAGGAAGAACATGTTGAGAAAGCCCCTCCCAAGAAGAAAGCCAAGAAGCTTATGGCTGATGCTATGCCAAAGACCGACACTTCCAAGAGCACCAAGCCTACTTCCAAGAAAGCTGCTGCACAGAAGTCCAAGAGGACTACCAAAGACATTCCAGCTTCTGAGAAGAACAAGGGGACCACCTCCAGACTTGAAGATGATGATGACTTGACTACTTTGATGAAACTCAGACCACACTTTCCAGTACATCTTAGTTGCTAAAGACATGAAGAAGAGGAAAGACTCAGGATTGAGAGCCTGGAGAGCCATAGCTCCTTATGCTCAGAGGAAGAAAACTGTTGTTGACTATAGGTTCTACACCAGAGAGGAACATGAATTTTATGAGACAGTGCTGCTTGACAAGAGCCCAGCTGTTAGCGACATGAGATATGTCGATTGGAAATTCATTAAGCAGAATGTGGACTACTTTCCAAGTGTCCAAGATAATTTCCATTGCATTTGTCTGGATAAGTTCATTGGCAGAGAGCTTACTGCATGGAACGACGAGATGATCATGCAATTCTACTTCACTGCTCATTTCTATGGAGATGGTAGAATTGTATGGATGACTGAAGGAGCAAAGTATAAATCCACTATTGAGGAGTGGGCTGCACTTCTAGGAGTTCCAGATGCTCAGGAAGGTGATCTGGATGTATACTCAGAACCCAAGGCAAGTCACAATGCCATGAAGGATATGTATACTCCTATCCCCGCAAACAAGGTGCAATCACACAAGCTAGGATCCATCTACTATATGCAAGCAGGCCTCCGTACCATGAACACTATTCTGAGGCATACCTTGATGCCCAAGTCAGGAGATGATAAGATGATCCGAGGATACTCCATAAACATGTTGATCCACCTTGACAGAAACACCAGGATTAGAGTCATGGATTTGATTGTTGAGACAATCAAGAGGGTTGCTGCTGAGCAAAAGCGCTCTTGCTGTTATGCACCCTACATCCAGTTGCTTATCAACTCTCAGTTGGAGAAGCATATTTTTGCTATAGATCGTCCACATCTGCCCCTACAGCTAGAACTTGAGGATAATGTTGTGGTGATGGACCCAGATCATCCCACATTTGCTACAACACAAGCAGAGGCAGAAGCAGTTCGAGCCGCTAGTGCTCAAGCCCCCAGATCCAAAAACGAGCAAATGGATCTTCTGATCTCAGCCCTTCAGGGCATGCAAAAGGATATCAAGGGCATTCTGGACAACCAAAATAGTCTTGAGAGGATTTTTGATACAAGGATCAAGACTCTTGGAGACAATGTGGACAAGTTGTCGAAGACAGTTATAGAGCTTCAGAAGAAACTTAACTCCGTGCACATCCCTCGGGTCTCTTCTACTTCTTCAGATGACGATGATGATGATGAGGAGGATGGATCACCTCTCAGGCCGGGCACCCAATTCACTACTCAGGCTAGATCAACCATAGTGCCTACACTAGACTTGAGGCCCTCTTCATCAGCTCCTGCTACTATCAGCACAGCTCCTGCTCCATCAGCTCCAGTTCCTCCCGTGACCACTCAAGCTCCATCCACGAAATCTGTAGAGATCTTCGCCGATGCTGTTATCTCGACTCCTTCATCGACAACCGGAGGAGATCAACCCAAGAATGATTAGATATATGCCTTTGAACTATTTGGTAACTTGTTGCCAAAGGGGGAGAAGTTTATATAGATCATTAGGCTTCGAGTGAGAGAGTGTTTGGTGTTTGTTGCTTTTTCAAAACAATTGCTTTTGGTTATTGTGATACTCTTTTCTTTTGCTTGTGATACACGCTTGATGATGTTTGATCTTACGCTTTGACGTGTGATGCTACTATTTCCTATCGTCTTAATGCTTATGTGATGATCATTCATCTTTGGTTGATTGTGTTGTGCTATGATATTCATTCCAATTACTCTCGCACACCACCAAGTGGTATGTGACATGTAAGAAGTAACCCATGTACCTAATCGATTGTACATTTGCATTCAAACGCAAATTTAAAAATAATGCATAAATTTAGGGGGAGATCTTGCTGATCACATACTTCTCAAAGCGATGATTATATTCCATGATTATATCTTTGTCGAAGCTTTGATCTATATGTTGTCATCAATTACCAAAAAGGGGGAGATTGAAAGCATGTTTGCTACCTTGGTGGTTTTGGTAATTAATAACAACATATAAGTCATTGAACTAATGTTTCCACCAAGTATATTTCAGGACAAGTTCAATGATAGGGATGGCCAAATGATTGTGTAATTACCCCAAGATGCAAGGGAATAGGTTGGCCAAGCTTCAAGCAAGAGGACTCTACATTTTACATTTGTGAGAAATCACTTTGAGTCCATAGGAAAGCTAGTACTATTAAAAGGGGGTAAAGTTTTGATGGTGAACAATGTGCTCAAACGTGCACAAGCGACAATCACCAAAAATCTACAAACTCTCTCACCAAAGTCTGTCCTAAGCCAAATATGCAAAATCGGTGCAACCAACATTCCTATCCCGGTGCCACCAATTCTAAACCCTAGACAGACTCAGCCAAACCCTAACACTTCGGTGTATCTGACACTGCACTCCGTGCCACCGAGTTGGGTTGCCAAGATTCTATTACGCAAGTTCACACTTTCGGTCCATCTAAAAATGGTGAATCGGCTTCACCGATATTGGCAAATCTGACCGTTGGTCATCTTGCCGGTGCAACCGAGAATTGTATATCGGTCCCTCCGAGATTCAAAAGTTGCCACTTTTGGTCACTTTGGTACCACCAAGATTTACACATCGGTGTCACCGAGATGGTCATTTTGTGTGTAACGGTTGGATTTTTGCGGATGCCTATATATACCCCTTCACCACCACCCACTCGAAAGAGAAGCACTCAGAACTATTCCATACCTATCCTACTCAGTTTTCTGAGAGAGAACTACCTACCCTTGTGTTGAGGTCAAGATCTTCCACTTCAACCAAATGGATCTTGATTTCTAGCCTCCCCAAGATGCTTTCTACCAATCCCATTTCTTCTACCAAGCCAAATCTGTGAGAGAGTGATTGTGTGTTCAGGAGTCTATCATCTTGAAGCACAAGAGCAAGGAGTTCATCGTCATTACCAAGCCTATTACCTTTTGGAGGGTGGTGCCTCCTAGATTGGTTAGGTGTCGCTTGGGAGCCTCCTACTTCATGTTCTGGAGTGAACCAATAAGTTTGTAAGGGCAAGGAGATCGCCTACTCCGTGAAGATCTACCCATAGTGAGGCTAGTCCTTCGTGGACGGAAGCCGCATGGAATAGTCAAGGTTGCTTCTTCGTGGAACCCTCCGTGGACTCTCGCCACCGTTACCCTCCGTGGGTTGAAGACTCCATGAACATGGACGTACGATAGCACCACCTATCGGAACCACGGAAAAAATCATTGTGTCATCACTTGTGTTTGCTTTCCTAACCCTATCTTTACTTACATGTGCAATGTCTTTACTTTCCGCTGCTACACTCTTAGACATGCATGTGTAGGTTGTTACTTGATATGCTATGAATGCTAAAACTTGTCAAGAATTAAAATTGGGGAAAAGGCAAAACTTTTATTTGGTCAAGTAGTCTGATCACCCCCTCTAGATATACTTTCGATCCTACACATAGTTCTTCCAGGGAAAAGAAACATCTTTGGAGTGGAGGACAAGACATGCATGTTTACAGATTATGAAAAGTTCGGTGAAATTCATCCCTTCACAGTAAAGACTGACCCAAGCATCCTGTTAAATGATGAAGATTGTCCATGGTTACGACACAATAAGAAAGGGAAACACGAGAAGAAAAAGTTTTATACCCCGAGATCCCATTCTAGGATGCGACTGGCTTCACCATCATAACTTTTCTTCTCTAGTGAGTTGCCAAGATGGTCCAGTTTGTACACGAAGTGTATCAAGTTTTTTTGTATCCCTTTTAACTTTTTAGCACATGCTATGTGGGTGAAATTATGATACCATGCCAAGTTAACCTTTTCAGAGTTCATTTGCAGTGTTTTTTAATTTCAAGGTCGTTTAGCTCAAAAAATCATAAAATGAATGAAAAATAGAAAATGAAGTTAGAAACGGTTGAAATTTGAAGATGTGGCTTAGAATGGTGCATATTGAATGCACAAAAAGTTGGGAGTTGAAATAAGTTAAAAAATGAAATGCCTTTGTAACAGATGAGTTTTCGTGTAGCGACCTGACCTGAAAGGTCGAATCTCCGGTGTTTCCGTACCATCCCAAGATCATGCTGGTACACACATGGTACATCAATGTATATATCAAAGGGAAATCACACAACATTATATTAATCGAAATCCCATATCGAGTCCTTTATTACAATAAAGATTACAATAAAGTGGCTGAAGGCCAACTCATGAGAATGACTAAATATTGCAGAAGCTTCGAGGTAGATGAGTCCATCTGACTCCAAGGGCATCTCACCGAGCGTAGAGCATGTCCTCACTCCCGGAAAAGTACTCTGCAACATGATACGTTGCAGCCGTGTAGGTCAGCATATGGAATATGCCGGCAAAGTCACAAGAGAGGGGTGAAAAGATAATCATCTAATCTACATGCATATATGGCAGGTGGGGTAGTAAGTTTTTGCGTAAAGCCAATTTTTCCTACATCAAGAGAGGGGCTAAGAAAAATTTATTACTAAGTTGGTTGATTAATGAGATGGTTCCACCAACCAATTCTCATACCCAAGTTATTAATACCCACATCATCATATTAATTGTGTTGAGAGTTCCGAAAGTTTCAGTTCCTTTGGCTCAAGTCGTCCATGACCATAGACATGGCTAATCGATTAGGTTTGAGTACTCTGCAGAGTTTTGCACACGTTCCCCACAAGATTTGATCGCCTCCATTGGATTCCTCGCACTTCTGGGTGTTTAAGGAACGGATGACCAAAACATGGTCTTCTAAGGGGTCCCACTGAGACTTTGTCGGTGCCCATCCTTTCCTACCGTTCTTCTACATCTCGTAGCACCGCCTGTCCAGTGTCGCCACAATATCCAACCAAGCCAGAGCCCATAATGGCTTGTGGCTGTGCAGGTAACCCTTGGGTCTTGAAGCATCCATCCATCTCTTTGTGCCTAGGTGGACCTTTCCGCATGAATACTGGCACATCTCCAGCATCACCTAGGCTAACCACTGGTTTCTCCAGGGCGCCGTTTAACCATCATCCACCCAGAGGTATGTTGAAATCTTGGAAATCTTGAAGTCTTGATCATCCTAGTAGGTCTTGAAATTATTACCTCACAACTCTCATGAATCACACATCCAACCCCGTCTACTAATAGCATAGCAAAACTAATTGAACGTTTCCCGGGGCCAAAGTGTCAAAGGGTTGGGGTACCTACCACATGATACTACATCAACTAACCAAATTTCCAACTAACCTACTTTGCATGCAATTGGGGTGATGGAAGAACTAATGCAATAAAACATAGGTATATATGGTCAAAGTGACTTGCCTGATTGACGATCTTCGTACTCGAGGGACTCTAAGTAACAAGCCTCGCACTTCGGATGATCTAACGAATCAAACAAGAGCACTCAATAAGCATACAACAAAATTGTAACTCACAAATCAGCAAGGTAACTAGAATCTCTCAAGACAAAACAAGTCACAATGACAAGAAAAGAAAAACATCACATAGTTTGGTTTCTAAAATATGATGGGTAAACTACCTACTAACAACAAAATAAAACTATGGGTATTTGTATCAACTAAAACATTAGTTGGCAGGAAAGAAACAATATTTTTTTTATTAATAAACAGAATTAAATCCATTTAAAGTTTGGTTAAGAAAAATCTTGGTATGGTTTTAAAAGTTTTGATAAACTCTACTACATGAAGTGGTCTAGGGTTTACTAACAATAGAGTAAAACTAAACTATAATTTTTATTAACAAAACATTATCTTAACAGAATTTAATTTACTAAAATCTTTCTTAGAAAACAGAATTTAATTATTTAAAACTTGGTTAAACTAACTACTACTAAACTAGTTTGTTTTGATCAAATTATACCTAGTTGAAAAAGGGGTTGGGATTCCTATAACAATAGAGAAATAAACTAAGCAATTTTTTTTTAACATCAAGTAAAACACCTAATGTTTAAACAACAGAACCTACTATAACAAATTATAACTAATCTGATTTAAACTAACAAAAACTAAATTAATAAAACTATACTAACTACTAGGCAGATACTGTTTATAGCTAAAACACTAAACAAATACATCCTAAAAATCCTCAAACTAAGCATGATGATATTACTAACTAATACCAAGCAGTAGCAAAAAGATTCATATAAAAATATATTTTTAAACTCTAGTTATTCAGATTTGAGTAGTTTGAGCAAATTTGATCAAATTTAAATTTTAAAGTTCAAGTTTAAAATCTAAGACAAAAGGGTGAAACTACATGAAATATGTGAACTAATTCAAAAAGAATTAATTAAAAACACTAAATGATTTAAAGGATACAACTAAAACAAAATCAGAAAAGTTTCTGTTTTCTAAAAACAAAACAGAAAATATCAAAAAACCTAACTAACGGCTAAGGCTACGTGGCAGATCCCTATTGGTTGCTAGCTTAGGCGCGTGGGTGTTTGCGGTGGTTGACCGAACCATAGGGAAAAATGGTTCGCACATTAGATCTTCTAATCCTAGGCGTTGATCTACGATCGAACGGGTGAGGGGCTTACAGAGGAAGGGGTCACCGGCGAGGGGTTATCCGGCGAGTTCGAAGCGGTGAGGTCGTCGGGGAGGTCACTCCGATGGTCGAGGGAGGTGTCGAAGGGGTCTAGGCGATGGCGGTGGGCGTCCGACATGCTCTGGTGGCGTCGGACGGGCGATGGGACGACAGAGGCGACGGGTGCGAGCTCCGGGAGCTTCGGTGGGGATCCGAACTCCGGCGGGGGTGTTTGCGGCATTCTGGTGAGGTAGAGGGGGGCTCGGGGTGGAAAGGAGTGTGGCGAGGGCTGGGGCTATTTATAGGGCCGCGGTGGAGCTAGGGAAGGAAGGAGGAGGAAGATCCGGCGAGAGATTCCCGACGACGGCGGCGCGCGCGCGAGGAAGATGGTGACCGCGCTGATCCAGCGATCGGTCGGGGCAGGGCCCACTGTCAGTGAGCGGCTGAGGCGTCGGTGACCGGTATTAAGGTAAGTCGGGTATTAACTGCGGTGGGCCGGCCCGATTGCTTTAAAATCTTTCCTATTTTTCAAATATCAGCGCAGAAAAACTCATTTAGTGCCTTTGATTTAATTCCAAATATAGTAAAATTATATATCGAAATTAACATAATAATAAATTCCATTTATTGAACATTTTTATTCTGTCATTTGAATACTTTGAAAAAAATATTATTTTCAGAAATTGCCTATTTGGTTTTAAAACCTTTTGCAAATATTTTTCAAAATACCCCATGGTTTTTATAGCTCAAATAATTCACCAAGAAGTCCCTGGTGTGAAGTGTCATGTTCCTCCCCTCTTATTTGAATTTTTACCAAGGTTTTCAAATAGGTGAAAGCAACATAAAGCAAAGAGAAGGGACTTTCAGAAAGTCAGAAGAAGCACTTCAACTATTTCATACATTCAAGCAGTGATGATGATGATGCATAGCTATAATTCATAACATTCCAAAATGGAATTTTGGGATGTTACATTTCGTCCGAAACCCTCATACTTCGAAGGAGATGGTCCAGTTTGTACACGAAGTGCATCCAGTTTTTGCCGTAACCCTCTCAAGTTTTTAGCACATGCTATGTGAGTGAAATTATGATACCATGCCAAGTTTCAGCATTTTCAGAGTTCATTTGTAGTGTTTCTTAATTTCAGGTCCATTTAGCTCAAAAAATCATTAAATGCATGAAAAATAGCAAATGAAGTTAGAAAGGGTTGAAAGAAATAAGTTCAAAAATGAAATGCCTTTGTAACAGATGAGTTTTCGTCCGAAACCCTCATACTTTGAACGAGATAGTCCAGTTTGTACACGAATTGCATCCAGATTTGGCCATAACCCTCTCAAATTTTTAGCACATGCTATGTGGGTGAAATGATGATATCATGCCAAGTTTCAACCTTTTCAGAGTTCATTTGTAGTGTGTTTTAATTTGAGGGTCGTTTAGCTCAATTTTTCTATTAAATGCATGAAAAATAGGAAATGAAGTTAGAAAGGGTTGGAATTTGAAGATGTGGCTTAGAATTGTGCATATTGAATGCACAAAAATTCTAGAGTTGAAATAAGTTAAGAAATGAAATGTCTTTGTATCAAATGAGTTTTCGTTGGAAACCCTCATACTTCGAAGGAGATGGTCCAGTTTGTACACGAAGTGCATCCAGTTTTTGCCATAACCCTCTCAACTTTTTAGCACATGCTATGTGAGTGAAATGATGATACCATGCCAAGTTTGTACCTTTTGAGATTTCATTTGTAGTGCTTTTTAATTTCAGGGTCATTTAGCTCAAAACAAATCATTAAATGCATGAAAAGTATAAAATGAAGTTAGAAAGGGTTGAAATTTGAAGATGTGGCTTGGAATGGTGCATATTGAATGCACAAAAAGTCTGGAGTTCATTTCGGTGATTTTGATTAAAACAAATGAATGTATAAAACTAAATGAGTTAAAGAGAATCTGGTTTTGATTAAAACACCTATTTAAATTATCCTAAAAATTCCCAAGTTTAACATAATGATAAAACATACTAATATTAAACAACAGGAAAAACAATCACTCAAAAATCTATTTTTAAACTAAAGTTACTCACACAAATTTCAAATGAATTCAATTTTAAACTATTTAAATTTGAAAACTACTGACACCAATAGAAAGTTTGTAATTTTTTTTGACCTAAAGCAAAATGATTCATTACAAAACTATAAATATTCTAACAATCATTCCAAATCTAAAAACAGAAATTAGAAAAACAAAAGAAAACAAAACAAAAAAGAGAAAATATAGCTTTAGTCCCGGTTAGTGCTACTAACCGGGACTAAAGGTCCCTTCCCGTGCGGAATTTGGGCCGCCAAAAAGATGGGCCATTAGTCCCGGTTGGTAGCACCAACCAGGAATAGGGGGGGTCCTTTAGTCCATGTTGGTGCTACCAACCGGGACTATTGGGACTAAAGGTCCTGGGGTATATAAGCACACACTTGGAAAAATTCCCCAACCTCTCCCATTCTCCCCTTACACCGACACCCCACCCCAACGCCGCCTGGCTGCTCGCCGTCGCTGTGGCCGCCAGCAAGGTTGTTAGAATCGTGATTCTGAATCGGATCGGAACTCCGATGGTAGGATCGCAAATCGTAGAATCTTCACTATCAGGATCGTAGAAACGCAGATTCTATGGAGTAAAATCGTAGAATCATAGGGGTTAATTTGAATCGTAAAATCGTAGAATTGCATAACAGAATTGTGATTCTGACAACCTTGGCCGCCAGGCTGCCGCTCGTTGCTAATGCCGTCGCCACTCATCACCGTCGGCCCGCCCTAACGTCGCTAGGCAGCCGCTCGTCGCCCTTGCCCCTCCCGATGCGATCAGGCTGCCGCTCGTCGCTATCGCGGTCGCCCTGTTCCAATGCTGCAAGACTGCCACTCGTCACCATCGCGCCGCTCTCCTCGTCAGCTCCCGGTGAGATCCCCCGCGCCGATAGTTAAGTGTTCATATTGTTTTAGTTAATTTAGTTGTTTTATGTTTTAGCTGTTTAGTTTTTTATGTTTTAGTTAATTTAGTTTTTTTAGTTGAGTTGTTTAGTTTTTTAAATTAGTTGTTTTAGTTAATCAACTTTTCATATTGTTTTAGTTAATTTAGTTATTTAGTTATTTTTTACGCTTTAGTTGTTTTAGTTGGAAATAATGTAGTATCGTTGGTTATCGGTGACGCGATATCGAGGAGTCCCCTACGATCGTTAGTGAGGAGTCCCCGACGATCGTCGGTGAGGGAGAGTCCCCGACGATCGTCGGTGAGGGAGAGTCCCCGATGATCATCAGTGCGGAGTCCCGGACGATCTTCGGTGAGGAGTCCCCGACGATCGCCGGTGAGGAGTCCGCAAAGATCGCCGGTGAGGAGTCCCCGATGATCAATCAATACTTTTTATTAGGCATTAGCTATTTTATATTAGGCATATATATGATGTTTAGATGTTTAAATGTTTGGTTGCATAGCGTAGCTGTTGAGTCAACGATGCCCGACCAACATGCTCATTGTCAACTCTGTGGCAACAACCTACTTGAGAGGTGCCATGTCCGGGACTGGGCTCCGCCGGGCTGGCACTGGGAGGTGATGCCTTCTGGGGCGTGCAACTTGGTGAGTAATCAGGTCCCGTCGTTGACCCGGAGGTTCTTTGGTGGCGGTCGCATGGACCACTGTCGGTGCAGAGGGAGCCGGCCCCCATGGAGGTGGTACTTCAGTGTGTCAGGGAGAAGGACGAGCACGTCTTACGCTACATGGCCGCGTTGGACTCGAGGTTCTCCAATACCAGGCAGGTTCTTCAGGGATCTCACTCGAGCTATGATCCTGTCATAGTTCCTTCTCTTTGGGTGTCCACTGCTTGCACCGCGAGACATCAACTAGATCTGTATTAGTGATATTAGATAATAATATTCGAGATGTATTAGTGATAATATTCGATGATGTATTAGTGATATTATATAATAATATTCGAGATGTATTAGTGATACTATTTGATGATGTATTAGTGATATTATATGATCATATTATTGCATTGCCTTGTATTGATTTGCATATCTCCGGTTTTGCTTATCGAATGCATTCTAATTGTTTTATATTTTTTTGGATTAGTTAAGCTATGGACGGTAGAGACAGAGACCGTGATCAAGAGAATGTCATGTACGACATTATACGCTCTGGAAATAAAGAGAATGAAGAAGTAGATGATGGCTCACAATACCTTAACCCATCCGGTGAGGGAATTGAGGAAGAACAACCAAGAGACAAAGGGGAACCAGCTGACAATGATGGTGAAGAAAATTTTCTCCATTAACAAAGTCCGGCGAGTGATACGTCTCCAACATATCTATAATTTTTGATTATTCCATGCTATTATATTATCAACTTTGGATGTTTCATATGCATGAATATGCTATTTTATATTATTTTTGGGACTAACTTATTAATCCAGTGCCCAGTGCGAGTTCCTGTTTTTTCCGTGTTTTTGACCTTTTTCAGATAGGAATATAAAACGGAGTCCAAATGGAATAAAACTTTAACGATGATTTTTTATGGAAAATATCAAAAATACCAGAAGTAAAAGATACCGGAGAGGAGGGCCGAGGGAGTCACGAGCCTGGGAGGCACGCCCCCCCTAGGGCGCGGCTAGGGGGCTCGTGACCTCCTCATGGCCCCTCCCGACTTGTTTTCGATGCCAGACTGTCTTATAAATACGGAAACCCTCAGAACTAAACCTAGATCACAAGTTCCGCCGCCGCAAGCCTCCGTAGCCACCAAAAACCAATCGGGAGACCATTCCGGCATCCTGCCGGAGGGGAATCCAACTCCGGTGGCCATCTTCACCAACACCATTGCCTCTCCGATGATGCATGAGTAGTTCACATTAGACCTTCGGGTCCATAGCTAGTAGCTAGATGGCTTCTTCTCTCTCTTTGATCTTCAATACAAAGTTCTCCATGATCTTCATGGAGATCTATCCGATGTAATTCTCTTTTGCGGTGTGTTTGTTGAGATCCGATGAATTGTGGATTTATGATCAGATTATCTATGAATATTATTTGAGTCTCCTTTGATTTCTTATATGCATGATTTCATATCCTTGTAAGTCTCTTCGGGTTATGGGTTTTGTTTGGCCAACTTGATCTATAGTTCTTGCAATGGGAGAAGTGCTTGGTTTTGGGTTCATACCGTGCGGTGTCCTCACCTAGTGACAGAAGGGGTAGCGAGGCACGCATTGTGTTGTTGCCATCGAAGGTAAAAATATGTTTTTTTATCATATTGCATGAATCTATCCCTCTACATCATGTTATATTGCTTAAGGCGTTACTCCATTTGTTATGAACTTAATACACTAGATGCATGCTGGATAGCGGTCGATGTGTGGAGTAATAGTAGTAGATGCAGAAAGTATCAGTCTACTTGTCTCGGACGTGATGCCTATATGTATGATCATTGCCTTAGATATCGTCATGAGTTTGCACGATTCTATCAATTGCTCAACAGTAATTTGTTCACCCACCGTAATACTTGCTACCATGAGAGAAGCCTCCAGTGAACACTATGGCCCTCGGGTCTATTTTACACATTATATATTCAGATCCACATATAAGAATACCAAAAATACCTTGCTGCACTTCTATTTACTTATTTATATTTACCTATTATCACTATCAGATCTCACGTTGCAAGTAATCATAAAGGGATTGACAACCCCTTTATCGCGTTGGATGCAAGTTTGTTTGTTTTTGTGCAGGTTCCTTGGTGCCTCATCTTGATACTCCTACTGGATTGATACCTTGGTTCTCAAACTGAGGGAAATACTTATCTCTACTTTGCGGCATCACCCTTTCCTCTTTAAGGGAAAAACCAACGCAAGCTCAAGAAGTAGAAGCAAGGTATTAATTTGCCCTCTTGTGATCATCAGAAGTATTGATTGATTTGTATATATTAATAAATCTTTCTTCTTTTAGCCCTCCAGATCGAGCAAATCTTCTACAAGGGTTAAACGTGGCCCGACAAAAAAGTTGAAAGAAGGCATAAAGTACAACATCGATCAAATCAGAGCAGATGGCGAACCGATTGCTCCTAAAGTTAATGCAGACAAATTTATACGTCAATGCGGAGTTATCGTTAGGGACCAAATACCAATCACCGCTCAAGAATGGAATCAACCAAAATATCGAGGAGTTCCTTTTGTCAACAAAAGAGCAAAAGATCTGCTTTGGGAGGCGCTCATGAAACATTTCACCCTACCAGAGTGTCTTACATATCTCCAATGGGAGAAAGTCAAGAAGTGTGCTCTTAATAACATGGCCACACAATTACAGACTTGGAGAAAAGATTATGGACCAATTACTTGAAAGGAGGAAAGAAGACTCCAGAATCCAAAGGAGAATATTTGAAGTTAAAAGATGACTGGTACAGATTTGTGCAGTTCAAGGAATCAGAAGCAGCTAAGGAACGGTCGAGAGTAAACAAGTTAAATGTCGAGAAAAAAACATGGCACCATCATCCAGGGCCAGGTGGCTACAAGTCTTGGTTGCCTAAGTGGGATGAATCCGAGAGAAACATTAAGGCTATAGGGGTCACTCCATTAACAGAGACTTGGCCCGATAGGTGAAGGACTTGGTTTTATGCACATGGGGGAAAGTTGGATCCAAAGACAGAGGAGGTTCTTGAACAAGCAAGTCTTAAAAAGCCATGGACGAGTTACTTAAAGCAATAAAATAAGCTTGAATGGGTTTGTACCATCCCGAGAGAGAGAATGACGAGCTTACACGCGCCCTCAAGAATCATGAACACCCTAGACGAACACGAGGCAAAGGCCTTGTTCCGTGGCTTCCGTGGTTTATGTATTGGAACGACAATTACAGAAGCCGTGAGAGAAAGAAGAAGCATGAAGTAGATTGGATTCAAATGGTAGAAGCAAAGAATGCGGACTTGGAACACAAATACATGATCCAGCAAGAGCAAATCAACAAACTTAGCCAGCAAGGCATGTTTCAGCAGCAGGAGCATCCAGATGCAACATTGGATGGTACCATTCCATCATCTATGCCGAAAAGCAGCACGGGTTCCATGGGGGTCCCGGCCGATGATGCACTGTTGGCTCGCTACCCCATGGATGATATCCTAGAGTCGCCGGTTCGTGAGCTACACGTGAAATTGAAGAACATATCCATGAAGGTGGGGGGACTTTACTTTAGCGAGTGGACTTGAAGCAACCTTTCACGATAATCCGATTCCACCTGGCTATGCTCGTGTCGGGGTGAATGAAATTGTGTCGGCATATGAATCACTAGATCTTGACTACCTTGGAGCACTAGTAGAAAACAAGGTACTAGTCCCGGTTCCAGAGGGCCTTTAGTCCCGGTTCTGGAACGGGGACAAAACAAACGAGACTAATACCCAAAACCTTTAGTCCTGGTTTGCTTACAAACTGGGACCAAAGGGTCTCCAGGTGGCCGCTGTGGGGCGCCCAGGCAGGAGGACCTTCAGTCCCGGTTGGTAACACCAATCGAGACCAAAAGGCAGCCATGCGTCAGCAGCTCGCAGGCACCGGGTTTTTTGTTTTTTTGGAAGTTTTTTTTGGGGGTTTGGAGGGTTAATTTAAGGGTTTCATATTGTGATAGCTAGCTAATAGAGAGAAGTGGCCTCTCTTTTTCCGTGCTTGGTCGACGCTAGCTACTATACATATAGAGAGAACTCGGTGCTAGCTAGTGAGGAAATGAAGGAAACCATTAATTACACAAGATCGTCATGAACATATATAGAGAGAAGTGACATCTCTTTCTCCGTGCTTGGTCGAACAACAAGTTTTTAGATATCTATTTGAAGCTACTACATATATACAATATGACATCTCTTACAATCCCTAACATCATCTACCTAAGATCCATTTGCAAGTTCACATGGTATTCTCCGTGTTCAGGTATGACATGGTCAAGAAAGAATCCCACCAAATCCTCTTGAATTTCTCGTATGCGATCATGTGGTAGGAGTTCATCCCGCATCTGCCAGATCTAAATTTAAAGAAGGGGGTCAATACATATATATGAATAAAACTCAACACAATTGATGGTAATATATAAAATAAAAATGTGAATATTGTTTACGTACTTCAAGTTGTTTTTCAGAGAAGCCCCACTCAGAGATCTAGTGACGAATGAACTCGCATACGTAGTATCCACATAAATGATTCCTGGGTGCCTCGTACAAGCACTTTACGACAATAGAGTTCAATCAAACTGATAAGCAAGCATGATAATAGTATTGATGAAACTAGAATCAATGAGAGATGTGCAAAACTAGCTAGTACTACTTACTTTGGGGTGTGTAAATCGCAGCTCGTTGTTTAGACCGGGAACCATTCCGTTGAACTGTTTCCAAACCCTGCCAGGCAAAGTAAATGATTACTTGATATCAGGAAATGAATGAAAGTTGCTGATATGGTCCCGGTATTGATTGAACTTACTTCTGGAGCATTGCAATCATGTCCGCATAATCCTCGGGATCTTTACGTCTCGAGCCTAAGACAGTTACTAATGCCCCATCAAGCTTAATGGATAGTAGAATAAAGTGGAACCGGCGCACGCATAACTCATCAGTTACATTACTTAACCTCGATTAAGCGAAACTGAATATGCGCAAGATAGTAACACTCACTTGAAGTTGTAAGGAAAGAGTATTTCCCTTTTGTTTTGATGTCTAAGGAACACTTATAGCAAGTTATCCTGAGTAACTTTGGCTCTGTTTTGTACCAACCATTCATTTATGGTATTTGGGCTAATGAACCCAATGTCATAGATTTGTCCTTTTTTGCATTCGACGATCTTCAATCTGCATAATATAGTGAGGATAATTATATATACATGCAATGAACGAGCTGAGCTAGAGACTTAATTATAGAAGTAATACTTACAGACAGTAGCAAGTCATGAGTTGTTTGTAGAGGGCCTCTTAATTCAATAACTAAAACAACTCCACAAATTCAACATGCATCATGTCGACTCCAATGAAGTTGTGCTCTTTTTTAATTCTAACCATCAAACTGTCGGTCCCAGACGTCCTGCTGGTTTCCATGTACCACTCATGCAATTTTTGCATCATTGTTGTTAGATGAGGATGATCAGGTTTGACGAGAGGCTTACCGTGCTTGTATCTAAAGATCTCTACTACTGCCTCAGTCGTTTCAAACTATACATCATCGCCCACGTAATCACCAAGAGTGCTACCGGGCAGTAGCACCGGATGATTAGCGATATCGCTAGAAACCTCGAGCGGGGGGCACGATTGCTTCTCTTGCTCGCCGAGCTGGGGAATTGTTTTCCCACTTCTTTGTTTTTTGTCTCTTGCGGCACTTGAATATTTCCCGACCACCGTGCTTCATCATATGTCTTTTTAATACATCAGTCATAGTTGGATTGCAGCGGAGGGGGTGGTGGTCGCTTCAGGCCATGCAGAGTGTGGTTCACTTTCACCGGATCTACCGTTTCCTTCGGAGGTGGACATTTTCGTGCAAAATGGGCCCGCACTTCGGCTTCCATGATTTCAGTGTTTTCCTTGTCAATCCTCTCATACGGTAACTTTGGAAGAGGCTTGAGGCTTGCAGAAAATTTGTATTTCTTCCCTCCTATTGTACTGCTAGCCGCCGGAGAGGCGGCATCTCTCTTCCGCTGTTGCTGAGGCGGCGGAGTCCGCTGACACGCGGGAGAGGCGAAGGAGGAGGCAGAGTGCCCTGGCGTGTCGGAGGAGGCGGAGTGCCCTGTAATACGTCTCCAGCGTATCTATAATTTTTGATTGTGTCATGCTATAATATTATCTGTTTTGGATGTCTTATATGCATTAATATGCTATTTTATATTATTTTTGGGACTAACCTATTAATCTAGAGTCTAGTGCTAGTTTCTATTTTCCCTTGTTTTTGAGTATTGCAGATATGGAATATTTAGCGGAGTCCAAATGGATAAAATCTTCGGAATGAATTTTTCTGGAACGAAAGAGATCCACCAGACTTGGAGTGCAAGGCAGGGACTCTGCCAGGAGGTCACAAGCCAGGGGGCACCCCCTGGCCACGCCTGGCAAGCTTGCCACCTCCTGGCAGGTCTCCTAACCCTAATCTTCATCCTATAAATACCCAAATATCCCCCCAATACCAAAAAGAGCCATGCAAATACTTTTCCGCCGACAGAAGTCTCCGTTCCCAAGAGATCCAATCTTGGAGGCTTTTCCGATAGTCTACCGGAGGGGGATCCGATCATGAAGGATATCTACATCAACTCCATTGCCCCTCCGATGATGCGTGAGTAGTCCACAGACCTACGAGTCCATAGCTAGTAGCTAGATGGCTTCTTGTCTCTCTTTGTTCTTCAATACCATGTTCTCCATGATCTTGATGGAGATCTATCCGATGTAATACTCTTTTGCAGTGTGTTTGTTGAGATTCGATGAATTGTGGGTTTATGTTCAGATTATCCATGAATATTATTTGAGACTTTTCTGAATTCTTATATGCATGATTTCATATCTTTGCAAGTCTCTTCGAGTTATTGGTTTGGTCTGGCCAACTAGGTTGGCAATTCTTGCAATGGGAGAAGTGCTTAGTTTTGGGTTCAATCTTGCGATGTCCTCACCCAGTGAGATAGTAGGCATAGCGAGGCACACATTGTATTGTTTCCATCAAGGGTAACAAGATGGGGTTTTCATCATATTGCTTGAGTTTATCCATCTACATCATGTCATCTTACCTATTGCGTTACTCTGTTCTTCATTAACTTAATACTCTAGATGCAGGGAGGAGTCGGTCGATGTGTGGAGTAATAGTAGTAGATGCAGAATCGTTTCGGTTTACTTGACATGGAAGTGACGCCTATATGCATAATCATTGACTTGTATATCCACATAATTATTTGCTTTTCTATCAGTTGCTTGACAGTTATTTGTTCACCCACCGTGTTACTTTCCTTCAAGAGAGAAGCCTCTAGTGAAACCTATGGCCCCCGGGTCTACTTTCCATATTATATTTTCATATCTATATACCAAAAATACCAAAAATATCTTGCTGTAATTTATTTACTTTTTACTTTCTGCAATCGTTTACATCTATCTCTATCAGATCTAATCCTTGCAAATAACCATGAAGGGTTTGACAACCCCTTTATAGCGTTGGGTGCAAGAGTTTGATTGTTTTTGTAGGTGCATCCATTGATGACTTGCTTGTTCCTCCTAATGGATTGATACCTTGGTTCTCATGAACTGAGGAAATACTTATCTACTTTGCTGCATCACCCTTTCCTCTTCAAGGGAAAACCAACACACGCTCAAGAGGTAGCAAGAAGGATTTCTGGCGCCGTTGCCAGGGAGGATACATAGCAAGTCAAGACAAGAACTCTCGCATCAACTTGCCAATTTCTGGTGCTGTTGCCGGGGAAGATACACATCAAGCCTACCAAGTACACATCACAAACGCATCTCTTGCATTTTCATTATTTGCCATTTTCCTCTCGTTTTCCTCCCCCCACTTCTAAAACAATTTAAAAAACCCAAAAAGATTTGCCTTTTTATTCGCCCTTCTTCCGTTCGCATTTTCGTTGCTATGTTTGCTTGTGTCATCATGTGCCTTCTATTTGATTGCATATTCACTTGCTAAAAATCTATTGATATGTATCCTCATCCATTATGATTAACCAGTTGCTAGTGTGTTGAGTGCAGTTGATTATCTCTATGAAGTTTTGTTTGAAAATCATGAATCTGAATTTTTTGATGAAGTGTTGAAAGAACAAATTTGTAAGGAGATTCATGGTAGTTCCTTGAATGAAAATCATGATTGCCATGTTATTAGTATGAATTATTTGTATATCCATGATGCTAATGATATGCAAAACCACAAGCTTGGGGATGCTATGCTTGATGAATATGATATTCTTTGTTCCCCAAGTTTTGATGATGACACGCATGCTATAATTTATGATGGAAATAATGCTTTATTTGATAGTTATATTGTGAAATTCCTTCATGACGCTACTGAAAATTATTATGAGGGTGGAACATATGCTTGTAGGAATTGAAATAATATCAAGTTTCCTCTCTATGTGTTCAAAGTTTTGAAGTTATGCTTGTTTTGCCTTCCTATGCTAGTTGATTCTTGCTCCCATAAATTGTTTGATAAAAAATCCCTATGCATAGGAAGTGGGTTAGACTTAAATGTTCTTTTCGTGAGATTCATGATGTTCTCTTGCATATTGCAATTACTACTTTTTATGTGAGCATCATTGAAATCATCATGCCTAGTTAGGGGCGTCAAACAATAGCTCTTGCTGGGAGGCAACCCAATTTTATTTTTATGTTCTGTTTTCGCTTCTGTTTTTGAGTGTTTCCCACATTATTACTTCTTTAGTAATTGTGTTTTGGTGTTTTAATTAGTTTTTGAGCCAAGTAATACCTTTGGGGTGATCTATGGTAGTTGTTGATTTGATCTTGCTAAAAACATAAACTTTTGCGCTCAGTCCAGGAATTGTACAAAATTTTAAGAGTGTGGAATGAGTCTGAAATTTTTGCACAAGATTTTTATACAAATTTCCCAGGTTTTCAAAAATATTCAGTATTTTTTGAGTTACGAAACTATGCGAAGTTTTCATATTGCTAGAGATTGTTCTGTTTTTGACAATTCCGTTTTCCTTGAGTTATTTACCTATTTTGATGTATCTATGGGTTGTATCGGGGGGTATGAACCATGGAGAAGTTAGAATACAGTAGGTATTACACCAATATAAATAAATAATGAGTTCACAACAGCACCTAAAGTGGTGATTTATTTTCTTATACTAACGGATCTCACGAGTTTTCTGTTAAGTTTTGTGTTGTGAAGTTTTCAAGTTTTGGGTAAAGATTTGATGGACTATGGAATAAGGAGTGCCGAGAGCCTAAGATTGGGGATGCCCAAGTCACCCCAAATCATATTCAAGGATTCCAAAGAGCCCAAGATTGGGTATGCCCCGAAAGGCATCCCCTCTTTCATCTTCAATCCATCGGTAAATTTACTTGAGGCTATATTTTTATTCACCACATGATATGTGCTTTGCTTGGAGCGTCTTGTACAATATGAGTATTTGATTTTTAATTGCCACAATCATACTTGCTGCACACATCCTTTGATAGAGATACACATTAATCATGAATTTATTAGAATACTCTATGTGCTTCACTTATATCTTTTGAGATAGGCAATTTTTCTCTATGTGCTTCACTTATATGTTTTTAGAGCATGGTGGTGTTTGGTTTTATAGAAATAATTGAACTCTCATACCTCACTTATATTATTTTGAGAGTCTTTAAACTGTATGGTAATTGGTCTAGGTTATGAATTTAGTCCTAATTTAATAGGCATCCAAGAGGGATATAATAAAAGCTTCCATATTAAGTGCATTGAGTATTATGAGAAGTTTGATTCCTTGCTTAAAGTTTTGAGATATAAAGATGGTAATGTTAAGAGTCATGTTAGGAAGTAATTGTGAATTGCTAAAAATACTTATGTAAAGGTTTGTGATTCCCGTATCATGCACGTATGGTGAATCGTTATGTAAGGAAGTCAGAGCATGAATTGTTTATAGATTGTCGACCTTCGTGTGAGAGTCGGCAACGCGCGATGGTTAACTCCTACCAACCTCTCCCCTAGGAGCATGCGTCTAATACATTTCTTCGATGACTAATAGACTTTTGCAATAAGTTTGTGAGTTATTTATGACTAATGGTGAGTCCATGGATTATACGCACTCTCCCTTTCCACGTTTGCTAGCCTCTCTAGTACCGTGCAACTTTTGCCGGTGCAATAAACCACCTTCCTCAAAACAACCACCATATACCTTCCTCAAAACATCCACCATATATCTTTCCTAAAATAAGCCACCATACCTACCCATTATGGCATTTCCATAGCCATTCCGAGATATATTGCCATGCAACTTCCACTATTCCCTTTTATTATGACACGCACCATCACTTTCATATTGCATATAGAGTCATTTTTTGTTCTAGGTATCGATTTGTCATTTTTGAGTTGTAAGTAAATAAAAGTGTGATGACCATCATTATTAGAGCATGTCCCAGGTGAGGAAAGGATGATGGAAGCTATGATTCCCTCACAAGTGGGAATGAGATTCGAGACTTTATGAAAAATAAAAGAGGCCAACGAAGGCCAAATAAATAAAAGAGGCCTTAGATTCTCACCAAAAAAATGAGAGAAAAGAGAGAAGGGACAATGCTACTATCTTTTTCCACACTTGTGCTTCAAAGTAGCACCATGATCTTAGTGATAGAGAGTCTCCTATTTTGTCACCTTCATATAACTAGTGGATTTTTTGATCATGATGCACATCCATTTAGTTTCCTTTTGAGATTTCATACACTTATAGCTCTAGTGCACCCGTTGCATGGCAATCCCTACTCACTCACATTGATATCTATTAATGGGCATCTCCATAGACCATTGATATGCTTAGTTTATGTGAGACTATTTTCTCCTTTTCCTTGACAACCTCCACCATATTCTATTCCACCTATAGTGCTATATCCATGGCTTACACTCATGTATTGCGTGAGAGTTGAAAAAGTTTGTGAAAATAAAGGTGTGAAAACAATTGCTTGACTTGTCATCGGGGTTGTGCATGATATAAATACTTTGTGTGGATAAGATGGAGCATAGCCAAATGATACGTCTCTAACGTATCTATAATTTTTGATGATGTTATACTATTATATTATTTGTTTTGGATGTTTATATGCACTAATATGCTATTTTATATTATTTTCGGGACTAACCTATTAATCTAGAGCCTAGTGCCAGTTTCTGTTTTCTCCTTGTTTTTGAGTTTGCAGATATGGAATATTAAATGGAGTCCAAACGGAATAAAATCTCCGGAATGATTTTTTCTAGAAGGAAAGAAATCTAGCAGACTTGGAGTGCACGCCACGGCACGTACCAGGAGGTCACAAGCCTGGTAGGCGCAGGCCCCCCTGGCCATGCCTAGCAGGCTTGCAGTCTCCTGGCAGGTCTCTAAACCCTATTCTTTTTCCTATAAATACCAAAATATTCCCCCAACACCAAAAATATCCACACAAATACTTTGCCACCGATAGAAGCCTCCTTCCCGAGAGATCCAATCTTGGAGCCTTTTCCGGTAATCTGTCGGAGGGGTTTTTGATCATGGAGGGCTTATACATCAACTCCATTGCCCCTCCGATGATGCGTTCATAGTCTAGCACAGACCTACGAGTCCATAGCTATTAGCTAGATGGCTTCTTCTCTCTCTTTGATCTTCAATACAATGTTCTTCATGATCTTGATGGAGATCTATCCGGTGTAATACTGTTTGTGGTGTCTTTGTCAACATCTGATGAATTGTGGGTTTATGTTCAGATTATCCATGAATCTTATTTTAATCTTCTCTGAATTATTCTATGCATGATTTATTATCATTGCAAGTCTCTTCGAGTTATTAGTTTGGTTTGGCCAACTAGATTGGTAATTCTTGCAATGGGAGAAGTGCTTGATTTTGGGTTCAATCTTGCGGTGTCCTCACCCAGTGACATAGTAGGGGTAGCGACGCACGTATTGTATTGTTGCCATCAAGGGTAACAAGGTGGGGTTTTCATCATATTGCTTGAGTTTATCCCTCTACAGCATGTCATCTTACTTAATGCGTTACTCTGTTCTTCATGAACTTAATACTCTAGATGCAGGCAGGAATCGGGCGATGTGTGGAGTAATAGTAGTAGATGCAGAATAGTTTCGGTCTACTTGACACGGATGTGATGCCTATATGAATGATCATTGCCTTGGATATCTACATAATTATTCACTTTTCTATCAATTGCTTGACAATAATTTTTTTACCCACCATGATTTTTTCCTTTAAGAGAGAAGCCTCTAGTGAAAGCTATGGCCCCTGGGTCTACTTTCCATAATGTATTTTCAGATCTGTAAACCAAAAATATCAAAAATACCTTGCCACAATTTACTTATATTTTACTTTATGCTTTCGTTTACATCTATGTCTTTCAGATGTAATCCTTGCAAATAATCGTGAACGGATTGACAACCCCTTTATAGCGTTGGGTGCAAGAGTTTGATTCTTTGTGTAGGTGCATCCATTGGTGACTTGCTTGTTCCTCCTACTGGATTGATACCTTGGTTCTCATCAACTCAGGGAAATACTTATATACTTTGATGCATCACCCTTTCCTCTTCAAGGGAAAACCAACGCATGCTCAAGAGGTAGCAAGAAGGATTTCTGGCGTCGTTGTCGGGGAGGATACACATCAAGCCTACCAAGTACCGATCACAAACTCATCTCTTGCGTTTACATTATTTGCCATTTGCCTCTCGTTTTCCTCTCTACCACTTCGAAAAAAAATTCAGAAAATATTTGCCTTTTTATTTGCCCTTCTTCCGTTCGCCTTTTCATTTGTCTTTTTCTTGCTTGTGTGCTTGATCGCTTGCTTAGCCACCATGTCCGAAGTGGGGGAGGTTATCACTGAAAATTTGGAGGGCATTGCTAGTAATAATCTTGAAGAAAATTTTGAATCTTTGTCCCTAGATCATGAAATTGAACCCTCTCCTAATTATAAAGTTAAAACTTTTCAAGTAGGAGACGGTAATATTATTAGGAGGAGTGTTATTCAAGCATTCTTTGATTGTACCGAGGTAATGCCTATGAGTAAGATATCTATTCTTCTTAGCGCAAATAGTTATGCGGATTCTATTGTCATGCTTATTGAAAAACTGGAAAGAAAATTTGTGCACATTCATCCCGCTTTGCAGAAAGTGTTTTATGAACTTCCCAACATTAATCATCATAAAGCTAAAAAGATTGCTACTATCAGCCTTATGCAAGAATTTGATTTCATCATACAAGAAGCTAGGGATATTTTTGCTTTCTATAATAAAGATGTTGAACACCCTCCAATTGAATAAATTCTCCATGATAAAGAAACTCTGCGTAGTCCAGAATCTAGAAACTATCAATCTTATAGTGAAAATCTTAGGAGGAGAGTTCCCTACGCAGAAGTCTCTCAAGCCTTGTATCTCGAGACTTATGAGGAATTCGATTGGTTAACTAGGGGAATTTTTGTAGGACATAAGGATGATGTGTTAGGAAAGATGGCTAAGGAACCCGTTAGAAATAAGATACGTGTTTTATACGATGATATCTATTGGGATGATCTAGATTACATATTTTTGAATGTTAAAATTACTAGTCAAAGTCCTTTTCTTGATTTGCTTTATTCTACTAGGAAAGAAATAAAGGAAAGGATAGATCTAGTCAGAAAAGCTTTTGATGGTTTTATCAAGTTTGGATTGCATACCAAAGATGACAATACCTAGATCTATTGTGTTTTGCCTATCTAGGGGCGTTAAACAATAGCGCTTGTTGGGAGGCAACCCAATTTTAGTTTTATGTTCTATTTTGCTTATGTTTTCGAGTGTTTACCACATTATTAATTTTGTAGTAATTGTGTTTTGGTGTTTTAATTAGTGTTTGATCCAAATGAAACCTTTGGGGTGACCTACGGTGATTGTTGATTTGATCTTGCTGAAAAACAGAAACTTTTATGTTCAGTCCAAAAATTTTCTAATTTTTTCAGAGTGTCGAATGTGTCTAAATGTTTTATCCAAGATTGATATAAAAATTTCCCAGGTTGTTCTAATTTGCCAGAATATTTTGAGTTAAATAAGTATATGAAGTTTATTGATTGCTACAGACGGTTCTGTTTTTGACATATTCTTTTTTCATTGAGTTGTTTGCCTATTTTGATGTATCTATGGGTTGTATCTAGTGTTATGAACCATGGAGAAGTTACAATACATTAGGTATTACACCAATATAAATAAATAATGAGTTCACAACATTACCTAAAGTGGTGATTTATTTTCTTATACTAACGGATCTCACGAGTTTTCTGTTAAGTTCTGTCTTGTGAAGTTTTCAAGTTTTGGGTAAAGATTTGATGGACTATGGAATAAGGACTGGCAAGATCCTAAGCTTGGGGATTCCCAAGGCACCACAAGACATGTTCAAGGATGCCAAAGAGCTTAATCTTGGGGATGCCCTAGAAGGCATCCCCTGTTTCTTCTTGAATCCATTGGTAAATTTACTTGAGGCTATATTTTTATTCACCACATGATATGTGTTTTGCTTGGAGCTTCTTGTATGATATGAGTCTTTGATTTTTAGTTTGCCACAATCATCCTTGATGCACACATCTTTCGAGAGAGACACACGTTAATCATGAATTTATTAGAATACTCTATGTGCTTCACTTATATCTTTTGTGATATGCAATTTTGCTCTATGTGCTTCACTTATATTTTTTAGAGCACGGTGTTATTTGTGTTTTATAGAAATTGTTGAACTCTTGTACCTCACTTATATTATTTTGAGAGTCTCTAAACAGCATGAAAATTTTTGTAGGTTGAATTTAGTCCTAATATGATAGGCATCCAAGAGGGATATAATAAAAACTTCCATATTAAGTGCATTGAGTATTATGAGAAGTTTGATTCCTTGCAAAAAGTTTTGAGATATAAGGATGGTAATACTAAGAGCCATGTTAGGAAGTAATTGTGATTTGGTAAAAATACTTGCGTAAAGGTTTGTGATTCCTGTAGCATGCACGTATGCTGAACCATTATGTAAGGAAGTCGGAGCATCATTTGTTTATAGATTGTCGACCTTTGTGTGAGGGTCGGGAGCGCGCGATGGTTAACTCCTACCAACCTCTCCCCTAGGAGCATGCGTTTAATGCTTTGTTTCAATGACTAATGGACTTTTGCAATAAGTATGTGAGTTCTTTATGACTAATGTTGAGTCCATGGATTATACGCACTCTCACCCTTCCACCTTTGCTAGCCTCCCTAGTACTGCGCAACTTTAACCAGTGCAATAAACTCACCTTCCTCAAAACAACCACCATATACCTTCCTCAAAGCAGTCACCATATATCTTTCCTGAAAACAGCCACCATTGCTACCTGTTATGGCATTTCCATAGCCATTCCAAGATATATTGCCATGCAACTTCCACCGTTTCCTTTTGTGACATGCACCATCACTTTCATATTGCATATAGAGTCATATTATGTCATAGGTATCGAGTTGTAATTTTCTTTTGAGTTAGAAGAAAATAAAAGTGTGATAACCTTCATTATTAGAGCATGTCCCATGTGAGGAAAGGATGATGGAAGCTATGATTCCCTCACAAGTGGGGATGAGATTCCGGACTTTATGAAAAATAAAAGAGGTCAGCGAAGCCCAAATAAAAATAATAATAAAATAGGACTTAGATGCCACAAAAAAATGAGAGAAAAGAGAGAAGGGACATTTCTACTACCTTTTTCCACACTTGTGATTCAAAGTAGCACCCTGATCTTCATGATAGAGAGTCTCCTATTTTGTCACTTTCATATAGCTAGTGGAATTTTTCATCATGATACACATCCACTTAGTTTGTTTTTGAGCTTTCATATACTTATAGCTCTAGTGCATCCGTTACATGGAAATCCCTACTCGCTCACATTGATATCTATTAATGGGCATCTCCATAGCCCGTTGATATGCCTAGTTGATGTGAGACTATCTTCTCCCTTTCCTTAATAACCTCCACCATATTGTATTCCACCTATAGTGTTGTATCCATGGCTCACGCTCATGTATTGCGTGAGAGTTGAAAAAGTTTGAGAATATAGAAGTGTGAAAACAATTGCTTGACTTGTCATCAGGGTTGTGCATGATATAAATACTTTGTGTGGGGAAGATGGAGCATAGCCAGACCATATGATATTGTAGGGTTAACTTTATTTTGCCATTATATTTTGAAGAGATATAATTGTTTTGCTAGTATGATTGAAATGTTATTGGTTTTACATCAACATTAAGCTTTTGTTTTGAGTCTTATGGATCTGAATGTTCATGCCACAATAAATAATATTACATGGATAAATATGTTAGCTAGCACTCCACATCAAATTTTTTGTTTTTATCATTTACCTACTCGAGGCCGAGCAGGAATGAAGCTTGAGGATGCTGATACGTCTCCAACGTATCTATAATTTTTGATGATGTCATGCTATTATATTATCTGTTTTGGATGTTTTATATGCATTAATATGCTATTTTATATTATTTTGGGAAGTAACCTATTAATCTAGAGCGTAGTGCGATTTTCTGTTTTTTCCTTGCTTTTGAGTTTTGCAGATATGGAATATTAAATGGAGTCCAAACGGAATAAAATCTTCGGAATGATTTTTTTGGAAGGAAAGAAATCTACCAGACTTGGAGTGCATGATATGTCTCCAATGTATCTATAATTTTTGATGATGTCATGCTATTATATTATTTGTTTTGGATGTTTTATATGCATTAATATGCTATTTTATATTATTTTTGGGACTAACCTGTTAATCTAGAGCCTAGTGCAAGTTTCTATTTTTCCTTGTTTTCGAGTTTTGCAGATATGGAATATTAAAAAAAGTTCACCAAACGGAATAAAACCTTCGAAAGGAATTTTTCTGGAAGGAAAAAAATAGACCAGGCTTGGAGTGCACGCTAGGGGATCTACCAGGAGGCCATAAGCCTGTTAGGCGCGCCCCCCTGACCGCGCCTAGCAGGCTTACTGTCTCCTGGCAGGTCTCCTAACCATATTCCTTGGCCTATAAATACCCAAATATTCCACCAACATCAAAACGAGTCACGCAAATACTTATCCACTGCCACAAGCCTCCGTTCCCGAGAGATCCAATCTTGGAGCCTTTTCCGATAATCTGCCAGAGGGGGTTTCTATCACGGAGGGCATCTACATCAACTCCGTTGCCCCTCCGATGATGCGTGAGTAGTCCACCATAGACCTATGAGTCCATAGCTAGTAGCTAGATGGATCTTCTCTCTGTTTGATCTTCAATACCATGTTCTTCGTGATGTTCATGGGTATCCATCCGATGTAATATTCTTTTGTGGTGTGTTTGTCAAGATCCGATAAATTGTGAGTTTATGTTAAGATTATCCATGAATCTTTTTTTAATCTTCTCTGAATTCTTATATGCATGATTTCATATCCTTGCAAGTTTCTTTGAGATATTGGTTTGGTGTGGCCAACTAGATTGGTAATTCTTGCAATGGGAGAAGTGCTTGGTTTTGGGTTCAATCTTGCGGTGTCCTCACCCAGTGACATAATAAGGGTAGTGAGGCACGTATTGTATTGTTGACATCAAGGTAAACAAGATGGGGTTTTCATCATATTGCTTGAGTTTATCCCTCCATATCATGTCATCTTTCTTAATGGGTTACTCTATTCTCTATGAACTTAATACTCTAGATGCAGTCAGGAGTCGGTCGATGTGTGGACTAATAGTAGTAGATGCAGAATCGTTTCGGTCTACTTGACATGGACATTATGCCTATATGCATGATCATTTCCTTGGATAACTACATGATTATTCGCTTGTCTATCAGTTGCTTGACAGTAATGTTTTTACCCACCATCATATTTTCCTTCAAGAGAGAAGCCTCTAGTGAAACCTATGGCCCCTGGGTCTACTTTCCATAATATATTTTCAGATCTGTAATCCAAAAATAACAAAAATACTTTGCTACAATTTATTTACCTTTTACTTTTCGTTCTTTTTTACATCTATCTCTATTAGATATAATCCTTGAAAATAATCGTGAACGGATTCACAACCCCATATAGCGTTGGGTGCAAGAGTTTGATTGTTTGTGTAGGTGCATCCATTGGTGACTTGCTTGTTCCTCCTACTGGATTGATACCTTGGTTCTCATCAACTGAGGGAAATAATTATATACTTTGTTACATCACCCTTTCCTCTTCAAGGGAATACCAACGCAAGCTCAAGAGGTAGCAGTGCACGCCAGGGCACGTACCAGGAGGTCACAAGCCTGGTAGGTGCCCCCCTGACCGCGCCTAGCAGGCTTGCTGTCTCCTGGTAGGTCTCCGAACCCTATTCTTCGTCCTATAAATACCCAAATATTCCCCAACACCAAAAAGAGCCACGCAAATACTTTTCCACCGACAGAAGCCTCCGTTCCCGAGAGATCCAATCTTGGAGCCTTTTCCGGTAATCTGCCGGAGGGGGTTTCGATCACGGAGGGCATCTACATCAACTCCATTGCCCCTGTGATGATGCGTGAGTAGTTCACCACAGACCTATGGGTCCATAGCTAGTAGCTAGATGACTTATTCTCTCTCTTTGATCTTCAATACAATGTTTGTCACCATCTTCATGAAGATCTATCTTATGTAATACTCTTTTGTGGTTTGTTTGTCAAGATCCGATGAATTGTGGGTTTATGTTCAGATTATCCAAGAATCTTATTTGAATGTTCTCTGAATTATTATATGCATGATTTCATATCCTTGCAAGTCTCTTTGAGTTATTGGTTTGGTTTGGCCAACTGGATTGGTAATTCTTGCAATGGGAGAAGTGCTTGGTTTTGGGTTCAATCTTGCGGTGTCCTCACCCAGTGACTTAGTAGGGGTTGCGAGGCATGTATTGTATTGCTGCCATCAAGGGCAACAAGATGGGTTTTTCATGATATTGCTTGAGTCTATCCCTCTACATCATGTCATCTTACTTAATGCGTTACTCTGTTCTTCATAAACTTAGTACTCTAGATGCAGGCAGGAATCGATCGATGTGTGGAGTAATAGTAGTAGATGCAGAATTGTTTCAGTCTACTTGACACGGACGTGATGCCTATATGCATGATCATTGCCTTGGATAACTACATAATTATTCGCTTTTCTATCAATTGCTTGACAGTAATTTGTTTACCCGCCATGATATTTTCTTCAAGAGAGAAACCTCTACTGAAATCTATGGCCCTCGGGTCTACTTTTCATAATATATTTTCAGATCTTTAAACCAAAAATACCTTGCTGGAACTTACTTATCTTTTACTTTCTGCTTTCGTTTACATCTATCTATTTCAGAGCTAATCCTTGCAAATAACCGTGAAGGGATTGACAACCTCTTTATAGTGCTGGGTGCAAGAGTTTGATTCTTTGTGTAGGTGCATCCATTGGTGACTTGCTTGTTGCTCCTACTGGATTGATACCTTGGATCTCATCAACTGAGGGAAATACTTATCTACTTCGCTGCATCACCCTTTCCTCTTCAAGGGAAAACCAATGCATGCTCAAGAGATAGCACTTGACTATATGATATTGTAGGGATAACTTTCTTTTGCCTTTATATTTTTAAGAGATACAATTGCTTTGCTAGTATGCTTGAAATATTATTGTTTTTATGTCAACAGTGATATTCTGTTTTGATTCTTATGGATATGAATAATGATGCCACAATAAATAATATTACATGGATAAACATGTTAGGTATCACTCCACATTAAAAAAAATTGTTTTTATCATTTACCTACTCGAGGACGCGCAGGAATTAAGCTTGGGGATGCTAATACGTCTCCAACGTATCTATAATTTATGATTGTGTCACGCTATTATATTATCTGTTTTGGATGTTTTAGATGCATTAATATGCTATTTTATATTATTTTTGGGACTAACCTATTAATCTAGAGCCTAGTGTCGGCTTCTGTTTTTCCCTTGTTTTTGAGTATTGCAGATATGGAATATTAAATGGAGTCCAAACGAAATAAAATCTTCGGAATGAATTTTCTGGAACGGAAGAGATCCACCAGACTTGGAGTGCAAGGCAGGGACTTTGCCAGGAGGTCATAAGCCAGAGGGCACGACCAGCCCCCTGGCTGCGCCCGAAAGGCTTGCGATCTCCTGGCAGGTCTCCTAACCCTAATCTTTGTCCTATGAATATCCAAATATTCCCACAATACCAAAAAGATCCACGCAAATACTTTTCCGCCAACAGAAGCCTATGTTCCCGAGAGATCCAATCTTAGAGCCTTTTCTAGTAATCTGTCGGAGGGGGATCCGATCATGGAGGGCATCTACATCAACTCCGTTGCCCCTCCGATGATGCGTGAGTAGTCCACCATAGACCTACGGGTCCATAGCTAGTAGCTAGATGGCTTCTTCTCTCTCTTTGTGCTTCAATACCATGTTCTTCACGATCTTCATGGAGATCTATCCGATGTAATACTCTTTTGCGGTGTGTTTGTCTAGATCCGATGAATTGTGGGTTTATGTTCAGATTATCCATGAATATTATTTTAGTCTTTTCTGAATTCTTATATGCATGATTTCATATCTTTGCAAGTCTCTTCGAGTTATTGGCTTGGTTTGGCCAACTAGATTGCTAATACTTGCAATGGGAGAAGTGCTTAGTTTTGGGTTCAATCTTGCGGTGTCTTCACCCTGTGACATAGTAGGGGTAGTGAGCCACGTAGTGTATTGTTGCCATCAAGGGTAACATGATGTGGTTTTCATCATATTGCTTGAGTTTATCCCTCTACATCATGTTATCTTGCCTAATGCGTTACTCTGTTCTTCATGAACTTAATACTCTAGATGCAGGGAGGAGTCGGTTGATGTGTGGAGTAATAGTAGTAGATGCAGAATCGTTTGGGTCTACTTCGCACAGACATGATGCCTATATGCATAATCGTTGCCTTGGATATCTACATAATTATTCACTTTTCTATTAATTGCTTGACAGTAATTTGTTCACCCACCATGTTATTTTCCTTCAAGAGAGAAGCCTCTAGTGAAACCTATGCCCCCTTGTCTACTTTCCATATTATGTTTTCAGATCTATATACTAAAAATACCAAAAATACCTTGCTGAAATTTATTTACTTTTTTACTTTCTATAATCGTTTACATCTGTGTCTATGAGGTCTAATCCTTGCAAATAACCGTGAAGGGATTGACAACCCCTTTATAGCGTTGGGTGCAAGAGTTTGATTGTTTTTGTAGGTGCATCCATTGGTGAATTGCTTGTTCCTCCTACTAGATTGATACCTTGGTTCTCATCAACTGAGGGAAATACTTATCTACTTCGCTGGATCACCCTTTTCTCTTCAAGGGAAAACTAACGCACGCTCAAGAGGTAGCACCCTGACGCGCCGGAGGAGGAGGAGGAGGAGGAGGAGGCGGGGTGCCCTGATGCGCTAGAGGAGGCGAAGGAGGAGGCAGAGTGCCCTAACGCGCCGGAGGAGGAGAAGGAGGAGGCAAAGTGCCCTGACGCATCGGAGGAGGAGGAGGAGGAGGAGGAGGAGTGTCGTGACGCGCGAAAGGTGGCTGAATCTGCTGAGGCGTCCAGTTTAGAAGCTTGATGTACTACTTTCTCCATAGATAGGTACTCCTCAAAGCTTTTTCCAGAGGAATATGCTCTTCACCTATAAGAAACTCAAGCTCCAGCCCCTCAAATCCATCCATTATTTCATCCACTGTTACAACAACATAGCCATGTGGAATCAGACAACACTGGAAAGTTCCCTCGGCTCGAGGAGGTACAACTGAGGCGACCGCCGCCTTCAAGGTCTGGTTCTGGCATTTCGTCATTGGCACACATTATTCAGCCTCCATGATACTATCCATGGGGTAGCGAGGAGCCGTTAAATCAGGCTGAACGAGCTTCGTGGAAGCCATGCTACTTCTCCACTGAGATGGTTGGCTAGCTTCTGGGGCAGGGTCGAAGGAAGGATCTTCGTGCCACTGAGATGGTTGGTCGGTAGCTCGCTGGCTCTCAAGTTCCTCTAGTTTTGCTAATCTAGCACCGAGCTTCTGCATTTCGCTTGCTTCCTATTTCCTATTTCTCTCCCGGCTTCTATAACCACCGTTGTCGGGAAACCCATGCACCCACAGAACGGAGCCTGATGTGCCTCGTGTTCGTCCAGGGTGTTCAGGATTCTCGAGGGCCTCTGTCAGCTCGTCCTTCTCTCTATCGGGAATGAACATCCCTTCCCACGTTGCCTTGATTGCTGGAGGATGCAGTCATTAACCTTGGCAGGAACCCTCTTCCCGGAGCGTTGGCCCTCAACATCACCAAGGTCATCTCTTCTGATCATATACCACAATGCACAACATACTGGGCACGTGTTCAAATCCTCATACGCACCACGGTAGAGGATGCAGTCATTAGAGCATGCATGTATCTTCTTCACCTCCAATCCTAGAGGGCATAGAACCTTCTTTGCTTCGTACATACTGTCGGGTAATTCGTTATCCTTTGGAAGGTTCTTCTTCATTATTTTCAGTAGCAAACCAAATCCCTTGTTAGATACACCATTGTGTGCCTTCCATTGCAGCAACTCAAGTGTCATACCGAGCTTTGTGTTGTCATCTTCGCAATTTGGGTATAACCCTTTTTTGTGATCCTCTAACATGCGATCAAACTTAAACTTCTCCCTTTCACTTTGGCATTGTCTCTTTGCATCAACAATAACCCGGCGAAGATCACCAGGGGGCATATCATCTGGTTCCTCTTGATCTTTAGCTTCCCCCGTTGCAGGATCACCGTATTCAGGGGGCGGATAGTTGCCATCATCCTCTTCTTCTTTGTTGTCTTCCATCATACCCCATCTTTGTCCGTGCTTGGTCCAAACATGATAGTGTGGCATGAAACCCTTCTCAAGCAGGTGGATGTGAAGGTTTCTCGAGTTAGAGTAATCCTTCGTATTCCCACAAATAGTTCATGGACAATACATAAAACCAGTCTACCTGTTTGACTCAGCCACTACGAGAAAATCAGGCACTCCCTTAATGTACTTGGAGGTGTGCCGGTCACCGTACATCGATTGCCGATTCATATGCATGCATTATATAATTAAGTGTAACAAAAACCATTGCAGAACATCATGAATACAGAAGTGACCAAATCAATAGAAGTTTATCATCGCATTAAAACCAAAGTACAGTAGTGATCAAATGTTATTACTAAAAAAATAAATACATAAAGTTCATACACAGTTCTCATTGAACAACATATAGCTCTCTAGAGCATCTAATTAAAACATACATTGAAACTATGTAAAACATTTAAATGCAACAATAAATGCGATCATAACCGCAACTAAGGTACCAATTGATCCAATGTCATAATGATACCAAGCCTCAGTATGAATGGCATATTTTCTAATCTTTCTAATCTTCAAGCGCATTGCATCCATCTTGATCTTGTGATCATCGACGACATCGGCAACATGCAACTCCAAGTCCATCTTCTCCTACTCAATTCTTTTCAATTTTTTCTTCAATTAATTCTTTTCCTTTTCAGCTAAATTTAACCTCTCAACAATAGGGTTGATTCGAATTTTCGATTCACATACCTCCTAGATAAATGTCACGTTGGTTGGCATAACTGTCATAGACACTAAATGAAACAAATAGTTATAAAAGATAATATAGCACATCCGAATCATAGACAAGACGAGGGCCGACGGGGGCGAATACCAAAACCATGACACTATATAATAACAAACGATAATAAAATTAATATTTTTTCTTTGAGAAAGAAGATAAGAACAAGCGTCTCACCACGGTGGTGTCGGCGACGAGATCGGCGCGGGCAATTCACGACTGTGAGGACGGGGACGGGACATGACGGACTGCCAAACCTAGACAAATCTATTGGAAAATGGAGCTTGGAGGTCGAGCTTGGAGAGGATAAAGCTTAAGTGTGGATCAAGCATTTCATCGAACACCTCATGTGCATAGGAGGTGAGAGCTAGAGCAACACACACTTGCACACGCCGGCCGGCCAAAAAAATAGAGTGAGCAGGCAGGGTGGGGGTATATATAGACTTATGTTTAGTCCTGGTTGGTGGCTAGAACCGGGACAGAAGACTGACCTTTGGTCCCGGTTCCAGCCACCAACCGGGACTAAAGGTGCTGGGACAAGAGCGAGGCACATTTGTCCCGGTTCATGTCTGGAACCGGGACAAAAAGTGTCAAACAAATAGGGACCAATGGCCCCCGAGGCCCGGTCAGCGCCCTGGCCTCACGAACCGGGACTGATGCACCCTTTGGTCCCGGTTCGTAAGTGAACCTAGATTAATGCCCTTATCCTGGCCTCAACCAAAGCCATGTTTTCTACTAGTGGAGGTGAAGGGGAGCGAACACTGGGAGAAGCCATTCGTTGTCTCATTTTATGGAAAAAGGAATGCATCATGTTTCCAAACTTAGTTCCAAGGCCACCGACTCCTCCTCCAAGTCAACCGCACCAGCAGACTCCAAGCAACCTCAAGACAGAGCGCAGGGCAAGTCCGCCATATTGATCTCCGTTGTGTCAGGGTAATCCATCTAAGACGGAGCCTAGCGCGAGTCCGCGATATCGATCTCCACCATCTCCAAAGCGGAAGAGAGCACAAAAGAAGAAACCCAAGCCTCGTGTCAAAAACAAGTTATCTTACGAGAAGACTGAAGAGGAAATCGATGAACAAGTTGCTAAGGAATTGCTTGCCCATTTTGGACCGAAATTGCCCCCGCCGCCAAAGGAGAAAATATTTGAGGAAGTCGTACAACACTTTTTGAATGCAGCTAAACCGACGGAGAAAAGACTGCTATCAGACTATGAATGCTCTATTAGCAAGTCTTATCATAAACAAAAAAACAAAAGTCAAGCGGTAGTAGTAAATGCGGGAAAACTGTTCCTCAGTTCGGAGAACAGGCAGTGCAATCAATCGTACCGCTCAAGTGAGTACCGATAAGGTGGTAATAACCGATGCTGATAGAGAAAGAGGGATAGATAGATCGGAATCACTATTCAACAACTACTAGAGATCAAGGAATTCCCACCAGAGGATCCAAAGGAACTAGCATGGAAATATATCCTCGGGAACCCACTCGTGAGTCCCGAAGAGGAGAAGCGTCTATCAACGCAAATGCCCAACTTGCATGACCGGTACATGAGAGAAGTAAAGAGCGGGCGACAGAGCCTCATGGTGAAAGTCAAGTGAGAGCATTATATCCATGAAAATGATTTGTGGATTAAAAATGAAGAATTATTTCAGTTATTCAATAAAAAAGCACTCGACAAATCTATTGTCAATTGCTTCTGTTTGTAAGTGATTTCTTTTTGTAATTTAATCAAGTCTCTAGCTCAGCTCGTTCATTGCGTGTAATTGTCCTCACTATATTCTTTTGTGTGGTATTATGCAGAATGAAGATTTTTGAATTAAAAAGAGATGAAGTCAATGACATTGGGTTCATTGACCCAAATACCGTTAATCAAAAGGTGTTAACTAGTTACTCTAAAGACACAGAGAAAATGTTGCTAAGGTTTTTGAAGGCCCTAAATACCAAACCGGAAGTACTTTTACCTTACAACTTCAAGTGAGTGTTACTATTTTGTACTACAAATTATTCTTTTGCTTATATATATACTCGATGTTACGTGTAGTTGATGAGTTATGCATGCCTGCTTATACAAATCGTGTCCACAGTTTCCACTGGATCCTGCTAATCATTAGAATTGACGATGGAACTGTGGAAGTACTGGACTCACTAAGTAAAGATCCCGCTAATCCACAGAAGCCTGCATTCGATGCTCGACAGGTAATTTCTATCATTTACGCACTATGTCAGCCTCTTTAGTTCATTTCCTGATATCAAGTAATTAGTAACTCCTTTATTCATTTTCTTTACCAGACGGTGTTTGGAAAAAGTTCACCAAAGATGTTAGAGGTGAATGGAAAGAGGAGCTAAAATGGTGAAAGTCCAAGGTATTTAAGTAGTACTAGCTACGTCCGCGCATCTCTTTAAGTATAGTTTCAATACCATTATCATGCTTGATTATTATCTGATTGAATTATATTCTCGTAAAGTGCATGAGACAGGAACAAGGGACCAATTTATGTGCATATTATGTTTGCGAGAACATCCGCTTTATAACCGAAAAGATCAAAACTACAAGAGATCTTTGGGTACGTAAACACCATTCACACTTTTTTATCATGATGTAATATATATACACACAACTAACATGTTCGTATTGATCTCCTTCTTTAAAGATGCACGAGATGCGGGATACGCTCCTACCAAAGGATCAATATGAGCAATTCAAGAGGAAATTGCGGGTTTTTTGCTTGAGCAGGTCATATTTCCCGGCGAAGAATACCATTACACCTAATGCCTTCATGTAATGATTTGCAAATTGTAGGAGAAATTTTATATATCAAATTGTACATATGTGTATGCATGGTCGTACAAAAAGTTCTATCTACATGATTGGTTCTACGAGATATTCTATTATATATGCATAACGTGTACAATATGTAGTAGCGTAAAATATGTTTGAAATGAAAAAGAATTAAATGGAATACACAAAATGAAAAGGAAATATAAACAATAAAAACTTAACCTATAAACCCCAAAGCCCCTAAATCTTTAGTCCCCGTTGGTGTTACCAAGCGGGACTAAAGGTCCCCATCCCCTAGCGCGTGCTGCCGACCACGTGGCAGGGGTTTAGTCCTGGTTCGTAGCCAACCGGGACTAAAGGCTTGGACCCTTTAGTCCCAATAGATTAGTCTCGGTTGGGGAACCAGGCCTAAAGGCCCATCCCAACCGGGACTAATGGCCTGTTTTCTACTAGTGTGTACCTACATATTGATAATCAGAGAGTAGTCCCAAATTTCATAAATCCAAGAATATATTAATCGTACTAATCGCCTCGGATTGGTTGTCAAATCTTCAGTAGAGCAAGCGCCAGAAGCATCAATTGACACACTGACCTGTCCATGAGCCATGGATAGACCTCAACCAGGCTTGCCACAACCAAGGCAAACAATCACCTCCACAATTCCTGCATGAAAATGAGGCTTGCCAACAAACCACACAGAATCGGACTAACCCATGTCAATAAAGCATCAAAATAAGAAAACAAACTGAGAGAAGGAATTAGAATTTGAACCAACCGGAAACAGCGATGAGCTAAATGAGCAACTACTCGCTGTATCGATTTCGAGATGGTTGGTTGTTTGCCCGCTAGATTCAAACTATGAACCAATCCCATATTGATCAAGGAGGAAGGAGAGGAGGCTTCACACCAAGAGATCCTAAAGCAAAGATGAACATGGGAAGGTTGAATTGGGAAGATGATTCAGATATCTCAAATCGGATAACGGGGAGAAGGTATACATGTTTGATGTGGAATATCATCGTCGCCATCTAACCATGGGCTGTGAAAAGCAGAGGCGTGGATAGAGACAAGGGAATTGAGATGGTGGAAGACGTCGTAGGGCGTCAGACAACAATTGCCGCCGCCATCCTCACTCACCACCACATACCACCATGTGCATTGTCTGTTCGGAAGTGAGAGGGGATATTGAGATGGTGACAAGGAATAAAGGAGAGCAGATTGGGGCGGCAGCAGTGGATGCAACGCATCGCCCAGGTCGTGGAAGAGATGGAAGTTTGAGAAGGAAACAAGTGGTTTTTTCCTTTTATCGTCGAGGCAAGTGGCCTTTTTTTGACGAGGTAAGTGGCCTTTCTGCGTGATAGGCCAAATGCACCACAGTCATTGGAAATAGTTACGAGAATAGGTGCCCTTCAAGACAGTTGGCCCATCTCGCAAAAAAAATTGCATCAAAGGAAGATCTAACGGCCAGAAACAACTAGCACACAAAATCGGACCGTAGAAAATGCAAAGGGCGTGAGAGGGTTCGGAAGTAGCGTAGTTTTACTGTCATTATGGTTATGATGTTTTGTCTCCCCCATGTGTGAATAGAACCCTAGTTCTCGGGGATATGGATGAACATTGGTATGTGTAGGATATGAGATTCCCTGCTGAATGCTTAGCTTAATAACTTTGTGAATGTTGTGAAGGGGCCCCATTCAACATGTGTGCCTTATGGCCACGAAGTATATCACTGTTGTTGTAAAGGACTAGGATGCATGGGTAATTCGAGGTGAGAGTAAAAGCCTCTTGCTCCTAACCTTTGAAATTGACCAAGGAACTATGGAGAACCCTTATAGAGGTCACATCCACGGGCTAACCCTTAATTATCATGAGTTGTAACCCTGTGGGGGAGACTATGATTGTGGCGTGTGTGACACAAAGTGTACTTCGAGTAGAACATATTTTGGACCTAGCTCCGCCCAGCATAATCGTCAACAGTTGCTCAAGTATGCATACCATGATATGCCTAAGTATAAGTGCGCTAGAAACATACCAATGGGATTCCAGACTTACTAAGAATGCCTTACTCCTCCGCTTGTCACTAGTCCTTCAATAGTTTCACTACATTTACTTTTATTTTACATATTTCTAGTTTGTCATAGTACTCAATCAATATTTATTACCGACCTCACTTTGATTTAATTCTACAATTATTTCCAGGTACAAAAATACATAATTCACTACAAAAGGCAAAAGTATGATTCTTGTGCTCCTCGTGGGATTGATACTCTTACTTTGAAAAGGCTACCACTAAACCATGTGCACTTCCATGCCATCAAGCCTTTTCTGGCACCATTGCTGGGGAGCTAAGGGGAGATCTTTTGGGCTTAGTATTGAGCTTTGAATTTTGAATTATTTTGTATCTTTCAAGATCAAGTTTATTAGGTAAGGGTGGAACTGGTTGCAGGACGAGCTCGAGGAGAGAAGTTTACATCTATTGGTCCTGACCTACCTGGTAAAGTATATGAGATACATCCTTGGCTGATTGATATGGTAAAAGAGAATAATTTCTGAGGTGATGGAACTCAAAGTACTCATAAACATATCAAAACAATTAACACTACTTGTGCAACTTTTCAGTTACATGACTTCACCAATGATGCGATCAAAGCTAAAATGTTTCCTTTCTCACTTGAGAAAGGAGTTGTAGATTTATTATCACATCAGCCCTTGAGTACCTTGAGAAATTGGAAAAAATTATGAGCCACATTCCACACTTATTATTATCCTCAAATAAATTTATTTAAGACAAGAAGGCAGATTAGCAGTTTAGGGAGGGTCCAGGTGAAAAAATAGTAGAGGCCTATAGAAGGTATCAAGGTATACTCTTTGAATGTCCTAAAAATTATTATCCCAACTTTCTAATTGTGAACCTCTTTCATGGTGGCTTGATTCACAAAGTAAACAAACTGTATATATTGCTTCTAAAGGATCTTTTATGGGGACTGAGATTTCAGAAGCATGGAAGCTAATTGACATAACTTGTCATAACACTGAGAGTTGGTACGTGTGTTCGAAAGAAAAGATGAAGATGGATCTATTTATGATAGTATTAAATATTTTCTTAGAACTAAGAGTATGGAAAATCTTCATCGTGAGCTTAATATTGGAACAGACCTTGCCTTGCATATTTTGAAAGATTTCACTGAGTTTTTGCAACAACCAGATAAAAGTTGTGTGAAGCATACTACTAAAGCTAAAGCGATTTGCATGGTGGAGGCACTTAAAAGAAAACAACTCTGCCCCAAGAGTGGCATGAAGCTTATTTTAAGCAGAAGCGCAAAGAGAAGGGGGTCACTTTCATTTAGACATAAAAAGAGTATTAAGCTAGAACAATACGGACTCCGCCGTATGCTGACATCATGAAGGAACTTTCTAGCCCCATAGAAGTGGTTAACAAAGAAGTTAAACTATATCGAGATACCACATCTTACCTTAAGGGGTGTGCTGAAGGTAAGGATACATGTAAACATTTTTTCTCATGTTCCTTTGGCATTAAGTCTTATTTTGGACTGTGCAATCCTGGATCCCTAGTTAATATTATTCCTTACACTCTTTTATCCAAAAATCTATGAAGAGATTTCTCCTCAAACTGTTGAGCCAAATGATGTTGTTATTAAGCTTGCAGATAAGACAAATCGAATACCTTGTGGCATTATTAGAGATGTCAATATTATAATAAGACCACTCATTTATCCTATTGATATTTATGTACTAATGATTTTAGAGAATAAGGATTGTCCTATTGTTTTTAGAACTTCTTTTCTGAATGTTGTAGGAGCATATATAAAAAACAACTATCTCTATGTAATGGGGAGATGAGATGATCAAATTTCCATTCTCCTCCGCCCTAAGCAAGCCATATTAGGAGGAAGTTTGATATGAGGATGAGCAAAAAATTGAATCAATTAGTTGAGATTCATATCTAAACTCTTGAAGGTGAAGTTGAGAGGGTTCTGGTAAGGCGAGAGTCTATATTTGGAGGAGAGGAAAAGGAAGAGATCAAAATAATACTAAGAGCCATGTTAGGAAGTAATTGTGATTTGGTAAGAATACTTGCGTAAAGGTTTGTGATTCCTGTAGCATGCACGTATGCTGAACCTTTATGTAAGGAAGTCGGAGCATCATTTGTTTATAGATTGTCGACCTTTGTGTGAGGGTCGGGAGCGCGTGATGGTTAACTCCTACCAACCTCTCCCCTAGGAGCATGCGTTTAATGCTTTGTTTCAATGACTAATGGACTTTTGCAATAAGTATGTGAGTTCTTTATGACTAATGTTGAGTCCATGGATTATACGCACTCTCACCCTTCCACCTTTGCTAGCCTCCCTAGTACTGCGCAACTTTCACCAGTGCAATAAACTCACCTTCCTCAAAACAACCACCATATACCTTCCTCAAAGCAGTCACCATATATCTTTCCTAAAAACAGCCACCATTGCTACCTGTTATGGCATTTCCATAGCCATTCCAAGATATATTGCCATGCAAATTCCAACGTTTCCTTTTCTGACATGCACCATCACTTTCATATTGCATATAGAGTCATATTATGTCATAGGTATCGAGTTGTAATTTTCTTTTGAGTTAGAAGAAAATAAAAGTGTGATGACCTTCATTATTAGAGCATGTCCCATGTGAGGAAAGGATGATGGAATCTATGATTCCCTCACAAGTGGGGATGAGATTCCGGACTTTATGAAAAATAAAAGAGGTCAGCGAAGCCCAAATAAAAATAATAATAAAATAGGACTTAGATGCCACAAAAAAATGAGAGAAAAGAGAGAAGGGACATTGCTACTACCTTTTTCCACACTTGTGATTCAAAGTAGCACCCTGATCTTCATGATAGAGAGTCTCCTATTTTGTCACTTTCATATAGCTAGTGGAATTTTTCATCATGATACACGTCCACTTACTTTGTTTTTGAGCTTTCATATACTTATAGCTCTAGTGCATCTGTTACATGGCAATCCCTACTCGCTCACATTGATATCTATTAATGGGCATCTCCATAGCCCGTTGATATGCCTAGTTGATGTGAGACTATCTTCTCCCTTTCCTTAACAACCTCCACCATATTGTATTCCACCTATAGTGTTGTATCCATGGCTCACGCTCATGTATTGCGTGAGAGTTGAAAAAGTTTGAGAATATAGAAGTGTGAAAACAATTGCTTGACTTGTCATCAGGGTTGTGCATGATATAAATACTTTGTGTGGGGAAGATGGAGCATAGCCAGACCATATGATATTGTAGGGTTAACTTTATTTTGCCATTATATTTTGGAGAGATATAATTGTTTTGCTAGTATGATTGAAATGTTATTGGTTTTACATCAACATTAAGCTTTTGTTTTGAGTCTTATGGATCTGAATGTTCATGCCACAATAAATAATATTACATGGATAAATATGTTAGCTAGCACTCCACATCAAATTTTTTGTTTTTATCATTTACCTACTCGAGGCCGAGCAGGAATGAAGCTTGAGGATGCTGATACGTCTCCAACGTATCTATAATTTTTGATGATGTCATGCTATTATATTATCTGTTTTGGATGTTTTATATGCATTAATATGCTATTTTATATTATTTTGGGAAGTAACCTATTAATCCAGAGCGTAGTGCGATTTTCTGTTTTTTCCTTGCTTTTGAGTTTTGCAGATATGGAATATTAAATGGAGTCCAAACGGAATAAAATCTTCGGAATGATTTGTTTGGAAGGAAAGAAATCTACCAGACTTGGAGTGCATGATATGTCTCCAATGTATCTATAATTTTTGATGATGTCATGCTATTATATTATTTGTTTTGGATGTTTTATATGCATTAATATGCTATTTTATATTATTTTTGGGACTAACCTGTTAATCTAGAGCCTAGTGCAAGTTTCTATTTTTCCTTGTTTTCGAGTTTTGCAGATATGGAATATTAAAAAAAGTTCACCAAACGGAATAAAACCTTCGAAAGGAATTTTTCTGGAAGGAAAAAAATAGACCAGGCTTGGAGTGCACGCTAGGGGATCTACCAGGAGGCCATAAGCCTGTTAGGCGCGCCCCCCTGACCGCGCCTAGCAGGCTTACCGTCTCCTGGCAGGTCTCCTAACCATATTCCTTGGCCTATAAATACCCAAATATTCCACCAACATCAAAACGAGTCACGCAAATACTTATCCACTGCCACAAGCCTCCGTTCCCGAGAGATCCAATCTTGGAGCCTTTTCCGATAATCTGCCAGAGGGGGTTTCTATCACGGAGGGCATCTACATCAACTCCATTGCCCCTCCGATGATGCGTGAGTAGTCCACCATAGACCTATGAGTCCATAGCTAGTAGCTAGATGGATCTTCTCTCTGTTTGATCTTCAATACCATGTTCTTCGTGATGTTCATGGGTATCCATCCGATGTAATATTCTTTTGTGGTGTGTTTGTCAAGATCCGATAAATTGTGAGTTTATGTTAAGATTATCCATGAATCTTTTTTTAATCTTCTCTGAATTCTTATATGCATGATTTCATATCCTTGCAAGTTTCTTTGAGATATTGGTTTGGTGTGGCCAACTAGATTGGTAATTCTTGCAATGGGAGAAGTGCTTGGTTTTGGGTTCAATCTTGCGGTGTCCTCACCCAGTGACATAATAAGGGTAGTGAGGCACGTATTGTATTGTTGACATCAAGGTAAACAAGATGGGGTTTTCATCATATTGCTTGAGTTTATCCCTCCATATCATGTCATCTTTCTTAATGGGTTACTCTATTCTCTATGAACTTAATACTCTAGATGCAGTCAGGAGTCGGTCGATGTGTGGACTAATAGTAGTAGATGCAGAATCGTTTCGGTCTACTTGACATGGACATTATGCCTATATGCATGATCATTTCCTTGGATAACTACATGATTATTCGCTTGTCTATCAGTTGCTTGACAGTAATGTTTTTACCCACCATCATATTTTCCTTCAAGAGAGAAGCCTCTAGTGAAACCTATGGCCCCTGGGTCTACTTTCCATAATATATTTTCAGATCTGTAATCCAAAAATAACAAAAATACTTTGCTACAATTTATTTACCTTTTACTTTTCGTTCTTTTTTACATCTATCTCTATTAGATATAATCCTTGAAAATAATCGTGAACGGATTCACAACCCCATATAGCGTTGGGTGCAAGAGTTTGATTGTTTGTGTAGGTGCATCCATTGGTGACTTGCTTGTTCCTCCTACTGGATTGATACCTTGGTTCTCATCAACTGAGGGAAATAATTTTCTACTTTGTTACATCACCCTTTCCTCTTCAAGGGAATACCAACGCAAGCTCAAGAGGTAGCAGTGCACGCCAGGGCACGTACCAGGAGGTCACAAGCCTGGTAGGTGCCCCCCTGACCGCGCCTAGCAGGCTTGCTGTCTCCTGGCAGGTCTCCGAACCCTATTCTTCGTCCTATAAATACCCAAATATTCCCCAACACCAAAAAGAGCCACGCAAATACTTTTCCACCGACAGAAGCCTCCGTTCCCGAGAGATCCAATCTTGGAGCCTTTTCCGGTAATCTGCCGGAGGGGGTTTCGATCACGGAGGGCATCTACATCAACTCCATTGCCCCTCTGATGATGCGTGAGTAGTTCACCACAGACCTATGGGTCCATAGCTAGTAGCTAGATGACTTATTCTCTCTCTTTGATCTTCAATACAATGTTTGTCATCATCTTCATGGAGATCTATCTTATGTAATACTCTTTTGTGGTTTGTTTGTCAAGATCCGATGAATTGTGGGTTTATGTTCAGATTATCCAAGAATCTTATTTGAATGTTCTCTGAATTATTATATGCATGATTTCATATCCTTGCAAGTCTCTTCGAGTTATTTGTTTGGTTTGGCCAACTGGATTGGTAATTCTTGCAATGGGAGAAGTGCTTGGTTTTGGGTTCAATCTTGCGGTGTCCTCACCCAGTGACTTAGTAGGGGTTGCGAGGCATGTATTGTATTGCTGCCATCAAGGGCAACAAGATGGGGTTTTCATGATATTGCTTGAGTCTATCCCTCTACATCATGTCATCTTACTTAATGCGTTACCCTGTTCTTCATAAACTTAGTACTCTAGATGCAGGCAGGAATCGATCGATGTGTGGAGTAATAGTAGTAGATGTAGAATTGTTTCAGTCTACTTGACACGGACGTGATGCCTATATGCATGATCATTGCCTTGGATAACTACATAATTATTCGCTTTTCTATCAATTGCTTGACAGTAATTTGTTTACCCGCCATGATATTTTCTTCAAGAGAGAAACCTCTACTGAAATCTATGGCCCTCGGGTCTACTTTTCATAATATATTTTCAGATCTTTAAACCAAAAATACCTTGCTGGAACTTACTTATCTTTTACTTTCTGCTTTCGTTTACATCTATCTCTTTCAGAGCTAATCCTTGCAAATAACCGTGAAGGGATTGACAACCTCTTTATAGTGCTGGGTGCAAGAGTTTGATTCTTTGTGTAGGTGCATCCATTGGTGACTTGCTTGTTGCTCCTACTGGATTGATACCTTGGATCTCATCAACTGAGGGAAATACTTATCTACTTCGCTGCATCACCCTTTCCTCTTCAAGGGAAAACCAATGCATGCTCAAGAGATAGCACTTGACTATATGATATTGTAGGGATAACTTTCTTTTGCCTTTATATTTTTAAGAGATACAATTGCTTTGCTAGTATGCTTGAAATATTATTGTTTTTATGTCAACAATGATATTCTGTTTTGATTCTTATGGATATGAATAATGATGCCACAATAAATAATATTACATGGATAAACATGTTAGGTAGCACTCCACATTAAAAAAATTGTTTTTATCATTTACCTACTCGAGGACGCGTAGGAATTAAGCTTGGGGATGCTAATACGTCTCCAACGTATCTATAATTTATGATTGTGTCACGCTATTATATTATCTGTTTTGGATGTTTTAGATGCATTAATATGCTATTTTATATTATTTTTGGGACTAACCTATTAATCTAGAGCCTAGTGTCGGCTTCTGTTTTTCCCTTGTTTTTGAGTATTGCAGATATGGAATATTAAATGGAGTCCAAACGAAATAAAATCTTCGGAATGAATTTTCTGGAACGGAAGAGATCCACCAGACTTGGAGTGCAAGGCAGGGACTTTGCCAGGAGGTCATAAGCCAGAGGGCACGACCAGCCCCCTGGCTGCGCCCGAAAGGCTTGCGATCTCCTGGCAGGTCTCCTAACCCTAATCTTTGTCCTATGAATATCCAAATATTCCCACAATACCAAAAAGATCCACGCAAATACTTTTCCGCCAACAGAAGCCTATGTTCCCGAGAGATCCAATCTTAGAGCCTTTTCTAGTAATCTGTCGGAGGGGGATCCGATCATGGAGGGCATCTACATCAACTCCGTTGCCCCTCCGATGATGCGTGAGTAGTCCACCATAGACCTACGGGTCCATAGCTAGTATCTAGATGGCTTCTTCTCTCTCTTTGTGCTTCAATACCATGTTCTTCACGATCTTCATGGAGATCTATCCGATGTAATACTCTTTTGCGGTGTGTTTGTCTAGATCCGATGAATTGTGGGTTTATGTTCAGATTATCCATGAATATTATTTTAGTCTTTTCTGAATTCTTATATGCATGATTTCATATCTTTGCAAGTCTCTTCGAGTTATTGGCTTGGTTTGGCCAACTAGATTGCTAATACTTGCAATGGGAGAAGTGCTTAGTTTTGGGTTCAATCTTGCGGTGTCTTCACCCTGTGACATAGTAGGGGTAGTGAGGCACGTAGTGTATTGTTGCCATCAAGGGTAACATGATGTGGTTTTCATCATATTGCTTGAGTTTATCCCTCTACATCATGTCATCTTGCCTAATGCGTTACTCTGTTCTTCATGAACTTAATACTCTAGATGCAGGGAGGAGTCGGTTGATGTGTGGAGTAATAGTAGTAGATGCAGAATCGTTTGGGTCTACTTCGCACAGACATGATGCCTATATGCATAATCGTTGCCTTGGATATCTACATAATTATTCACTTTTCTATTAATTGCTTGACAGTAATTTGTTCACCCACCATGTTATTTTCCTTCAAGAGAGAAGCCTCTAGTGAAACCTATGCCCCCTTGTCTACTTTCCATATTATGTTTTCAGATCTATATACTAAAAATACCAAAAATACCTTGCTGAAATTTATTTACTTTTTTACTTTCTATAATCGTTTACATCTGTGTCTATGAGGTCTAATCCTTGCAAATAACCGTGAAGGGATTGACAACCCCTTTATAGCGTTGGGTGCAAGAGTTTGATTGTTTTTGTAGGTGCATCCATTAGTGAATTGCTTGTTCCTCCTACTAGATTGATACCTTGGTTCTCATCAACTGAGGGAAATACTTATCTACTTCGCTGGATCACCCTTTTCTCTTCAAGGGAAAACTAACGCACGCTCAAGAGGTAGCACCCTGACGTGCCGGAGGAGGAGGAGGAGGAGGAGGAGGAGGCGGGGTGCCCTGATGCGCTAGAGGAGGCGAAGGAGGAGCAGAGTGCCCTAACGCGCCGGAGGAGGAGAAGGAGGAGGCAAAGTGCCCTGACGCATCGGAGGAGGAGGAGGAGTGTGTGTCGACGCGCGAAAGGTGGCTGAATCTGCTGAGGCGTCCAGTTTAGAAGCTTGATGTACTACTTTCTCCATAGATAGGTACTCCTCAAAGCTTTTTCCAGAGGAATATGCTCTTCACCTATAAGAAACTCAAGCTCCAGCCCCTCAAATCCATCCATTATTTCATCCACTGTTACAACAACATAGCCATGTGGAATCAACAACACTGGAAAGTTCCCTCGGCTCGAGGAGGTACAACTGAGGCGACCGCCGCCTTCAAGGTCTGGTTCTGGCATTTCGTCATTGGCACACATTATTCAGCCTCCATGATACTATCCATGGGTAGCGAGGAGCCGTTAAATCAGGCTGAACGAGCTTCGTGGAAGCCATGCTACTTCTCCACTGAGATGGTTGGCTAGCTTCTGGGGCAGGGTCGAAGGAAGGATCTTCGTGCCACTGAGATGGTTGGTCGGTTAGCTCGCTGGCTCTCAAGTTCCTCTAGTTTTGCTAATCTAGCACCGAGCTTCTGCATTTCGCTTGCTTCTTATTTCCTATTTCCCTCCCGGCTTCTATAACCACCGTTGTCGGGAAACCCATGCACCCACAGAAAGCCTGATGTGCCTCGTGTTCGTCCAGGGTGTTCAGGATTCTCGAGGGCCTCTGTCAGCTCGTCCTTCTCTCTATCGGGAATGAACATCCCTTCCCGCGTTGCCTTGATTGCTGGAGGATGCAGTCATTAACCTTGGCAGGAACCCTCTTCCCGGAGCGTTGGCCCTCAACATCACCAGGGTCATCTCTTCTGATCATATACCACAATGCACAACATACTGGGCACGTGTTCAAATCCTCATACGCACCACGGTAGAGGATGCAGTCATTAGAGCATGCATGTATCTTCTTCACCTCCAATCCTAGAGGGCATAGAACCTTCTTGCTTCGTACATACTGTCGGGTAATTCGTTATCCTTTGGAAGGTTCTTCTTCATTATTTTCAGTAGCAAACCAAATCCTTGTTAGATACACCATTGTGTGCCTTCCATTGCAGCAACTCAAGTGTCATACCGAGCTTTGTGTTGTCATCTTCGCAATTTGGGTATAACCCTTTTTTGTGATCCTCTAACATGCGATCAAACTCAAACTTCTCCCTTTCACTTTGGCATTGTCTCTTTGCATCAACAATACCCGGCGAAGATCACCAGGGGGCATATCATCTGGTTCCTCTTGATCTTTAGCTTCCCCCGTTGCAGGATCACCGTATTCAGGGGGCGGATAGTTGCCATCATCCTCTTCTTCTTTGTTGTCTTCCATCATACCCCATCTTTGTCCGTGCTTGGTCCAAACATGGTAGTGTGGCATGAAACCCTTCTCAAGCAGGTGGATGTGAAGGTTTTCGAGTTAGAGTAATCCTTCGTATTCCCACAAATAGTTCATGGACAATACATAAAACCAGTCTACCTGTTTGACTCAGCCACTACGAGAAAATCAGGCACTCCCTTAATGTACTTGGAGGTGTGCCGGTCACCGTACATCGATTGCGATTCATATGCATGCATTATATAATTAAGTGTAACAAAAACCATTACAGAACATCATGAATACAGAAGTGACCAAATCAATAGAAGTTTATCATCACATTAAAACCAAAGTACAGTAGTGATCAAATGTTATTACTAAAAAAATAAATACATAAAGTTCATACACAGTTCTCATTGAACAACATATAGCTCTCTAGAGCATCTAATTAAAACATACATTGAAACTATGTAAAACATTTAAATGCAACAATAAATGCGATCATAACCGCAACTAAGGTACCAATTGATCCAATGTCATAATGATACCAAGCCTCAGTATGAATGGCATATTTTCTAATCTTTCTAATCTTCAAGCGCATTGCATCCATCTTGATCTTGTGATCATCGACGACATCGGCAACATGCAACTCCAAGTCCATCTTCTCCTACTCAATTCTTTTCAATTTTTTCTTCAATTAATTCTTTTCCTTTTCAGCTAAATTTAACCTCTCGACAATAGGGTTGATTCGAATTTCGATTCACATACCTCCTAGATAATGTCACGTTGGTTGGCATAACTGTCATAGACACTAAATGAAACAAATAGTTATAAAAATAATATAGCACATCCGAATCATAGACAAGACGAGGGCCGACGGGGGCGAATACCAAACCATGACACTATATAATAACAAACGATAATAAAATTAATATTTTTTCTTTGAGAAAGAAGATAAGAACAAGCGTCTCACCACGGTGGTGTCGGCGACGAGATCGGCGCGGGCAATTCACGACTGTGAGGACGGGGACGGGACATGACGGACTGCCAAACCTAGACAAATCTATTGGAAAATGGAGCTTGGAGGTCGAGCTTGGAGAGGATAAAGCTTAAGTGTGGATCAAGCATTTCATCGAACACCTCATGTGCATAGGAGGTGAGAGCTAGAGCAACACACACTTGCACACGCCGGCCGGCCAAAAAAATAGGTGAGCAGGCAGGGTGGGGGTATATATAGACTTATGTTTAGTCTGGTTGGTGGCTAGGAACCGGGACAGAAGACTGACCTTTTGGTCCGGTCCAGCCACCAACCGGGACTAAAGGTGCTGGGACAAGAGCGCGAGGCACATTTGTCCCGGTTCATGTCTGGAACCGGGACAAAAAGTGTCAAACAAATAGGGACCAATGGCCCCCGAGGCCCGGTCAGCGCCCTGGCCTCACGAACCGGGACTGATGCACCCTTTGGTCCCGGTTCGTAAGTGAACCTAGATTAATGCCCTTATCCTGGCCTCAACCAAAGCCATGTTTTCTACTAGTGGAGGTGAAGGGGAGCGAACACTGGGAGAAGCCATTCGTTTGTCTCATTTTATGGAAAAAGGAATGCATCATGTTTCCCAAACTTAGTTCCAAGGCCACCGACTCCTCCTCCAAGTCAACCGCACCAGCAGACTCCAAGCAACCTCAAGACAGAGCGCAGGGCAAGTCCGCCATATTGATCTCCGTTGTGTCAGGGTAATCCATCTAAGACGGAGCCTAGCGCGAGTCCGCGATATCGATCTCCACCATCTCCAAAGCGGAAGAGAGCACAAAAGAAGAAACCCAAGCCTCGTGTCAAAAACAAGTTATCTTACGAGAAGACTGAAGAGGAAATCGATGAACAAGTGCTAAGGAATTGCTTGCCCATTTTGGACCGAAATTGCCCCCGCCGCCAAAGGAGGAAAATATTTGAGGAAGTCGTACAACACTTTTGAATGCAGCTAAACCGACGGAGAAAAGACTGCTATCAGACTATGAATGCTCTATTAGCAAGTCTTATCATAAACAAAAAACAAAAGTCAAGCGGGGTAGTAGTAAATGCGGGAAAACTGTTCCTCAGTCGGGAGAACAGGCAGTGCAATCAATCGTACCGCTCAAGTGGAGTACCGATAAGGTGGTAATAACCGATGCCTGATAGAGAAAGAGGGATAGATAGATCGGAATCACTATTCAACAACTACTAGAGATCAAGGAATTCCCCACCAGAGGATCCAAAGGAACTAGCATGGAAATATATCCTCGTGAACCCACTCGTGAGTCCCGAAGAGGAGAAGCGTCTATCAACGCAAATTGCCCACTTGCATGACCGGTACATGAGAGAAGTAAAGAGCGGGCGACAGAGCCTCATGGTGAAAGTCAAGTGAGAGCATTATATCCATGAAAATGATTTGTGGATAAAAATGAAGAATTATTTCAGTTATTCAATAAAAAAGCACTCGACAAATCTATTGTCAATTGCTTCTGTTTGTAAGTGATTCTTTTTTGTAATTTAATCAAGTCTCTAGCTCAGCTCGTTCATTGCGTGTATTGTCCTCACTATATTCTTTGTGTGGTATTATGCAGAATGAAGATTTTGAATTAAAAAGAGATGAAGTCAATGACATTGGGTTCATTGACCCAAATACCGTTAATCAAAAGGTGTTAACTAGTTACTCTAAAGACCACAGAGAAAATGTTGCTAAGGTTTTTGAAGGCCCTAAATACCAAACCGGAAGTACTTTTACCTTACAATCTTCAAGTGAGTGTTACTATTTTGTACTACAAATTATTCTTTTGCTTATATATATACTCGATGTTACGTGTAGTTGATGAGTTATGCATGCCTGCTTATACAAATCGTGTCCACAGTTTCCACTGGATCCTGCCTATCATTAGAATTGACGATGGAACTGTGGAAGTACTGGACCACTAAGTAAAGATCCCCGCTAATCCACAGAAGCCTGCATTCGATGCTCGACAGGTAATTTCTATCATTTACGCACTATGTCAGCCTCTTAGTTCATTTCCTGATATCAAGTAATTAGTAACTCCTTTATTCATTTTCTTTACCAGACGGTGTTGTGGAAAAAGTTCACCAAAGATGTTAGAGGTGAATGGAAAGAGGAGCTAAAATGGTGAAAGTCCAAGGTATTTAGTAGTACTAGCTACGTCCGCGCATCTCTTTAAGTATAGTTTCAATACATTATCATGCTTGATTATTATCTGATTGAATTATATTCTCGTAAAGTGCATGAGACAGGAACAAGGGACCAATTTATGTGCATATTATGTTTGCGAGAACATCCGCTTTATAACCGAAAAGATCAAAACTACAAGAGATCTTTGGGTACGTAAACACCATTCACACTTTTTTATCATGATGTAATATATATACACACAACTAACATGTTCGTATTGATCTCCTTCTTTAAAAGATGCACGAGATGCGGGATACGCTCCTACCAAAGGATCAATATGAGCAATTCAAGAGGAAATTGCGGGTTTTTTGCTTGAGCAGGTCATATTTCCCGGCGAAGAATACCATTACACCTAATGCCTTCATGTAATGATTTGCAAATTGTAGGAGAAATTTTATATATCAAATTGTACATATGTGTATGCATGGTCGTACAAAAGTTCTATCTACATGATTGGTTCTACGAGATATTCTATTATATATGCATAACGTGTACAATATGTAGTAGCGTAAAATATGTTTGAAATGAAAAGAATTAAATGGAATACACAAAATGAAAAGGAAATATAAACAATAAAAACTTAACCTATAAACCCCAAAGCCCCTAAATCTTTAGTCCCCGTTGGTGTTACCAAGCTGGGACTAAAGGTCCCCATCCCCTAGCGCGTGCTGCCGACCACGTGGCAGGGGTTTAGTCCTGGTTCGTAGCCAACCGGGACTAAAGGCTTGGACCCTTTAGTCCCAATAGATTAGTCTCGGTTGGGGAACCAGGCCTAAAGGCCCATCCCAACCGGGACTAATGGCCTGTTTTCTACTAGTGTGTACCTACATATTGATAATCAGAGAGTAGTCCCAAATTTCATAAATCCAAGAATATATTAATCGTACTAATCGCCTCGGATTGGTTGTCAAATCTTCAGTAGAGCAAGCGCCAGAAGCATCAATTGACACACTGACCTGTCCATGAGCCATGGATAGACCTCAACCAGGCTTGCCACAACCAAGGCAAACAATCACCTCCACAATTCCTGCATGAAAATGAGGCTTGCCAACAAACCACACAGAATCGGACTAACCCATGTCAATAAAGCATCAAAATAAGAAAAACAAACTGAGAGAAGGAATTAGAATTTGAACCAACCGGAAACAGCGATGAGCTAAATGAGCAACTACTCGCTGTATCGATTTCGAGATGGTTGGTTGTTTGCCCGCTAGATTCAAACTATGAACCAATCCCATATTGATCAAGGAGGAAGGAGAGGAGGCTTCACACCAAGAGATCCTAAAGCAAAGATGAACATGGGAAGGTTGAATTGGGAAGATGATTCAGATATCTCAAATCGGATAACGGGGAGAAGGTATACATGTTTGATGTGGAATATCATCGTCGCCATCTAACCATGGGCTGTGAAAAGCAGAGGCGTGGATAGAGACAAGGGAATTGAGATGGTGGAAGACGTCGTAGGGCGTCAGACAACAATTGCCGCCGCCATCCTCACTCACCACCACATACCACCATGTGCATTGTCTGTTCGGAAGTGAGAGGGGATATTGAGATGGTGACAAGGAATAAAGGAGAGCAGATTGGGGCGGCAGCAGTGGATGCAACGCATCGCCCAGGTCGTGGAAGAGATGGAAGTTTGAGAAGGAAACAAGTGGTTTTTTCCTTTTATCGTCGAGGCAAGTGGCCTTTTTTTGACGAGGTAAGTGGCCTTTCTGCGTGATAGGCCAAATGCACCACAGTCATTGGAAATAGTTACGAGAATAGGTGCCCTTCAAGACAGTTGGCCCATCTCGCAAAAAAATTGCATCAAAGGAAGATCTAACGGCCAGAAACAACTAGCACACAAAATCGGACCGTAGAAAATGCAAAGGGCGTGAGAGGGTTCGGAAGTAGCGTAGTTTTACTGTCATTATGGTTATGATGTTTTGTCTCCCCCATGTGTGAATAGAACCCTAGTTCTCGGGGATATGGATGAACATTGGTATGTGTAGGATATGAGATTCCCTGCTGAATGCTTAGCTTAATAACTTTGTGAATGTTGTGAAGGGGCCCCATTCAACATGTGTGCCTTATGGCCACGAAGTATATCACTGTTGTTGTAAAGGACTAGGATGCATGGGTAATTCGAGGTGAGAGTAAAAGCCTCTTGCTCCTAACCTTTGAAATTGACCAAGGAACTATGGAGAACCCTTATAGAGGTCACATCCACGGGCTAACCCTTAATTATCATGAGTTGTAACCCTGTGGGGGAGACTATGATTGTGGCGTGTGTGACACAAAGTGTACTTCGAGTAGAACATATTTTGGACCTAGCTCCGCCCAGCATAATCGTCAACAGTTGCTCAAGTATGCATACCATGATATGCCTAAGTATAAGTGCGCTAGAAACATACCAATGGGATTCCAGACTTACTAAGAATGCCTTACTCCTCCGCTTGTCACTAGTCCTTCAATAGTTTCACTACATTTACTTTTATTTTACATATTTCTAGTTTGTCATAGTACTCAATCAATATTTATTACCGACCTCACTTTGATTTAATTCTACAATTATTTCCAGGTACAAAATACATAATTCACTACAAAAGGCAAAAGTATGATTCTTGTGCTCCTCGTGGGATTGATACTCTTACTTTGAAAAGGCTACCACTAAACCATGTGCACTTCCATGCCATCAAGCCTTTTCTGGCACCATTGCTGGGGAGCTAAGGGGAGATCTTTTGGGCTTAGTATTGAGCTTTGAATTTTGAATTATTTTGTATCTTTCAAGATCAAGTTTATTAGGTAAGGGTGGAACTGGTTGCAGGACGAGCTCGAGGAGAGAAGTTTACATCTATTGGTCCTGACCTACCTGGTAAAGTATATGAGATACATCCTTGGCTGATTGATATGGTAAAAGAGAATAATTTCTGAGGTGATGGAACTCAAAGTACTCATAAACATATCAAAACAATTAACACTACTTGTGCAACTTTTCAGTTACATGACTTCACCAATGATGCGATCAAAGCTAAAATGTTTCCTTTCTCACTTGAGAAAGGAGTTGTAGATTTATTATCACATCAGCCCTTGAGTACCTTGAGAAATTGGAAAAAATTATGAGCCACATTCCACACTTATTATTATCCTCAAATAAATTTATTTAAGACAAGAAGGCAGATTAGCAGTTTAGGGAGGGTCCAGGTGAAAAAATAGTAGAGGCCTATAGAAGGTATCAAGGTATACTCTTTGAATGTCCTAAAAATTATTATCCCAACTTTCTAATTGTGAACCTCTTTCATGGTGGCTTGATTCACAAAGTAAACAAACTGTATATATTGCTTCTAAAGGATCTTTTATGGGGACTGAGATTTCAGAAGCATGGAAGCTAATTGACATAACTTGTCATAACACTGAGAGTTGGTACGTGTGTTCGAAAGAAAAGATGAAGATGGATCTATTTATGATAGTATTAAATATTTTCTTAGAACTAAGAGTATGGAAAATCTTCATCGTGAGCTTAATATTGGAACAGACCTTGCCTTGCATATTTTGAAAGATTTCACTGAGTTTTTGCAACAACCAGATAAAAGTTGTGTGAAGCATACTACTAAAGCTAAAGCGATTTGCATGGTGGAGGCACTTAAAAAGAAAACAACTCTGCCCCAAGAGTGGCATGAAGCTTATTTTAAGCAGAAGCGCAAAGAGAAGGGGGTCACTTTCATTTAGACATAAAAAGAGTATTAAGCTAGAACAATACGGACTCCGCCGTATGCTGACATCATGAAGGAACTTTCTAGCCCCATAGAAGTGGTTAACAAAGAAGTTAAACTATATCGAGATACCACATCTTACCTTAAGGGGTGTGCTGAAGGTAAGGATACATGTAAACATTTTTTCTCATGTTCCTTTGGCATTAAGTCTTATTTTGGACTGTGCAATCCTGGATCCCTAGTTAATATTATTCCTTACACTCTTTTATCCAAAAATCTATGAAGAGATTTCTCCTCAAACTGTTGAGCCAAATGATGTTGTTATTAAGCTTGCAGATAAGACAAATCGAATACCTTGTGGCATTATTAGAGATGTCAATATTATAATAAGACCACTCATTTATCCTATTGATATTTATGTACTAATGATTTTAGAGAATAAGGATTGTCCTATTGTTTTTAGAACTTCTTTTCTGAATGTTGTAGGAGCATATATAAAAAACAACTATCTCTATGTAATGGGGAGATGAGATGATCAAATTTCCATTCTCCTCCGCCCTAAGCAAGCCATATTAGGAGGAAGTTTGATATGAGGATGAGCAAAAAATTGAATCAATTAGTTGAGATTCATATCTAAACTCTTGAAGGTGAAGTTGAGAGGGTTCTGGTAAGGCGAGAGTCTATATTTGGAGGAGAGGAAAAGGAAGAGATCAAAATAATACTAAGAGCCATGTTAGGAAGTAATTGTGATTTGGTAAGAATACTTGCGTAAAGGTTTGTGATTCCTGTAGCATGCACGTATGCTGAACCTTTATGTAAGGAAGTCGGAGCATCATTTGTTTATAGATTGTCGACCTTTGTGTGAGGGTCGGGAGCGCGTGATGGTTAACTCCTACCAACCTCTCCCCTAGGAGCATGCGTTTAATGCTTTGTTTCAATGACTAATGGACTTTTGCAATAAGTATGTGAGTTCTTTATGACTAATGTTGAGTCCATGGATTATACGCACTCTCACCCTTCCACCTTTGCTAGCCTCCCTAGTACTGCGCAACTTTCACCAGTGCAATAAACTCACCTTCCTCAAAACAACCACCATATACCTTCCTCAAAGCAGTCACCATATATCTTTCCTAAAAACAGCCACCATTGCTACCTGTTATGGCATTTCCATAGCCATTCCAAGATATATTGCCATGCAAATTCCAACGTTTCCTTTTCTGACATGCACCATCACTTTCATATTGCATATAGAGTCATATTATGTCATAGGTATCGAGTTGTAATTTTCTTTGAGTTAGAAGAAAATAAAAGTGTGATGACCTTCATTATTAGAGCATGTCCCATGTGAGGAAAGGATGATGGAATCTATGATTCCCTCACAAGTGGGGATGAGATTCCGGACTTTATGAAAAATAAAAGAGGTCAGCGAAGCCCAAATAAAAATAATAATAAAATAGGACTTAGATGCCACAAAAAAATGAGAGAAAAGAGAGAAGGGACATTGCTACTACCTTTTTCCACACTTGTGATTCAAAGTAGCACCCTGATCTTCATGATAGAGAGTCTCCTATTTTGTCACTTTCATATAGCTAGTGGAATTTTTCATCATGATACACGTCCACTTACTTTGTTTTTGAGCTTTCATATACTTATAGCTCTAGTGCATCTGTTACATGGCAATCCCTACTCGCTCACATTGATATCTATTAATGGGCATCTCCATAGCCCGTTGATATGCCTAGTTGATGTGAGACTATCTTCTCCCTTTCCTTAACAACCTCCACCATATTGTATTCCACCTATAGTGTTGTATCCATGGCTCACGCTCATGTATTGCGTGAGAGTTGAAAAAGTTTGAGAATATAGAAGTGTGAAAACAATTGCTTGACTTGTCATCAGGGTTGTGCATGATATAAATACTTTGTGTGGGGAAGATGGAGCATAGCCAGACCATATGATATTGTAGGGTTAACTTTATTTTGCCATTATATTTTGGAGAGATATAATTGTTTTGCTAGTATGATTGAAATGTTATTGGTTTTACATCAACATTAAGCTTTTGTTTTGAGTCTTATGGATCTGAATGTTCATGCCACAATAAATAATATTACATGGATAAATATGTTAGCTAGCACTCCACATCAAATTTTTTGTTTTTATCATTTACCTACTCGAGGCCGAGCAGGAATGAAGCTTGAGGATGCTGATACGTCTCCAACGTATCTATAATTTTTGATGATGTCATGCTATTATATTATCTGTTTTGGATGTTTTATATGCATTAATATGCTATTTTATATTATTTTGGGAAGTAACCTATTAATCCAGAGCGTAGTGCGATTTTCTGTTTTTTCCTTGCTTTTGAGTTTTGCAGATATGGAATATTAAATGGAGTCCAAACGGAATAAAATCTTCGGAATGATTTGTTTGGAAGGAAAGAAATCTACCAGACTTGGAGTGCATGATATGTCTCCAATGTATCTATAATTTTTGATGATGTCATGCTATTATATTATTTGTTTTGGATGTTTTATATGCATTAATATGCTATTTTATATTATTTTTGGGACTAACCTGTTAATCTAGAGCCTAGTGCAAGTTTCTATTTTTCCTTGTTTTCGAGTTTTGCAGATATGGAATATTAAAAAAAGTTCACCAAACGGAATAAAACCTTCGAAAGGAATTTTTCTGGAAGGAAAAAAATAGACCAGGCTTGGAGTGCACGCTAGGGGATCTACCAGGAGGCCATAAGCCTGTTAGGCGCGCCCCCCTGACCGCGCCTAGCAGGCTTACCGTCTCCTGGCAGGTCTCCTAACCATATTCCTTGGCCTATAAATACCCAAATATTCCACCAACATCAAAACGAGTCACGCAAATACTTATCCACTGCCACAAGCCTCCGTTCCCGAGAGATCCAATCTTGGAGCCTTTTCCGATAATCTGCCAGAGGGGGTTTCTATCACGGAGGGCATCTACATCAACTCCATTGCCCCTCCGATGATGCGTGAGTAGTCCACCATAGACCTATGAGTCCATAGCTAGTAGCTAGATGGATCTTCTCTCTGTTTGATCTTCAATACCATGTTCTTCGTGATGTTCATGGGTATCCATCCGATGTAATATTCTTTTGTGGTGTGTTTGTCAAGATCCGATAAATTGTGAGTTTATGTTAAGATTATCCATGAATCTTTTTTTAATCTTCTCTGAATTCTTATATGCATGATTTCATATCCTTGCAAGTTTCTTTGAGATATTGGTTTGGTGTGGCCAACTAGATTGGTAATTCTTGCAATGGGAGAAGTGCTTGGTTTTGGGTTCAATCTTGCGGTGTCCTCACCCAGTGACATAATAAGGGTAGTGAGGCACGTATTGTATTGTTGACATCAAGGTAAACAAGATGGGGTTTTCATCATATTGCTTGAGTTTATCCCTCCATATCATGTCATCTTTCTTAATGGGTTACTCTATTCTCTATGAACTTAATACTCTAGATGCAGTCAGGAGTCGGTCGATGTGTGGACTAATAGTAGTAGATGCAGAATCGTTTCGGTCTACTTGACATGGACATTATGCCTATATGCATGATCATTTCCTTGGATAACTACATGATTATTCGCTTGTCTATCAGTTGCTTGACAGTAATGTTTTTACCCACCATCATATTTTCCTTCAAGAGAGAAGCCTCTAGTGAAACCTATGGCCCCTGGGTCTACTTTCCATAATATATTTTCAGATCTGTAATCCAAAAATAACAAAAATACTTTGCTACAATTTATTTACCTTTTACTTTTCGTTCTTTTTTACATCTATCTCTATTAGATATAATCCTTGAAAATAATCGTGAACGGATTCACAACCCCATATAGCGTTGGGTGCAAGAGTTTGATTGTTTGTGTAGGTGCATCCATTGGTGACTTGCTTGTTCCTCCTACTGGATTGATACCTTGGTTCTCATCAACTGAGGGAAATAATTTTCTACTTTGTTACATCACCCTTTCCTCTTCAAGGGAATACCAACGCAAGCTCAAGAGGTAGCAGTGCACGCCAGGGCACGTACCAGGAGGTCACAAGCCTGGTAGGTGCCCCCCTGACCGCGCCTAGCAGGCTTGCTGTCTCCTGGCAGGTCTCCGAACCCTATTCTTCGTCCTATAAATACCCAAATATTCCCCAACACCAAAAAGAGCCACGCAAATACTTTTCCACCGACAGAAGCCTCCGTTCCCGAGAGATCCAATCTTGGAGCCTTTTCCGGTAATCTGCCGGAGGGGGTTTCGATCACGGAGGGCATCTACATCAACTCCATTGCCCCTCTGATGATGCGTGAGTAGTTCACCACAGACCTATGGGTCCATAGCTAGTAGCTAGATGACTTATTCTCTCTCTTTGATCTTCAATACAATGTTTGTCATCATCTTCATGGAGATCTATCTTATGTAATACTCTTTTGTGGTTTGTTTGTCAAGATCCGATGAATTGTGGGTTTATGTTCAGATTATCCAAGAATCTTATTTGAATGTTCTCTGAATTATTATATGCATGATTTCATATCCTTGCAAGTCTCTTCGAGTTATTTGTTTGGTTTGGCCAACTGGATTGGTAATTCTTGCAATGGGAGAAGTGCTTGGTTTTGGGTTCAATCTTGCGGTGTCCTCACCCAGTGACTTAGTAGGGGTTGCGAGGCATGTATTGTATTGCTGCCATCAAGGGCAACAAGATGGGGTTTTCATGATATTGCTTGAGTCTATCCCTCTACATCATGTCATCTTACTTAATGCGTTACCCTGTTCTTCATAAACTTAGTACTCTAGATGCAGGCAGGAATCGATCGATGTGTGGAGTAATAGTAGTAGATGTAGAATTGTTTCAGTCTACTTGACACGGACGTGATGCCTATATGCATGATCATTGCCTTGGATAACTACATAATTATTCGCTTTTCTATCAATTGCTTGACAGTAATTTGTTTACCCGCCATGATATTTTCTTCAAGAGAGAAACCTCTACTGAAATCTATGGCCCTCGGGTCTACTTTTCATAATATATTTTCAGATCTTTAAACCAAAAATACCTTGCTGGAACTTACTTATCTTTTACTTTCTGCTTTCGTTTACATCTATCTCTTTCAGAGCTAATCCTTGCAAATAACCGTGAAGGGATTGACAACCTCTTTATAGTGCTGGGTGCAAGAGTTTGATTCTTTGTGTAGGTGCATCCATTGGTGACTTGCTTGTTGCTCCTACTGGATTGATACCTTGGATCTCATCAACTGAGGGAAATACTTATCTACTTCGCTGCATCACCCTTTCCTCTTCAAGGGAAAACCAATGCATGCTCAAGAGATAGCACTTGACTATATGATATTGTAGGGATAACTTTCTTTTGCCTTTATATTTTTAAGAGATACAATTGCTTTGCTAGTATGCTTGAAATATTATTGTTTTTATGTCAACAATGATATTCTGTTTTGATTCTTATGGATATGAATAATGATGCCACAATAAATAATATTACATGGATAAACATGTTAGGTAGCACTCCACATTAAAAAAATTGTTTTTATCATTTACCTACTCGAGGACGCGTAGGAATTAAGCTTGGGGATGCTAATACGTCTCCAACGTATCTATAATTTATGATTGTGTCACGCTATTATATTATCTGTTTTGGATGTTTTAGATGCATTAATATGCTATTTTATATTATTTTTGGGACTAACCTATTAATCTAGAGCCTAGTGTCGGCTTCTGTTTTCCCTTGTTTTTGAGTATTGCAGATATGGAATATTAAATGGAGTCCAAACGAAATAAAATCTTCGGAATGAATTTTCTGGAACGGAAGAGATCCACCAGACTTGGAGTGCAAGGCAGGGACTTTGCCAGGAGGTCATAAGCCAGAGGGCACGACCAGCCCCCTGGCTGCGCCCGAAAGGCTTGCGATCTCCTGGCAGGTCTCCTAACCCTAATCTTTGTCCTATGAATATCCAAATATTCCCACAATACCAAAAAGATCCACGCAAATACTTTTCCGCCAACAGAAGCCTATGTTCCCGAGAGATCCAATCTTAGAGCCTTTTCTAGTAATCTGTCGGAGGGGGATCCGATCATGGAGGGCATCTACATCAACTCCGTTGCCCCTCCGATGATGCGTGAGTAGTCCACCATAGACCTACGGGTCCATAGCTAGTATCTAGATGGCTTCTTCTCTCTCTTTGTGCTTCAATACCATGTTCTTCACGATCTTCATGGAGATCTATCCGATGTAATACTCTTTTGCGGTGTGTTTGTCTAGATCCGATGAATTGTGGGTTTATGTTCAGATTATCCATGAATATTATTTTAGTCTTTTCTGAATTCTTATATGCATGATTTCATATCTTTGCAAGTCTCTTCGAGTTATTGGCTTGGTTTGGCCAACTAGATTGCTAATACTTGCAATGGGAGAAGTGCTTAGTTTTGGGTTCAATCTTGCGGTGTCTTCACCCTGTGACATAGTAGGGGTAGTGAGGCACGTAGTGTATTGTTGCCATCAAGGGTAACATGATGTGGTTTTCATCATATTGCTTGAGTTTATCCCTCTACATCATGTCATCTTGCCTAATGCGTTACTCTGTTCTTCATGAACTTAATACTCTAGATGCAGGGAGGAGTCGGTTGATGTGTGGAGTAATAGTAGTAGATGCAGAATCGTTTGGGTCTACTTCGCACAGACATGATGCCTATATGCATAATCGTTGCCTTGGATATCTACATAATTATTCACTTTTCTATTAATTGCTTGACAGTAATTTGTTCACCCACCATGTTATTTTCCTTCAAGAGAGAAGCCTCTAGTGAAACCTATGCCCCCTTGTCTACTTTCCATATTATGTTTTCAGATCTATATACTAAAAATACCAAAAATACCTTGCTGAAATTTATTTACTTTTTTACTTTCTATAATCGTTTACATCTGTGTCTATGAGGTCTAATCCTTGCAAATAACCGTGAAGGGATTGACAACCCCTTTATAGCGTTGGGTGCAAGAGTTTGATTGTTTTTGTAGGTGCATCCATTAGTGAATTGCTTGTTCCTCCTACTAGATTGATACCTTGGTTCTCATCAACTGAGGGAAATACTTATCTACTTCGCTGGATCACCCTTTTCTCTTCAAGGGAAAACTAACGCACGCTCAAGAGGTAGCACCCTGACGTGCCGGAGGAGGAGGAGGAGGAGGAGGAGGAGGCGGGGTGCCCTGATGCGCTAGAGGAGGCGAAGGAGGAGGCAGAGTGCCCTAACGCGCCGGAGGAGGAGAAGGAGGAGGCAAAGTGCCCTGACGCATCGGAGGAGGAGGAGGAGTGTCGTGACGCGCGAAAGGTGGCTGAATCTGCTGAGGCGTCCAGTTTAGAAGCTTGATGTACTACTTTCTCCATAGATAGGTACTCCTCAAAGCTTTTTCCAGAGGAATATGCTCTTCACCTATAAGAAACTCAAGCTCCAGCCCCTCAAATCCATCCATTATTTCATCCACTGTTACAACAACATAGCCATGTGGAATCAGACAACAATGGAAAGTTCCCTCGGCTCGAGGAGGTACAACTGAGGCGACCGCCGCCTTCAAGGTCTGGTTCTGGCATTTCGTCATTGGCACACATTATTCAGCCTCCATGATACTATCCATAGGGTAGCGAGGAGCCGTTAAATCAGGCTGAACGAGCTTCGTGGAAGCCATGCTACTTCTCCACTGAGATGGTTGGCTAGCTTCTGGGGCAGGGTCGAAGGAAGGATCTTCGTGCCACTGAGATGGTTGGTCGTTAGCTCGCTGGCTCTCAAGTTCCTCTAGTTTTGCTAATCTAGCACCGAGCTTCTGCATTTCGCTTGCTTCTTATTTCCTATTTCCCTCCCGGCTTCTATAACCACCGTTGTCGGGAAACCCATGCACCCACAGAATGGAGCCTGATGTGCCTCGTGTTCGTCCAGGGTGTTCAGGATTCTCGAGGGCCTCTGTCAGCTCGTCCTTCTCTCTATCGGGAATGAACATCCCTTCCCGCGTTGCCTTGATTGCTGGAGGATGCAGTCATTAACCTTGGCAGGAACCCTCTTCCCGGAGCGTTGGCCCTCAACATCACCAGGGTCATCTCTTCTGATCATATACCACAATGCACAACATACTGGGCACGTGTTCAAATCCTCATACGCACCACGGTAGAGGATGCAGTCATTAGAGCATGCATGTATCTTCTTCACCTCCAATCCTAGAGGGCATAGAACCTTCTTTGCTTCGTACATACTGTCGGGTAATTCGTTATCCTTTGGAAGGTTCTTCTTCATTATTTTCAGTAGCAAACCAAATCCCTTGTTAGATACACCATTGTGTGCCTTCCATTGCAGCAACTCAAGTGTCATACCGAGCTTTGTGTTGTCATCTTCGCAATTTGGGTATAACCCTTTTTTGTGATCCTCTAACATGCGATCAAACTCAAACTTCTCCCTTTCACTTTGGCATTGTCTCTTTGCATCAACAATGACCCGGCGAAGATCACCAGGGGGCATATCATCTGGTTCCTCTTGATCTTTAGCTTCCCCCGTTGCAGGATCACCGTATTCAGGGGGCGGATAGTTGCCATCATCCTCTTCTTCTTTGTTGTCTTCCATCATACCCCATCTTTGTCCGTGCTTGGTCCAAACATGGTAGTGTGGCATGAAACCCTTCTCAAGCAGGTGGATGTGAAGGTTTCTCGAGTTAGAGTAATCCTTCGTATTCCCACAAATAGTACATGGACAATACATGAAACCAGTCTACCTGTTTGACTCAGCCACTACGAGAAAATCAGGCACTCCCTTAATGTACTTGGAGGTGTGCCGGTCACCGTACATCGATTGCTGATTCATATGCATGCATTATATAATTAAGTGTAACAAAAACCATTACAGAACATCATGAATACAGAAGTGACCAAATCAATAGAAGTTTATCATCACATTAAAACCAAAGTACAGTAGTGATCAAATGTTATTACTAAAAAAATAAATACATAAAGTTCATACACAGTTCTCATTGAACAACATATAGCTCTCTAGAGCATCTAATTAAAACATACATTGAAACTATGTAAAACATTTAAATGCAACAATAAATGCGATCATAACCGCAACTAAGGTACCAATTGATCCAATGTCATAATGATACCAAGCCTCAGTATGAATGGCATATTTTCTAATCTTTCTAATCTTCAAGCGCATTGCATCCATCTTGATCTTGTGATCATCGACGACATCGGCAACATGCAACTCCAAGTCCATCTTCTCCTACTCAATTCTTTTCAATTTTTTCTTCAATTAATTCTTTTCCTTTTCAGCTAAATTTAACCTCTCGACAATAGGGTTGATTCAAATTTCCGATTCACATACCTCCTAGATAATTGTCACGTTGGTTGGCATAACTGTCATAGACACTAAATGAAACAAATAGTTATAAAATATAATATAGCACATCCGAATCATAGACAAGACGAGGGCCGACGGGGGCGAATACCAAAACCATGACACTATATAATAACAAACGATAATAAAATTAATATTTTTTCTTTGAGAAAGAAGATAAGAACAAGCGTCTCACCACGGTGGTGTCGGCGACGAGATCGGCGCGGGCAATTCACGACTGTGAGGACGGGGACGGGACATGACGGACTGCCAAACCTTGACAAATCTATTGGAAAATGGAGCTTGGAGGTCGAGCTTGGAGAGGATAAAGCTTAAGTGTGGATCAAGCATTTCATCGAACACCTCATGTGCATAGGAGGTGAGAGCTAGAGCAACACACACTTGCACACGCCGGCCGGCCAAAAAAACAGAGTGAGCAGGCAGGGTGGGGGTATATATAGACTTATGTTTAGTCCTGGTTGGTGGCTAGAACCGGGACAGAAGACTGACCTTTGGTCCCGGTTCCAGCCACCAACCGGGACTAAAGGTGCTGGGACAAGAGCGAGGCACATTTGTCCCGGTTCATGTCTGGAACCGGGACAAAAAGTGTCAAACAAACAGGGACCAATGGCCCCCGAGGCCCGGTCAGCGCCCTGGCCTCATGAACCGGGACTGATGCACCCTTTGGTCCCGGTTCGTAAGTGAACCTGGATTAATGCCCTTATCCTGGCCTCAACCAAAGCCATGTTTTCTACTAGTGGAGGTGAAGGGGAGCGAACACTGGGAGAAGCCATTCGTTGTCTCATTTTATGGAAAAAGGAACGCATCATGTTTCCAAAGTTCCAAGGCCACCGACTCCTCCTCCAAGTCGACCGCACCAGCAGACTCCAAGCAACCTCAAGACAGAGCGCAGGGCAAGTCCGCCATATTGATCTCCGTTGTGTCAGGGTAATCCATCTAAGACGGAGCCTAGCGCGAGTCCGCGATATCGATCTCCACCATCTCCAAAGCGGAAGAGAGCACAAAAGAAGAAACCCAAGCCTCGTGTCAAAAACAAGTTATCTTACGAGAAGACTGAAGACGAAATCGATGAACAAGTGGCTAAGGAATTGCTTGCCCATTTTGGACCGAAATTGCCCCCGCCGCCAAAGGAGAAAATATTTGAGGAAGTCGTACAACACTTTTTGAATGCAGCTAAACCGACGGAGAAAAGACTGCTATCAGACTATGAATGCTCTATTAGCAAGTCTTATCATAAACAAAAAACAAAAGTCAAGCGGTAGTAGTAAATGCGGGAAAACTGTTCCTCAGTTCGGAGAACAGGCAGTGCAATCAATCGTACCGCTCAAGTGAGTACCGATAAGGTGGTAATAACCGATGCTGATAGAGAAAGAGGGCTAGATAGATCGGAATCACTATTCAACAACTACTAGAGATCAAGGAATTCCCACCAGAGGATCCAAAGGAACTAGCATGGAAATATATCCTCAGGAACCCACTCGTGAGTCCCGAAGAGGAGAAGCGTCTATCAACGCAAATGCCCAACTTGCATGACCGGTACATGAGAGAAGTAAAGAGCGGGCGACAGAGCCTCATGGTGAAAGTCAAGTGAGAGCATTATATCCATGAAAATGATTTGTGGATTAAAAATGAAGAATTATTTCAGTTATTCAATAAAAAAGCACTCGACAAATCTATTGTCAATTGCTTCTGTTTGTAAGTGATTTCTTTTTGTAATTTAATCAAGTCTCTAGCTCAGCTCGTTCATTGCGTGTAATTGTCCTCACTATATTCTTTTGTGTGGTATTATGCAGAATGAAGATTTTTGAATTAAAAAGAGATGAAGTCAATGACATTGGGTTCATTGACCCAAATACCGTTAATCAAAAGGTGTTAACTAGTTACTCTAAAGACACAGAGAAAATGTTGCTAAGGTTTTTGAAGGCCCTAAATACCAAACCGGAAGTACTTTTACCTTACAACTTCAAGTGAGTGTTACTATTTTGTACTACAAATTATTCTTTTGCTTATATATATACTCGATGTTAAGTGTAGTTGATGAGTTATGCATGCCTGCTTATACAAATCGTGTCCACAGCTTCCACTGGATCCTGCTAATCATTAGAATTGACGATGGAACTGTGGAAGTACTGGACTCACTAAGTAAAGATCCCGCTAATCCACAGAAGCCTGCATTCGATGCTCGACAGGTAATTTCTATCATTTACGCACTATGTCAGCCTCTTTAGTTCGTTTCCTGATATCAAGTAATTAGTAACTCCTTTATTCATTTTCTTTACCAGACGGTGTTTGGAAAAAGTTCACCAAAGATGTTAGAGGTGAATGGAAAGAGGAGCTAAAATGGTGAAAGTCCAAGGTATTTAAGTAGTACTAGCTACGTCCGCGCATCTGTTTAAGTATAGTTTCAATACCATTATCATGCTTGATTATTATCTGATTGAATTATATTCTCGTAAAGTGCATGAGACAGGAACAAGGGACCAATTTATGTGCATATTATGTTTGCGAGAACATCCGCTTTATAACCAAAAAGATCAAAACTACAAGAGATCTTTGGGTACGTAAACACCATTCACACTTTTTTATCATGATGTAATATATATACACACAACTAACATGTTCGTATTGATCTCCTTCTTTAAAGACGCACGAGATGCGGGATACGCTCCTACCAAAGGATCAATATGAGCAATTCAAGAGGAAATTGCGGTTTTTTTGCTTGAGCAGGTCATATTTCCCGGCGAAGAATACCATTACACCTAATGCCTTCATGTAATGATTTGCAAATTGTAGGAGAAATTTTATATATCAAATTGTACATATGTGTATGCATGGTCGTACAAAAAGTTCTATCTACATGATTGGTTCTACGAGATATTCTATTATATATGCATAACGTGTACAATATGTAGTAGCGTAAAATATGTTTGAAATGAAAAAGAATTAAATGGAATACACAAAATGAAAAGGAAATATAAACAATAAAAACTTAACCTATAAACCCCAAAGCCCCTAAATCTTTAGTCCCCGTTGGTGTTACCAAGCGGGACTAAAGGTCCCCATCCCCTAGCGCGTGCTGCCGACCACGTGGCAGGGGTTTAGTCCTGGTTCGTAGCCAACCGGGACTAAAGGCTTGGACCCTTTAGTCCCAATAGATTCGTCTCGGTTGGGGAACCAGGCCTAAAGGCCCATCCCAACCGGGACTAATGGCCTGTTTTCTACTAGTGTGTACCTACATATTGATAATCAGAGAGTAGTCCCAAATTTCATAAATCCAAGAATATATTAATCGTACTAATCGCCTCGGATTGGTTGTCAAATCTTCAGTAGAGCAAGCGCCAGAAGCATCAATTGACACACTGACCTGTCCATGAGCCATGGATAGACCTCAACCAGGCTTGCCACAACCAAGGCAAACAATCACCTCCACAATTCCTGCATGAAAATGAGGCTTGCCAACAAACCACACAGAATCGGACTAACCCATGTCAATAAAGCATCAAAATAAGAAAACAAACTGAGAGAAGGAATTAGAATTTGAACCAACCGGAAACAGCGATGAGCTAAATGAGCAACTACTCGCTGTATCGATTTCGAGAGGGTTGGTTGTTTGCCCGCTAGATTCAAACTATGAACCAATCCCATATTGATCGAGGAGGAAGGAGAGGAGGCTTCACACCAAGAGATCCTAAAGCAAAGATGAACATGGGAAGGTTGAATTGGGAAGATGATTCAGATATCTCAAATCGGATAACGGGGAGAAGGTATACATGTTTGATGTGGAATATCATCGTCGCCATCTAACCATGGGCTGTGAAAAGCAGAGGCATGGATAGAGACAAGGGAATTGAGATGGTGGAAGACGTCGTAGGGCGTCAGACAACAATTGCCGCCGCCATCCTCACTCACCACCACATACCACCATGTGCATTGTCTGTTCGGAAGTGAGAGGGGATATTGAGATGGTGACAAGGAATAAAGGAGAGCAGATTGGGGCGGCAGCAGTGGATGCAACGCATCGCCCAGGTCGTGGAAGAGATGGAAGTTTGAGAAGGAAACAAGTGGTTTTTTCCTTTTATCGTCGAGGCAAGTGGCCTTTTTTTGACGAGGTAAGTGGCCTTTCTGCGTGATAGGCCAAATGCACCACAGTCATTGGAAATAGTTACGAGAATAGGTGCCCTTCAAGACAGTTGGCCCATCTCGCAAAAAAAATTGCATCAAAGGAAGATCTAACGGCCAGAAACAACTAGCACACAAAATCGGACCGTAGAAAATGCAAAGGGCGTGAGAGGGTTCGGAAGTAGCGTAGTTTTACTGTCATTATGGTTATGATGTTTTGTCTCCCCCATGTGTGAATAGAACCCTAGTTCTCGGGGATATGGATGAACATTGGTATGTGTAGGATATGAGATTCCCTGCTGAATGCTTAGCTTAATAACTTTGTGAATGTTGTGAAGGGGCCCCATTCAACATGTGTGCCTTATGGCCACGAAGTATATCACTGTTGTTGTAAAGGACTAGGATGCATGGGTAATTCGAGGTGAGAGTAAAAGCCTCTTGCTCCTAACCTTTGAAATTGACCAAGGAACTATGGAGAACCCTTATAGAGGTCACATCCACGGGCTAACCCTTAATTATCATGAGTTGTAACCCTGTGGGGGAGACTATGATTGTGGCGTGTGTGACACAAAGTGTACTTCGAGTAGAACATATTTTGGACCTAGCTCCGCCCAGCATAATCGTCAACAGTTGCTCAAGTATGCATACCATGATATGCCTAAGTATAAGTGCGCTAGAAACATACCAATGGGATTCCAGACTTACTAAGAATGCCTTACTCCTCCGCTTGTCACTAGTCCTTCAATAGTTTCCCTACATTTACTTTTATTTTACATATTTCTAGTTTGTCATAGTACTCAATCAATATTTATTACCGACCTCACTTTGATTTAATTCTACAATTATTTCTAGGTACAAAAATACATAATTCACTACAAAAGGCAAAAGTATGATTCTTGTGCTCCTCGTGGGATTGATACTCTTACTTTGAAAAGGCTACCACTAAACCATGTGCACTTCCATGCCATCAAGCCTTTTCTGGCACCATTGCTGGGGAGCTAAGGGGAGATCTTTTGGGCTTAGTATTGAGCTTTGAATTTTGAATTATTTTGTATCTTTCAAGATCAAGTTTATTAGGTAAGGGTGGAACTGGTTGCAGGACGAGCTCGAGTAGAGAAGTTTACATCTATTGGTCCTGACCTACCTGGTAAAGTATATGAGATACATCCTTGGCTGATTGATATGGTAAAAGAGAATAATTTCTGAGGTGATGGAACTCAAAGTACTCATAAACATATCAAAACAATTAACACTACTTGTGCAACTTTTCAGTTACATGACTTCACCAATGATGCGATCAAAGCTAAAATGTTTCCTTTCTCACTTGAGAAAGGAGTTGTAGATTTATTATCACATCAGCCCTTGAGTACCTTGAGAAATTGGAAAAAATTATGAGCCACATTCCACACTTATTATTATCCTCAAATAAATTTATTTAAGACAAGAAGGAAGATTAGCAGTTTAGGGAGGGTCCAGGTGAAAAAATAGTAGAGGCCTATAGAAGGTATCAAGGTATACTCTTTGAATGTCCTAAAAATTATTATCCCAACTTTCTAATTGTGGACCTCTTTCATGGTGGCTTGATTCACAAAGTAAACAAATTGTATATATTGCTTCTAAAGGATCTTTTATGGGGACTGAGATTTCAGAAGCATGGAAGCTAATTGACATAACTTGTCATAACACTGAGAGTTGGTACGTGTGTTCGAAAGAAAAGATGAAGATGGATCTATTTATGATAGTATTAAATATTTTCTTAGAACTAAGAGTATGGAAAATCTTCATCGTGAGCTTAATATTGGAACAGACCTTGCCTTGCATATTTTGAAAGATTTCACTGAGTTTTTGCAACAACCAGATAAAAGTTGTGTGAAGCATACTACTAAAGCTAAAGCGATTTGCATGGTGGAGGCACTTAAAAAGAAAACAACTCTGCCCCAAGAGTGGCATGAAGCTTATTTTAAGCAGAAGCGCAAAGAGAAGGGGGTCACTTTCATTTAGACATAAAAAGAGTATTAAGCTAGAACAATACGGACTCCGCCGTATGCTGACATCATGAAGGAACTTTCTAGCCCCATAGAAGTGGTTAACAAAGAAGTTAAACTATATCGAGATACCACATCTTACCTTAAGGGGTGTGCTGAAGGTAAGGATACATGTAAACATTTTTTCTCATGTTCCTTTGGCATTAAGTCTTATTTTGGACTGTGCAATCCTGGATCCCTAGTTAATATTATTCCTTACACTCTTTTATCCAAAAATCTATGAAGAGATTTCTCCTCAAACTGTTGAGCCAAATGATGTTGTTATTAAGCTTGCAGATAAGACAAATCGAATACCTTGTGGCATTATTAGAGATGTCAATATTATAATAATATCACTCATTTATCCTATTGATATTTATGTACTAATGATTTTAGAGAATAAGGATTGTCCTATTGTTTTTAGAACTTCTTTTCTGAATGTTGTAGGAGCATATATAAAAAACAACTATCTCTATGTAATGGGGAGATGAGATGATCAAATTTCCATTCTCCTCCGCCCTAAGCAAGCCATATTAGGAGGAAGTTTGATATGAGGATGAGCAAAAAATTGAATCAATTAGTTGAGATTCATATCTAAACTCTTGAAGGTGAAGTTGAGAGGGTTCTGGTAAGGCGAGAGTCTATATTTGGAGGAGAGGAAAAGGAAGAGATCGAAATAATACTAAGAGCCATGTTAGGAAGTAATTGTGATTTGGTAAGAATACTTGCGTAAAGGTTTGTGATTCCTGTAGCATGCACGTATGCTGAACCTTTATGTAAGGAAGTCGGAGCATCATTTGTTTATAGATTGTCGTCCTTTGTGTGAGGGTTGGGAGCGCGTGATGGTTAACTCCTACCAACCTCTCCCCTAGGAGCATGCGTTTAATGCTTTGTTTCAATGACTAATGGACTTTTGCAATAAGTATGTGAGTTCTTTATGACTAATGTTGAGTCCATGGATTATACGCACTCTCACCCTTCCACCTTTGCTAGCCTCCCTAGTACTGCGCAACTTTCACCAGTGCAATAAACTCACCTTCCTCAAAACAACCACCATATACCTTCCTCAAAGCAGTCACCATATATCTTTCCTAAAAACAGCCACCATTGCTACCTGTTATGGCATTTCCATAGCCATTCCAAGATATATTGCCATGCAAATTCCAACGTTTCCTTTTCTGACATGCACCATCACTTTCATATTGCATATAGAGTCATATTATGTCATAGGTATCGAGTTGTAATTTTCTTTTGAGTTAGAAGAAAATAAAAGTGTGATGACCTTCATTATTAGAGCATGTCCCATGTGAGGAAAGGATGATGGAATCTATGATTCCCTCACAAGTGGGGATGAGATTCCGGACTTTATGAAAAATAAAAGAGGTCAGCGAAGCCCAAATAAAAATAATAATAAAATAGGACTTAGATGCCACAAAAAAATGAGAGAAAAGAGAGAAGGGACATTGCTACTACCTTTTTCCACACTTGTGATTCAAAGTAGCACCCTGATCTTCATGATAGAGAGTCTCCTATTTTGTCACTTTCATATAGCTAGTGGAATTTTTCATCATGATACACGTCCACTTACTTTGTTTTTGAGCTTTCATATACTTATAGCTCTAGTGCATCTGTTACATGGCAATCCCTACTCGCTCACATTGATATCTATTAATGGGCATCTCCATAGCCCGTTGATATGCCTAGTTGATGTGAGACTATCTTCTCCCTTTCCTTAACAACCTCCACCATATTGTATTCCACCTATAGTGTTGTATCCATGGCTCACGCTCATGTATTGCGTGAGAGTTGAAAAAGTTTGAGAATATAGAAGTGTGAAAACAATTGCTTGACTTGTCATCAGGGTTGTGCATGATATAAATACTTTGTGTGGGGAAGATGGAGCATAGCCAGACCATATGATATTGTAGGGTTAACTTTATTTTGCCATTATATTTTGGAGAGATATAATTGTTTTGCTAGTATGATTGAAATGTTATTGGTTTTACATCAACATTAAGCTTTTGTTTTGAGTCTTATGGATCTGAATGTTCATGCCACAATAAATAATATTACATGGATAAATATGTTAGCTAGCACTCCACATCAAATTTTTTGTTTTTATCATTTACCTACTCGAGGCCGAGCAGGAATGAAGCTTGAGGATGCTGATACGTCTCCAACGTATCTATAATTTTTGATGATGTCATGCTATTATATTATCTGTTTTGGATGTTTTATATGCATTAATATGCTATTTTATATTATTTTGGGAAGTAACCTATTAATCTAGAGCGTAGTGCGATTTTCTGTTTTTTCCTTGCTTTTGAGTTTTGCAGATATGGAATATTAAATGGAGTCCAAACGGAATAAAATCTTCGGAATGATTTTTTTGGAAGGAAAGAAATCTACCAGACTTGGAGTGCATGATATGTCTCCAATGTATCTATAATTTTTGATGATGTCATGCTATTATATTATTTGTTTTGGATGTTTTATATGCATTAATATGCTATTTTATATTGTTTTTGGGACTAACCTGTTAATCTAGAGCCTAGTGCAAGTTTCTATTTTTCCTTGTTTTCGAGTTTTGCAGATATGGAATATTAAAAAAAGTTCACCAAACGGAATAAAACCTTCGAAAGGAATTTTTCTGGAAGGAAAAAAATAGACCAGGCTTGGAGTGCACGCTAGGGGATCTACCAGGAGGCCATAAGCCTGTTAGGCGCGCCCCCCTGACCGCGCCTAGCAGGCTTACCGTCTCCTGGCAGGTCTCCTAACCATATTCCTTGGCCTATAAATACCCAAATATTCCACCAACATCAAAACGAGTCACGCAAATACTTATCCACTGCCACAAGCCTCCGTTCCCGAGAGATCCAATCTTGGAGCCTTTTCCGATAATCTGCCAGAGGGGGTTTCTATCACGGAGGGCATCTACATCAACTCCATTGCCCCTCCGATGATGCGTGAGTAGTCCACCATAGACCTATGAGTCCATAGCTAGTAGCTAGATGGATCTTCTCTCTGTTTGATCTTCAATACCATGTTCTTCGTGATGTTCATGGGTATCCATCCGATGTAATATTCTTTTGTGGTGTGTTTGTCAAGATCCGATAAATTGTGGGTTTATGTTAAGATTATCCATGAATCTTTTTTTAATCTTCTCTGAATTCTTATATGCATGATTTCATATCCTTGCAAGTTTCTTTGAGATATTGGTTTGGTGTGGCCAACTAGATTGGTAATTCTTGCAATGGGAGAAGTGCTTGGTTTTGGGTTCAATCTTGCGGTGTCCTCACCCAGTGACATAATAAGGGTAGTGAGGCACGTATTGTATTGTTGACATCAAGGTAAACAAGATGGGGTTTTCATCATATTGCTTGAGTTTATCCCTCCATATCATGTCATCTTTCTTAATGGGTTACTCTATTCTCTATGAACTTAATACTCTAGATGCAGTCAGGAGTCGGTCGATGTGTGGACTAATAGTAGTAGATGCAGAATCGTTTCGGTCTACTTGACATGGACATTATGCCTATATGCATGATCATTTCCTTGGATAACTACATGATTATTCGCTTGTCTATCAGTTGCTTGACAGTAATGTTTTTACCCACCATCATATTTTCATTCAAGAGAGAAGCCTCTAGTGAAACCTATGGCCCCTGGGTCTACTTTCCATAATATATTTTCAGATCTGTAATCCAAAAATAACAAAAATACTTTGCTACAATTTATTTACCTTTTACTTTTCGTTCTTTTTTACATCTATCTCTATTAGATATAATCCTTGAAAATAATCGTGAACGGATTCACAACCCCATATAGCGTTGGGTGCAAGAGTTTGATTGTTTGTGTAGGTGCATCCATTGGTGACTTGCTTGTTCCTCCTACTGGATTGATACCTTGGTTCTCATCAACTGAGGGAAATAATTATCTACTTTGTTACATCACCCTTTCCTCTTCAAGGGAATACCAACGCAAGCTCAAGAGGTAGCAGTGCACGCCAGGGCACGTACCAGGAGGTCACAAGCCTGGTAGGTGCCCCCCTGACCGCGCCTAGCAGGCTTGCTGTCTCCTGGCAGGTCTCCAAACCCTATTCTTCGTCCTATAAATACCCAAATATTCCCCAACACCAAAAAGAGCCACGCAAATACTTTTCCACCGACAGAAGCCTCCGTTCCCGAGAGATCCAATCTTGGAGCCTTTTCCGGTAATCTGCCGGAGGGGGTTTCGATCACGGAGGGCATCTACATCAACTCCATTGCCCCTCTGATGATGCGTGAGTAGTTCACCACAGACCTATGGGTCCATAGCTAGTAGCTAGATGACTTATTCTCTCTCTTTGATCTTCAATACAATGTTTGTCATCATCTTCATGGAGATCTATCTTATGTAATACTCTTTTGTGGTTTGTTTGTCAAGATCCGATGAATTGTGGGTTTATGTTCAGATTATCCAAGAATCTTATTTGAATGTTCTCTGAACTATTATATGCATGATTTCATATCCTTGCAAGTCTCTTCGAGTTATTGGTTTGGTTTGGCCAACTGGATTGGTAATTCTTGCAATGGGAGAAGTGCTTGGTTTTGGGTTCAATCTTGCGGTGTCCTCACCCAGTGACTTAGTAGGGGTTGCGAGGCATGTATTGTATTGCTGCCATCAAGGGCAACAAGATGGGGTTTTCATGATATTGCTTGAGTCTATCCCTCTACATCATGTCATCTTACTTAATGCGTTACTCTGTTCTTCATAAACTTAGTACTCTAGATGCAGGCAGGAATCGATCGATGTGTGGAGTAATAGTAGTAGATGCAGAATTGTTTCAGTCTACTTGACACGGACGTGATGCCTATATGCATGATCATTGCCTTGGATAACTACATAATTATTCGCTTTTCTATCAATTGCTTGACAGTAATTTGTTTACCCGCCATGATATTTTCTTCAAGAGAGAAACCTCTACTGAAATCTATGGCCCTCGGGTCTACTTTTCATAATATATTTTCAGATCTTTAAACCAAAAATACCTTGCTGGAACTTACTTATCTTTTACTTTCTGCTTTCGTTTACATCTATCTATTTCAGAGCTAATCCTTGCAAATAACCGTGAAGGGATTGACAACCTCTTTATAGTGCTGGGTGCAAGAGTTTGATTCTTTGTGTAGGTGCATCCATTGGTGACTTGCTTGTTGCTCCTACTGGATTGATACCTTGGATCTCATCAACTGAGGGAAATACTTATCTACTTCGCTGCATCACCCTTTCCTCTTCAAGGGAAAACCAATGCATGCTCAAGAGATAGCACTTGACTATATGATATTGTAGGGATAACTTTCTTTTGCCTTTATATTTTTAAGAGATACAATTGCTTTGCTAGTATGCTTGAAATATTATTGTTTTTATGTCAACAATGATATTCTGTTTTGATTCTTATGGATATGAATAATGATGCCACAATAAATAATATTACATGGATAAACATGTTAGGTAGCACTCCACATTAAAAAAAATTGTTTTTATCATTTACCTACTCGAGGACGCGCAGGAATTAAGCTTGGGGATGCTAATACGTCTCCAACGTGTCTATAATTTATGATTGTGTCACGCTATTATATTATCTGTTTTGGATGTTTTAGATGCATTAATATGCTATTTTATATTATTTTTGGGACTAACCTATTAATCTAGAGCCTAGTGTCGGCTTCTGTTTTTCCCTTGTTTTTGAGTATTGCAGATATGGAATATTAAATGGAGTCCAAACGAAATAAAATCTTCGGAATGAATTTTCTGGAACGGAAGAGATCCACCAGACTTGGAGTGCAAGGCAGGGACTTTGCCAGGAGGTCATAAGCCAGAGGGCACGACCAGCCCCCTGGCTGCGCCCGAAAGGCTTGCGATCTCCTGGCAGGTCTCCTAACCCTAATCTTTGTCCTATGAATATCCAAATATTCCCACAATACCAAAAAGATCCACGCATATACTTTTCCGCCAACAGAAGCCTATGTTCCCGAGAGATCCAATCTTAGAGCCTTTTCTAGTAATCTGTCGGAGGGGGATCCGATCATGGAGGGCATCTACATCAACTCCGTTGCCCCTCCGATGATGCGTGAGTAGTCCACCATAGACCTACGGGTCCATAGCTAGTAGCTAGATGGCTTCTTCTCTCTCTTTGTGCTTCAATACCATGTTCTTCACGATCTTCATGGAGATCTATCCGATGTAATACTCTTTTGCGGTGTGTTTGTCTAGATCCGATGAATTGTGGGTTTATGTTCAGATTATCCATGAATATTATTTTAGTCTTTTCTGAATTCTTATATGCATGATTTCATATCTTTGCAAGTCTCTTCGAGTTATTGGCTTGGTTTGGCCAACTAGATTGCTAATACTTGCAATGGGAGAAGTGCTTAGTTTTGGGTTCAATCTTGCGGTGTCTTCACCCTGTGACATAGTAGGGGTAGTGAGGCACGTAGTGTATTGTTGCCATCAAGGGTAACATGATGTGGTTTTCATCATATTGCTTGAGTTTATCCCTCTACATCATGTCATCTTGCCTAATGCGTTACTCTGTTCTTCATGAACTTAATACTCTAGATGCAGGGAGGAGTCGGTTGATGTGTGGAGTAATAGTAGTAGATGCAGAATCGTTTGGGTCTACTTCGCACAGACATGATGCCTATATGCATAATCGTTGCCTTCGATATCTACATAATTATTCACTTTTCTATTAATTGCTTGACAGTAATTTGTTCACCCACCATGTTATTTTCCTTCAAGAGAGAAGCCTCTAGTGAAACCTATGCCCCCTTGTCTACTTTCCATATTATGTTTTCAGATCTATATACTAAAAATACCAAAAATACCTTTCTGAAATTTATTTACTTTTTTACTTTCTATAATCGTTTACATCTGTGTCTATGAGGTCTAATCCTTGCAAATAACCGTGAAGGGATTGACAACCCCTTTATAGCGTTGGGTGCAAGAGTTTGATTGTTTTTCTAGGTGCATCCATTGGTGAATTGCTTGTTCCTCCTACTAGATTGATACCTTGGTTCTCATCAACTGAGGGAAATACTTATCTACTTCGCTGGATCACCCTTTTCTCTTCAAGGGAAAACTAACGCACGCTCAAGAGGTAGCACCCTGACGCGCCGGAGGAGGAGGAGGAGGAGGAGGAGGAGGCGGGGTGCCCTGATGCGCTAGAGGAGGCGAAGGAGGAGGCAGAGTGCCCTAACGCGCCGGAGGAGGAGAAGGAGGAGGCAAAGTGCCCTGACGCATCGGAGGAGGAGGAGGAGTGTCGTGACGCGCGAAAGGTGGCTGAATCTGCTGAGGCGTCCAGTTTAGAAGCTTGATGTACTACTTTCTCCATAGATAGGTACTCCTCAAAGCTTTTTCCAGAGGAATATGCTCTTCACCTATAAGAAACTCAAGCTCCAGCCCCTCAAATCCATCCATTATTTCATCCACTGTTACAACAACATAGCCATGTGGAATCAGACAACAATGGAAAGTTCCCTCGGCTCGAGGAGGTACAACTGAGGCGACCGCCGCCTTCAAGGTCTGGTTCTGGCATTTCGTCATTGGCACACATTATTCAGCCTCCATGATACTATCCATAGGGTAGCGAGGAGCCGTTAAATCAGGCTGAACGAGCTTCGTGGAAGCCATGCTACTTCTCCACTGAGATGGTTGGCTAGCTTCTGGGGCAGGGTCGAAGGAAGGATCTTCGTGCCACTGAGATGGTTGGTCGTTAGCTCGCTGGCTCTCAAGTTCCTCTAGTTTTGCTAATCTAGCACCGAGCTTCTGCATTTCGCTTGCTTCTTATTTCCTATTTCCCTCCCGGCTTCTATAACCACCGTTGTCGGGAAACCCATGCACCCACAGAACGGAGCCTGATGTGCCTCGTGTTCGTCCAGGGTGTTCAGGATTCTCGAGGGCCTCTGTCAGCTCGTCCTTCTCTCTATCGGGAATGAACATCCCTTCCCGCGTTGCCTTGATTGCTGGAGGATGCAGTCATTAACCTTGGCAGGAACCCTCTTCCCGGAGCGTTGGCCCTCAACATCACCAGGGTCATCTCTTCTGATCATATACCACAATGCACAACATACTGGGCACGTGTTCAAATCCTCATACGCACCACGGTAGAGGATGCAGTCATTAGAGCATGCATGTATCTTCTTCACCTCCAATCCTAGAGGGCATAGAACCTTCTTTGCTTCGTACATACTGTCGGGTAATTCGTTATCCTTTGGAAGGTTCTTCTTCATTATTTTCAGTAGCAAACCAAATTCCTTGTTAGATACACCATTGTGTGCCTTCCATTGCAGCAACTCAAGTGTCATACCGAGCTTTGTGTTGTCATCTTCGCAATTTGGGTATAACCCTTTTTTGTGATCCTCTAACATGCGATCAAACTCAAACTTCTCCCTTTCACTTTGGCATTGTCTCTTTGCATCAACAATGACCCGGCGAAGATCACCAGGGGGCATATCATCTGGTTCCTCTTGATCTTTAGCTTCCCCCGTTGCAGGATCACCGTATTCAGGGGGCGGATAGTTGCCATCATCCTCTTCTTCTTTGTTGTCTTCCATCATACCCCATCTTTGTCCGTGCTTGGTCCAAACATGGTAGTGTGGCATGAAACCCTTCTCAAGCAGGTGGATGTGAAGGTTTCTCGAGTTAGAGTAATCCTTCGTATTCCCACAAATAGTACATGGACAATACATGAAACCAGTCTACCTGTTTGACTCAGCCACTACGAGAAAATCAGGCACTCCCTTAATGTACTTGGAGGTGTGCCGGTCACCGTACATCGATTGCCGATTCATATGCATGCATTATATAATTAAGTGTAACAAAAACCATTACAGAACATCATGAATACAGAAGTGACCAAATCAATAGAAGTTTATCATCACATTAAAACCAAAGTACAGTAGTGATCAAATGTTATTACTAAAAAAATAAATACATAAAGTTCATACACAGTTCTCATTGAACAACATATAGCTCTCTAGAGCATCTAATTAAAACATACATTGAAACTATGTAAAACATTTAAATGCAACAATAAATGCGATCATAACCGCAACTAAGGTACCAATTGATCCAATGTCATAATGATACCAAGCCTCAGTATGAATGGCATATTTTCTAATCTTTCTAATCTTCAAGCGCATTGCATCCATCTTGATCTTGTGATCATCGACGACATCGGCAACATGCAACTCCAAGTCCATCTTCTCCTACTCAATTCTTTTCAATTTTTTCTTCAATTAATTCTTTTCCTTTTCAGCTAAATTTAACCTCTCGACAATAGGGTTGATTCGAATTTCCGATTCACATACCTCCTAGATAATTGTCACGTTGGTTGGCATAACTGTCATAGACACTAAATGAAACAAATAGTTATAAAAGATAATATAGCACATCCGAATCATAGACAAGACGAGGGCCGACGGGGGCGAATACCAAAACCATGACACTATATAATAACAAACGATAATAAAATTAATATTTTTTCTTTGAGAAAGAAGATAAGAACAAGCGTCTCACCACGGTGGTGTCGGCGACGAGATCGGCGCGGGCAATTCACGACTGTGAGGACGGGGACGGGACATGACGGACTGCCAAACCTTGATAAATCTATTGGAAAATGGAGCTTGGAGGTCGAGCTTGGGGAGGATAAAGCTTAAGTGTGGATCAAGCATTTCATCGAACACCTCATGTGCATAGGAGGTGAGAGCTAGAGCAACACACACTTGCACACGCCGGCCGGCCAAAAAAACAGAGTGAGCAGGCAGGGTGGGGGTATATATAGACTTATGTTTAGTCCTGGTTGGTGGCTAGAACCGAGACAGAAGACTGACCTTTGGTCCCAGTTCCAGCCACCAACCGGGACTAAAGGTGCTGGGACAAGAGCGAGGCACATTTGTCCCGGTTCATGTCTGGAACCGGGACAAAAAGTGTCAAACAAACAGGGACCAATGGCCCTCGAGGCCCGGTCAGCGCCCTGGCCTCACGAACCGGGACTGATGCACCCTTTGGTCCCGGTTCGTAAGTGAACCTGGATTAATGCCCTTATCCTGGCCTCAACCAAAGCCATGTTTTCTACTAGTGGAGGTGAAGGGGAGCGAACACTGGGAGAAGCCATTCGTTGTCTCATTTTATGGAAAAAGGAACGCATCATGTTTCCAAACTTAGTTCCAAGGCCACCGACTCCTCCTCCAAGTCCACCGCACCAGCAGACTCCAAGCAACCTCAAGACAGAGCGCAGGGCAAGTCCGCCATATTGATCTCCGTTGTGTCAGGGTAATCCATCTAAGACGGAGCCTAGCGCGAGTCCGCGATATCGATCTCCACCATCTCCAAAGCGGAAGAGAGCACAAAAGAAGAAACCCAAGCCTCGTGTCAAAAACAAGTTATCTTACGAGAAGACTGAAGACGAAATCGATGAACAAGTGGCTAAGGAATTGCTTGCCCATTTTGGACCGAAATTGCCCCCGCCGCCAAAGGAGAAAATATTTGAGGAAGTCGTACAACACTTTTTGAATGCAGCTAAACCGACGGAGAAAAGACTGCTATCAGACTATGAATGCTCTATTAGCAAGTCTTATCATAAACAAAAAAACAAAAGTCAAGCGGTAGTAGTAAATGCGGGAAAACTGTTCCTCAGTTCGGAGAACAGGCAGTGCAATCAATCGTACCGCTCAAGTGAGTACCGATAAGGTGGTAATAACCGATGCTGATAGAGAAAGAGGGCTAGATAGATCGGAATCACTATTCAACAACTACTAGAGATCAAGGAATTCCCACCAGAGGATCCAAAGGAACTAGCATGGAAATATATCCTCAGGAACCCACTCGTGAGTCCCGAAGAGGAGAAGCGTCTATCAACGCAAATGCCCAACTTGCATGACCGGTACATGAGAGAAGTAAAGAGCGGGCGACAGAGCCTCATGGTGAAAGTCAAGTGAGAGCATTATATCCATGAAAATGATTTGTGGATTAAAAATGAAGAATTATTTCAGTTATTCAATAAAAAAGCACTCGACAAATCTATTGTCAATTGCTTCTGTTTGTAAGTGATTTCTTTTTGTAATTTAATCAAGTCTCTAGCTCAGCTCGTTCATTGCGTGTAATTGTCCTCACTATATTCTTTTGTGTGGTATTATGCAGAATGAAGATTTTTGAATTAAAAAGAGATGAAGTCAATGACATTGGGTTCATTGACCCAAATACCGTTAATCAAAAGGTGTTAACTAGTTACTCTAAAGACACAGAGAAAATGTTGCTAAGGTTTTTGAAGGCCCTAAATACCAAACCGGAAGTACTTTTACCTTACAACTTCAAGTGAGTGTTACTATTTTGTACTACAAATTATTCTTTTTCTTATATATATTCTCGATGTTAAGTGTAGTTGATGAGTTATGCATGCCTGCTTATACAAATCGTGTCCACAGCTTCCACTGGATCCTGCTAATCATTAGAATTGACGATGGAACTGTGGAAGTACTGGACTCACTAAGTAAAGATCCCGCTAATCCACAGAAGCCTGCATTCGATGCTCGAAAGGTATTCTATCATTTACGCACTATGTCAGCCTCTTTAGTTCATTTCCTGATATCAAGTAATTAGTAACTCCTTTATTCATTTTCTTTACCAGACGGTGTTTGGAAAAAGTTCACCAAAGATGTTAGAGGTGAATGGAAAGAGGAGCTAAAATGGTGAAAGTCCAAGGTATTTAAGTAGTACTAGCTACGTCCGCGCATCTCTTTAAGTATAGTTTCAATACCATTATCATGCTTGATTATTATCTGATTGAATTATATTCTCGTAAAGTGCATGAGACAGGAACAAGGGACCAATTTATGTGCATATTATGTTTGCGAGAACATCCGCTTTATAACCGAAAAGATAAAAACTACAAGAGATCTTTGGGTACGTAAACACCATTCACACTTTTTTTATCATGATGTAATATATATACACACAACTAACATGTTCGTATTGATCTCCTTCTTTAAAGATGCACGAGATGCGGGATACGCTCCTACCAAAGGATCAATATGAGGAATTCAAGAGGAAATTGCGGGTTTTTTGCTTGAGCAGGTCATATTTCCCGGCGAAGAATACCATTACACCTAATGCCTTCATGTAATGATTTGCAAATTGTAGGAGAAATTTTATATATCAAATTGTACATATGTGTATGCATGGTCGTACAAAAAGTTCTATCTACATGATTGGTTCTACGAGATATTCTATTATATATGCATAACGTGTACAATATGTAGTAGCGTAAAATATGTTTGAAATGAAAAAGAATTAAATGGAATACACAAAATGAAAAGGAAATATAAACAATAAAAACTTAACCTATAAACCCCAAAGCCCCTAAATCTTTAGTCCCCGTTGGTGTTACCAAGCGGGACTAAAGGTCCCCATCCCCTAGCGCGTGCTGCCGACCACGTGGTAGGGGTTTAGTCCTGGTTCGTAGCCAACCGGGACTAAAGGCTTGGACCCTTTAGTCCCAATAGATTAGTCTCGGTTGGGGAACCAGGCCTAAAGGCCCATCCCAACCGGGACTAATGGCCTGTTTTCTACTAGTGTGTACCTACATATTGATAATCAGAGAGTAGTCCCAAATTTCATAAATCCAAGAATATATTAATCGTACTAATCGCCTAGGATTGGTTGTCAAATCTTCAGTAGAGCAAGCGCCAGAAGCATCAATTGACACACTGACCTGTCCATGAGCCATGGATAGACCTCAACCAGGCTTGCCACAACCAAGGCAAACAGTCACCTCCACAATTCTTGCATGAAAATGAGGCTTGCCAACAAACCACACAGAATCGGACTAACCCATGTCAATAAAGCATCAAAATAAGAAAACAAACTGAGAGAAGGAATTATAATTTGAACCAACCGGAAACAGCGATGAGCTAAATGAGCAACTACTCGCTGTATCGATTTCGAGATGGTTGGTTGTTTGCCCGCTAGATTCAAACTATGAACCAATCCCATATTGATCGAGGAGGAAGGAGAGGAGGCTTCACACCAAGAGATCCTAAAGCAAAGATGAACATGGGAAGGTTGAATTGGGAAGATGATTCAGATATCTCAAATCGGATAACGGGGAGAAGGTATACATGTTTGTTGTGGAATATCATCGTCGCCATCTAACCATGGGCTGTGAAAAGCAGAGGCGTGGATAGAGACAAGGGAATTGAGATGGTGGAAGACGTCGTAGGGCGTCAGACAACAATTGCCGCCGCCATCCTCACTCACCACCACATACCACCATGTGCATTGTCTGTTCGGAAGTGAGAGGGGATATTGAGATGGTGACAAGGAATAAAGGAGAGCAGATTGGGGCGGCAGCAGTGGATGCAACGCATCGCCCAGGTCGTGGAAGAGATGGAAGTTTGAGAAGGAAACAAGTGGTTTTTTCCTTTTATCGTCGAGGCAAGTGGCCTTTTTTTGACGAGGTAAGTGGCCTTTCTGCGCGATAGGCCAAATGCACCACAGTCATTGGAAATAGTTACGAGAATAGGTGCCCTTCAAGACAGCTGGCCCATCTCGCAAAAAAAATTGCATCAAAGGAAGATCTAACGGCCAGAAACAACTAGCACACAAAATCGGACCGTAAAAAATGCAAAGGGCGTGAGAGGGTTCGGAAGTAGCGTAGTTCTACTGTCATTATGGTTATGATGTTTTGTCTTCCCCATGTGTGAATAGAACCCTAGTTCTCGGGGATATGGATGAACATTGGTATGTGTAGGATATGAAATGTTTTGGATATGAGATTCCCTGCTGAATGCTTAGCTTAATAACTTTGTGAATGTTGTGAAGGGGCCCCATTCAACATGTGTGCCTTATGGCCACGAAGTATATCACTGTTGTTATAAAGGACTAGGATGCATGGGTAATTCGAGGTGAGAGTAAAAGCCTCTTGCTCCTAACCTTTGAAATTGACCAGGGAACTATGGAGAACCCTTATAGAGGTCACATCCACGGGCTAACCCTTAATTATCATGAGTTGTAACCCTGTGGGGGAGACTATGATTGTGGCGTGTGTGACACAAAGTGTACTTCGAGTAGAACATATTTTGGACCCAGCTCCGCCCAGCATAATCGTCAACAGTTGCTCAAGTATGCATACCATGATATGCCTAAGTATAAGTGCGCTAGAAACATACCAATGGGATTCCAGACTTACTAAGAATGCCTTACTCCTCCGCTTGTCACTAGTCCTTCAATAGTTTCCCTACATTTACTTTTATTTTACATATTTCTAGTTTGTCATAGTACTCAATCAATATTTATTACCGACCTCACTTTGATTTAATTCTACAATTATTTCCAGGTACAAAAATACATAATTCACTACAAAAGGCAAAAGTATGATTCTTGTGCTCCTCGTGGGATTGATACTCTTACTTTGAAAAGGCTACCACTAAACCATGTGCACTTCCATGCCATCAAGCCTTTTCTGGCACCATTGCTGGGGAGCTAAGGGGAGATCTTTTGGGCTTAGTATTGAGCTTTGAATTTTGAATTATTTTCTATCTTTCAGATCAAGTTTATTAGGTAAGGGTGGAACTGGTTGCAGGACGAGCTCGAGGAGAGAAGTTTACATCTATTGGTCCTGACCTACCTGGTAAAGTATATGAGATACATCCTTGGCTGATTGATATGGTAAAAGAGAATAATTTCTGAGGTGATGGAACTCAAAGTACTCATAAACATATCAAAACAATTAACACTACTTGTGCAACTTTTCAGTTACATGACTTCACCAATGATGCGATCAAAGCTAAAATGTTTCCTTTCTCACTTGAGAAAGGAGTTGTAGATTTATTATCACATCAGCCCTTGAGTACCTTGAGAAATTGGAAAAAATTATGAGCCACATTCCACACTTATTATTATCCTCAAATAAATTTATTTAAGACAAGAAGGCAGATTAGCAGTTTAGGGAGGGTCCAGGTGAAAAAATAGTAGAGGCCTATAGAAGGTATCAAGGTATACTCTTTGAATGTCCTAAAAATTATTATCCCAACTTTCTAATTGTGAACCTCTTTCATGGTGGCTTGATTCACAAAGTAAACAAACTGTATATATTGCTTCTAAAGGATCTTTTATGGGGACTGAGATTTCAGAAGCATGGAAGCTACTTGACATAACTTGTCATAACACTGAGAGTTGGTACGTGTGTTCGAAAGAAAAGATGAAGATGGATCTATTTATGATAGTATTAAATATTTTCTTAGAACTAAGAGTATGGAAAATCTTCATCGTGAGCTTAATATTGGAACAGACCTTGCCTTGCATATTTTGAAAGATTTCACTGAGTTTTTGCAACAACCAGATAAAAGTTGTGTGAAGCATACTACTAAAGCTAAAGCGATTTGCATGGTGGAGGCACTTAAAAAGAAAACAACTCTGCCCCAAGAGTGGCATGAAGCTTATTTTAAGCAGAAGCGCAAAGAGAAGGGGGTCACTTTCATTTAGACATAAAAAGAGTATTAAGCTAGAACAATACGGACTCCGCCGTATGCTGACATCATGAAGGAACTTTCTAGCCCCATAGAAGTGGTTAACAAAGAAGTTAAACTATATCGAGATACCACATCTTACCTTAAGGGGTGTGCTGAAGGTAAGGATACATGTAAACATTTTTTCTCATGTTCCTTTGGCATTAAGTCTTATTTTGGACTGTGCAATCCTGGATCCCTAGTTAATATTATTCCTTACACTCTTTTATCCAAAAATCTATGAAGAGATTTCTCCTCAAACTGTTGAGCCAAATGATGTTGTTATTAAGCTTGCAGATAAGACAAATCGAATACCTTGTGGCATTATTAGAGATGTCAATATTATAATAAGATCACTCATTTATCCTATTGATATTTATGTACTAATGATTTTAGAGAATAAGGATTGTCCTATTGTTTTTAGAACTTCTTTTCTGAATGTTGTAGGAGCATATATAAAAAACAACTATCTCTATGTAATGGGGAGATGAGATGATCAAATTTCCATTCTCCTCCGCCCTAAGCAAGCCATATTAGGAGGAAGTTTGATATGAGGATGAGCAAAAAATTGAATCAATTAGTTGAGATTCATATCTAAACTCTTGAAGGTGAAGTTGAGAGGGTTCTGGTAAGGCGAGAGTCTATATTTGGAGGAGAGGAAAAGGAAGAGATCGAAATAATACTAAGAGCCATGTTAGGAAGTAATTGTGATTTGGTAAGAATACTTGCGTAAAGGTTTGTGATTCCTGTAGCATGCACGTATGCTGAACCTTTATGTAAGGAAGTCGGAGCATCATTTGTTTATAGATTGTCGACCTTTGTAAGGAAGAGATCGAAATAACACCAACCGGGACTAAAATTATTTAGTTTTTTAGTTTAGTTTTATTTTTCCTTTTGATTCTTTAGGGGTTTATGAATTAATTATGGTTTAATTTTCCTTTTAATTAATTTTTATTTCAAACATATATTATGCTACTACGTACATACTGTACACACGTTGTGCATGCACATATATATAAATATAAATAGAATTTCTCGTAGAACCGCGATCATATATATATATATACAATTTCTCCTACAATTTGAGGATCATTACATATATATATATATATATATATATATATATATATGCAGGCCTCGCAGAAATCCAACTAATCCCTGGAGATCTTGTAATGGTATTCTCCTTTGGGATCTATGACCTGGTAGAGCAGAAATCCACCTAATTCCTCTTGAATTGCTCGTACCCGAGCCTCTGGTATTAGCTGGCTCCGCATCTCCGTCAGCTACAAGATGGAGATCAAGATGAATATATTAGTTATGTTTATATATATTAGCTAGATCATGATAAAATAATTATGGATAGTGTTCGGGAAAATGTACCCAAAGATTTCTTTCATTTCCGCTCCTTTCAGACGCGATCATGTGAATGTTCTCGCAAACGTAGTATGCGCATAAACTAGTCCCCTGCTCCTGCACCATGCACTTTACGAGAATAAAATTCAACCAGGTAATAATTAATGAAGCATGATAATGTTATTGAAACTAGAATTAAAGAGATGTACGGGTGTAGCTAGCTAACTAGTAGTACTTAATTACCTTGGGTCGCACCCATTTCAATTTTGGGGCCGAGTCGCCTGGGACCTGTTTGATGAACTTGGCCCAAGCCCTGCCCGCCGGCAAAGAAAATGAATAAATGAGTTATTAACTAGTTGATATCAGGAAATTAAGTAATTAAAGAGGCCGACATAATGCGATAATGATTGAAATTACCTATCAAGCAGCCCCATCACGATTGTGTATTCGGATAGATCCTTTAATAGCTAGTCGAGAACTTCAACTTTTCCCTTGTCAACTTCAATGATTGACAAGATCCAGTGGTAACTGCATAACTCATCAACAACACTTATTAACATCTAGTAAGCAAAAAATAGAACTTGTAGTACAATATATATATATATACATACATACACACACACACACACACACATATATATATATAGTAACACTCACCCGAAGTTGTAAGGAAGTAGTATTTCTGGTTGGGTGTTTAGATGGATAAAAAAATCTTGCATTTTTTCTCTATGTCTTTTCTCAAATATGAAGTTTCCCATATCTTTTGACTAATCGTATTTGGGTCAATGAACCCAATGCCATAGTGTCCAGCTTGTTTCATTTCATACATCTTCATTCTGCACAATACCACAGAAACGAATATAGTGAGGATAATTCCAGGTAATGAACGAGAGCACAGCTAGCTAGAGACTTAAATTACAGAAAGAAATCACTTACAGACAATAGCAGCTGACTAAAGATTTGTCGAGTGTGTCTTGATTGAATAATTGAAACAACTCTGCATAATGAATCCACACATCGTTTCTATGGAAGTAATGCGTCTCTTGGACTCTCACCATGAGGGACTCTTCATTGGTATTTGCTTTTATTTGCATGTACCACGTATGCAATTCATACATTCTCATTGGTAGAAGCTTGACATCTTCAGGCTTGATCAGAGGTTTGCCACGGGGATATTGATATTTTACTTCTGACTCTTTAAGCACGGGCATTTACTCAAAGGCCTAGGAGTTGTTCAACAGAGACACCTGCCTCTTTAGCCTGCCTTATATGGTCTTCGGTTACTTATGGCCGACCGGCGGTACTCATAGGTGTTTGTACAATGAGCGGGGGGATCGATTGCACTGGCTGTTCTCCGAGCTGGAGGATAGTTTTCCCGCTTTTTTTGCCAACTCCTTGGCTCGAGCTCGAGCTCGAGCTTGACTCCTTTTGTCCTGCAAGATATGACTTCTTGATAGACCACACATAGTCGCTGTCCTTCTGAGCCATTGAGCCATATCAATAAAGTGTTGTGAGACATGCTCAGGTACTTTCTCATTTGGCGGCTGGGGCAGTTTCGGTCCAAAATGGGCCTTCAATTTTGCATCCACTGCGCTATCGAGTTCCTCGTCGGTCAGGTGGTAAGGACATTTCAGAAGAGGCTTCAGGCTGCTTGGACCATATCTGAATTTCTTTCCTGTTGTACTGCTAGTCGTCGTAGCTACGACCTCTCTCTTCCGTTGTTGCTTAGGCGACGGAGCACGCTGAGTCGACGGAGCACGCTGACGCCGTGTCAGACCTAGAGGAGGAGTCAGCTGACGTGGTGCCGGACTTGGAGGAGGACGAGTTGGCTGACATTATGCCGGACTTGGAGGAGGAGTGGGCTGACGCGGTGTCAGACTTGGAGGAGGATTCAGAGTCGACAGGCGCGGCGGCGGACATGGAGGAGGAGGTGTCGGTGGCCTTGGAAAGACGATGCAATCCTTTTTCCATGGAATGATATGATGTATGGCCTCTCCCAGTTTTCTCTCGCCTCCAGGAATGTCAAGTTGTAGCTCGTGATATGATCACATCACTTCATCAACTCTGACACGAGCATAGCCAACTATAATGGGATTGCAATGGAAGGTTGCTTCTGCGGGATTTGCTAAAGCATAGCCATCCACCACCTTCATGGATAAGTTCTTCACTTTCATGTGTAGCTCACAGTTAGTCCTGTCTTTGATATCATCCACAAGGTAGCTAGCTAGTAGTGCATCATCATCGATATCGGCCTGGGCGGAACCCACGCTGCTTCTCGACATAGATGGGACGGTGGTATCCAATGCTGGATTGATCTGCTCATGTTGCCGCTGAGACGCCCTTTCCTGGCTGAGTGAGTCGATCTGCTCCTGCTGCCGCCTCACTCTGGATTCCAACTCCAGATGCTTTGATTCGAGGCATTCAAGGCGGAGTGCTTCCTCCTTCTTCTGCTCCTCCTGCATCTTCTTTCTTGCACGGCTTCTGTAGTCGTCGTTCCAACCAGCAAACCCCTCAAACCACGGAACAACGCCTTTGCCTCGTGTTTGTCTTGGGTGTTCAGGATTCTTCAGGGTGCGCATAAGCACGTCGTCCTCTATGTTGGGCGTGAACACCCCTGTTCGAGCTTCTTCTATTTTCATCAGAATTTCATCTGTCACATTTTTAAGACTTGTCTTCACAATAATAGCCCCTGTCTTTGGGTCCAACTTCCCCCCTTGCGCGTAAAACCATGTCCTGCACCTCGGGGGCCAGGCCACTGTCACTGAAGTGACATTTGCACTAATCATATCCTTTTTGAATTTATCCCACTTAGGCAGGGCCGTCTGGTAGCCACCTGGCCCCATAGTATGGTGCCACTCATTTTTCGCAGCATTATTCTTGTTCTTTCTTGACCGTTCCTTAGCTAGTTCTGATTCCTTGAACTTCACGAAATTTTCCCAGTGATCTTTTGCCTTCACCAGTGCTCCCTCAAATTTTGGAGTCGTCTTGTTTGTTTTGATGTACGCAGCCCATGCATTTTTCCTGAAGGTGTTGAATGTGATCGCCATCTTTTTAAGAGCATAGTTTCTGACTTTATTCAGATCTGCATCTGTCAAGTTATCTGGTAGTGTGAAATGTGACATCAGCTCTGTCCAAAGCACATATTTTGCTCTTTCATCGACAAAAGTAACTCCTTGTCGATATCCCTTTGCTGGCTTTTTCGATTTTTGTGTCGAGATCGGAATTTGGTCCCTGACAATAACTCTACATTGATTCTTGAACTTGGTCGCATTTTTCTTAGGTTCAAGCGGTTCGCCAGTTGATGCATTGATGGAATCGATGCTGAACTTTACGCCAGCGTCCAACTTTTTGGCCGGGCCTCGCTTTACCCTGTCCCTTGTAGAAGATTTTCTTGATCTGAAGGCCTAAAATAAGAAAGATTGATTCGTTAATAGATACACAACTCAATTAAGACATGTAATGATTATCGGATGGCTTATATAATAAATATACCTCATCAGACTTTGTTATTTGAAGAACATTTTCTTCGTCAACATCATTGTCGAATTCATCTATTCTTTCGTTTTCATCAAACATACAACCCTCCCCGGAATTGTTCAGTATTGCGAGCCGTCATCATCTTCATGTTCATGCTCTAGGCTCGTGGAGCATATGATGTCTAACAGAGCCTCTTCTCTTTCTCTGTCGGTATTGTCCATAGCTCTTATTTAACTAACCCAGAAGAAGGATAAAACAATTTAGTATTCAAATTAGAATGCATGCAATCAATAAGGAAAACTGGATCATAGTACATAATATGCATCATCGAATATAATCTCGAATAAATCATCTTGAATATTATCGAATATAATCTCGAATACATCTCGAATATTATCACTAATACATCTCGAATATTATTAATTATATAATATCACTACTACAGATCCAGTTGACGTCTCGCGCGGCAGGCGGTGGACACCAAAGAGAAGGAACTATGACAGGATCATAGCTTGGGTGAGATCCCTGAAGAACCTGCTAGGTATTGGAGAATCTGCCATCCAACGCATCCATGTACTAACGGACGTGCTCATCCTCCTCCCTGACACGGCTGCATACCACCTCCGGTGGGGCCGGCTGGCTTTGCACCGACAATGGCCCACGTGAACGCCATCAAAGAAGATCCGGGTCGATGACGGGACCTGGGTTCCTCAGCAAGTTGCATGCCCCTGAAGGTAGAACCTCCCAGTGCTAGCCAGGCGGGGCCTAGTCCCGAATGTTGCCCCTCTGAAGCAGGACATCGTCGCGAACGAGTCGAGACCGAGGATGGGGGCCAGGCATCGTTGACTCCGAGAAGAAATTCTATGCAAATTTTAAATAAATAACTGCTTGATTGTGATTATTGTAATTCTTTTTAACTTGATTTTGCAAATACATAACAAACTTTTTTCTATCATTTCTCAAAATTCCTCAAATTTTTTCTATACATTATACATACATATACTAACTGCTATACATATATTGGATCAAATGTCAAATTCCTAAACCCTAAATATCAAAATTTCTACATTGTATAAACCCTAAACCCTAAATTTCTACATTGTATCAAAATATCAAAATTCCTCAATATTTATATACATACATTATACTAATTACTTCCTCAAATGTCAAAATTCTTCTAAAAAGTCAAAATTCTTGCATCTAATCAACTAATCATCTATACATCTAATTATCAAAATTGTGTTTGTGTGTGTGTTCATCAAAATTGGCGGGGGGGGGGGTCGGGAATGGGAGCGGCCAGCGGCCGCCATGGCGGCATAGGGGGCGAGGGAGAAGGGGCAGCGAGGGGCAGCACGGGGGAGGCGAGACGGCGACGACGACGATGTCGCGAAGAGGTCGAAGAGCAGAGTAACTTCTTTTTTTTGAAGTGTAGTATATATAAGGAGGCCTTCAGTCGCGGTTGGTGACTCCAACCGCGACTAAAGACCCCCCTTTAGTCGCGGTTGGAGCCATCAACCGTGACTAAAGGTCTGGCTTCCCGCCGCTTGGGCTGGCTGAAATTGACCTTTAGTCGCGGTTGGTGGCTGCAACCACGACTAAAGTGGGGGGGGGGGGATCTTTAATCGTGGTTTGAGGCACCAACCGCGACTAAAGGTGGTCTCGCGCATGCGCGGTGCAGGGGAACTTCAGTCCCACGTCGCCAAGCGAAGGGCAGCCGCACTGGTTTATATGCCACGCTGCGGCTGCTCCCTTGAGGTCCTCTCTAAGCAGACCTATGTGGGCCTATTGAACCTGTGCGGCCTTGTTGGGCCTAATGGGCCATGCATGCCTGCATCCTGGCCCAGGTTGGGTTTCTACTCGTATGCACGCCGTGGCGGCCTAGTAGGCAGGCTATTTTTTAATTATTTTTCATTTTTTTTGTTTTTTGCTTCATTCATTTTCTTTTGTTTCTGAGTTGTTTGTGCTTTATTGAGAGTTAATGAGTGAATCTTTTTGCGTTAGGTCATGAAAATTATAAACTTTCTGTTAGTGGCAGTAGTTTTCAAATTCGAATAGTTTAAATTTGAATTATTTGAAATGTGTGTGAATCACTAGTTTGTGAATAACTTTACTTTAAAAATAAATTTTCCAGTGATTCTTTTTTACTGTTTAATATTATTGTGTTTTATCATTAGATCCAATTTGGTAATTCTTAGGTTATTTTAAAAATTAAATGCCTTTGTAACATGCGAGTTTTCGTCTGAAACCCTGACACTTCGAAAGAGATTGTCCATTTTGTACATGAAGTGCATCTAGTTTTTGCCGTAACCCTCTCAACTTTTTATAACATGCTATGTGGGTGAAATGATGATACCATGCCAACTTTCAACCTTTTCAGAGTTCATTTGAAGTGATTTTCAATTTCAGGGTTATTTAGCTAAAAAAATCAATAAGTGCATGAAAAATAGCAAATGAAATCAGAAAGGGTTGAAATTTGATGATGTGGTTTTGAATGGTGCATTTTGAACACACAAAAAGTATGGAGTTCAAATAAGTTATAAAAATGAAATGCCTTTGTAACAGGCGAGTTTTCGTCCGAAACCCTGATACCTCGAAAGAGATTGTCCATTTTGTACACGAAGTGCATCGAGTTTTTGCCGTAACCCTCTCAACTTTTTATAACATGCTACGTGGGTGAAATGATGATACCTTGCCAACTTTAAACCTTTTCAGAGTTCATTTGAAGTTCTTTTCAATTTCAGGGTTATTTAGGTGGAAAAAATCTGTAAGTGCATGAAAAATAGCAAATGAAGTCAGAAAGGGTTGAAAATTGATGATGTGGCTTTGAATGGTGCATTTTGAACACACAAAAAGTACGGAGTTCAAATAAGTTAAAAAAATGAAATGCCTTTGTAAAAGGCGAGTTTTCGTCCGAAACCTTGATACTTCGAAACAGATTGTCCATTTTGTACACGAAGTGCATCTAGTTTTTGTCGTAACCTTCTCAACTTTTTATAACATGCTATGTGGGTGAAATGATGATACCATGCCAACTTTCAACCTTTAGAATTCATTTGAAGTGCTTTTCAATTTCAGGGTTATTTTGTTGAAAAAATCAATAAGTGCATGAAAAATAGCAAATGAAGTCACAAAGGGTTGAAAATTGATGATGTGGCTTTGAATGGTGAATTTTGAACAGACAAAAATCATGGAGTTCAAATAAGTTAAAAAAATGAAATGCCTTTGTAACAGGCGAGTTTTCGTCCGAAACCCTGATACTTCGGAAGAGATTGTCCATTTTGTAAACGAAGTCAATCTAGTTGCTGTAACCCACTCAACCTTTTATAACATGCTATGTGGGTGAAATGATGATACCATGCCAAATTTCAACCTTTTCATAGTTCATTCGAAGTGCTTTTCAATTTCAGGGTTATTTTGTTGAAAGAAATCAGTTAGTACATGAAAAATAGCAAATGAAGTCAGAAAGGGTTGAAAATTGATGATGTGGCTTTGAATGGTGCATTTTGAAAACACAAAAAGTATGGAGTTCAAATAATTTAAAAAATGAAATGTCGTTGTAACAGGCGAGTTTTCATCCGGAACCCTGATACTTCGAAGGAACTTGTCCATTTTGTACACGAAGTGCATCCAGTTTTGGCCATAACCCTCTCAACTTTTTAGCACATGCTATGTGGGTGAATTGATGATACATGCCAACTTTCAACCTTTTCAGCGTTCATTTGATGTGCTTTCCAATTTCAGGGTTATTTTGCTAAAAAAATTAGTAAATGCATGAAAAATAGCAAATGAAGTTAGAAAGGGTTGAAAATTGATGATGTCGCTTTGAATGGTAAATTTTGAACAGACAAAAAGTATGGAGTTCAAATAAGTTAAAAAAATGAAATGCCTTTGGAACAGGTGAGTTTTCGTCCGAATCCCTGATACTTCGAAAGAGTTTGTCCATTTTGTACACGAAGTGCATCGAGTTTTTGCTGTAACCCTTTCAACTTTTTAGCACATGCTATGTGGGTGAAATGATGATACCATGCCAACTTTCAACCTTTTTAGAGTTCATTTAAGTGCTTTTCAATTTTAGGGTTATTTTTCTGAAAATAAATCAGTAAGTGCATGAAAAATAGCAAATGAAGTCAGAAAGGGTTGCAAATTGATGATGTGGCTTTGAATGGTGCATTTTGAACAAACAAAAACTATGGAGTTCAAATAAGTTAAAAAAATTAAATGCCTTTGTAACAGGCGAGTTTTCGTCCGAAACCCTGATACTTCGAAAGAGATTTTCCATTTTCACTAGTAGAAAACGGGCCTTTTGTCCCGGTTCTAGAACCGGGACTAAAGGGTCGGGACTAAAGGCGTACACTTTTAGTCCCGGTTGGACTATGAACTGGTACTAAAGGGGCTCCGCGTGGCAGGTTTCTAGAGTGGGACCTTTGGTCCCGGTTGGTGTTACGAACCGGTACTAAAGGTATTTTTCTAAATATATTTTTTATTGTTTTTGATTTTCAAATCTTTGAATTATCTGACAATTTAATCTCTAATCACCCCTCCTCATTGCTCTGGATTTTTTAACCATTTAATCTCTAATCACCCTCATTCCAAATCGTCTAACTTCTCAGCCGGATACCCATCCTCTCACTACTCCAACCCGAGCACGCTTAACTTTCGACTTCTATCACCCCTAGTTTCCAAGTCTACACTTGTTGTTTTCTTGACAATAGTAAGCTATCAATCCTATTAACCCTTGGGTCTTGATGTAACATTATTTAATTTTTTGAATTCCAAACAATTATGAAAATAAACAACACTAAAAGATTAATAATAATATTGAATTTCAATGAAAATAAAACAAATAATAATATTATTTTATTCATTTTTTGCAATTTATTCATTTAATATGGCATAATTAATATATTTCAATTTGTAAATCAAAATTCAACAAATAATAAATCCATTATTATCAGAAAAACATGAGGAATCCAAATATGACATCATTTATTTTAACAAAATTATTTTCATAACACTTTTTTTCGACATCGTATGCAAAAGTTATAGCCGTTTTACTTTTTCATAACACTTTTTTTAATCTTGTTGAAACTTGGCATGGTATCATCATTTCACCCATATAACATGTGCTAAAAAGTTGAGAGGCTTACAGTAAAAACTAGATGAATTTCGTGTACAAACTAGACAATCCCTTTTGAAGTATCAGAGTTTTGGAAGAAAACTCATCTGTTACAAAGGCATTTCATTTTTTAAAACTTATTTAAACTCCAGAGTTTTTGTGCGTTCAACATGCACCATTCAAAGCCACATCATTAATTTTCAACCATTTCCCACTTCATTCGCTATTTTTCATGCATTTTTTTTGAGCTAAATGACCCTGAAATTGAAAAGCACTACAAATGAACTCTTAAAAGGTTGAAACTTAGCATGGTATCATTATTTCACCCACATAGCATGTGCTAAAAAGTTGAGAGGGTTAAGGTAAAAACTAGATGCACTTCGTGTACAAACTGGACAATCCCTTTCGAAGTATCGGGGTTTTGGACGAAAAATCATATATTACAAAGGCATTTCATTTTTTAAAACTTATTTCAACTCCATACTTTTTGTGCGTTCAACACGCACCATCTAACATGTGCCTAGGAGCAAAAATAATTAAATTAAAAAGTATTTTTAAACTCAAGTTATTCACAATCTAGGGTTTGAAGAAAATTTGAACAAATTCAAATTTGAAAACTAATTCCAAAAATACAAACTAGACAAAAATTTGAATCTAATGCAAAAAGAATCACTCAAAAACATCAAATATCCTAAAAGATATAAGCAATTTAAAACAGAAACTAAAAATAAAAAACAAATAGAAAAAGCAAAAAAAAAACTTTCAAAACCCTTTAGTACCGGTTCGTATGTCCAACCGAGACTAAAGGTCTAGCCTTTAGTCCCGGTTGGAGATACGAACCGGGACTAAAGCCCCAACCCCTTTAGTCCTGGTTCGTGTCTCTAACGGTACTAAAGGCTTCACCTTTAGTCCCGGTTGGAGACACGAAGCGGGACTAAAGGGTATCAGCCCCTTTAGTTCTGCTTGGTGTCTCCAACCAGGACTAAAAGGTCCCATTTGAACCGGGACTAATGAACGACCGGTGCCCTAGCCGCTCGAACCGGGACTAATGCTCACATTAGTCCCGGTTCATAAGGCAACCGGCACTAATGTGTAGATCGAGCTGTGACGAAAGCCCTGTTTTCTACTAGTGTTTGTACACCAAGTGCATCCAGTTTTTGATGTAACCCTCTCAACTCTTTATAACATGCACATGGCCAATACATAAAACCATCCGTCCGCTTGTTTGTCACAGCCGCAACTAGAAAAGTATGCACGCCATTAATGAACTGGGGAGAGCATCGGTCCTCGTACATCCATTGTCGGCTCATCTTCATTACACAACACTGAAAAGACCAAATTAATACATGCTATGTGGATGAAATGATGATACCATACCAAGTTTCAACCATTTTAGAGTTCATTTGCAGTGCTTTTCAATTCAGGGTCATCTTAGCTCAAAATAAATCATGAAATGCATGAAAAATAGCAAATGAAGTCAGAAAAGGTTTGAAAAGTGATGATGTGGCTTTGAATGGTGCATATTGAATGCATAAAATTATTGAGTTTAAATATGTTTAAAAATTTGAAATCCTTTTGTAACTGACGAGTTTTCGTCCAAAACCCTCACACTTCGAAAGAGATTGGTCATTTTGTACACGAAGTGCATCCAGTTTTTATCGTAACCCTCTCAACTTTTTGGCACACGCTATGTGGGTGAAATGATGATACCATGACAACTGTCAACCATTTCAGAGTTCATTTGCAGTGCTTTTCAATTGAGGGTCATTTTAGCTCAAAATAAATCATGAAATGCATGAAAAATAGTAAATGTGGTTAGAAAAGGGTTGAAAATGATGATGTCGCTTTGAATGGTGCATATTGAATACAGAAAAAGTCTTGAATTAAAATATGTTTAAAAAATTGAACATATTTGCACTTATATAGGGAAAATTCGACTTGAAATTAGACTGACATTCAGTTTGATTTGAGGTCAAATTTCCCTTATAAGGGCATCTATTTTCTATTTGAGAGGAACTCCACAAGGCAGAGAGGGGTGGGCTTATAAACAGGTGCGAGCGCCCCTCGCTTAGCGAGGTGGGACTAAACTCCCACCACAGCCATGACCAACCTTTAGTCCCGGTTTGTGGATCCAACCGTGACTAAAGGTTAGCCTATATTTGCAGTTGGAGCCACCAACCGGGACTAAAGGTTCCCGTGGTGCCCCAGGCTGATGCTAGCCGGCCACCACACCTTTAGTGTCGGTTCGTGGCACGAACCGGGACTAAAGGTCCGTAACGAATCGGCACTAATGATCCCCATCACGAACCGGCACTAATGATCCCCATCACGAACCGGCACTAATGATCACATTAGTGCCGGTTAAAAAGCCAACTGGGACTAATGATGCAGATGAACGTTGGTTTTCTACTAGTGTCACACTTTCAAGTTTGAAACTTTCTGGGCATCCATCCTAGGTTTTCAATATGTGGTCAAGGAGGCGTGGTAGCTGGACACGGGTCACTACAAGCCATGCCAAAATCTGTCCACAAGCTGCAAACAATAGGGGTGCACCTATCCAAGTGGATTAGGACTCTCTTCTCCCAACCAAGATCCATTTGCATGCGACTCTCATGATCCTCCTCAGATTAGACATGGCGGTCGAAACTAGATTGCTGTCTGCTGGTGAGCTTGAGCTCTGATCCATACTTTAGAGGGGGGTTATTAGCCTCGCGATAATCGAGCGCAAGAGGAAAAAACAATATTCCAAGATCAGGAATCTCAAGGAAGGAGATGCCAATACAAAGTTTTCCATTTGAGGGTGAATGTGCGTTGTAGGAAGAACCACATCCACAGACTGAAGCATAATAATGGATGGATCACGGACCATGCTCGAAGGAGGAGATCATAGCAGACCATTTTGTTACAACATTGGGTCGAGGTGGAACAAGAGCACATGATTTTAACTGGGACAATATTTTCTTCCCCGATGTGGATTTAACTATACTTGGACCCCTTTCATGGAGAAGGAGGTTTGCGCTGCCATTAACCAAATGCCCAAAGACAAAGCTCTAGGGCCAGACGGCTTTACTGGGTTGTTCTTCAAGACCTGCTGTGATACAATGTTTTCAAGGAAGATGTTATGCGTGTGATACAATGCTTCAGCGACTTGCAGACCACCAACATCCAGTGGCTAAACTCTGCCAACATTTTGCTCCTGCATAAGAAGGAGGGCGCAGACACTAGTAGAAAACAGGGTATCAGTCCCGGTTCTAGAGGGCCTTTAGTCCCGGTTCTTCAACTGGGACAAAATGATCGGGACCAATGCCCATCACTTTTAGTCCCGATTGGCTTTCAAACCGGGACTAAGGGAGCTCCATGTGGCTGCTGTGGAGCGCCCAGGCAGGAGGACCTTTGGTCCTGGTTGGTAACACCGACCGGGACTAAATGGCAGCCACGCGTCAGCACCTACCAGGCGCTGTTTTTTTGAAAGGAGGGGTTTAGGGGGTTTGGAGTATTTAGGGGTTTCATATTGTGTTTCCCTAATACGTCTCCAACGTATCTATAATTTTTGATTGTTCCATGCTATTATATTTTTTGTTTTGGAGGTTTTATATGCATAAATATGCTATTTTATATTATTTTTGGGACTAACCTATTAATATAGAGCCTAGTGCCAGTCTTTGTTTTTTTCCTTGTTTTTGAGTATTGCAGTTAAGGAATATTAAACAGAGTCCAAACGGAATCAAATCTTCGAAGTAATTTTTCTTGGACCAGAAGCAACCCAGAAGACTTGGAGATTAAGTCGGGAGAGCCTCCATGTGGCCACAAGCCACAAGGCGTGCCCAGGGGGGGTAGGGCGCGCTCCCTGGCTTGTGGGCCCACGGCAGCTCCCCGAAACCTATTTCTTGTCCTATAAATTCACAAATATTCCCTATATAACAGAGGGAGCCACGTAAACACTTTTCCACTTCCAGGAGCCTCCGTTCCCGAGAGATCCAATCTTGGAGCCTTTTCCAGTAATCTGTTGGTGGGGGATTTTATCACGCAGGGCATCTGCATCAACTGCATTACCTCTTCGATGATGAGTGAGTAGTTCACCATAGACCTTCGGGTCCATAGCTAGTAGCTAGATGGCTTCTTCTCTCTCTTTGCTCTTCAATACCATGTTCTTCATGATCTTCATGGAGATATATCCGATGTAATACTCTATCTAATGAATTGTGGGTTTATGTTCAGATTATGTATGACTATTATTTGAGTCTTTCAGAATTCTTATATGCATCATTTCATATCATTGCAAGTCTCTTCGAGTTATTGGTCTGGTGTGGCCAACTAGATTGGTAATTCTTGCAATGGGAGAAGTGCTTAGTTTTTGGTTCAATCTTGCGGTGTCCTCACCCAATGACATAGTAGGGGTAGCGAGGCACGTATTGTATTGTTGCCATCAAGGATAAAAAGATGAGGTTTTCATATATTTCTTGAGTTTATCCCTCTACATCATGTCATCTTACCTAATGTTTTACTCTGTTCTTCATGAACTTTATACTCTAGACGTAGGCAAGAGTCGGTCGATGTGTGGAGTAATAGTAGTAGATGCAGAATCATTTTGGTCTACTTGACACAGACGTGATGCCTATATGCATAATCATTTCCTTTTATATCTTCGTAATTATTCACTTTTCTATCAATTGCTCGACAGTAATTTGTTTACCCGCCGTAATACTTGCCATCGGGAGAGAAGCCTCTAGTGAAACCTTTGACCCCCGGGTCTACTTCCCATAATATATTTCCAGATCTATAAACCAAAAATACTTTGCTACAATTTATTTACCTTTTACTTTCCGTTATCGTTTAAATCTATCTCTATCAGATCTAATCCTTGCAAATAACCGTGAAGGGATTGACGACCTCTTTATAGCGTTGAGTGCAAGAATTTGATTGGTCTTGTAGATGAATCCATTGGTAACTTGCTTGTTCCTCCTACTGGATTGATACCTTGGTTCTCAACAACTGAGGGAAATACTTATCTACTTTTCTGCATCATCCTTTCCTTCGAGGGAAAACCAATGCAAGCTCAAGAGGTAGCAAGAAGGATTTCTGGGGCCGTTACTGGGGAGGATACACATCAAGCCTACCAAGTACCCATCACAAACACATTTGCCATTTTCCTCTCGTTTTCTCTCCCCCACTTATAAAATGATTTTCATAAAATACCAAAAAAATGCCTTTTTATTCACCCTTCTTCCGTTCGCCTTTTCGTTGCTACGTTTGCTTGGGTTGCCATGTGCCTGCTATTTGCTTGCATGTTCACTTGCTAAAAATCTATTGATATGGATCCTCATCCACTTGCTAATCTTTTCAAAAGTCCAAACTATGATGAACCCATTGCTAGTGAGTTGAGTGAACTTGATTATCTCTATGAAGTTTTGATTGAAAATCATGAATCTGAAAATTTTGATGAAGTGTTGAAAGAACAAAATTATAAAGTGATTCATGATATCTCCTTCAATGAAAAACATGATTTCCATGTGTTTAGTATGAATTCTATGAATATCCATGATGCTAATGATATGCAATACCACAAGCTTGGGGATTCTATGCTTGATGACGAAGATAATTTTTGTTCCCCAAGTTTTGGTGATGACACGTATGCTCTAATTGATCATGAAAAGAATGCTTTGTGTGATAGTTATATTATCAGATTCCTTCATGATGTTACTGAAAATTATTGTGAGAGAGGAACATATGCTTTTACATATTGCAATAATATCAAGTTTCCTCTCTATGTGTTCAAATTTGGGAAGTTATGCTTATTTTCCCTTCCTATGTAGTTGATTTTTCTTCCCATAGTTTGTTTGCTCACAAAATCCCTATGCATAGGAAGTGTGTTAGACTTAAATATACTTTACATGTGATTCATAATGTTCCTGTTGTTGTAAATAGGAATTATGTGCCCGTAGATTTCATTGTTCTTGATATAGAATGCAATCCTTCTTGTCCTATTTTTCTTGGTAGACCTTTCCTTATAACGATTGGTGCAATTATTGACATGAAATAAGGAAATATTAGTTTCCAGTTTCCATTAAGGAAAGGCATGGAACACTTTCCTACAAAGAAAATAAAATTACCTATGAATCTACCATGAGAGCTACTTATGGATTGCATACCAAAGATGACCATACCTAGATCTATTGTGTTTGCCCTAGCTAGGGGCGTTAAACAATAGCGCTTGTTGGGAGGCCCAATTTTATTTGGCTTTACGATTTTTTTCTTCTGTTTTGGTGTGTTTTGCAAATTATTTCTTCTATAGTAATTGTGTTTTGGTATTTAAATTAGTGTTTGAGCCAAGTAAAACCTTTGTGGTGATCTATGGTAGTTGTTGATTTGATCTTGCTGGAAACCATAAACTTTTGCGCTCAGTCCAGATATTTTCTGATTTTTTCAGAGCGTCAAATTGATCTAAATTTCTTACACAGGATTGATATACGATTTTTCCTGGTTTTCCTATTTTTTCAGATTTTTAAGAGTTCCAGAAGTATTCGAAGTTTACAGATTGCTACAGACTGTTCTGTTTTTGACAGATTCTATTTTTCTTGCGTTGTTTGCTTATTTTGAAGTATCTATGGGTCGTATCGGGGGGTATGAGTCATGGAAAAGTTAGAATACAGTAGGTATTACACAAATATAAATAAAGAATGAGTTCACGACAGTACTTAAAGTGGTGATTTATTTTTCTAATACTAACAGATCTAATGAGTTTTCTGTTGAGTTTTGTGTTGTGAAGTTTTCAAGTTTTGGGTGAATATTTGATGGACTATGGAATAAAAATTTGCAAGAGCCAAAGCTTTGGGATGACAAAGGAACCCCAAGTCATATTCAAGGATACCAAAAAGCCTAAGCTTGGGGATGCCCTAGAAGGCATCCCCTCTTTCGTCTTTAATCCATCGGTAAATTTACTTGAGGCTATATTTTTATTCACCACACGATATCTGTTTTGCTTGGAGCGTCTAGTATGATATGAGTGTTTGCTTGTTAATTTTCCACAATCATCCTTGCGAGACACATCTTTAGAGAAAGACACGCTGAATCGTGAATTTGTTAGAATACTCTATGTGCTTCACTTATATCTTGTGAGCTAGGCAATGTTGCTCTAGTACTTCACTTATATATTTATAGAGCATGGTGGTGTTATATTTTATAGAAATTATTGAACTCTCCTTCCTCACTTATATTATTTTGAGAGTTTCTTAAAACAGCATGGTAATTTGTTTAGGTTATGAATTTAGTCCTAATATAATGGCATCCAAGAGGGATATAATAAAAATGTTCATATTAAGTCAATGAACAACTATGAGAAGTTGGATTCCTTGCATATAGTTTTGAGATAATAGGATGGTAATATGAGAGTTATGCTAATGAGTAGTTGTGAATTGAAGAGATACGTGTGTTAAAGCTTGTGATTCCCGTAGCATGCACGTATGGTGAACCGTTATGTAACGAAGTCAGAGCATGATTTGTTTAATGATTGCCGACCTTTGTGTGAGGGTCAGGAGCACGCGATAGTTAACTCCTACCATCCTCTCTCCTAGGAGCATGCGTCTAATGCTTTGTTTGATAACTAATAGAATTTTGCAATAATTATGTGAGTTCTTTATGACTAACGTGAGTCCATGGATTATACGCACTCTCACCCTTCCATCTTTGCTAGCCTCTCTAGTACCGCGCAACTTTCGCCGGTACATCAAACCCTCATTCCTGAAAACAGCCACCATATATTCCTCAAAACAGCCACCATACCTACCTATTATGGCATTTTCATAGCCAGTCCGAGATATATTGCCATGCAACTTCCACCATGTAGTTTTTCTATGAATTCCATCATCACTTAATATTGCATATAGAGTTATATCTTGTCATAGGAATCGAGTTGTAATTTCTTTTTCTTTGAGTTATAAGTAAATAAAAGTGTGATTATTTTTCATTAATAGATCATTGTCCCATGAGAGAAAAGGATGATGGAGGCTATGACTCCCTCACAAGTTGGGACGAGTATCCGGACTTTACAAAAAAATAAAAGAGGCCAGCGAAGCCCAAAAATAAATAAATAAAAGAGGCCAAAGAAGCCCCAAAAAAATGAGAGAAAGAGAGAAGGGACAATTGATACTATCTTTTTCCACACTTGTGCTTCAAAGTAGCACCATGATCTTCATGATAGAGAGTCTCCTATTTTGTCACTTTCATATAACTAGTGGATATTCATTATGCACGACCACTTAGTTTTCTTTTTGTGCTTTCATACACTTATAGATCTAAGTGCATTTGTTGCATGGAAATCCCTAGCTACTCACTCACATTGATATCTATTGATGGGCATCTCCATATCCCATTGACATGCCTAGTTGATGTGAGACTATCTTCTCCTTTTTCCCTTGCACCTCCTCCATATTCTATTCCACCTATAATGCTATATCCATGGCTCACGCTCATGTATTGCATGAGAGTTGAGAAGGTTTAAGAACACCAAAAGTGTGAACCAATTGCTTGACTTGTTCATCGGGGTTGTGCATGATTTAGATACTTTGTGTGGGGAATATGGAGCATAGCCAGACCATATGATTTTGTAGGGATTACTTTCTAAGGCCATGTTATTTTGACAGGACATGACTACCTTGTTGGTGTGCTCGAAGTATTACTGTTTTATGTCAATATTAGAATGTTGTTTTAAATCTAACGGATCTGAATATTCATGCCACAATAAAGAATATTACATGGATAAATATCTTGGGTAGCATTCCACATAAAAAGTTCTGTTTTTATCATTTACCTACTCGAGGACGAGCAGGAATTAAGCTTGGGGATGCTGATACGTCTCCAATGTATATATAGTTTTTGATTGTTCCATGCTATTATATGATCTATTTTGGATGTTTTATATGCATTAATATGCTATTTTGTATTATTTTTGGGACTAACCTACTAATCTAGAGCCTAGTGCCAGTTTGTGTTTTTCCTTGTTTTTGAGTTTCGCAGATAAGAAATATTAAACGGAGTCCAAACGAAAAAAAACCTCTGGAATGAATTTTCTGGAATAAAAGGAAGCCATGAGACTTGAGAACCAAGGCAAAGGAGCTGCCACGGGCCACAAGCCCGCTTGCCACGGCCAGGGGGTACCCTGCATGGGGCAGGCTTGTGGGCCCCTAGCAACTCCCCTAACCCTAATCTTCGGCCTATAAATATCCAAATATTCCATCCTTATCGAAATGAGCCACAAAAACACTTTTCCGCCGCCAGAAGCCTCCGTTCCCGAGAGATCCAATCTTGGAGCCTTTTCCGATAATCTGCTGGAGGGGGATTTGATCACGGAGGGCATCTACATCAACTCCATTGCCCCTTCGATAATGCGTGAGTAGTTCACCACAGACCTATGGGTCCATAGCTAGTAGCAAGATGGCTTCTTCTCTCTCTTTGCTTCTCAATACCATGTTCTTCATGATCTTCATGCAGATCTATCCGATGTAATACTCTTTTCCTTTGTGTTTGTCGAGATCCAATGAATTGTGGGTTTATGTTCAGATTATCCACAAATATTACTTGAGTCTTTCCTGAATTCTTTTATGCATGATTTCATATCTTTGCAAGTCTCTTTGAGTTATTGGTTTGGTTTGGCCAACTAGATTGGTAATTCTTGCAATAGGAGAAGTGCTTAGTTTTGGGTTCAATCTTGCAGTGTCCTCACCCAGTGACAAAGTAGGGGTAGCAAGGCACATATTGTATTGTTGCCATCAAGGGTAAAAAGATGGGGTTTTCATCATATTGGTTGAGTTTATCCCTCTACATTATGTCATCTTACTTAATGCGTTACTCTGTTCTTCATGAACTTAATACTCTAGATGCAGGCAGGAGTTGGTCGATGTGTGGAGTAATAGTAGTAGATGCAGAATTGTTTCGGTCTACTTGTCACGGACGTGATGACTCTATGCATAATCATTGCCTTGGATATCTTCATAATTATTCGCTTTTCTATCAATTGGTCGACAGTAATTTGTTCACCCATCGTAATACTTGCCATCATGAGAGAAGCCATCTAGTGAAACCTATGACCCCCGGGTCTATTTCCCATATTATACTTTCAGATCTAAAACCAAAAATACCAAAAATACTTGCTGCCATATTTTTACTTATAGTTTTACTTTCCGTTCAAGTATCCTATTGTATCTATCTCTACTAGATCTCATCCTTGCAAATAACTGTGAAGGAATTGACAACCCCTTTATAGCATTGGGTGCAAGAGTTTGATTCTTTCTGCAGGTACATCTATTGGTGACTCGCTTGTATCTCCTACTGGATTGAAACCTTGGTTTTCTTAAACTGAGGGAAATACTTATCTACTTTGCTGCATCAAACTATTCCTCTTCACGCGAAACCAACGCATGCTCGAGAAGTTTTGCGTACTAACGAATTCTTCAATATTACGCTCAAAATCAGAGGGTATTTTATTATAGTTTCCATAAGAATTGCTGTAGGAATTACCATAATTGTTAGAGGAGTTATTAGGAAACGGCCTAGCATTGAAATTACCTCTATAAGCGTTATTACCTAAATTGTTCCTACCAACAAAATTCACATCTATAGATTCATTATTATTTCCAATCAAAGAAGACAAGGGCATATCATTAGGCTCAATAGTAACACTCTTACTAGCAAACAATTTCATCAATTCATCCATCTTTTCACTCAAAGTATTAGTCTCTTCAATAACATGCACTTTCTTACTAGTAGGAGATCTTTCGGTGTGCCTGTAACGCCGGACACACCCGCCGATAGTCGTTACTCCTGACAGGATCTAGACTGGCCTGACAGATCAATACTAGTCTTTTCTGCGCACTTTGTCCTCACTCATGCACACCCGGGACCAACTTCCCGGTCGGTCACCCATCCTAGAACTACTCCAAGCCAAGCACGCTTAACCAAGGAGTTAGAGGAACCGACGTCCTCGTCGGGTCACAGGAACGTTCCCTCTTGGCACAAACATTTGTGCTTCCAGTCCGATACATGTGTCATTCCGTGTGCCACGACAGGTCACCAACTTTGTGAACAACATGACCACGCACCTGTTCGCAAACATCCGTGTAACCGTGAGGGTCGGCTCTGATACCAACTTGTAACGCACCGGACACACCCGCCGATAGTCGTTACTCCCGACAGGATCTAGGCTGGCCTCACAGATCAATACTAGTCTTTTCTGCGCACTTTGTCCTCACACATGCACACCCGGGACCAACTTCCCGGTCGGTCACCCATCCTAGATCTACTCCAAGACAAGCACGCTTAACCAGGGAGTTCTGTTCGAATGGGCTCCCGGAAAAGACGGAATTCCTTATTGATATGAGTAGTCTATCAACCCTAATAAGCCAGGCTATCACAGTGCCATTGAGAGTAGTTTGCCATAATATTATCTAGGAGTTTAGTAGCTTCTCCTAATGTGCTTTCCATAAAATTACCACCCGCGACGGAATCTAAGAGGTTCGTAGAAGCAAAATTCAATCTAGCATAGAAATTTTGTATAATCATCCATAAGCTCCAACCATGCACGGGGCAATTCCTAATCATAAGTTTCATCCTCTCCCAAGATTGTGCAACATGTTCATGATCAAGTTGCTTAAAATTCATTATATCATTCCTAAGGGAGATGATCTTAGCGTGCGGAAAGTACTTGAAAATAAAAGCATCTTTACACTTATTCCATGAATCAATACTATTTTTAGGCAAAGATGAAAACCAAGTTTTAGCACGATCTCGTAGTGAGAACAGGAATAACTTCAATTTAACAATACCATTATCCACATATTTCTTCTTTTGCATATCACACAACTCAACGAAAGTATTTAGATGGGATGCGACATCTTCATTAGCAAGGCCGGAAATTTGTTCTTTCATAACAAGATTGAGCAAAGTAGCATTAATTTCACAAGATTCCGCACTAGTGGTGGAAGCAATAGGAGTACTAATAAAATCATTATTATTAGTATTGGAAAAATTACACAACTTGCTATTCTCTTCATTCATCGTGACAAAGCAAGAAAAAAGCAAACGAAAAGACGAATGGAAAGGGGCAAATAAAAAGGCAAATATTTTTGGCATTTTCCAAAAATCGTTTTAGAAGTGGGGGAGAGGAAAACGAGAGGCAAATGGCAAATAGGGTAAATGCAAGAGATGAATTTGTAATTGGTACTTGGTAGGCTTGATGTAGATCTCCGCGCAACCAAGCCAAAAATTGGCAAGTTGAAGAGAGAGTTCTTATCTTGACTTGCTATGTATCTCCCCGGCAACGGCGCCATAAATCCTTCATGCTACTTCTCGAGCATGCGTTGGTTTCCCGTGAAGAGGAACGGTTTGATGCAGCAAAACAAATAAGTATTTCCCTCAGTTTTTGAGAACCAAGGTATCAATCCAGTAGGAGATACAAGAGAGTCACCAATAGATGTACATGCACAAAGAATCAAAATCTTGAACCCAACGCTATAAAGGGGTTGTCAATCCCTTCACGGTTACTTGCAAGGATGAGATCTAGTAGAGATAGATATAATAGGATGCTTGAACGGAAAGTAAAACTACAAGTAAAAATAATGCAACAAATATTTCTGGTATTTTTGGTTTTAGATCTGAAAGTATAATATGGAAAATAGACTCGGGGGCCATAGGTTTCACTAGACTGCTTCTCTCATGATGGCAAGTATTACGGTGGGTGAACAAATTACTGTCGAGCAATTGATAGAAAAGCGAATAATTATGAAGACTAGTCGTCAACCCGTGCTTTTGCACTGGCTAGTGTATTGAGTACGTTAACTTTCTAAGAAAACAGTAAACAAACATTAGAGTTAATCTATTTTTAATTGGCATCATTTGCTTGTACTTAATAATTCTATTGTGGTGGTGTACATGAATTTTCACACAAGGCATGTCATGGTTTTCTTGATCCCGTTTTGCGTGTACACATATCAATTGATTTAGAGGCATTCTTAAAATAAGCCGTCCAATTTACTTTATTTTTTGTTAATTTATGCCACTTTTAAAATTTAATAAAGAGATAATGAAGAAGTTCATATATATAAAAAATGCCAATTTGATATCCCACCTATTTTATTACATCCGAAATGATTGAATAGCCATGATATGCAACTTGTCCTTCTAGTACTCGATACACCAGGTTTCTGTGAGTTATTGCACCTTTTCTCTTAGAACTTGATACGTTGAATATGTATTCATATTTATTCTGAGCATCCTCATTTTCCGATTCACCATATTAATATACAACAGGGCGTTCCTGGTCCTAAACTTTTGGTGTCCTTCACAATGTGTTTTCATCCTTCGATCAGTCGTCGTTATAAGCGTATACCATTTGGTGCCTTTGTACCACTATTGAACAAAAACATTAGAATATAGAGCATCTTAGTAGAAATAGCCATTATATGTATTGTTTGCATCCTATAGAGACAGTTCTTTTTTGAATGTAAAAAATATTTTATACAAAGTGCAATTCTGGTAGCCGTACTTGAGAATTTGGCCATTCAGTGTGAACGCAAAAATCAACTTCTCCTAGCATATTTTCTTGATTTGTTTTGTCTGCTTGTGGATTACCAAATCATCTATACGGTCTGCTTGTGAACTCTGTTGCAGTAATTGTTTCCGCTTCTATGTTGAGCGTGGTGCAAGTCATTTTTCTACTCAGAGGACATATCCCTAGCTTGAGTTCGTAGCTTGAAATAAAATGCAACATTTAGTTATTAAATGATAAACTACTACTACCCAATTAATGAAATAATGTCAAATTAACATACTTTCTGTTGCATATGCTATTTAGCGTACAAATCATTTGATGTACTGATTGCTATAATTATTCCGCTGCAGGAGAGAAATTTTAATGTCCATTGTAGGCTAAATTAGCATGCATAAAAATGTGTGAAAACACAATATAGAAAACTAATAATAAATATATATTTTCTGATTCACATATAATTACCATTATTTTTTAGTAGTCTTCTGTTATAGAGCATTTGTTCTGAATTACCTTGCAAATTAGATTTCGAAGCATTTGTTCCTGAATTTCCTTGCAAATCGGAGTTTGGATGTATATTTCCTCTACAATATCACCTTGCAAGAAATACCTATTTTTATATGTACGTATGCACTCATGTACATAATAGAATAAGATCTATACATTGCCAAAAACCTATTGTACCTCGTTTGGAAATGACTTAATTTAGGGATATCCAAATCAATATATACTCATTGAGCATGTAGATGACTTCATGTACATCGCAAGCGTAAGCCTGAGCAGCTGCACGCGATGAAAATTCTTAAATACGAATGCAATAGGACACTTTATTACAGTGTGTAGGAAAAGTATAACTTTGAATAGATACAACGTAGGGATGTTTTTCTTAACTCTATGGTATTACGGGTTGAAAATACTTACTCATATTCGGCTCCCTTCATGGTTGTATAAATAAAAAGGGAATCTGGCCAATATAACCAATGCGTAAGTACATGCCATGGAAAAAATGTGTCATACAATAATAAACGACTCAATAAGTAATCCTCTTTATCAGCAACTTGTTTCAAAATTACTACCTCATCATAGGTTAAAATATTAGGAAGATAACATGATAAGAAGCCACGACATAATACCACAAATCTATTGAAAAGTAAGACCATCAAGCATCCTTGAGACCTTAATGTCCTTCCCTACACAACCTTCAATAGAGCATCCTTGTCAGTCTGTTTTGAAGCACAACCGAAAATGCCCAAAACGCTAAAAGAAGAGAGCGGTTTTGGCAAAGAGGTAGAACAATACGTGCCTTCACACATCAGGGTATTGCTCTAAACCTAGTCCAAATACTATGAAAAAAAGCAAGACAACAGATAGGCAGGGTACTACAAATGTGTACGTTGGCATCTCATGCAGCCAGAAAACTTGAGGTTGCATGCTTTCAAATATGTGCATCGAGCTTCTCTATGCAAATGGTCATTGTAGGGCAACCGTGCACACATTGACTAACCCATGGCATGCAGTTTCCTGTGTTAATCATCTGCAATGAGATTACCACTGCACAACACTCAACAAATATCACAAAAATTCACAACGTGACCTTCCTAGTAAATATAAGGAGACATCTTTGTTAAATATAAGAAGGTTGATATATTCTTACTATAAACACATCATTGGTCTTTTTAATGGAAAACTAATTGAAAAACTTCAATATTATGTACAAAGCAAGGTTAGCTGGCAATGGGATGATGGATGGTACGCTAGGTCTAATACTTATATATACAAAGCACAAAGATACATGGTCTAAAAACTGTGCATTTTGGCATATATATTAAAACTGCCATGGAAAAGCTAACCTTGACACGACAAATTTGAGTCAGTTCCTCCTATACCATCCTACACCTCCAAATTAGCTCTGACATTCATGTCGTCACAACTGAAAGTATGGTGACAATTAGTGTGCTGCAAGTACTACCACGGAAAATTACTAATTTGGTACATATACTGGATTTTTTTATTATATATTACAAAATAATATTATCTTAGTTGATACATTGTAAATTATATTAATTTTTATGAGCACTCAAATGTTTCAAACACATACCACACTGTTCAGTATAAGCAAACAGCTAGCAGCATAAAATAGAGAATTAATAATATATAGGGTTATATGACACCATGCTAACATAAAACCAAGCGTGAGCAGTAATGTGCACAATCAATCACCCTGATGATATCAACTGATTATAATTCAGGCAGATTGATCGCCCTGAAATACCATGGGTGGAAGCAACACATTAGTTGATAAATCAGTAGTGGTCGGGTACCCCCAGGACCTAATCAACTGGATATAGATGATATTGAACCCATAAATAACAAAATAGAGGATAGTGCATTACCTAATACTCCTTGGATAAATAGAGTATATATTAGTGATGGACCGAACCTTCTTGGATAAATGACCTCAACATGTTATCCATATACCTCCTTATCGTCCCATATATCATAGTGCCCTAAAACAATTACAATCCAGTTCAAATATGCCTTAGTAGTTATAATAACTACTATTAACTTATAGTAGCATGATTATCTTACGAAATCGTACGCCTCTACTGATAAAACACATCTTCATCAAGTAGTATCATGTGAAGGCTAATAAGTTCGTCGCTATTAAGGTTAATGGAATAGCCTAATGACACTGAGCTACAGTTTCCATGAATCCTTCTCATGGCTAATCGCACTGACCATACCACACACAAATTTAATAATATTAAATTAGCGCTGATTATACCATGAATCCCAATTATAAAAACTTAGACTTAATCTGTACTTGCAAAGCTGGGGCAAAACAGATTGGAACAACTAAATAAATACGATAGCAGTTTGTAAAAAGCTCTTGATACGTAAAAAAACACAAACTTTTGATGATTAGTACTTATTTACTCTCTCGTGAAGCTCACCTGGTTGGCATATTTTGTGTATGTCCCGATCTCCAAGAGGTATCCCAAGATTATACGTGAGAATATTGGAGATTGAAATCCTGGAGAGCATAACACTATGAAAGAACATTTTATATAAAATCAGTGGTAGAAAAAAAATCGTATCTCTAAGAGAACACCAGATCCATACCTAAACTTACTTGCACCAGCTTAAGAGATACATGGATTTGATTGCCATGTGGTGGAAGAGGAGGCACCAGAGGTACGTGGATTTAGTTTCCATGTGGGAAGAGACACAAAGAGATCGAGAGGGAGTGGGTGAATCCATGTCGCATCTGATGGGCATACTTGTGCTATGACCCGATCTCCAAGATCAATGTACGGGGGAGAGCGAGCTTGTCAGTTTGAGAGAGACGTAGATGTCATACGGGGGAGAGACAACATATTCCATTCATGTCGCAAGATTGGCTTTTGTTTTTTTAACGTGGAGTAGCAGATAATCGTATCTGTTTTGACATCTTCTTTTATCTCCTTGCGGTCCAGGATTACACGGAAATAATTGTTGGCCTGATGACGATTTTTTTTATTGTTGGCCTTACGTTTTCTTTATTTCAGCAAAATTTGAGCTGAAAATTAGAATGGTTAATCTACACCGTAATAACTCGGATCCGCCAGATGAACGGCTATTATTTTCTAATTAACGTGGTAATTTCTTGGGAGTCTTTAAAGCAAAATTTGAGCTGTAAATTAGAATGGTTAATCTACACCGTAATAACTCGGACCCGCCAGATGAATGGCTATTATTTTCTAATTAATGTGGTAATTTCTTGGGAGTCTCTAATTAGTATAAAGTATAGATATAGATATAGAAGTATAGATATCCAAGGCAATGATTATGCATATAGGCATCATGTCTGTGACAAGTAGACCGAAATGATTCCGCATCTACTACTATTACTCCACACATCGACCGACTTCTGTCTGCATATAGAGTATTAAGTTCATGAAGAACATAGTAACGCATTAAGTAGGATGACAAGATGTAGAGGGATAAACTCAAGAAATATGATGAAAACTCCATCTTTTTATCCTTGATGACAACAATACAATACGTATCTCGCTACCCCTACTTTGTCACTGGGTGAGGACACCGCAAGATTGAACCCAAAACTAAGCACTTCTCCCATTGCAAGTATTACCAATCTAGTTGGCCAAACCAAACCAATAACTCAAAGAGACTTGAAAATATGTGAAATCATGCATATAAGAATTCAGGAAAGACTCAAATAATATTCATGGATAAAACGAACATAGACCCACAATTCATCGGATCTCAGCAAACACACCGCAAAAGAGTAGTACATTAGATAGATCTCCATGAAGATCATGAAGAACATGGTATTGAGAAGCAAAGAGAGAGAAGAAGCCATCTAGATACTAGCTATGGACCCATAGGTCTGTGTTGAACTACTCATGCATCATCGGAGGGGCAATGGAGTTGAGGTAGATGCCCTCCATGATCGAATCCCCCTCCGGAAGATTACCGGAAAAGGCTCCAAGATTGGATCTCTCGGGAATGAAGGCTTCTGGCGGAGGAAAAGTGTTTTCATTGCTTGTTCTAATAATGAAGGAATATTTGGGAATTTATAGGCTGTAGATTAGGGTTAGGGGAGCTGCCGTGGGCCTACAAGCCTACCTGGCATGGCCTACCCCCATGGCCGAGCCCCTAGGCCTTGTGGCCCACGGTGGCTCCTCTGCCTTGGTTCTCAAGTCTCATAGTTTTCTTTCGTTCCAGAAAAAATCATTCCGAAGGTTTTATTCCGTTTGGACTCCATTTAATATTTTTCTTATCTGCGAAACTCAAAACAAGGAAAAAACAAAAACTGACACTAGGCTCTAGATTAATAGGTTAGTCCCAAAAATAATATAAAATAGCATATTAATACATATAAAACATACAAAATAGGTAATATAATAGCATGGAACAATCAAAAATTATATATACGTTGGAGACATATCATCATCTTACCTAATGTGTTACTCTGTTCTTTATGAACTTAATAATCTAGATGCAGGCAGGAGTCGGTCGATGTGTGGAGTAATAGTAGTAGATGCAGAATCGTTTCGGTCTACTTGACACACACGTGATGCCTATATGCATAATCATTGCCTTGGATATCTTCATAATTATTCGCTTTTCTATCAATTGGTCTACAGTAATTTGTTTACCCACCGTAATACTTGCCATCATGAGAGAAGCCTCTAGTGAAACCTATGGCCCCTGGGTCTACTTTCCATAATATATTTTCATATATATAAACCAAAAATATCAAAAATACTTTGCTGCAATTTATTTACCTTATACTTTCCATTCTTGTTTACATCTATCTCTATCGAATCTAATCCTTGCAAATAACCGTGAAGGGATTGACAACCCCTTTATAGCGTTGGGTGCAAGAGTTTGATTTTTTTATAGGTGCATCCATTGGTAACTTGCTTGTTCCTCCTACTAGAGTGATACCTTGGTTCTCACTAAATGAGGGAAATACTTATCTACTTCGCTGCATCACCCTTTCCCCTTCAAGGGAAAACCAACGTAAGCCCGAGAGGTAGCATTCCCCTTTTCTTTTGTGTTTACCATTCTTATTTTATGATTTTCATTCAACTCGATACTAGCTACTACATTTAGCAATGAAGGAACTATTACACAACATTGTCATGATCAATATATAGAGAGAATTGACCTCTCTTTCTGTGTGCTTGGCCGAACAAATGCAATAAGTTTTCGTAAAGCCATTTGATGTTATTACATATAGTATACGTTCATGCATATATTTATAATATAACATCTCTTATGATACTAATATTTAATTACCAAGATCGCATTTCATATCCCGATGGCATTCTCCGTCTTCATATCCCAGGGTCTAGAATAAGTTATTCTTCACCTGAGGTAATATTACGATTATTTCATATTTAAATTACATTTCAAATGCAAACAGTTACATTTATATTGATTCACTACATAAAGTTTGACATAAGAATAAAAATATAAGTCATAAGAGTAGAAAAATCACATTTTATGTATATTTTACACTGTGTTTTTATGTTTGTAAATTTACATGACATAAATATTTTTTACGATGACTATATATTTTCTTACGGTCTCTTTTTATGTATGGAATATTATAAAATTTACGAAACGTAAAATTACGGAATATATACACACACATATATATTTTGATCACGGGATCAAAATATTATTTTTATTCTGATCATGGGTTGAACTTTCTGAGTTACAAAACCTGAACTTCCCTTTGTAGGAACCCACCTTCGGGCTATCTTCGCAACCGTTTCTCCCTGCGCGAATTATTCTTACCAGTCACGTTCTATGTGATGTAAGTGTTATCTGGAAACATTTTTTAGCAACTAAATGCCCGTTTTAAATAGGAATCTCGCTCGTTGGCGGATTTGCTCTCGGGACATGATAAACTTGCGTCTGTTGCAATTTTACTGTCTGAGTTGTTCGGCATGAACTTCCCTTGGTGAGAGGTTGAACTTCCCGTAACATTGTCCAAATGAGGCTTGAAATATACCGCTGGAAAGTTGTGTACACGACGGTCACGACCTAAGTTGGAAAGCTGTGGACACGGCGGTCACGACCTAAGTTTTGAAATCCATTTTTGTTCATACAAAAAAAGTGAATCGTATATTCGACGCTATTTATAAAACATTTATAGGAATGAGGCAAATAAGATGAGGTTGGATAGCTGCTCAAAATCCACTCATTTCACATGTTGAACATTTTCCAAAATTCCGTACGGATTAAGAGGAATTTCAAAAATGGAGGAATTTCGGAAACCGAAAAGCCGGATTCGTAATTCGACATTAATTTGATAACGGTTAGTCCTATCGACGCATATGATATGGCGTTGGAAAGCTTATGGAAATGCGCATCTTTCCATAAAAAAGGTTGTTCTAACCATGGACGGTTTAAAAGTAATTTAGAAAATGGCCAAATCTGTACCGAGTTCGTATTTTCACGTTTTTTTATTAATGGTTTGTCGGAATCAAGCAAATGATATGGCGTTGGAAAGCCAGAAAAAATGCGAATCTTTTATGTGTAGATCGTTCCCTCCAATTCTTTGCGGTTTTAAGTCAAATTTGAAAATGGCTAAAAACGTATTTTGGCCGTCATTTTTACAAACTTTATTGAAATGGGGCAAATAATATACCATTGAGAAGCAATGGAAAATGCGAAATCTTTTCATGTAGATGGTTTTCTCTGATTCCTAGCTGTTTTAAACTATTTTGAAAACAATGAGATCATGCGTTCCGTCTTTATCGCGAAACAGAGTCTTCGAAAATGCATCGCGTGAAGAACTTGAACTTCATCAACATGCCTACCTGAACTTCAGTTTGTTCCTTCACGTGCTGTTTTTTGCTCGTAGCTCTCCATCCACTCACCGGAATTGAGAAAGTGATATACCGATGGAAAGCTAATGTAAACACGTAACGTTTCCGTCTTGATCATTTTTTTACACTCGCGACGATTTAAAATATTTTCATCTCAAATTCATTTAGCGCAATAGCTTAACTTCCTGTTGTATGCATGTTGAACTTCTGTCGCGTATTTTTGTTTGTAATTTCTTACCCATTCGTCCGTGTTACACAATTATATTTCTTTTTGTACAAACCTCTCTCACAATATTTTGCTATTTTAATTTGAACTTCTCAGCCTTTTTTATTTGAACTTCTTTGTTTTATTCTTTAGTAACGAAAAAAATCTGAGTTTTTCAAAAATTTGAACTTCTCTGTTATTTTAATTTGAACTTCTTAATATTATTCTTAGGAAGGAAATATGTTTTTAAATAAGCATCAAACATTTTTTTAAATTGAACTTCGTAGTTTTATTTTTCTTAGAAACGGAAATAATTTGAGTTTTTCGTTTACATCAAACTACTCCTATATATTAATTTGAACTTCTTCAATTTTATTCTTTTAGTAACAAGGATAATCTGAGTTTTCTATAAATATCGAACTTCTCTATTTTTGCAATTTGGACTTCTTGGTTTATTTATTTTAGCATCAAAATATCCTAGTTTTGTAATAACTATTGGACCGTCCATTATTTAAATTTGAACTTCTAGAGTTTTTTAATTTTAGAAACGATGAGAACCATTTTTATAATTTTTGAACTTCTCTATTTAAAAAAATCGAACTTCTTGTTTTTTATTGTTGAACTTCTTGTTTTTCAATCTTTAATAATGACAAAATCCTTGAGTTTTTCATATTTTTACTTTACCTATAAACAATAATAGTTTCTAATGTTGAGTTTTTGTATACATCGAACTACTTTCGTTATTTTTATTTTGATCTTCATGTGTTTATTATTTGGTAAACGAGAAAAATCCGAGTTGTTTATATACGCCGAACTAATCCATTTTTTTTAATTTGGACTGATTGTTATAAATTCTAGTTTTTGTAATAAACATCAATGAATCTATTTTGACAACAATTCATGGACTTTCTTGAAATTGTCATTCTCAAAACAACATTTTTCAACCTTTTTACCAAAACAACAATATGTGCTCAACATACTTTGACCTTCTCGAAACATTTTGACCTTCGTGAAAACGAACAAAAAATAGAAAATCACATAGTTGTACAAGCACAACAATAGAGCAATTTCTCTTCTACTCCACAAAATAAAAAAATCGTCGACCTTGTGCACCTCCACCAGTTTTTGCCACGGACCTTGTGCATGGTGGGGAGATGAGGCAGAGCACGATGGCGAATGCAGTGATCTTGGGACGAGCTGCAACCCAACCTTTTTATTGGTGCTAGATGCACCCAATTTAGTGACAGCTGAGCGAGGCAAAGCTCATTCATGCGAGGAAGAAGATGGCCAGGACTTCAGAAGCGTCCCCGATGCTCACGGCAGCTACGAATCATTCCATCGCGGAGATATTGAACTTCGTCGGGCACATGGTCTTGCCCGTGGAGGAATTTCGCCAGTAGGCTCATCCCATGCATTGGCAGTGACCCATCCTACAAGTTCGATGGTGGCTGAGGATGACACAGACGGCAGGTCACTGTTTGCAGGAGCTCGTCGCTGAAGACGGAGAGGAAGGCAGGGAGGGAAAAGATGGGGCCTTGAGCACATGGGCGTGCTATGCAGTCGATGATGGCGGGGGTCATCCATGAGGAACAGGACGGAGTTGAACAGCTTGGGTTGGCAAAGTTGGATAGCCTGGGCGTCGCACTGGCGCGCACGGCCAGCTACAGGTCGACGTCACCTCTAGCTGCAGACCGACGTCTCCTCTAGCTGCGGCAAGTGCCCAATCCGGACGAGGGCTCGTGGTCATCAGCGAGTGGAGGGCGGTGAAGGATCCACACCAGATCCGGCGACCCAGGAGAGGAGATGACGACGGATCTCACCGGATCTGTAGGCAGGGCGGCGCCGGTTAGGGTCGGGATTGCGATGGGTCGTCGGTTGGGGTCGAGGCTACGACGCATCAACGGAGGGGGACGAGGCATCCGCGGCGGCGCTGATCAGAGGTGGGGCGTCCACGAAGGCGCCGGGGACGGGGCATCTGCGGTGGGGGCGGTCGGGGGCGGGCCATCCGTGGAGGCGTTGGGGACAGAGCGGCCGCGACGCCGCCAACCTGGCGCGGGGCGTCCACAGAGGCGCCAGGGACGGGGCGTCTGGGGCGGCGGCGGTCGAGCGCAGGCCGTCTGTGGAGGCACCGGGGACAGGGCGACCGCGAGGGCGCCGACCTGGGGCGGGGCGCCCGTGGAGGCGCCATGGGACACTCTTTTTTGTTTCAAGAAGTGTTTGGGAACAACCAATCGGTCCCTATATAGGCACGCTGTCATCCCAATAGTTATTCTGATTCTGGGATTAGAATAGTGCTACTCTCTCTCTTTATATATATATATATATATATATATATATATATATATATATATATATGAAACTCAACACAATTGATGGTAATAAAATTAAAATGTGAATATTATTTACGTACTTCAAATTGTTCTGGAGATATGCCCCGCTCAGAAGTCGAGAGTGGCGAATTAACTCGAAAACGTAGTATGCACATAAATTAGTGTAGGGATGAGCACATTACAACAATATAGTTCAATCAAAATGATAATCAAGCATCATAATGGTATTGAAACTAGAATCAATGTGAGACGATGCACGGTACTAGATAGTAGTACTTACTTTGATGTGTGAAGTTTTTCCAAACCCTGCACGGCAAAGAAAAGGATTACTTGATGTCAGGAAATGAATAAAAGTTGTCGATACGGTGCGATAATGATTTAACTTACTTCTGAAGCATTTCACTCGGGTCCGTCCACTCCTTGGGATCTTTACGTCTCTGAGTCCAAGTCAAGTACTACTCCCTCGTCAGGACGAATGGCTAGCTGAATAAAGTGGAAACTACGCACGCATAATTCATCAATTACACTTAACCTCAAGTAAGCGAAACAAAATTTCACGTACAAGACATAACACTCCATGGAAGTTGTAAGGAAATAGTATTTCCCTTTTGTTAATTTGTCCAAGTAATGCCCGTAGCAAGCTTTGCTCTGTTTCACGGGGGATTTGTTTTAATCGTATGTTCTTTTATGGTATTTGGGTTAATGAAGCCAATGTCATAGATTTGTCCTTTTATGCAATCGACGATCTTCAATCTGCATATAATATAGTGTGAGGATAATTATAAATACAATGAACGAGCTGAGCTAGAGACTTTACAAAAAAGTACTTATAGGCAATATGAACTGACGATACTTTTGCCGAGGTCCTTTTGATTATATAACTGATTTTTTTTCAAATTCAACGAACAACTCCTGGACCCCATTGAAGAAGTGCTCATATTTAATTCCCACGAAGATATTGCCGGTCCCGTCCTTGCAGGCTTTCAAGTACCATTCATGCAATTGTTACATCCTCGTTGGTAGACCCTTGAGCTCCTGACGTCTGACATGAGGCTTCCCGTGCTCGTATCTTAAGGATGCTACTACCTTGGCCTTTTCAAACTGTACCCAATCGGGCAAGTAATCACCAAGAGTGATAGCAAGACCATAGGCCGCTATCTCCAGATAATTAGCCATATCGATAAACACCTTGAGCGGGTGGTACAATTGGTTTTCTTGTTCGCCGAGTTGGGGAATTCTTTCCCCACTTCTTGCACCACTGCTACTTAAGTTTCCCGACCGCTTCGCTTGATCAAATGTCTTTTGAATACCGTGGTCATAGTTTGATTGCGGCGGAGGTGGTGGTGGTCGCCTAAGGGCATCCAGAGTTCGCTTACCAGATCCACTTTCTTGTTTGGAGGCGGACGTTTTGGTAAAAGATGTCGTCTCACTTCTTCATCCACAATCTCGTTGAGTTGCTCCTTAGTCCTCTCATAGGGTAACTTGGGAGGAGCCTTGAGGCTTGGGCCATCTCTGAATTTCTTCCCTGTTGTACTGCTGCTAGTCGCTGGAGTGGCGACGCCTCTCTTCCGCCGTTGCTGAGATGGCGGGGGAGGCAGAGTCCGCTGACATGGAAGAGACAGCTGAGGCAGAGGAGGATTCTATGGAGGGCCCTCCTCCGTCGGAGTCCGTTAAGCCAGCGGAGACGGCTGGCGCACCAGAGATGTCTCACGCAACGGAGATAGGACAATTGGACTTTCAGGAGCCTCCTGAGGGCCCTCCGCCGGCCGAGTCTGCTGAGGGGCCTCCTCTGGGTGAGTCTGCTGAGGCGGCATCCAGTGTAGAAGCATGATGTTTTCCTTTCTCCATAGACAGGTAGTCCTTAAGGCCTTTTCAAGAAGAATCTCCTCTTCACCTGTAGGGTACTCGAGCTCCAGCCCCTCAAATCTGTCGCTGGACTTTGAAACAGTTAAGGTTCCCTTCTCCATTCGATCACTAGAGCCGTCATTATCTCCTTCCTCCTCCATTCTATCACCGGAGCTGTCATGATCTCCTTGCTCCTCCATTGGATCACCTGAGTTGTCATCCTCTCTTCTATCAACATCGACGTCGTTGAGAAACGACAAGATATCATCATCACTTCCATCGCGGATTATATCCCCCAATAACTCTTCTTTTTTCTAAGTCTCTGTGATCCATTGATTCTGTACATAAAGCATTGACACTTCAAATTAACTATCACATAAAGCAAAAAAGAAGTATACTTGTCACCAAAATACAACACTTGACAGAGTTTCCTCTATTTAAAAAATAGTTCTCTGTTTTCGAAAATCATTCCCTTCATATAGAAACTTGCGGGCCCCTTCACCCCTCATGTCGAAGTTATTGGGGATATGTTAAATTCCCGAGATAGTTAGGGGTGTTCTAATGCGGCACTACACGATATAGGTGAAGGGGGCGGGTAACATCTGGGAATGTTTTCCCGAAGTCTGCATTTTCGGACAGACAAATGGATGGCATATTCGGATTCGCCATATTTTTTTGATCGATTTTCATAAATAAGTTTGCCACAAATTTTCCATATAATTAGGGTCAAAATCTATGAAGCACCGATACGACGACACGGGTAATGCGATACGGATACGGCGATACAGGATACATCAATTGTTAAAAATAGCAATACGACGATATGGCAAGCATATATAAATAATAATAACATAATATATAATAAAATGTGTGAGATGAGATCAACATATCGTCCCACTTGTTGCCTAATTGCTTCCATGCCTCCTTGTTTCCCACTTAAAAAATCCGATTAATCAAGGGCCACGAACTGTCCCAACCCAATTATTATTTTCATAACAATTTAGAGATCAAAATACCACCCCACTACTGTTTTCCTAATGTTTTAGAAGTTTTTTCTTGATAAAAATATAGAGAGCACAATCTCCTTGAGCTTTTTTTCCTCATAACTATAAATAGGAACTCTCATCTATGAACATAGCAATAATTAAAATCAGCAAGCAATACACATCAATATGAACACTGAGCTCTTTTTCCTCATATACTTGTATCTTTTTTCTAACAATGGGAGGCAGCAAAAACATCAGGGGCTCACTAGGGGCAGGGGCAGGGGCGTGGTAACGGCGGCGGCGTGGCAGGGCGAGGCGACGACGGGGCAGTTCGTGGTGACGGTGACGACGAGGATGTAGGGGCAGGGGCGCGACAACGGTTACGACGACGTCGAGGCAGGGGAGCGGGGGACGACGACGGGACAGGGCGACAGCAGGGGCACGGTGACTGCAACGATGATGACATGGCGCGATGATGATGGCAGGGCGCGATTACGGCGACGGCAGGATAGTGCGCGGCGACGACGACATAGGGCAGGGGCACGACAACGACGACGTCAGGGCAGGGGAGCTGGGGACGACAAAATCTGGCAGCCTCGCGACGTCGAGGTGGTTGTCGGCTCCATCAGGGGAGAGAAGAAACTGCAGATGGGATTGGAAAATTCTCTAAGTGCCGCTTATATAGCCGCACCTTTAATCCCGATTGGTGGCTCGAACCGGGACTAATGCCCCCCTTTGGTCTTAGCTTCCCGACCTTTAGTCCCGGTTGGAGCCACCAACTAGGACTAAAGGGTTGTGCTTCCCGCAGCCAAAAGTTTAGTCCCACCTCGCTACTCGAGAAGGGCACTGAGTGGTTTATAAGTGTTGCTGCCGCTGCCCTCTCGAGCTCCTCTCTAATGCGGGTAGTACATGCCTATCTCACGCCCTTTAGGCCTTCTAGCACTGCGGGCTTGCATCCTGGGCCATTTCTAGGATTTCTAGTCGTATTCAGGATGTGGTGGCTAGTAGGCGGGCCTTTTAATCTTTTTGCATATATTATGTTTTTAAATTTTTAATGTTAAATTTTGCATATATTATTTTTAGTTATATAATTTTAGTTGCATAAATTTTATATAATTTGAGCTGCATAAGATTTATTTTTTATTGATTCATTTTAGTTGATTCCTTTTGCTATTAGAGTTTATAAAAGCTTTTTAGTTTTCTATTAAAGCTTGTAACAAAATATACTTTATGAAAATTAATTTTACTATTAAAGTTTTTAAAGAATAAATACTTTGATAATTTTAGTTAATATTATTTTGATTCTTTTTAACAAAGGGATTTCATTTTTGAACATATTTTAAGTCCATACTTTTTTTGTATTTAATATGCACCATTAGAAGCCACATCATGAGTTTTCAACCCATTTGTGACTTCATTTGCTATTTTTCATGAATTTCATGATTTATTTTGAGCTAACATGACCCTGAATTTGAAAAGCTCTACAAATGAACTCTTAAAAGGATGAAACTTTGCATGGTATCATAATTTCACCCATATAGCATGTGCTAAAAAGTTGAGATGGTTAAGGCAAAAACTGGAGGAACTTCATGTACAAACTGGATAATCTGTTTCGAAGTATCAAGGTTTCGGACGAAAACTCATCTATTACAAAGGGATTCATTTTTTAAACATATTTTAGCTCCAAACTTTTTCTGCATTCAATATGTACCATTCAAAGCCACATTATCAATTTTCAACCCTTTTGTGACTTCATTTGCTATGCTTCATGCATTTCATGATTTATTTTGAGCTAAAATGACCATGAATTTGAAAAGCACTGCAAATGAACTATGAAAATGTTGAAGCTTGGCATGGTATCATAATTTCACCCACATAGCATGTGCCCAAAAGTTAAGAGGGTTACGGGAAAAACTGGATGCACTTCGTGTACAAACTAGACAATCTGTTTCGAAGTATCACAGTTTCGAACGAAAACTCATCTATTACAAAGGGATTTCATTTTTAAAATATTTTAACTCCAGACTTTTTCTACATTCAATGTGCACCATTCAAAGCCACATCATCATTTTTCAACCCTTTTCTGATTTCATTTGCTATTTTTCATGCATTTCATGATTTATTTTGAGCTGGAATGACCCAAGATTTGAGAAGCACTGTAAATGAACTCTGAAAATGTTGAAAGTTGGCATCGTATCATTATTTAACCCACATAGCATGTGCTAAAAAGTTGAGAGGGTTATGGGGAAAACTGGATGCACTTCGTGTACAAACTGGACAATGTCTTTCGAAGTATTAGGGTTTTGGACAAAAACTCATCTATTACAAAAGGGATTTCATTTTTAACGAATTTAAATTTAGAATTTTTCTGCATTCAATATGCACCATTCAAAGCCACATCATCAAGTTTCAACCCATTTCTGACTTCATTAGCTATTTTTCATGCATTGCATAATTTATTTTGAGGTAAAATCACCCCAAATTTCAAAATCGCTTCAAATGAACTCTGAAAATATTGAAACTTTGCATGGTATCATAATTTCATCCACATAGCATGTGCTAAAAAGTTACGGGAAAAACTGGATGCACTTCATGTACAAACTGGACAATTTCTTTCGAAGTATTACTGTTTCGGACGAAAACTCATCTATTACAAAAGGGGTTTCATTTCTTGACATGTAAGTGAAGTGATATTCTAGATCAAAGCCATCATCAGAATAGTTGTGGAGAGAAAGTCTTCACTTTTTCTTTGGTGTGTGTTCCTTTCTTATTGTGCCGTAACCTTGGATAATCTTCATTGTTTAACATGATGCTTGGGTTAGCCTTCACTTTGAAGGGAGGAATTTAATGAAACTTTTCATAATCTTCAGACATGTCTATCGTTACTTCTTGAGCATGCGTTGGTTTCCCGTGAAGAGGAACGGTTTGATGTAGCAAAGTAGATAAGTATTTCCCTCAGTTTTTGAGAACCAAGGTATCAATCCAGTAGGAGATACAAGCGAATCACCAATAGATGTACCGGCACAAAGAATGAAACTCTTGCACCGAACGCTATAAAGGCGTTGTGAATCCCTTCACGGTTACTTGCAAGGATGAGATCTAGTAGAGATAGATATAATAGGATGCTTGAACGGAAAGGAAAACCCTAAACCCGGGGGCCATAGGTTTCAATAGATGGCTTCTCTCATGATGGCAAGTATTACGGTGGGTGAACAAATTATTGTCGAGCAATTGATAGAAAAGCAAATAATTATGAAGATATCCAAGACAATGATTGTGCATATAGGCATCACATCCGTGACAAGTAGACCGAAACGATTCTACAACTACTACTATTACTCCACACATCGACCGACTCCTGCCTACATCTAGAGTATTAAGTTCATGAAGAACAGAGTAATGCATTAAGTAAGATGACATGATGTAGAGGGATAAAGTAAAGCAATATAATGAAAACCCCATCATTTTACCCGTGAAGGCAACAATACAATACGTGCCTCGCTACCCCTACTTTGTCACTGGGTGACCGCAAGATTGAACCCAAAACTAAGCACTTCTTGCATTGCAAGAATTATGAATCTAGTTGGCCAAACCAAACCAATATCTCGAAGAGCTTGAAAAGATATGAAATCATGCATATAAGAATTCAGGAAAGTTTCAAATAATATTCATCGATAATCTAAACATAAACCCACAATTCATCGGATCTCGACAAACACAATGCAAAAGAGTATTACATCGGATAGATCCCCATGAAGATCATGAAGAACATGGTATTGAGAAGCAAAGAGAGAGAGAACAAGCCATCTATCTACTAGCTATGGACCCGTAGGTTTGTAGTGAACTACTCACATATCATCGGAGGGGCAATGGAGTTGATGTAGATGCCCTCCGTGATCGAATCCCCCTCCGATAGATTACCGGAAAAGGCTCCAAGATTGGATATCTCGGGAACGAAGGCTTCTCATGGCGGAAATGTGTTTTCGTGGCTCAGTCTGATAATGATGGAATATTTGGGAATTTATAGGCTGAAGATAAGGGTTAGGGGAGCTGTCGTGGGCCCACAAGCCTGCCCGGCATGGCCTACCCCCCTGTCCGTGCCCCTAGGGCTTGTGGCCCCACGATGGCTCCTCTACCTTGGTTCTCAAGTCTCGTAGTTTCCTTTCATTCCAGAAAAAATATTCCGAAGGTTTTATTCCATTTGGACTCCGTTTAATATTCCTTATCTGCGAAACTCAGAAACAAGGAAAAAACAGAAACTGGCACTAGGCTCTAGATTAATAGGTTAGTCCCAAAAATAATATAAAATAGCATATTAATGCATATAAAACATCCAAAGCAGATAATATAATAGCATGGAACAATAAAAATTTATAGATACGTTGGAGACGTATCATCTGTCTTGTCCTCCACTCCCAGGATGTTTCTTTTCCCTGAAAGAACTATGTGGCGCTTTGGCTCATCGTTTGATGTATTCGCTTCCTTATCTTTTTTTGTCGGTTTGGTAGACATGTCCTTCACACAGAACATGTGCGCCACATAATTGGCTAGGATGATTGGTTCATTTGTTTATCCAATATTATTGAGATCCACTATTGTCATTCCGTATTGCAGGTCTACCTATACTCCGCCTGCTGACAGATTGACTCATTTGCACCGAAACAAAGGGACCTTAAATTCATGCCCATAGTCAAGTTTCCATATCTCCTCTATGTAACCATAATATGTGTCCTTTGCATTATTGGTGATTGCTGCATCAAAGCGGACACCACTATTTTGGTTGGTGCTATTATTATCTTGGGCGATCGTGTAAAATGTATTCCCATTTATCTCGCACCCTTGGTAAGTCCATACAGTCGAAGATGGTGTCCTGGACAACAAGTACAACTCATCTCCAACAAGGTTGTTACGCATGAGATGCATTTGCAACCAACCGCTGAAAGTCCCGATCTGTTCACGTGTAGTCCAGTCGTCAGACAGCTCCAGGTGTTTGTAGCATTGACTATTCTTGTGTTAACTGATATACGGGGCGACCAAGATAGAATTCTGTAGAACTGTGTAGTGTGCTTGTGCCCAAGAATCATGTCCCTACATATTATTGAATACGGTTCTAGTGTGCCTTTTCCACTCAGTCTCCCCTCATACCGCAACTAAGGGACACCAGTCGGCTTAAGGTCACGAATAAAGTCAACACAAAACCCAATGAACTCCTCTGTTTGATGGCCCATGGAGATGCTTCCTTCTAGTCTAGCACGATTATGAACATATGTATTCAAGACTACCATGAACCTCTCAAAGGGGAGCATATTGTGTAGAAATACAGGACCCAGAATGACAATCTTGTTGACTAGGTGAACTAGGACGTTCATCATAATATTGAAGAAGGTTGGTGGGAACACCAACTGGAAGCTTACAAGACACTGGATCAAATCATTGTGTAACCTTGGCAGGATTTATGGATCGATTACCTTCTAAGAAATTGCATTGAGGAATGCACATAGCTTCACAATGGCTAATCGAACATTTTCTGGTAGAAGCCCCCTCAATTCAACCGGAAGCAATTGTGTCATAATCCACGTATCAGTCATGAGACTTTAGGTTATGGATTTTTTCTCCCTCATGTTTATTATTCCCTTTATATTCGACGAGAAGCCAGATGGGACATTGATACTGAGCAGGCATTCAAAGATGATTTCCTTCTCCGCTTTGGTTAGAGCATAGCTGGCAGGACCTTGATACTGCTTTGGATGCATGCCATCTTTTTAGTTGACACATTGCTAGTCCTCCCATGCCTCCAGTGTATCTTTTGTCTTCCCATACACGCCCAAGAAGCCTCGCACATTCACAAAAAACATTCTTCATCATGTGCATCACGTCGATTGCAGAGCGAACCTCTAGGTCTTTCCAATAGGGCAGGTCCCAAAATATATATTTCTTCTTCCACATGGGTGTGTGTCCCTTAGCATCATTCGTAACAGAATGTCCGCTAGGACCCTTTCCAAAGATTACATGTAAATATTTGACCATATCAAGTATATCATCACCAGTACGGAGGACGGGCTTCTTCTTGTGATCTGCCTCACCTTTGAGATGCTTGCCTTTCTTTCTTAAGGCATGCTTTGTTGGAAGAAATCGACGGTGTGCCAGGTACACATTCTTCTTACAAATATATACTTTGGGTATCATCTAAGCAATGCGTGTATGCGTTGTATCCATTGTTTGTCTGTCCTGAAAGGTTACTAAGAGCAGGACAATCATTGATGGTTACAATTAACAACGCTTTCTAGTCAAATTCCTGCTGTTTGTGCTCATCCCACACACGTACGCCTTCTTGATTCCACAGTTGTAGAAGTTCATCAACTAATGGCCTTAGGTGCACATCAATGTCATTGCCGGGTTGCTTAGGGCCTAGGATGAGCACTGGCATCATAATGAACTTTCGCTTCATGCACGACTAAGGAGGAAGGTTATAAATACATGGAGTCACGGGCCATGTGATATGCTTGCTGCTCTGCTCCCTAAAGGATTAATGCCATCTGCACTTAAACCAAACCATACGTTCCTTGCGTCACCTGCAATGTCCCCCCCACTTTCTCTCTATTTTCTCCACTGCGACCCGTCAGTGGGTGACCTCAACTTCCCTTCTTTCTTACGGTCTTCTTTGTGCCATCGAAACAACTTGGCATGCTCTTTGTTTCTGAACAAACGTTTCAACCTTGGTATTATAGGAGCATACCACATCACCTTGGCAGGAACCCTCTTCCTGGGATGCTCGCCCTCAACATCACCAAGGCCATCTCGTCTGATCTTATACCGCAATGCACCGCATACCGGGCATGCATTCAATTCCTCATAATCACCACGGTAAAGGATGTAGTCATTAGGGCATGCATGTATAGTATGCACCTCCAATCCTAAAGGGTAGAGAACCTTCTTTGATTCGTACATACTGTCGGGCAATTCATTATCCTTTGGAAGATTCTTCTCATTATTTTCAGTAGTGAACTAAATCCCTTGCCAGACACACCATTGACTACCTTCCATTGCAGCAATTCCGGTGTGGTACCGCGCTTTGTGTTGTCATCTTTGTAGTTTGGGTACAACCCTTTTTTGTGATCCTCTAACATGCGATCAAACTTCAACTTCCCCCTTTCACTTTTGCCTTCTCTTTGTGCATCAACAATGACCCGACAAAGATCATCGTTAGGCACATCGTCTGGTGCCTCTCTATCTTTAGCTTCCCCCGTTGTAGTATCACCGTATTCAGGGAACATAGGATAGCTGTGATCATCCTCTTCTTCTACATTGTCTTCCATCATGCCCCCTCTTTATCCGTGATTGGTACAAACATTATAGTGTGGCAGGAAACCCGTTAGAAGTAGGTGGGTGTGAAGGGTTTTCGAGTTAGAGTAACCCAGTTGGAAATATGCCTTAGAGACAATAATAAAATGGCTATTATTATATTTCCTTGTTCATGATAATTGTCAATTATTCATGCTATAATTGTACTAATCGGAAACCGTAATACATGTATGAATACATAGACCACACCATGTCCCCAGTGAGCCTCTAGTTGACTAGCTCGTTGATCAATAGATGGTCATGGTTTCCTGACCATGGACATTGGATGTCATTGATAACATGATCACATCATTAGGAGAATGATGTGATGGACAAGACCCAATCATAAGCATAGCGCAAGATCGTGTCGTTCATCTTCTTGAGCTTTTCTAATGTCAAGTATCATTTCCTTAGACCATGAGATGCAACTCCCGGATACCATAGGAATACTTTGGGTATATCAAACATCACAACTTAACTAGGTGACTATAAAGATGCACTACAAGTGTCTCCGAAAGTGTCTGTTGGGTTGGCATGAATCGAGACTGGGATTTGTCACTCCGTGTAATGGAGAGGTATCTCTAGGCCCACTCGGTAATACATCATCATAATGAGATCAATGTGACTAAGGAGTTACTCATGGTATCATGTGTTACAGAACGAGTAAAGAGACTTGCCGGTAACGAGACTGAACAAGGTATAGGGATACCGACAATTGAATCTCGGGCAAGTAACATACCCATGGACAAAGGGAATTGTATATGGGATTAATTGAATCCCCGACATCGTGGTTCATCAGATGAGATCATCATGGAATATGTGGGAGCCAATATGGGTATCCAGATCCCGCTATTGTTTATTTGCCAGAGAGGTGTCTCGGTCATGACTGCATTGTTTCTGAACCCATAGGATCTACACACTTAAGGTTCGCTAATGCTAGAGTTGTAATTGGAATTTTATGTGTTTACCTAAAGTTGTTCGGAGTCCCGTATGAGATCTCGGACACCACGAGGAGTTCCATAATAGTCCAGAGGTTAGGATTTATACATGGGAAGTCCAGTTTGAGTCATCAGAAAGGTTTCGGGGTTTATCGGTATTGTACAGGGACCACCAAAAGGGTTCTGAGGGTCCACTGGGAGGGGCCACCTGACCCGGAGGATCAAGTGGGCTGAATATGGGCGGGAACTAGCCTCCTAGTGGGCTGGTGCGCCCCCAAGGGCCCAAGGCACCTTGGGTTGGGAACCCTAAGGGGTGGGGGCGCCGCCCGCCAACTTGTGGGGTAAGCTCCCCCCCTTGGCCGTCGCCCCCTCTAGATGGATCTAGGGGGGCCGACCCCCTCACCCCTTCAGCCTATAAATAGAGGGGAGGTGAGAGGGCAGCTGCACCCCTTGCCCCTGGCGTAGCCCTTCCCCCCTCCTACACCTCCTCCTCCTCCATAGTGCTTAGCGAAGCTCTGCCGAAGAACCACGAATTCCACCGCCACCACGCCATCGTGCTGCCGGCGCTCACCCTCAACTTCTCCTCCCCCTTGTTGGATCAAGAAGGAGGAGACGCCCCCAGGTTGTACGTGTGTTGAACATAGAGGCGCCGTCCGTTCGACGCTTGGATCTGATCTGCCGCGATTTTAATCGCCGTGAGTATGACTCTATCAACTGCATTCTTTCCAATGCTGCCGCTTAGCGATCTTCAAGGGTATGAAGATGCACTCCCTCTCTCTCATTGCTATCATCTCCTAGATTGATCTTGATGGCACGTAGGATTTTTTTAAAATTGTTACTACGTTCCCCAACAGTGGCATCATGAGCTAGGTCTATGCGTGGATTATGTGCACGAGTAGAACACAAGTAGTTGTGGGCGATGATTTGGTCAATTTGCTTTCCATTACTAGTCCTATCTTGATTTGGCAGCATTGTGGGATGAAGTGTCCCGGACCGACTTTACACGTACGCTTACGTGAGACTGGTTCCAACGCCTGACATGCACTTGTTGCATAAGGTGGCTAGCGGGTGTCTTTCTCTCCCACTTTAGTCGGATCGGATTTGATGAAGAGGGTCCTTACGAAGGGTAAATAGCAATTGGCATATAGCGTTGTGGCTTTTGCGTAGGTAAGAAACGTTCTTTCTAGAAACCCATAGCATCCACGTAAAACTTGTAACAACAATTAGAGGACGTCTAACTTGTTTTTGCAGGATATGCTATGTGATGTGATATGGCCAAAAGGATGTGATGAAATATATGTGATGTATGAGATTGATAATGTTCTCGTAATAGAAATCACGACTTGCATGTCGATGAGTATGACCACCGATAGGAGCCATAGGAGTTGTCTTAATTTATTGTATGACATGCATGTCAATTAAAAACGCCATGTAATTACTTTACATTATTGCTAACTGTTAGATATAGTAGTAGAAGTAATAATTGGCGAGACAACTTCATGAAGACACAATGATGGAGATCATGATGATGGAGATCATGGTGTCATGCCAGTGACGATGGTAATGATGCCGTGCCCCGAAGATGGAGATCAAAGGCGCAAGATGATATTGGCCATATCATGTCACTTTATGATTTGCATGTGATGTTTATCATGTTTTTATGGCTTATTTGCTCAGAACGACGGTAGCATAAATAAGATGATCCCTCACTAAAATTTCAAGAAATGTGTTCCACCTAAGTGTGCACTGTTGTGAAGGATCGTTGTTTCGAAGCACCATGTGATGATCAGGTGTGATAGATTCTAACGTTCGCATACAATGCGTGTAAGTCAGATTTACACATGTGAAACACTTAGTTTGACCTGACGAGCCTAGCATGTACAGACATGGCCTCGGAACACGAGATGCCGAAAGGTCGAACATGAGTCGTATAGTAGATGCAATCAATAAGGAGATGTTCACCATTGATGACTAGTCCGTCTCACGTGATGACCGACACGGCCTAGTCGATATGGATTATGTATCACTTAGATGACTAGAGGGATGTCTATCTGAGTGGGTGTTCATTAAATAATTTGATTAGATGAACTCAGTTATCATGAACTTAGTCTAAAATTATCTTTACAATCTATCTTGTAGATCCAATGGGCCATGCTAATGTTGACCTCAACTTCAACACGTTCCTAGAGAAAACCAAGCTGAAAGATGATGGAAGCAACTATACGGACTGGTTACGTAACTTGAGGCTCATCCTCATAGCTTCCAAGAAAACATATGTCCTTGATCCACCTCTAGGCGACGCACCCATTTTCCCAGCAACTCAAGACGTTATGAACGCCTGGCAGTCATGTAGTGATGATTACTCCCTGGTTCAGTGTGGCATGCTTTACATCTTAGAACCGGTGCTCCAAAAGCGTTTTGAGCAACACAGAGCAAATGAGATGTTCCAAGATATGAGAATGGTTTTCCAAGCTCATGCCCGGGTCGAGAGATATGAAGTCACCGACAAGTTCTTCAGTTGTAAGATGGAGGAAAATAGCTCTGTTAGCGAGCACATACTCAAAATGTCTGGGTTGCACAACAGCGTGTCTCAGCTGGGAGTTAATCTTTCGGATGACTCGGTTATTAAGAGAATCCTCTAGTCGCTTCCACCTAGCGACAAGAGCTTTGTGATGTACTACAATATGAAAGGGATGGAGAAGTCCATTCCTGAGTTATATTCGATACTGAAATCAGCGGAGGTGGAGATCAAAAGGGAACATCAAGTGTTGATGGTGAATAAGACCATCAGTTTCAAGAAAGGCAAGGCTAACAAGAACTTCAAGAAGGAGTTCAAAGAAGTTTCCACGCATGGTAAATCAGTTGTCGGGAAGAAGCCAAGGAATCGACACAAGCCTGAGTGTGAGTGCATTTATTGCAAGGGAACCAGTCACTGGAAGTGGAACTGCCCCAAGTACTTTGTGGATAAGAAGGCCCACAATGTCAAAGGTATATATATGATATACATGTTATTGATGTATACCTTACCAGCTCTCGTAGTAGCTCCTGGGTATTTGATACCGGTGTGGTTGCTCACATTTGTAACTCGAAACAGGAGCTACGGAATAAGCGGAGATTGGTGAAGGACAAGGTGATGATGCGCGCCGGGAATGGTTCCAAGGTCGATGTGATTGCCGTCGGCACACTACCTCTACATATACCTTCGGTATTAGTTTTAAACCTCAATAATTGTTACTTAGTTCTAGCTTTGAGCATGAACATTGTATCTGGATCCCGTTTGATGCAGTATGGCTACTCATTTAAATCCGAGAATAGTGGTTGTTCTATTTATATGAGAGATATGTTTTATTGTCATGCCCCGCTGGTCAATGTTTTATTTTTATTGAATCTCGAACATGATGTTACACATATTCTTAGTGTGAATACCAAATGATGTAAGGTTGATAATGATAGTCCCACATACTTGTGGCACTGATGCCTTGGTCATATTGCTGTCAAACACATGAAGAACCTCCATGTAGATGAACTTTTGGAGTCTATTGATTATGAATCATTTGACACATGCGAACCATGCCTCATGGGCAAGATGACTAAGACTCTGTTCTCCGAAACAATCGAGCGAGCAACCAACTTGTTGGAAATAATACATACCGATGTATGCGGTCCAATGAGCATTGAGGCTTGCGGTGGCTATCGTTATGTTCTTACCCTCACTAATGACTTAAGCAGATATGGGTATGTCTACTTAATGAAACACAAGTCTGAGACCTTTGAAAAGTTCAAGGAATTTCAGAGTGAGGTAGAGAATCAACGTGACAGGGAAATAAAGTTCTTACGATCTGATCGTTGAGGGGAATATTTGAGTCACGAGTTTGGCACGCACTTAAGGAAATGTGGAATTGTTTCACAACTCACACCGCCTGGCACACCTTAGCGTAATGGTATGTCCGAACTTCATTATCGTACTCTATTGGATATGGTGCAATCAATGATGTCTCTTACTGATTTACTGCTATCATTTTGGGGATATGCATTAGAGACTACCACATTTACTTTAAATAGGGCACCGTCCAAATCCATTGAGACGACACCGTATGAATTATGGTTTGGGAAGAAACCTAAGCTGGCATTTCTGAAAGTTTGGGGATGCGATGTTATGTCAAGAAACTTCAACCTGAATAGCTTGAACCCAAATTGGAAAGGTGTGTCTTCATAGGATACCCTAAGGAAACTATTGGGTATACCTTCTATCTCAGATCCAAAGGCAAGATCTTTGTTGCCAAGAATGGATCCTTTCTAGAGAAAAAGTTTCTCTCGAGAGAAATGAGTGGGAGGAAAGTATAACTTGGTGACATAATTGTACCCTCTCTCAAAGTAGACAGTAGCGCAGCGTAGGAAAATGTTTCTTTGGTGCCTGCACCGACTAGAGAGGAAGTTAATGATGATGATCATAAAACTTCGGATCAAGTTACTACTGAAGTTCGTAGGTCCACGAGGACACGTTCCTCACCAGAGTGGTAGGCAACCCTATCCTGGAAATCATGTTGTTAGACAACGGTGTTTTACATCTCCAACGTATATATAATTTATGAAGTATTCATGCTGTTATTTTATCATTCTTGGATGTTTTACAATCATTTTATAGAAACTTTATATCATTTTTGGGACTAACCTATTGACCCAGTGCCTAGTGCCAGTTGCTGTTCTTTGCTTGTTTTTACATCGCAGGAAATCAATATCAAACGAAGTCCAAATACCACAAAACTTTTGGGAGATTTTTTCTGGACCAGAAGAACCCAATGGGCTAGAGCTGCACCTGGGGGTGCCCCGAGGGGGGCACAACCCACCAGGGCGCACCAGGGCCCCCTAGCATGCCCAGGTGGGTTGTGCCCACCTCGGTGGCCTCCCGCACCCCCTCTTTGCACTATAAATTCCCAAATATTCCTAAACCCTTCAGGGTAGCCCTAGATCGAAAGTTCCGCGATCGCAACCCTCTGTAGCCACCGAAAACCAATCGGGGGCCCGTTTCGGCACCCTGTCGGAGGGGCAGGTCATCAATGGTGGCCATCTTCATCAACCCGGCGGCCACCATGATGAGGAGGGAGTAGTACACCCTCGGGGCTTAGGGTTTGTACCAGTAGCTATGTGTTTAATCTCTCTCTCTCTCTCTCTCGTGATCTATATCATGGGCTTTGTTAATATAGATGGATCATATGATGTTTCTCCCCTCTATACTCTTATTATGATGAATCGAATCTTTACCCTTTGAAGTTTTCTTATGTCGGATTGAATGTTCAGATTTGGGAACACATGATGTATGTATTGCGGTATGAATACTTGAGGTGACATTGGGGTATCTTATTGGTTCACTTGATATACGTTATGGCACTCAACTTGCGGATTCCCGCGGTGATATTGGGGTAATCTATGCATAGGGGTTGATGCATGTTTTTATTCTCTTTTCTCCGATACAAACTTTGGGGACCCCTTGTAGTTCTTTGTGTGGATTGAGTATTATGAATATGAATTTGCCTTGGTGTTATTCTAGTACGAACTCTTGAGTAGATCGATTGGAAAGAATAGCTTGCGTTATTTTAGTACAAACTCTAGCATAGATCGAACGGAAAGAATAGCTTTGAGGTGGTTTCGTACCCTACAAACAATTTCTATCTTTGCTTCTCCCCTAATAGGAACTCGGGAGTGATTCTTTATCGCACTTTGAGGGGTTGTCATGTGATCCAACTATGTTAGCATTGTTGAGAAATTGCACTAGCGAAAGTACGGACCCTAGGCCTCATTTTCAAGCATTACAATACCGTTTTTGTGCCCGTTTACTATTTGGAAACTTGCTGTTTTTTATTTATTCATATTATAAAAATATATTTCTACCATGAATATTACACTTTTATCACCATCTCTTCGCCGAACTAGTGCACCTATACAATTTTCCATTGTATTGGGTGTGTTGGGGACACAAGAGATTTCTTGTATTTGGTTGCTGGGTTGTTTGAGGGAGACCATCTTCATCCTACACCTCTCATGGATTGATAAACCTTAGGTCATCCACTTGAGCGAAAATTTCTACTATCCTACAAAACTCTGCGCTTGGAGGCCCAACACGTGTCTACAAGAATAAAGTTGTGTAGTAGACATCAAGCTCTTTTCCGGTGCCGTTGCCGGGGAGGTTAGTGCATGAAGGTATGTATTTAGATCTTTCAATCAAATCTTTTAGTTTCTTGTTTTATCACTAGTTTGGTTTATCAAAGAAAACTACAAAAAATGGAATTGAGGTTGCATCATATTATTGATCATCTTTTTAATGTCTTTCGTGAAAATGATGGAAAGCAAAATTGTGCTCAAGTGTTAGAAGAAGAAGTTATTAAAATGTTTGGCACTAAATATTTGAATGATGAGCATGATAGTAATATTGTTAGTATGAATTCTCTGAATATCCATGACGCTAATGATATGCAAAGCCACAAGCTTGGGTTTGCTATGTTTGATGAAGATGATATTTTTTGTCCCCCAAGTATTGATGAGCAAAACTATTATGATGATAGCATGCCTCCTATATATGATGATTATGATGATGACATGTATGCTATAAAGAGTAATGACAACCATGAAACTTCTTATCATGATTTTAATATTCAATGTGGTTATGTCAATCAAGTGTCACATGATAGATATTTTGTTGAGTTTGCTCCCATTATTATGAATGATAAGAAAATTGCTTATTTGGAGAGTGACAAATTTTCTATGCTTGTGTATGATCAAAATAATGATTTATGTGCTGGTTATATTGTTTAATTTATTCATGATGCTACTGAAAACTATTATGAGGGAGTAACATATGCTTGTAGGAATTGCAATAATATCAAGTTTCCTCTCTATGTGTTCAAAGTTTTGAAGTTGTGCTTGTTTTGCCTTCCTATGCTAGATGATTCTTGTTCCCATAAATTGTTTTCTCACAGAATCCCTATGCATAGGAAGTGGGTTAGACTTAAATGTTCTTGTCATGAGATTCATCATGCTCTTTTGCATGTTTCAATTACTATTCCGATGCGAGCATCATTGAAATCATCATGCCTGGCTAAAAGGCATTAAAGAAAAGCGCTTGTTGGGAGACAACCCAACAATTTTACCTTATGTTTTTATGTGTTCACATGATTAAACTACTGTAGTAATCATGTTTTGTGTCTTTGATTTCAATAAAGTGCCAAGTAAATCCTTTGGGATAGTGTGGATGTCTGCTTGTTTGATTCTGTGCAAAAACAGAAAGTTTTGTGTCCAGTATATGAATTATCTGATTTTACTGGACCGTCAATTTTTTTTGAAATTTTTACAAAAACTTTATATGCAAATTACTTGAGTTTTCCTAATTTTTAATAGTTTTTAGAGTCAGGAAAGTGTGATTATCATTCAGATCTTCACAGACTGTTCTGTTTTTGACAGTCTGTTTTGCATGCATAGTTTGCTTCTTTTAGTGTTCCGATAGCTTATACTCAGTTTTATATATTATGGGAATGGTAGAATAAAGTAGGTATCATGTGGTAACAATTATGAATCTTGTGTTGACAGTACCTAAATGAATGATCTATATTTACTACACAAACCCATCTCACGAAGTTCCGTGATTTTTGTGTGATTGAAGTTTTCGAGTTTTGGGTGAGAGACCGATATGAGGAGAATAAGGAGTGAAAATAACCTAAGATTGGGGATTCCCAAGGCACCCCCAAGTTAATATTAAAGGAATACTCAAGCGTGTAAGCTTGGGGACGGCCCGGAAGGCATCCCCTCTTTCATCTCCAACATTAGCGGTAACCTCACTTGGAGCTATATTTTCATTCGTCACATGATATGTGTTTTGCTTGGAGCGTCATTTTAATTTACTAGGATTTTCTTTCTTTTATTTAGAATAATTTTTTGCATATTTATTTTCAATAAAAATGTCAAGGATAGCCTTTACCATACTTATTTTGCAAATCTACGTGTTGTTGTCTGAAAACAGAAAGTTTATCGCTGTTGCAAAAATTCCCTAGAAAAGTCAGAATGTGATAAATTGTTGAAACTTTTTGAAAACTAAGATCTGCTACATTTTCTACAGTGTGTTAAATTTTCAGAATTTTTAAAGTTGAATAAGAATGAATACTCTTGCATTCTTTACAGATTGTACTGTTTTGGCAGATTGCTGTTATGTTTGCATTGTTTGCATATGTTTGCTTGTTTAATGATTCTATTTGAGGATAGGAGTATTAAATATGCATAGGCATTTAGTATGAAATTTTTAATAATAATTTTAGTGATTTTCTACAGTACAGAATGATAAGGTTTTTGCATTAGTTTATACTAAATTATCTCACGAGATCTTCTTGAGTTTTGTGTGGATGAAGTTTTCTATATTAGGTAAACCGTGATATGAAAGGGATTAAGGAGACACAAAAGCTCAAGATTGTGGATGCCCAAGGCATCCCAAGATAATATTTCAAGAAGTATCAAGCATTTAAGCTTGGGGATGCCCCAGTAGGCATCCCACCTTTCTTCATCAACAATTATCAATTATTATCGGTTGATCCTAAGTTTTTTGCTTCTTCACATGATGTGTGCTATTCTTGAAATGTTATTTTGTTTTGTTTTTCTCTCTGTTTTAATAAAATAATTAGATCTTAAAGTTTTTAAATAAAATGGCGTCCTCAAGTAATTGCCAGAGAGGCTAAGTAAGTGGCATTCACATCCCGTCAACGAAGCTCTTTTCTATGTCATTTACTCTTGTGCTTCACTTATATCGTATGAGTAAATTGTTGAATAAATTGAATGTCATGAAGTTGAAACCATATCATGACTAGTGATAGCTTCACATTGGGTTTATAAAGTGAAATCTTTTGAGGCTTGACATTCACAATATTGGTCATACAAGCAATTCACAAATACTTAGTATAAGGAAGAGAACTTTCACATACAGATACACTATCCTGGAAATATTTTGTGATTGTGAGCCCCCATCAAAATATTATATGCCAAAAATTTTGACGTTGGACAAGGAAGACAATGTAATGATTTATGTTTGTTCATATTCACATAGAAGTTATATTGCCATAGATCCTTGAACATGTGGTGCTTGCCCCCCATCTTTGGTAGCAAAAAATTCCGCACCAAGTAGAGATACTACTTGTGCATCCAAAAACCCTTAAACCCAAATTCTATTTTTAAGAGTCCACCATAACTACCTAAGGATTGAGAAATATCCTTCAAGTAAGTTGTCATCGGTGCAATAAGGCAATAAAAATTGCTTCTAAAAGTGTTAGATCATTTAGCGTAAGAGAAAATTGAGCGTTGTACGAACTTGTGATGGCAAAGTAATAAAAGCGACGGACTGCATAATAAAGGTTGCTATCATAAGGGGCAATATTTTGTGACGTTCTTTTGCACTAAGGGGTTGAGAATACAAACAAATAAGTGCATGGCAACCTTTGCTTCCCTCTGTGAAGGTCCTATCTTTTACTTTTAGTATTTACTTTTATGCAAGAAGTCAAAGTTTGCTCTCTATTCCTTTTTATTTTTATCCTTTGGCAAGCATCATGTGGTGAGGAAAGATCTAGGCACATATGTCCAGTTGAATATGGGTAGCATGAGTTATTATTGTCGACATCACCCTTGAGGTGAATACGTTGGGAGGCAAAACAATAAGCCGCTATGTTTCTATGTGTCCGGTTGAAACATTTTGCTCATGTGTACGCGGTGAGTGTTAGCAATCATAAAAGACCATATGATGGTTGAGTATGTGGAGCTCTTACTTAAACTTAGTTGAATAAGTTGAATTGCAATTGCTTGGTGACTGAGAACATAGGTTGTTGAGTTTCAATAGAATTCATGGTTTGAACCTTAGCATGTGAATTGGTTGCTCCTTTAACATGAGAAGTTTTACAAGAAAGAATCGCTATTATGATGCTAGGAAAAGTGATTGAAATTATCATTGATCAAACTTATGCACTTTGCTAGCATTCACACTTCATAAATTATTTCCTTTATCATTTACCTACTCGAGGACGAGTACGAATTAAGCTTGGGGATGCTAGTACATCTCCAACGTATCTATACTTTATGAAGTATTCATGCTGTTATTTTATCATTCTTGGATGTTTTACAATCATTTTATAGCAACTTTATATAATTTTTTGGGACTAACCTATTAACCCAGTGCCCAGTGCCAGTTGATGTTTTTTGTTTGTTTTTTACATCATAGGAAATCAATATCAAACGGAGTCCAAACACCACGAAACTTTTTGGAGATTTTTTTTGGACTAGAAGGAACCCAATGGGCCATAGCTGCACCTAGGGGGGGGTGGTGCCCCAAGGGGGGCACTACCCACCAGGGCGCACCAGGGCCCCCTGGCATGCCCAGGTGGGTTGTGCCCACCTTGGTGGCCTCCCGCACCCCCTCTTTGCACTATAAATTCCCAAATATTCCAAATCCCTTCGGGGTAGCCCTAGATAGGAAGTTCCGTCGCCGCAAGCCTCTATAGCCAGCGAAAAACCAATCGGGAGCCCGTTCCGGCTCCCTACCGGAGGGGGAGCTCATCACTAGTGGCCATCTTCATCATCCCGGCGGCCACCACGACGAGGAGGGAGTAGTCCACCCTCGAGGCTGAGGGTTTGTACCAGTAGCTATTTGTTTAATCTCTCTCTCTCTCGTGATCTATATCATGGTTTTTTTTAATATAGATGGATCATATGATGTTTCTCCCCTCTATACTCTTATTGGGATGAATTGAATATTTACCCTTTGAAGTTTTGTTATGTTGGATTGGATGTTCAGATTTGGGAACACATGATGTATGTCTTGTGGTATGAATACTTGAGGTGACATTGGGGTATCTTATTGGTTCACTTGATATACGTTATGGCACTCAACTTGGGGATTCCCGCGGTGATATTGGGGTAATCTATGCATAGCGGTTGAAGCACGTTTTCATTATCTTTTCTCTGATATAAACTCTGGGGACCGCTAGTAGTTCTTTGTGTGGATTGATTATTATGAATATGAATTTTCTTTGGTGTTATTCTAGTATGAACTCTTTTGTAGATCGATCGGAAAGAATAGCTTGCGTTATTTTAGTACGAACTCTAGGATAGATCGTACGGAAAGAATAGCTTTGAGGTGGTTTCGTACCCTACAAACAATTTCTATCTTTTGTTCTCCGCTAATAGGAACTCGGGAAAGATTCTTTATCGCACTTTGAGGGGTGGTCATATGATCCAACTATGTTAGCACTGTTGAGAAATTGCACTAGCGAAAGTACGGACCCCAGGCCTTATTTTCAAGCATCGCAATACCGTTTTTGTGCCCGTTTACTATTTGCAACCCTGCTGTTTTTATTTATTCAGATTATAAAAAATATATTTATACCATCAATATTACACATTTATCACCATCTCTTCGCCGAATTAGTTCACCTATACAATTTGCCATTGTATTGGGTGTGTTGGGGATACAATAGATTTCTTGTGTTTGGTTGCAGGGTCGTTTGAGAGAGACCATCTTCATCCTACACCTCTCATGGATTGATAAACCTTAGGTCATCCACTTGAGAGAAAATTGCTACTATCCTACAAAACTCTACGCTTGGATGCCCAACATGTGTCTACAAGAATAAAATTGCATAGTAGACATCACAGTGAGCCTTCAAACTATGAATAATCCATGGCAGGCCCGGATTCCAACAAATGGCTTGAAGCCATGATATCCGAGATAGGATCCATGTATGAGAACAAAGTATGGAATTTGGTGGACTTGTTCGATGATCGGCAAGCCATAGAAAATAAACGGATCATTAAGAAGAAGACTGATGCGGATGGTAATGTGACCGTTTATAAGGCACAACTTGTCACTAAGGCTTATCGACAAGTTCAAGGAGTTGACTACGATGAGACTTTCTCACCCATAGCGATGCTGAAGTCCGTTTGAATCATGTGAGCACTAGCCACATTTTATGATTATGAGATCTGGCAAATGGATGTCAGAACGACGGGTTTCATTATTTAAGAATTGTATATGATGCAGCCGGAAGGTTTTGTCGATCCTAAGAATGCTAACAAGGTATGCACGCTCAGCGCTCCATCTATGGGCTGGTGCAAGCATCTCGGAGTTGGAACATTCGCTTTGATGAGGTGATCAAAGCATTTGGGTTTCTACAGATTTATGGAGAAGCCTGTATTTACAAGAAAGTGAGTTGGAGCTCTGTAGCATTTCTCATTCTATATGTGATTGACATATTGTTGATGGGAAATGATATAGAACTTTTGGAAAGCATAAAGGCCTACTTGAATAAGTGTTTTTCAACGAAGGACCTTCAAGAATCTGCTTACATATTAGGTATCAAGATTTATAGAGATAGATCGAGATGCCTCATTGGTCTTTCACAAAGCACATATCTTGACAAGATATTGAAGAAGTTCAATATGGATCGGTCCAAGAAGGGTTTCTTGCCTGTATTGCAAGGTGTGAGATTGAGCACAGCTCAATGCCCGACCTCGGCAGAAGATAGAGAAAAGATGAGTGTCATCCCCTATGCCTCAGCCATAGGCTCTATTATGTATGCCATGTTGTGTACCAGACCTGATGTGAACCTTGCCATAAGTTTGGTAGGGAGGTACCAAAGTGATCCTGGGATGGAACACTGGACAGCGGTCAAGAATATCCTTAAGTACCTGAAAAGGACTAAGGATACGTTTCTCGTTTATGGAGGTGCCGAAGAGCTAGTCGTAAAGGGTTATGTCGATGCTAGCTTTGACATAGATCCGGATGACTCCATGTCACAAACCGGATACGTGTATATATTGAATGGTGGGGCAGTCAGTTGGTGCAGTTGGAAGAAAAGTGTTGTGGTAGCATCTACATGTGAACTGGAGTACATAGCTGCTTCGGAAGCAACGCAGGAAGGAGTCTAGATGAAGGAGTTCATCACCGACCTAGGAGTGGTTCCCAATGCGTTCGGCCTGATGACTCTCTTATGTGACAACAATGGAGTTATTGCCATTGCCATGTAGCCTAGGTTTCACAAGAAGACCAAGCACATCAAGCATCACTTCAACTCCATTCGTGGTTACATTCAGGATGGAGATATAGATATTTGTGGGTGTTAGATTCATCACAATGTAACTAGATTATTGACTCTAGTGGAAGTGGGAAACTGTTGGAAATATTCCCTAGAGGCAATAATAAAATGGTTATTGTTAGGGATATACCCTGCGGTTTGACCCGGCCTGACGACTCACAGGTGACCCGGTAAAGACATGACATTTTATTAGTGATCCGATAGGCGGGTCGCTGGACGACCAGGCCCAAGACCCGGCGTGTAAGCCGGCGCCAGGCGGCTCACAAGAGAAGGCTCAAGGAGAGAAGGACTCCTTTCCGAAGGAAACAAGACCCGGATTAGGATTCAATAGACTAGTCCTAATCCTATTCCCAGTAGGACTCTATTTTGTAAACCTACCCTCTCCACTTATATAAGGAGGCATAGAGCACCCCTCGAGAGACAAGTTCACAAGTCCACAAGTTTAGACGCACAGATTAGAGGCTCTCGTGATTAGAGGTAGCAAAACAACATCCTTGTAACTGAGAGATCTTGTTAATCATCAATACCATACAAGCAGGATGTAGGCTTTTACCTCCATCGGAGGGGCTGAACCTAGGTAAACTTCGTGTCTCTCGATTACAATCAACCCCTTCAAGCCGCCACGTAGTTGCGTCTTTGCCCCAAACCTAAGTCCATTCACCCGGACATCTACCGTGACAAATCCACATCAGTTGGCACCCACTGTGGGGTATGTATGATGATGTTATGTTCTTAAAGGGAATTCTTCAGGGATCAAGAAGATAGCAATCCGCCGGATGAAAAAGAGCCGGGGAGCAAGGATTACATCTATGAACTACTGCATCTTGCGATTTGACCAACCACCACGTTGAAAACCAAAGCAATTTAAAGCTAGCCATCAAAAAACTAGTCAGAGGTGACGAGTGCTATCATGGGATTATTATTACATAACCCGATTTGTCAAACCTCCATGACTGGGAGAAGGACTCCATGACCCGGGAGAAGTTTCAAACATGGATTCGCCGGCCGTCCGAAGTCGTCTCGATTCCGCTTCTACCTCCACAACGCCTTGACTCGCCGGCGTCTGCCCGGGACATCCCAACCCCTCATCACAACAGCCGGGTCGCCCTCACGCACCCATTCTTCCCGCCTGCTCTACCTGGCTGGTTCCGCCTAGCGCCGCATCTCAACGTGCCCGCCAGCCGCCACGCCTTGTCCGCCCGCGGGCCTCCACTGCAACCCCGCAGCTCCACCTGGCCTCGCCTCCCCTGAGCACGAGACAAAAAACAACGAGAGAGAGAGTCAGATCCGAAGTGAAAGCAGAAGAAGATAAGATAAAACAGTCCGACCCGGACTCGATCCCTCCACCATTGTCGCGTCTGGGCGGTTCCGCCAAAATCCGATGCTAACTCCGCCGGTGCTCGCCACCGCCACCATGGCTTCGCCTCTACCCGACCTGTCTCTACCGCTTCGTGCCCCGAGCCAGCTCTCCCCTGAGCCCGCCACACCTTGAGGCTCCATCGCGCAGGCCTCTGCTGCACCTTGCGACCGCCACAACGCCTGCGAGCCGCCTTGCCTCCTGCCTGCTCCGCTCACCCGCCTCTGCGCTCTCGTAAGCCACCTCTGCCTCCACAGATGCAGCCCTGTCAAGCCGTCTTCGCCTTCCACCTCGCCGTATCAGCCGAAGGCGCTTGCCTCGCCTCCGCGCCCGCTGGCGGACATCTGACCCGCCTCGGTTCATCTTCCATGCACACGCCCTTGCCGTGTTTTTTCGCTCCGCGCCGCCGGCTCTACCCCCGTGCTTCCCGCCTCCATGCACCATCATCAGCACCGGTGCTCGCCTGTGCTACGCCGGCTCCGTCGCCACATATCGCCCCGCCTCCGTGGTGATCGACCGATGCCGCGGCCTCCGGCTTTGCCGTGGATGGTGCCTCAAGCCGCCCTGGCCATGCCCCGCCATCACGGTGGCTAGAATGTCGCCCCGGTTTCGGCCCCGCCCCGCCTACTTCACCTCGCATCTGCTTCGCCCGTAGGCCAGCTCACCTCCATCACCTGGGACACCGTGGACACCTCTCGCCTCGCCCGCTCGTCGAGCCGGCCGCCCTCGCCCCCAATCCAGACCCGGGTCAGCTGACTCTAGGGATGGCAATGGGTACCCATTACCCAAGTACCCTGTGGGTAAAAACCCTATTAGGACAAGGGTATGGGACAAATATTTACCCATGGGTATATAAAAAGGAAAATCTAAAACCCATCGGGTAGAGCGGGTACGAGTATGAGATCATATAACCCAAACTCACATACCCATGTACCCGTATAAAATCTATGTAAACTAAAAATTATCTCTACAATCTACACTACGTGAAGAATTTGTGAATTAAAAATGTATGTCTATGTGTTGTTGTTTATGACTATATGTTGTTGTTTATATGTATATGTTGTTGTTATAATCTATTTTTATAAACTAATTTATATGATGCAGTTTATGACTATAACCTGTTCAAATTGATGCTTTGCAAATATGAGTAATTTTACCCGCGGGTACCTGTCTACCCTGTTGGGTGATGTGTATGGGCAAAAGTTATACCCGATGACGGGTATGGGTATGGGTGATGGGTAAGCCTAGGCGGGACGGGTAAGGGTATGGGGAGGCTCCACCCGTACCCATACCCTACGGGTGCCATCCCTAGCTGGCTCCTTGTCATCCCTCGGTCGTCCGAGTCTGGCAAAAAAGGGGATGATGGGGTAAAAAAATATCAAGTTGTGGAGAAGTTAAATTGGTACTATAATGGGGACCAATAGTACTCCGGCTCTATGTCCACGTTCATCAGAGAAAACATCTACAGTCATCCGGCAAAAAATCAGAGTCCATGCCAATCATGCCGTCTTACAAATGCCACGGCCAACTCGCCAGTCATGTTGGCCTACAATGCCGCGGGCGACTCACATGTCCGCGCCGTCTTACAATGCCACAGGGGAATCCCGCATTTACATCAACACGTCTGTATCATGCATGCTCACCCGCCAGTATGAGCTGTCCAATGAGTGTGGCAAGCCACCGTAACCGTGGCATGGTTTTCACCAACAACACCATGGTTGTTTCTTGTGACTACACCGGTTTATAATGTCGCGGCGGACTTCTACGTCTACATCAACATATCAGTGTGGTGCTCGCCTGTACGAGCCGCCCAACGGACGTGCGCGAGATGTCACCCGCAGTCTGATTCTACATCAGCATATCGATGCAGTGTTCGTCTATAGGAGCCGCCCAAATGGACAGGCGCGCAAGTCGCCGCTACTGTAGTTTGGTTAACTTCAACAACAAGATGGGACAAACCATATACCGGATTATTGAAGAAATTCATACGAGGTCGCCTATAACCCGCCACGGTCAACCTCAACCTTCAGTGAAAATTCCCAAGCGGCCTCTTCAAGTCAACTTAAGACTCGGGGGCTACAGATATGGCTCGGCACACTTGGTCATTTTCAGCGTGAGCCCCGGGTCATTACAAGAAAAGTTAACCCGATCCTAGGTGCTTCGCCTCATTGGCGGGCGGTTTAAAGCTGCCCAAGAGGACGAGCCGCCATGATGCGACCGTTCAAACAAGGGTTTCCTGATTTATTTGATCATCATAAAGTAACTTGGATTTTCTGCTGTTTATGCATTTTAGGTTGTGCAAAAGTGGATACTTCTACATGATCGTCCAGGGGGCTTCACACCCTCCGGGTGTAGCTTATCAGACTCTATCGGTCGGCTCTTCAGCCAAAAAGTTGACTCCATGAACATGATCGTCTAGGGGGCTTCCCACCCTCCGGGTGTATCTTATCAGACCCTATCGGTCGGCTCTTAAGCCAAAAAGTTGACTCCGTTAACATGATCGTTCAGGGGGCTTCCCACCCTCCGGGTGTAGCTTATCATACCCTATGGGTCGGCTCTTAAGCCAAAAAGTTGACTCCGTCAACATGAACGTCCAGGGGGCTTCCCACCCTCCGGGTGTAGCTTATCAGACCCTATCGGTTGGCTCTCAAGCCAAAAAGTTGACTCCGTCAACATGATCGTCCAGGGGGCTTCCCACCCTCCGGGTGTAGCTTATCATACCCTATCGGTCGGCTCTCAAGCCAAAAAGTTGAATCCGTCAACATGATCATCTAGGGGGCTTCCCACCCTCCGGGTGTAGCTTATCAGACCCTATCGGTCGGCTCTCAAGCCAAAAAGTTGACTCCATCAACATGATCGTCCAGGGGGCTTCCCACCCTCCGGGTGTAGCTTATCATACACTATCGGTCGGCTCTCAAGCCAAAAAGTTGACTCCATCAACATGATCGTCTAGGGGGCTTCCCACCCTCCGGGTGTAGATTATCAGACCCTATCGGTTGGCTCTTCAGCCAAAAAGTTGACTCTGTCAACATGATCGTCCAGGGGGCTTCCCACCCTCCGGGTGTAGCTTATCAGACCCTATCGGTCGGCTCTCAAGCCAAAAAGTTGACTCCGTCAACATGATCGTCCAGGGGGCTTCCCACCCTCCGGGTGTAGCTTATCAGACTATCGATCGGCTCTCAAGCCAAAAAGTTGACTCCATCAACATGATCCTCTAGGGGCTTCCCACCCTCCGGGTGTAGCTTATCAGACACTATCGGCCGGCTCTCAAGCCAAACAGTTGATTCCGTCAACAAAGGAAAGATATAACATTTTTGGGTTGTGCTTCTTCAAGACGTCCTTACAACAACGCAGAATATATCCTGTCTTGTTTATTTTTGCAGGTCTTGTCTCTTAAGATGAGCCACCGTTATGTATGATGAAAAACTTTTGCAAGAGCAAATGGATCTTTAATAGCCAACATGGCTGGATCTTCATGGTTTATCATAACCAGTACTAAGTAATTGGGTTTTCAAGACAGCTCGGAGAATTTACTATTTTTGAAGAGCCGCCCTATAAGGTATAATGCCGTGTCATCTAATTGATCGGTTCTCGGATTTCTTCAAATGTGCTCTTTAGTAATCTACAACACTCATGGATTTATCAAATATATATTTGCCGGGTTGCACCGCAACCGTGAGCAGGGATTTCATGTCAAAGACAAAGGAATTATTCTAGGATATTCATTCTGGGTTATATTACAACCATGGTCAAGGATTCATTCAACAAATTGTGGTAAGTCATATTATTCTTACATAGTCCCAAGTCGCCGTAGGCAGACGACCCGTCACTTTGGGGCTACATTATTCAAGTCCAGTTTATATCAAATATGCAAGTCCCATGTCGCTGCAAGCACGCACCATGACACTTGGCGGCTAATGCAAGCCAGTTTTCAAATCATTACATCATCAGCAAGACCATGTTATCTCAAGGAGATGAGCCGGTCTTTCTATATTTTTCTAAGTCCCAGCCCAGTAATTCTTACTCACCCGGCACTTGGGGGCTACACTGCTCAGAACAAATTATTCTAAAGTCCCAAGTCACCACAGGTGTGTGACCCGACATTTGGGGGCTACAGTATTCAGCTATTCAAACAGATTATATGGTTCAAATTGAAGACCCGGCGCATCACATGATGATGAGCCGGCCCTTGGGGGCTACACCTCCTGAAGTTTCATAAGGTATAAGACAGTTATAAGTCCCAGGTTGCTGCAGGCAGGACAACTCGGCACTTGGGGGCTACACAGTCCAAAATATTATTGCAAAACCGCCAAGTTATCATGGATAATCTCAGAGCTTGGGGGCTACAGGTAATATGGACATATCAAAACTTTGAGGAGAATGTTCAAGATGTTAATTATGGAGTGCATTGTTAGACCCGGCGTCACCAACACTTATGACCCGACGTTATCAAAAGATCATAACCCGCCAGATTTTATATAAGCCGCCCTGCTTCACAACAATGGAAGTCCGGTTTTCCATCAGATGGATTTTCATCCCAATATTTTATCAAGGCAGCTGGATTCTAGTTATTTGACCCGGCGTCACCAACGATAATGAGCCAGTATCATCAATGATTATGACCCGGCGGAGATGACCCGCCAAGAGTATTGGAAGCCAACTCAATGGCATATGGGTGTTCTATTCTCAATATTTTTCAAAGGACATTGACAAGCAAGATGATTATTAAGATGACACATTCATATGCAGAAAAGACTCGAATTTCTGAGGAGCCATTTTATAAGCCAGCCAAAGGATCAAGCCAGCCACTTAACATATTTGTTACTCTTATTTCAGGAGCTTAGCATGAATAAATTCAAGCCAACCCGGGGGCTAATGTTGGGGATATACCCCATGGTATGACCCGGCATGGCGACTCACAGTAGACCCGGTAAAGACATGACATGTTGGGAGACGTAGTAGTAAATCAAAATTTTCCTACGTGTCACCAAGATCTATCTATGGAGAAACCAGCAACGAGACGGGAGAGATTGCATCTTCATACCTTTGAAGATCGCTAAGCGGAAGAGTTACAAGAACGCGGTTGATGGAGTCGTACTCGCAGCGATTCAGATCGCGGTAGATCCGATCAAGTGCCGAACGGACGGCACCTCCGCGTTCAACACACGTGCAGCCCGATGACGTCTCCTACGCCTTGATCCAGCAAAGAGGAAGGAGAGGTTGGGGAAGAGCTCCAGCAGCAGCACGACGGCGTGGTGGTGGTGGAGTAGCAAGGTATTCCGGCAGGGCTTCGCCAAGCGCTGCGGAGGAGGAAGAAGAGAGGTAGAGCTTCGCCGAGAGAGATAGAGTTCAGATCTGTTCTCAAAGGGCCAAAACCTCAAGTATATATAGGAGGAGGGAGAGGGAGGGCTGGCTTGACCCCTCCTCCAAGGAGGAGAGGTTCGGCCGAGCTAGGGGGAGAGTCCACCTCCCACAAGGGAGGTGGATCTCCTCCTTTTAAATCTTTTTCAGCCCTATCTCTTATCTCCAGCCACATGGGCCTTTAGCAAAAGTATTTCCCAGCCAAATAAGGGCTGACACACTTTATCTAAAAGCCCATGAAGTCCTCTGGTCGTCACACCCCTCCCGGGGGTCCTCCGGCACCCTCCCGGCACTCCCGGTACAATACCGATGAGCCCGAAAACTTTCCGGTGACCAAAACTAGACTTCCTATATATCAATCTTTACCTCCGGACCATTCCGGAGCTCCTCGTGACGTCCGGGATCTCATCCGGGACTCCGAACAACCTTCGGTAATCACGTATACCATTTCCCTATAACCCTAGCGTCATCGAACCTTAAGTGTGTAGACCCTACGGGTTCGGGAGACACGTAGACATGACCGAGACACCTCTCCGGCCAATAACCAATAGCGGGATCTGGATACCCATGTTGGCTCCCACGTACTCCACGATGATCTCATCGGATGAACCATGATGTCAGGGATTCAATCAATCCCATATACAATTCCCTTTGTCTATCGGTATGGTACTTGCCCGAGATTCGATCGCCGGTATCCCTATACCTTGTTCAATCTCGTTACCGGCAAGTCTCTTTACTCGTTCCGTAACACATCATCCCGTGGCTAACTCCTTAGTCACATTGAGCTCATTATGATGATGTCTTACCGAGTGGGCCCAGAGATACCTCTCCGTCACACGGAGTGACAAATCCCAGTCTCGATTCGTGTCAACCCAACAGACACTTTCGGAGATACCCGTAGCGTACCTTTATAGCCACCCAGTTACATTGTGACGTTTGGCACACCCAAAGCATTCCTACGGTATCCGGGAGTTACACAATTTCATGGTCTAAGGAAACGATACTTAACATTGAGAAGCTTTAGCAAACGAACTACATGATCTTGTGCTATTCTTAGCATTGGGTCTTGTCCATCACATCATTCTCCTAATGATGTGATCCCGTTATCAATGACATCCAATGTCCATGGTCATGAAACCGTGACCATCTATTGATCAACGAGCTAGCCAACTAGAGGCTCACTAGGGACATGTTGTGGTCTATGTATTCACACATGTATTACGGTTTCCGGTTAACACAATTGTAGCATGAATAATAGACAATTATCATGAACTAGGAAATACAATAATAACCATTTTATTATTGCCTCTAGGGCATATTTCCAACAGTCTCCCACTTGCACTAGAGTCAATAATCTAGTTACATTGTGATGAATCGAACACCCATAGCATTCTGGTGTTGATCATGTTTTGCTCATGAGAGAGGTTTAGTCAACGGATCTGCGACATTCAGATCCGTATGCACTTTACAAATATCTATGTCTCCTTCCTGAATGTAATCACGGATGGAGTTGAAGCGGCGCTTGATGTGTCTTGTCTTCTTGTGAAACCTGGGCTCCTTCGCAAGGGCAATAGCTCCAGTGTTGTCACAGAGTAGAGTCATCGGGCCCGACGCGTTTGGAATCACTCCTAGGTCGGTGATGAACTCCTTCATCCAGACTCCCTCCTTTGCTGCTTCCGAAGCAGCTATATACTCCGCTTCACATGTAGATGCCGCCACGACGCTTTGCTTGCTGCTGCTCCAGCTTACTGCCCCTCCATTCAAAATATACACGTATCCGGTTTGTGACTTGGAGTCGTCCGGATCTGTGTCGAAGCTAGCATCGACGTAACCCTTTACGACGAGCTCTTCGGCACCTCCATAAACGAGAAACATGTCCTTTGTCCTTTTCAGGTACTTCAGGATATTCTTGACCGCTCTCCAGTGTTCCGCTCCGGGATCACTTTGGTACCTCCCTACCAAACTTATGGCAAGGTTCACATCAGGTCTGGTACATAGCATGGCATACATGATAGAGCCTATGGCTGAAGCATAGGGGATGACACTCATCTCTTCTCTATCCTTTGCCGTGGTCGGGCATTGAGTCGTACTCAATCTCACACCTTGCAATACAGGCAAGAACCCTTTCTTGGACTGATCCATATTGAACTTCTTCAATATCTTTCCAAGTTATGTGCTTTGTGAAAGACCAATGAGGCGTTTCGATCTATCTCTATAGATCTTAATACCTAATATGTAAGCAGCTTCTCCAAGGTCCTTCATTGAAAAACACTTATTCAAGTAGGCCTTTATACTTTCCAAGTATATTATTTCCCATTATCAGCATGTCATCCACATACAGTATAAGAAATGCTATAGAGCTCCCACTCACTTTCTTGTAAATACAGGGTTCTCCATAAACCTGTACAAACCCAAACGCTTTAATCACCTCATTAAAGTGAATGTTCCAACTCCGAGATGCTTGCACCAGCCCATAGATGGAGCGCTGCAGCTTGCATACCTTGTTAGCATCTTTAGGATCGACAAAACCTTTCGGCTGCATTATATACAGTTCTTCCTTGAGGAAGCCATTAAGGAATGCCGTTTTGACGTCCATTTGCCAGATCTCATAATCATAAAATGCGGCAACTGCTAACATGATTCGGACAGACTTTAGCATCGCTACGGGTGAGAAAGTATCATCGTAGTCAACTCCTTGAACTTGTCGATAACCCTTAGCGACAAGCCGAGCTTTATAGGCGGTCACATTACCGTCTGCGTCAGTCTTCTTCTTAAAGATCCATTTGTTTTCAATGGCTCGCTTATCATTAGGCAAGTCCACCAAAGTCCATACTTTGTTCTCATACATGGATCCTATCTCGGATTTCATGGCCTCAAGCCATTTGTTGGAATCCGGGCCCGCCATCGCTTCTTCATAGTTCGAAGGTTCACCGTTGTCCAACAACATGATCTCCAGGACAGGATTGCCATGCCACTCTGGTGCGGAACGTGTCCTAGTGGACCTTCGAATAGCAACTTGATCTGAAGTTTCATGATCATCATCATTAACTTCCTCTCCAGCCGGTGTAGGCTCCAGAGAAACAACTTCCTGTGCTTCGCTACTCTCCGGTTCGAGTGGAGGTACAATTACCTCATCAAGTTCTATTTTCCTGCCACTTACTTCTTTCGAGAGAAACTCTTTCTCAAGAAAGGATCCATTCTTGGCAACAAAGACTTTGCCTTCGGATCGTAGGTAGAAGTTATACCCAATAGTCTCCTTGGGATATCCTATGAAGACGCACTTTTCCGCTTTGGGTTCGAGCTTCTCAGGTTGAAGTTTCTTCACATAAGCATCGCATCCCCAAACTTTTAGAAACGACAGCTTACGTTTCTTTCCAAACCATAATTCATACGGTGTCGTCTCAACGGATTTAGACGGTGCCCTATTTAAAGTGAATGCGGCAGTCTCTAATGCATATCCCCAAAATGATAGCGGTAAGTTGGTAAGAGACATCATAGATCGCACCATATCCAATAGAGTGCGATTACGACGTTCAAACACACCATTTCGCTGAGGTGTGCCAGGCGGCGTGAGTTGTGAAACAATTCCACATTTCCTAAGGTGCGTGCCAAACTCGTGACTTAGATATTCTCCGCCACGATCAGATCGTAGGCATTTTATTTTCCTGTCACGTTGATTTTCGACCTCACTCTGAAATTCCTTGAACCTTTCAAAGGTTTCAGACTTGTGTTTCATTAAGTAGACATACCCATATCTGCTCAAGTCATTAGTGAGGGTGAGAACATAACGGTAGCCACCGCGAGCCTCGACACTCATTGGACCGCATACATCGGTATGTATTATCTCCAACAAGTCAGTTGCTCGCTCCATTGTTCCGGAGAACGGAGTCTTGGTCATCTTGCCCATGAGGCATGGTTCGCATGTGTCAAATGATTCGAAATCAAGTGACTCCAAAAGTCCATCAGCATGAAGCTTCTTCATGCGTTTGACACCAATATGGCCAAGACGGCAGTGCCATATGTAAGTGGGACTATCGTTATCAACTTTACACTTTTTGGTACTCACACTATGGACATGTGTAACATCGCGTTCGAGATTCATCAAAAATAAACCATTGACCAGCGGGGCATGAGCATAAAACATTTCTCTCATATAAATAGAACAACCATTATTCTCGGATTTAAATGAGTAGCCATCTCGCATCAAGCGAGATCCAGATACAATGTTCATGCTCAAAGCTGGTACTAAATAACAATTATTAAGGTTTAAAACTAATCCCGAAGGTAGATGTAGAGGTAGCGTGCCGACGGCGATCACATCGACCTTGGAACCATTCCCGACGCGCATCGTCACCTCGTCCTTGGCCAGCCTCCGTTTATTCCGCAGCTCCTGCTTGGAGTTACAAATGTGAGCAACTGCACCGGTATCAAATACCCAGGAGCTACTACGAGCGCTGGTTAGGTACACATCAATAACAAGTATATCACATATACCTTTAACATCGCCGTCCTTCTTATCCGCTAAATACTTGGGGCAGTTCCGCTTCCAGTGACCGGTACCCTTGCAATAAAAGCACTCAGTCTCAGGCTTGGGTCCATTTTTCTTCTTCTTCCCGGCAACTTGCTTACCGGGCGCGGCAACAGCTTTGCCGTCCTTCTTGAAGTTCTTCTTACCCTTGCCTTTCTTGAAACTAGTGGTCTTATTTACCATCAACACTTGATGCTCTTTTCTGATCTCGACCTCCGCTGATTTCAGCATCGAGTACAACTCAGGAATGGACTTCTCCATCCCTTGCATGTTGTAGTTCATCACAAAGATCTTGTAGCTAGGCGGAAGTGACTGGAGGATTTTGTCAATGACCGAGTCATCCGGGATGTTAACTCCCAGCTGAGTCAAGCGGTTGTGAAGCCCAGACATCTTGAGGATGTGCTCACTGACAGAACTGTTCTCCTCCATCTTACAACTAAAGAACTTGTCGGAGACTTCATATCTCTCGACCCAGGCATGAGCTTGAAAGACCAGTTTCAGCTCTTGGAACATCTCGTATGCTCCGTGTTGCTCAAAACGTTTTTGGAGCCCCGATTCTAAACTGTAAAGCATGCCGCACTGAACAAGGGAGTAATCATCACAGTGAGAATGCCAAGCGTTCGCAACGTCTTGTTCTGCTGGTAGAAGGGGTGGGTCACCTAGCGGTGCATCAAGGACATACAGTTTCTTGGAAGCTATGAGGATAATCCTCAAGCCACGGACCCAGTCCGCATAGTTGCTTCCATCATCTTTTAGCTTGGTTTTCTCTAGGAACGCGTTGAAATTGAGGTTGACATTTGCGTTGGCCATTGGATCTACAATATAGATATTAAAGGCAATCTTAGACTAAGTTCATGATAATTGAGTTCACATAATCATATTATTCAATGAACTCCCACTTAGATAGACATCTCTCTAGTCATCCAAGTGATACATGATCCATGTCAACTAGCCCGTGTCCGATCATCACGTGAAACGGACTAGTCATCCATGGTGAACATCTTCATATTGATCGTATCTTCTATACGACTCATGTTCGACCTTTCGGTCTTCCGTGTTCCGAGGCCATGTCTGTACATGCTAGGCTCGTCAAGTCAACCTAAGTGTTTCGCGTGTGTAAATCTGGCTTACACCCGTTGTATGCGAACGTTAGAACCTATCACACCCGATCATCACGTGGTGCTTCGGAACAAGGATCCTTAGCAACGGTGCACAGTTAGGGTGAACACTTCTCTTGAAATTTTATTGAGAGATCATCTTATTTACTACCGTCGTTCCAAGCAAATAAGATGTAAACATGGTAAACATCACATGCAATCAATATAGTGACATGATATGGCCAATATCATCTTGCTCCTATGATCTCCATCTTCGGGGCACCATGATCATCATTGTCACCGGCACGACACCATGATCTCCATCATCATGATCTCCATCATTGTGTCTTCATGAAGTTGTCTCGCCAACTATTACTTCTACTACAATGGCTAACGCTTAGCAATAAAGTAAAGTAATTACATGGCGTATATGATTGACACGCAGGTCATACAATAAAGTAAGACAACTCCTATGGCTCCTGCCGGTTGTCATAGTCATCGACATGCAAGTCGTGAACCCTATTACAAGAACATGATCAATCTCATACATCACAATGCATCACATCACATCCTTCTGGCCATATCACATCACAAGGCATATGCTGCAAAAACAAGTTAGACGTCCTCTAATTTGTAGTTGCAAGTTTTTACGTGGTTGCTATAGGTTTCTAGCAAGAACGTTTCTTACCTACGCCAAAACCACAACGTGATATGCCAATTGCTATTTACCCTTCATAAGGACCCTTTTCATCAAATCCAATCCGACTAAGGTGGGAGAGACAGACACCCGCTAGCCACCTTATGCAACTAGTGCATGTCAGGCGGTGGAACCGGTCTCACGTAAGCGTACGTGTAAGGTTGGTCCGGGCCGCTTAATCCCACAATACCGTCGAATCAAGATAAGACTAGTAACGGCAAGCATATTAACAACATCGACACCCACAACTGCTTTGTGTTCTACTCGTGCATAGATTCTATGCATAGACCTAGCTCATGATGCCACTGTTGGGAGACGTAGTAGTAAATCAAAATTTTCCTACGTGTCACCAAGATCTATCTATGGAGAAACCAGCAACGAGACGGGAGAGATTGCATCTTCATACCTTTGAAGATCGCTAAGCGGAAGCGTTACAAGAACGCGGTTGATGGAGTCGTACTCGCAGCGATTCAGATCGCGGTAGATCCGATCAAGTGCCGAACGAACGGCACCTCCGCGTTCAACACACGTGCAGCCCGGTGACGTCTCCTACGCCTTGATCCAGCAAGGAGGAAGGAGAGGTTGGGGAAGAGCTCCAGCAGCAGCACGACGGCGTGGTGGTGGTGGAGTAGCAAGGTATTCTGGCAGGGCTTCGCCAAGCGCTGCGGAGGAGGAAGAAGAGAGGTAGAGCTTCGCCGAGAGAGATAGAGTTCAGATCTGTTCTCAAAGGGCAAAAACCTCAAGTATATATAGGAGGAGGGAGAGGGAGGGCTGGCTTGACCCCTCCTCCAAGGAGGAGAGGTTCGGCCGAGCTAGGGGGAGAGTCCACCTCCCACAAGGGAGGTGGATCTCCTCCTTTTAAATCTTTTTCAGCCCTATCTCTTATCTCCAGCCACATGGGCCTTTAGCAAAAGTATTTCCCAGCCCAATAAGGGATGACACACTTTATCTAACAGCCCATGAAGTCCTCTGGTCGTCACACCCCTCCCGGGGGTCCTCCGGCACCCTCCCGGCACTCCCGGTACAATACCGATGAGCCCGAAAACTTTCCGGTGACCAAAACTGGACTTCCTATATATCAATCTTTACCTCCGGACCATTCCGGAGCTCCTCATGACGTCCGGGATCTCATCCGGGACTCCGAACAACCTTCGGTAATCACGTATACCATTTCCCTATAACCCTAGCGTCATCGAACCTTAAGTGTGTAGACCCTACGGGTTCGGGAGACACGTAGACATGACCGAGACACCTCTCCGGCCAATAACCAACAGCGGGATCTGGATACCCATGTTGGCTCCCACGTACTCCACGATGATCTCATCGGACGAACCACGATGTCAGGGATTCAATCGATCCTGTATACAATTCCCTTTGTCTATCGGTATGGTACTTGCCCGAGATTCGATCGTCGGTATCCCTATACCTTGTTCAATCTCGTTACCGGCAAGTCTCTTTACTCGTTCCGTAACACATCATCCCGTGGCTAACTCCTTAGTCACATTGAGCTCATTATGATGATGTCTTACCGAGTGGGCCCAGAGATACCTCTCCGTCACACGGAGTGACAAATCCCAGTCTCGATTCGTGTCAACCCAACAGACACTTTCGGAGATACCCGTAGCGTACCTTTATAGCCACCCAGTTACGTTGTGACATTTGGCACACCCAAAGCATTCCTACGGTATCCGGTAGTTACACAATCTCATGGTCTAAGGAAACGATACTTAACATTGAGAAGGTTTAGCAAACGAACTACACGATCTTGTGCTATGCTTAGGATTGGGTCTTGTCCATCACATCATTCTCCTAATGATGTGATCCCGTTATCAATGACATCCAATGTCCATGGTCATGAAACCGTGACCATCTATTGATCAACGAGCTAGCCAACTAGAGGCTCACTAGGGACATGTTGTGGTCTATGTATTCACACATGTATTACGGTTTCCGGTTAACACAATTGTAGCATGAATAATAGACAATTATCATGAACTAGGAAATACAATAATAACCATTTTATTATTGCCTCTAGGGCATATTTCCAACATGACATTTTATTGGTGATCCGGCAGGCGAGTCGCAGGACGACCAGGCCCAAGACCTGGCGTGTAAGCTGGCGCCAGGCGGCTAACAAGAGAAGGCTCAAAGAGAGAAGGACTCCTTCCTGAAGGAAACAAGACCCGGAATAGGATTGAATAGACTAGTCCTAATCCTACTCCCAGGAGGACTCTATTTTTGTAAACCTACCCACTCCACTTATATAAGGAGGGGTAGAGCACCCCTAGAGAGACAAGTTCACAAGTCCACAAGTTTAGACGGAAAAATTAGAGGCTCTCGTGATTAGAGGTAGCAAAACAACACCCTTGTAACCGAGAGATCTTCTTAATCATCAATACCAGACAAACATGACGTAGGCTTTTACCTCTATTGGAGGGGCCGAACCTGGGTAAACTTCGTGTCTCCTGATTCCGATCAACCCCTTCAAGGTGCCACGTAGTTGCGTCTTCTCCCCGAACCTAAGTCCGTTCACCCAAACATCTGCCGTGACAAATCCACGACAATTATTATTATATTTCCTTGCTCATGATAATTGTATATTGTTCAGGCGATAATTGTATTAACCGGAAACCGTAATACATGTGTGAATACATAGACCACACCATGACCCTAGTGAGCCTCTAGTTCACTAGATTGTTGATCAATAGATGGTCATGGTTTCCTGACCATGGACATTGGATGTTGATACGTCTCCAACGTATCTATATTTTTTATTGTTCCATGCTATTATATTATCTATTTTCGATGTTTTAGATGCATTAATATGCTATTTTATATTAATTTTGGGACTACCTATTAATCTAGAGCCTAGTGCTAGTTTCTGTTTTTTTCCTTGTTTTTGAGATTTGCAGATAAGGAATATTAAACGGAGTCCAAACGCAATAAAACCTTCAGAAGGAATTTTTCTGGAAAAAAAGGAAACTACAAGACTTGAGAACCAAGGCAGGTGAGCCACCATGGGGCCACAAGCCCTAGGGTCGTTTCCACGGTGGTAGGGAGCGCCGGATAGGCTTTTGGGCCCACGGCAGCTCCCCTAACCCTAAACTTCGGCCTATAAATTCCCAAATACTCCATCATTATCAGAACAATCCATGAAAACACTTTTCTGCCGCCAGTAGCCTCCGTTCCTGAGAGATCCAATCTTGGAGCCTTTTCCAGTAATCTGCCAGAGGGGGATTCGATCACGGAGGGCATCTACATCAACTCTATTGCCCCTTCGATGAAGCGTGAGTAGTTCACCATAGACCTTCAGGTCCATACTAGTAACTAGATGTCTTCTTCTATCTCTTTTCTCTTCAATACCATGTTCTTCATTATCTTCATGGAGATCTATCCGATGTAATACTCTTTTGCGATGTGTTTGTCAAGATCCGATGAATTGTGGGTTTATGTTCAGATTATCCATGAATATTATTTGAGTCTTTTATGAATTATTATATTCATGATCTCATATATTTGAATGTCTCTTCGAGTTATTGGTTTGGGTTGGCCCACTAGATTGGCAATTCTTGCAATGGGAGAAGTTCTTAGTTTTAGGTTCAATCTTGCGGTGTCCTCACCCAATGACAAAGAAGGGGTAGCGAGGCACGTATTGTATTGTTGCCATCAAGGATAAAAAGATGGGATTTTCATCATATTGTTTGATTTTATCCCTCTACATCATGTCATCTTACCTTATGCATTACTCTGGTCGTCATGAACTTAATACTCTAAATGCAGGCAGTAGTCGGTCGATGTGTGGAGTAATAGTAGTAGATGCAGAATCGTTTCAGTCTACTTGACTCGGACATGATGCCTATATGCATAATCATTTCCTTGGATATCTTCATAATTATTCGTTTTTCTATCAATTGCCCGACAGTAATTTGTTCACCCACCGTAATACTTGCTATCATGAGAGAAGCCTCTAGTGAAACCTCTGGCCCCCAGGTCTATTTTCCATATTATACTTTCTGATCTAAAACCAAAAATACCAAAAATACTTTGCTGCATTACTTTTATCTATTGTTTTACTTTCCGTTTAAGCAATCTATCTCTATCATATCTCATCCTTGCAAGTAACCTTAAAGGGATTGACAACCCCTTTATAGCGTTCGGTGCAAGAGTTTGATGCTTTGTGTAGGTAATCCTATTGGGGACTTTCTTGTATCTCCTACTGGATTGATACCTTGGTTCTCAAGAACTGAGGGAAATACTTATCTACTTTGTTGCATCAACCGTTCCTCTTCACGGAAACCAACGCATGCTCGAGAAGTAGCAAGAAGGATTTCTAGCGCAGTTGCCGGGGAGATCTACATCAAGCCTACCAAGTACTCATCACAAACTCATCTCTTGCATTTACATTATTTGCCATTTGCCTTTCGTTTTCCTCTCCCCCACTTCTAAACTGATTTTCAGAAAATACCAAAAAGATTTGCTTTTTTATTCGCCCTTTTTCGTTCATCTTCTCGTTTGCTTTTTGCTTGCTTGCGTATCAAATTGGTTGGTCGTCTTATGGCTCGACGCAAAGGATTTGATCCTTATTTTAGAAAGTTGGAAGATATTGAAGATAACGTTAAAAGCTTCATGTCGCTTCAATATGATCACAATAGCTTCTTCACGAATGAACTTAAGGAACAAAAAACTATGTGGGAGTATATGAATAAGGAACTTGATGATATGTCTAAATAGTTTTATGGTTTAAAATCTCAATTTATCCCAAATTTCCGATAAACAAGCTACTTTAGTCAATAAGATGGCCGCAAAGCCAGAATCTCTTAATATTAATGAAGACCTTAAAGTGATTGATGTGACTCCTATTGAATCTTGTTTTCCAATATTAATCTTGATAAGGATGGGACTGCGGATGAGTCAACTTTAGTCAAAAGGCGTCCCAATGATTCGGTGTTTATAGATGTTGATGCTAAGATTGATAAAAGTGGGACTGAAGAGGTCAAAACTTTAAATAGCAATGAACCCACTCTTTTCGATTTCAAAGACTTTAATCATGATAGCTGCTCCTTAATTCATTGTATTTCCTTGTTGCAATCCATGTTGAACCCTCCTCATGCTTTTAATCAAAACAAAGGTTTTACTAAACATATTGTTGATGCTATGATGAAAGCTTTTGAAGAAAAACTTGAGTTGGAAGTTTCTATACCTAGAAAGTTATATGATGAGTGGGAACCTTCTATTAAGATTAAGGTTAAAGATTATCAGTGCCATGCTTTGTGTGATTTGGGTGCTAGCGTTTCCACGATTCCAAAAGTTTATGTGATGTCTTAGGTTTCTGTGAATTTGATGATTGTTCCTTAAATTTGCATCTTGTGGATTCCACTATAAAGAAACCTATGGGAAGAACTAATGATGTTCTTATTGTTGCAAGTAGGAATTATGTGCCCATAAATTTCATTGTTCTTGATATATATTACAATCCTACATGTCCTAATATTCTTTGTAGACCTTCCCTTAGAACGATTGGTGCAATTATTGATATGACGGAAGGGAATATTAGATTCCAGTTTCCATTAAGGAAAGGCATGGAACACTCTATGAAGAAAATAAAATTACCTATGAATATACCATGAGAGCTACTTATGGATTGCATACCAAAGATGACAATACCTAGATCTTTTGTGTTTTGCCTAGCTAGGGGCGTTAAACAATAGACCTTGTTGGGAGGCAACCCAATTTTATTTTACTTTCAGCCTTTTTCTTTTATTTTGGTGTGTTTTGCACATTATTACTTATGTAGTAATTGTGTTTTTCTTTTTTAATTAGTGTTTGAGCCAAGTAAAACCTTTGGGGTGATCTATGGTAGTTGTTGATTTGATCTTGCTGAAAAACAAAAACTTTTGCGCTCAGTCCAGGAATTTTAAAAAAAAATCAGAGCATAGAATTGATCTGAAATTTTTACACAAGATTGATATACAAATTTCCCTGATTGTACTAATTTTCATAATTTTCATAGTTCCATAAGTATTCTAAGTTTAAAGATTGCTACAAACAGTTCTGTTTTTGATAGATTCTATTTTCTTTGTGTTGTTTACTTATTTTGATGCATCTTTGGGTCCTATCGGGGGGCATGAATCATGGAGAAGTTAGAATACATTAGGTATTACACAAATATAAATAAAGAATGAGTTCATAATAGTACCTAAAGTGATCATTTATTTTTCTTATACTAATGGATCTCATGAGTTTTCTGTTGAGTTTTGTGTTGTGAAGTTTTCTAGTTTTGGGTGAAGATTTGATGGACTATGGAATAAAGAGTGGCAAGAGCCTAAGATTGGGGATGCCCAAGGCACCCCAATCCAGATTCAAGGATACCAAAAATCCTAAGCTTGGGGATGCCCCGGAAGGCATCCCCTCTTTCATCTTCAATCCATCGGTAAATTTACTTGAGGCTATATTTTTATTCACCACATGATATGTGTTTTGATTGGATTGTCTTGTATGATATGAGTCTTTTATTTTTAGTTTGCCACAATCATCCTTTCTGCATACATATTTTGAGAGAGAAACGATGAATCCTGAAGTTATTAGAATACTCTATGTGCTTCACTTATATCTTTTGAGCTAGGCAATGTTTCTCTAGTGCTTCACTTATATCTTTATAGAGCATGGTGGTGTTATATTTTATAGAAATTACTGAACTCTCGTTCCTCACTTATATTATTTTGAGAGTTTATTCAAACAGCATGGTAATTTGTTTAGGTTATTAATTTAGTCCTAATATAATGGGCATCCAAGAGGGATATAATAAAAACTTTCATATTAAGTGCATTAAAAACTATGAGAAGTTTGATTCCTTGCATATCGTTTTGAGATAATAGAGATGGTAATATGAGAGTCATGCTAGTGAGTAGTTATGAATTGGGAGAGATACATGTCTTAAAGCTTGTGATTCATGTAGCATGCACGTATGCTGAACAATTATGTAACGAGCATGATTTGTTTAATGATTGTCGACCTTTGTGTGAGGGTCGGGAGCGCGCGATGGTTAACTCCCACCAATCTCTCCCCTAGGAGCATGTGTCTAATGCTTTGTTTGATAACTAATAGACTTTTGCAATAAGTATGTGAGTTCTTTATGATTAATGTTGAGTCCATGGATTATACGCACTCTCACCCTTCCATCTTTGTTAGCCTCTCTAGTACCGCGCAACTTTCGCCGGTGCATCAAACCCTCCTTCCTCAAAATGCCACCATACCTACCTATTATGGCATTTCCATAGCCATTCCAAGATATTTTTCCATGCAACTTCCACCATGTAGTTTTTTATGACTTGCATCATCACTTCATATTGCATATAGAGTCATATCTTGTCATAGGAATCGAGTTGTAATTTCTTTTTCTTTGAGTTATAAGTAAATAAAAGTGTGATGATTTTTCATTAATAGAGCATTGTCCCATGAGAGAAAAGGATGATGGAGGCTATGACTCCCTCACAAGTTGGGAGGAGTATCTGGACTTTACAAAAAATAAAAGAGGCGAGTGAAGCCCAAACAAAAAATTAAAAGATGCCAAAGAAGCCCACCAAAAAAAAGAAAAAAATGAGAGAAAGAAAGAAGAGACAATTGCTACTACCTTTTTCCACACTTGTGCTTCAAAGTAGCACCATGATCTTCATGATAAAGAGTCTCCTATTTTTTCACTTCCATATAACTAGTGGATATTCATTTTGCACGACCACTTAGTTTTCTTTTTGAGATTTCATACACTTATAGCTCTAAGTGCATTTGTTGCATGGCAATCCCTACTCACTCACATTGATATCTATTGATGGGCATCTCCATAGCCCGTTGATATGCCTAGTTAATGTGCGACTATCTTCTCATTTTTCTCCTCGCACCTCCTCCATATTCTATTCTACCTATAATGTTACATCCATGGCCCACGCTCATGTATTGCGTGAGAGTTGAAAAGGTTTGAGAACACCAAAAGTGTGAAACAATTGCTTGACATGTTCATCAGGGTTGTGCATGATTTAGATACTTTGTGTGGGGAAGATGGAGCATAGCCAGACCATATGATTTTCTAGGGATAACTTTCTAAGGCTATGTTATTTTAAAAGGACACGACTACCTTATTTGTGTGCTCAAAGTATTACTGTTTTTATGTCAATATTAGACTATTGTTTTGAATCTTGCGGATCTGAATATTCATGCCACAATAAAGAATATTACATGGATAAATATGTTAGGTAGCATTCCACATTAAAAAATTGTTTTTGTCATTTACCTGCTCGAGGACGAGCAGGAATTAAGCTTGGGGATGCTGATACGTCTCCAACGTATCTATAATTTTTTATTGTTCCACGCTATTGTATTATCTATTTTGGATGTTTTATATGCATTAATATGCTATTTAATATTATTTTTGGGACTAACCTATTAATCTAGAGCCTAGTGCCAATTTCTCTTTTTTCCTTGTTTTGAGATTTGCAGATAAGGAATATTAAACGGAGTCCAAACGGAATAAACATTTGGATGGAATTTTTCTCGAACAAAAGGAAACTACGAGACTTGAGAACCAAGGCAGAGGAGCCATCGTGGGCCACAAGCCCTAGGGTCGCACCTAGGGGGTAGGCCGCTTCGGGCAGGCTTGTGGGCCCATGGAAGCTCCCCTAACCCTAATCTTCGGCCTATAAATTCCCAAATATTCCATCATTATCAGAACAAGCCATGAAAACACTTTTCCGCCACCAGAAGCCTCTATTCCCGAGAGATCCAATCTTGGAGCCTTTTCGGTTATCTGCCGGAGGGGGACACTACTAGGGAAAACCCTAGTAGTAGCGCTCGAAATATGCATATTAGTAGCGCTGGGTCTAGCGTTACTACTATCGCGCTATAGCTAAGGTTTAGCAGTAGTGCTACCCTGGCAAGTGCAACTGCTATGTGTTGTTAACAGTAGCGCTTGCTCGGAAAGAGCTACTGCTAACTATCTATAGCGCTTGGATGAACGAAGCGCAGCTGCTAATCCAGCGCTGCTATTAGATGATTTCCCGCGCTATTGCTAGTATTCCTGCTTTCGCAGATTTACACCCTCTACGTATTTGTGATGTATTTATATAGTATCTATATAGTAGTTTCATCAGATCACCATAATAAATCATTGTCATATAAGAACTCCTCATCATCATCATTTTCGTCAATGAGACATCATATAACAAGTTGGTCAATAGTCATAATTACAACTCCTCCTCCTCATCATCATCAACTCTAACACATTGTAGCACATAATAACACATTGTACCTAGGACCTTGTCCTCTGTCATAGGACCTACTCTGCCATCTCTTAGGTACAATATCATAAAACAAGATAGGTCCTGACTCTCCATTATGGAGAATGAAGATCATCCTGTCTCCCATTCTTGGCATACACACAATGTTGCTTCCAAGTAGCTCTCTACGATTGACCATACATTTTTTCCACGCTTTGATTGTCATGACTCCATCGGTTTTAGAAATCCGGTACAATATCAAATCTCATATACCTAAATTTCTTACTAAAAATAAACTAGTTTATTAATTCAACTAGTTCAACTAAGCACTTACTACAAATAAAATAAACTAATACTTCCTAAAAATAAACTAGTTTAACTAGTTCTATTAGTTTTCTACTAATTCTATTAAACACTTACTAAAAAACAGTACCAAACTATATTGAATTTTTTCTATAAACTAAACACTACTGCCCTAAATTAACATCTACTTAGTTACCTAACCTACTTCCCTAACTAAAAAACATCTAATTAACAGTACCAATACTGCCCTAACCTAGTTAACATCTACTTAGTAACCAAATTAGTTAACCAAACATCTAAAAACATCTAATTAACCTTGTTAGTAAACCAAATTAACCTAGAGGGAGAAGGAGGGAGGAGGGAGGAGGAGTACCTCTCGGTGAAGGACGGTCGACGCGGCGGTGGGGGCGACGGGGGAGGAGGGCCTGCATGGGAGGTTGGCCGATGGGGGAGGTGGACGGTGCGGGGGAGGGTGGTAGGCGGAGGAGAGAAGAGCCGGCATGGGCGAGGGAGGTCGGCGGGAGAAGAGCCGGCACGGTGGAGGGCGGTCGGCTAGCGCGAGCGAGGGCGGTCGGCGGGGGGTGGCACCGCACGGGGGAGGGCGGTAGCGAGAGTGAGAGTGTGTGAGGGGGAGTGAGGTCGAGTGCGAGCGTTGGTGTGGATAAGGAGCCCATAGTAGTAGCGCTTTTATTTATAAAGTGCTATTGGTATGTTCAGTAGCAGTAGCGCTTCCTACATAAAAGCGCTACTACTACACCAGGCCTACCGGCAACGGCCTGGAAATTTTACTAGTAGCGTGTTTTATGAAAATAGTGCTACTCGTAAGTTCATAGCAGCAGTGCCTGCCATGCGCAAGCGCTACTAATAAGTAGTAGTAGCGTTTTCTTATAAAAAGTGCTACTACTAATCTCCTCTGTATATGCATTTCCCTAGTAGTGGGATTAGATCACGGAGGGCATCTACATCAACTCCATTGCCCCTCCGATGATGCATGAGTAGTTCACCACAGACCTTCGGGTCCATCGCTAGTAGCTAGATGGCTTCTTCTCTCTCCTTGCTCTTCAATACAATGTTCTTCATGATCTTCATGGAGATCTATCAGATGTAATACTCTTTTGCCGCGTGTTTGTCGAGATCTATCATATCTTTGCAAGTCTCTTTGAGTTATTCGTTTGTTTTGGCCAACTAGGTTGGTAATTCTTGCAATGGGAGAAGTGCTTAGTTTCGGGTTAAATCTTGCGGTGTCCTCACCCAGTGACAAAGTATTGGTAATGAGGCACGTATTGTATTGTTGCCATCAAGGATAACAAGATGGGGTTTTCATCGTATTGCTTGAGTTTATCCCTCTACATCATGTCATCTTACCTAATGCGTTACTCTGTTCTTCATTAACTTAATACTCTAGATGCAGGCAGGAGTCGGTCGATGTGTGGAGTAATAGTAGTAGATGCAGAATCGTTTCGGTCTACTTGACACGGACGTGATACCTATATGCATAATCATTAACTTGGATATCTTCATAATTATTCGCTTTTCTATCAATTGCTCGACAGTAATTTGTTCACCCACCATAATACTTGTTATCATGAGAGAAGCCTCTAGCAAAACCGCTGGCCCCTAGATCTATTTTCCCTATTATACTTTAAGATCTAAAACCAAAAATACAAAGAATACTTTGCTACATTACTTTTACCTATTATTTCACTTTCCATTTAAGCAATCTATCTCTATCAGATCTCATCCTTGCAAGTAACCTTATAGGTATTGACAACCCCTTTATAGCGTTGGGTGCAAGAGTTTGATTCTATGTGCAGGTACACCTCCTGGGGACTTGCTTGTATCTCCTACTGGATTGATACCTTGGTTCTCAACAACTGAGGGAAATAATACTTATCTACTTTTTTGCATCAACTGTTCCTCTTCATGGAAACCAATGCATGCTCGAGAAGTAGTAGATGTTATTGATAACGGGGTCACATCATTAGGAGAATGATGTGATGGACAAGACCCAATCCTAAGCATAGAACAAGATCGTGTAGTTCGTCTTCTTGAAATTTTCTAATGTCAAGTATAATTTCCTTAGACCATGAGATTGTGCAACTCCCAGATACCATAGGAATACTTTGGTTGTATCAAACGTCACAACGTAACTGTGTGACAATAAAGGTGCACTATAGGTGTCTCCAAAAGTGTCTGTTGGGTTGGCACGAATCGTCATTGGGATTTTTCACTCCATGTGACGGAGAGGTATCTCTGGGCCCACTCGGTAATACATCATCGTAATGAGCTCAATGATACTAAGGAGTTAGTCACGGGATCATGTCTTACGGAACGAGTAAAGAGACTTGCCGGTAACGAGATTGAACAAGGTATAGCGATACCGATGACCGAATCTCGGGCAAGTAACATACCGATGGACAAAGGGAATTGTATACGGGATTAATTGAATCCCCGGCATCATGATTCATACGATGATATCATCGTGGAACATGTGGGAGCCAATATGGGTGTCTAGATCCCGCTATTGGTTATAGGTCGGAGGGGTGTCTCGGTCATGACTGCGTAGTTCCCGAACCCGTAGGGTCTACACACTTAAGGTTCTATGACGCTAGAGTTGTAATGGGAATTGTATGTGGTTACTGAAAGTTTATCGGAGTCCTGGATGAGATCCCGGATGTCACGAGGAGTTCCGGAATAGTCCGGAGGTGAAGATTTATACATGGGAAGTCCAGTTTTAGTCACCGGAAAGGTTTCGAGGTTTATCGGTATTGTATAGGGACCACCAAAAGGGTTCCGAGGGTCCACCGGGAGGGTCCACCTGCCCCGGAGGACCACATGTGCTGAATATGGGTGGGAACCAGCCTCCTAGTGGGCTGGTGCACCCCCAAGGGCTCAGGGCGCCTAAGGTTGGGAACCCTAAGGGGTGGGGGCAAGATCCCCCCTTAGCCGTCGCCACCCTCTAGATGGATCTAGGGGCGGCGGCCCCCTCTCCCCTTTGTCCTATAAATAGAGGGGAGGTGGGAGGGAAGCCTCACCCTTTGCCCCTGGCGCAACCCTTCCCCCTCCTCCAACTCCTCCTCCTCCGTACTGCTTAGTGAAGCTTTGCCGGAGAACCATGAGCTCCACCGCCACCACGTCGTCGTGCTATCGGAGCTCTTCCTCAACTTCTCCTCCCCCCTTGATGGATCAATAAGAAGGATACGTCCCCGGGCTGTACATGTGTTGAACGCGGAGGTGCCGTCCGTTCAGAACTTGGATCGTATCTTCGGCGATTTGAATCGCCGCGAGTTCGACTCCATCTATCGCGTTCTTTGCAATGCTTCCGCTTAGTGATATTCAAGGGTATGAAGATGCACTCCCTCTCTCTCGTTGCTAGCATCTCCTAGATTGATCTTGGTGACACATAGTTCTCATAGAACAACATACAACTCTCTAGAGCATGTAATTAAAATATAAGTTGAAACTAACATACAAGTATGTAAAACATTTAAATACAACAACAAATGCGATCATATCGCAACTAGGGTAACAATTGATCCAACAACATAATGATACCAAGCCTCATTATCAATGGCATATTTTCTTATCTTTCTAATCTTCAAGCGCATTGCATCCATCTTGATATGCAGGTCATCGACGTCATAGGAAGCATGCAACTCTAATTTCATCTTCTCCTCCTCAATTCTTTTCAATTTTTCTTTCAAATACTTGTTTTCTTTTTCAACTAAATTAAACCTCTCGACAAGAGGGTCGGTTGGAATTTCCGGTTCACATACCTCCTAGATAAAAACATCTATGTCACGTTGGTCGGCATAATTTTCATAAACACTTTACGAAACAAATAGTTATAAAAGATAATATACCACATCCTAATCATAGACTGCTCGAGGGCCGACGGGGGCGAATACCAAAACCATGGCACTATATAATAACAAACAATAATTAAAGTAAGACTTTTATACAAGTAACTATGTAAATCATACAAGTAAGAATTTTTTTCTTTTAAAAAGAAGATAAGAACAAGAGGCTCACCATGGTTGTGCCGATGACGAGATCGGCGCGGGCGATTAGTGATGGTGAGGACGGGGATGGTATGGTATAGACCACCAGACCTAGAAAAATCTTGGAGAAAATGGAGCTTGGAGGTCGAGCTTGGAGAGGAGAAAGCTTGAGTGTGGCTTGAGCATTTCATTGAACACCCCGTGTGCATAGGAGCTGAGAGCAGAGCAGCACACACCTCCCAAACGCCTGCCGGCCAAAAAATAGAGGAGTGAGTAGGCAGGAATAAGCATATATATATAGGCATATCTTTAGTGCCGGTTGGTGGCTAGAGACGGGACAGAAAACTACCCATTAGTCCCGGTTCCAGCCACCAACCAGGACTAAAGGGGCTGCGCAGGAGCGAGGACCTTTAGTCCCGGTTCGTGTCTGGAACCAGGACTAAGGGGGTCAGATGAACCGGGATTGGGGCCCGCCGAGGCCCGGTCGACATCCTGGCCTCATGAACCGGGACTGATACACGCATTAATCCCGGTTCGTAACACTACCGGGACTAATACAATATTCTGGCCGTGACCAAAGCCCTGTTTTCTACTAGTGACAAGGCATCGCCGACCTTAGACCCATCGGCCTTATTCATGCCATTGCTAAAATCATTGTCAAAGTGATTGCTATGGGGCTAGGGCCCCACATGGACAACCTTGTCTCCAACACTCAGTGCGGTCATCAAGCGCAGAAGTATCCATGATAATTTCATGTATGTGTGCAACCTTGCCTACCGCTTGAACAAGAACAAGACACCCTCTGCTTTTCAAGCTTGACATCTGCAAAGCTTTTGACTCCATGCGTTGGACTATATCTTGGACCTTATACAACGAACATTACTTCCAAGCACCTTCAGAGATTGGATTAATCCCGGGATTGTGGGATGAAGCGGCCCGGACCGACTTTACACGTACGCTTAGGTGAGACTGGTTCCACCGCCTAACATGCACTTGTTGCATAAGGTGGCTAGCGGGTGTCTGTCTCTCCCACTTTAGTCGGATCGGATTCGGTGAAGAGGGTCCTTATGAAGGGTAAATCGCAATTGGCATATCACCGTTGTGGCTCTTACATAGGTAAGAAACGTTCTTGCTAGAAACCCATAGCAGCCACGTAAAACTTGCAACAACAATTAGAGGACGTCTAACTTGTTTTTGCAGGGTATGTTATGTGATGTGATATTGCCAAAAGGATGTGATGAAATATATATGATGTATGAGATTGATCATGTTCTTGTAATAGGAATCACGACTTGCATGTCGATGAGTATGAAAACCGGCAGGAGCCATAGGAGTTGTCTTAATTTATTGTATGACTTGCGTGCCAATCAAAACTGCCATGTAATTACTTTACTTTATTGCTAACCGTTAGCCATAGTAGTAGAAGTAATAGTTGGCGATACAACTTCATGAAGACACGATGATGGATATCATGGTGTCATGTCAGTGACAATGATGATCATGGTGCCCCGAAGATGGAGATCAAAGGAGCAAGATGATATTGGCCATATCATGTCACTATATGATTGCATGTGATGTTTATCATGTTTTACATCTTATTTACTTAGAACGACGGTAGCTTAAATAAGATGATATCTCACTAAAATTTCAAGAAATTTTTCCCCCTAACTCTGCACCATTGCTAAGGTTCATTGTTCTGAACCACCACGTGATGATCGGGTGTGATAGGTTCTAACGTTCGCATACAACGGGTGTAAGCCAGATTTACACACGCAATACACTTAGGTTGACTTGACGAGCCTAGCATGTACAAACATGGCCTCGGAACATGGGAGACCGAAATGTCAAACATGAGTCGTACAGAAGATACGATCAACATGGAGATGTTCACCATTGATGACTAGTCTGTCTCACGTGATGATCGGACATGGGCTAGTTGACGTGGATCATGTGTCACTTGGATGACTAGAGAGATGTCTACCTAAGTGGGAGTTCATTAAATAATTTGATTATGTGAACTTAATTATCATGAACTTAGTCTAAAATTGCCTTTACAATCTATCTTGTTGATCTAATGGCCCACGCTAATGTTGCCCTCAACTTCAACGCATTCCTAGAGAAAACCAAGTTGAAAGACAATGGAAGCAACTATACGGACTGGGTCCGAAATTTGAGGATCATCCCGATAGCTTCCAAGAAATTATATGTCCTTGATGCACTGCCAGGTGACGCACCCGTTTTCCCAGCAACTCAAGATGTTATGAACGCCTGGCAGTCGCGTATTGATGATTACTCCCTGGTTCAGTGTGGCATGCTTTACAGCTTAGAACCGGGGCTCCAAAAGCGTTTTGAGCAACCCAGAGCATATGAGATGTTCCAAGAGATGAGAATGGTTTTCCAAGATCATGCCCGGGTCGAGAGATATGATGTCTCCGACAAGTTCTTCAGTTGAGAGATGGAGGAAAATAGTTCTATCAGCGTGCACATACTCAAAATGTCTGGGTTGCACAACCGCTTGTCTCAGCTCGGAGTTAATCTTCTAGATGACTCGGTTATTGATAGAATCCTCTAGTCGCTTCCACCTAGCTAAAAGAGCTTTGTGGTGAACTACAACATGCAGGGTATGGAGAAGACCATTCCTGAGTTGTACTCGATGCTGAAATCAGCGGAGGTCGAGATCAAAAAGGAGCATCAAGTGTTGATGGTCAATAAGACCACTAGTTTTAAGAAAGGCAAGGTTAAGAAGAACTTCAAGAAGGATGGCAAAGCAGTTGCTGTGCCCGCTAAGCAAGTTGCCGGGAAGAAGAAGAAGAATGGACCCAAGCCTGAGATTGACTGCTTTTATTGCAAGGGTACCGGTCACTGGAAGCGGAACTGCCCCAAGTACTTAGCGGATAAGAAGGCTGAGAACGTTAAAGTTATATGTGATATACTTGTTATTGATGTGTACCTTACCAGTGCTCCTAGTAACTCCTGGGTATTTGATACCAGTGCAGTTTCTCACATTTGTAACTCCAAGCAAGAGCTGCGGAATAAGTGGAGACTGGCAAAGGACGAGGTGACAATGCGCGTTGGGAATGGTTCCAAGGTCGATGTGATTGCCGTCAGCATGCTACCTCTAAATCTACCTTCGGGATTAGTTTTAAACCTTAATAATCGTTATTTAGTACCAGCTTTGAGCATGAACATTGTATCTGGATCTCGCTTGATGCGAGATGGCTACTCATTTAAATCTGAGAATAATGGTTATTCTATTTATATGAGAGAAATGTTTTATGGTCATGCCCCGCTGGTCAATTGTTTATTTTTGATGAATCTCGAACTTGATGTTACACTTGTTCATAGTGTGACTACCAAAAGATGTAAGGTTGATAATGATAGTCCCACTTACATGTGGCACTGCTGCCTTGGTCATATTGGTGTCAAATGCTTCAAGAAACTCCATGCTGATGGACTTTTGGAGTCTCTTGATTTTGAATCATTTGACACGTGTGAATCATGCCTCATGGGCAAGATGACCAAGACTCCGTTCTTCGGAACAATGGAGCGAGCAACTGACTTATTGGAGATAATACATACCGATGTATGCGGTCCAATGAGCGTTGAGGCTCACGGTGGCTACCGTTATGTTCTCACCCTCACTGATGACTTAAGTAGATATGGGTATGTCTACTTAATGAAACACAAGTCTGAAACCTTTGAAAAGTTGAAGGAATTTCAGAGTGAGGTAGAGAATCAATGTGACAGGAAAATAAAGTGCCTATGATCTGATTGTGGTGGAGAATATTTGAGTCATGAGTTTGGCACGCACCTAAGGAAATGTGGAATTGATTCACAACTCACGCCGCCTGGCACACCTCAGCGAAATGGTGTGTCTGAACGTCGTAATCGCACTCTATTGGATATGGTGCGATCTATGATGTCTCTTACCGACTTACCGCTATCATTTTGGGGATATGCATTAGAGACTGCCGCATTCACTTTAAATAGGGCACCGTCTAAGTCCATTGAGACAACACCATATGAATTATTATTTGGAAAGAAACCTAATCTATCGTTTCTGAAAGTTTGGGGATGTGATGCTTATGTTTAGAAACTTCAACCTAAGAAGCTCGAACCCGAAGCGGAAAAGTTTGTCTTCATAGGATACCACAAAGAAACTGTTGGGTATACCTTCTACCTCAGATCCAAAGGCAAAGTATTTGTTGCCAAGCATGGATCCTTTCTAGAGAAAGAGTTTCTCTCAAAATAAGTAAGTGAGAGGAATATAGAACTTGATGAGGTAATTGTACCTCCACTCGAACCAGAGAGTAGCGCAGCACAGGAAGTTGTTTCTGTGGAGCCTGCACCGGCTAGAGAGGAAGTTATTGATGACGATCATCAAACTTCAGATCAAGTTGCTATTGAACCTCGAAGGTCCACAAGGACATGTTCCGCACCAGAGTGGTACGGCAACCCTGTCCTGGAGATCATGTTGTTGGACAATGATGAACCTTCGAACTATGAAGAAGTGATGGCGGGCCCGGATTCCACCAAATGGCTTGAAGCCATGAAATCCGAGATAGGATCCATGTATGAGAACAAAGTATGGACTTTGGTGGACTTACCCGATGATCTGCGAGCCATAGAAAATAAATGGATCTTTAAGAAGAAGACTAACACGGATGGTAATGTGACCATCTATAAGGCTCGTCTTGTCGCTAGGGGTTATCGACAAGTTCAAGGAGTTGACTACGATGAGACTTTCTCACCCGTAGCAATGCTGAAGTCCGTCCGAATCATGTTAGCAATTGCCGCATTTTATGATTATGAGATCTGGCAAATGGACGCAAAACGGCATTCCTTAATGGTTTCCTTAAGGAAGAATTGTATATGACGCAGCTTGAAGGTTTTGTCGATCCTAAAGATGCTAACAAAGTATGCAAGCTTCAGCGCTCCATCTATGGGCTGGTGCAAGCATCTCGGAGTTGGAACATTCGCTTTAATGAGGTGATTAAAGAATTTGGCTTTATACAGGTTTATAGAGAACCCTGTATTTACAAGAAAGTGAGTGGAAGCTCTCTAGCATTTCTCATATTATGTGTGGATGACATATTGTTGATGAGAAATGATATAGAACTTTTGGAAAGCATAAAGGCCTACTTGAATAAGTGTTTTTTTAACGAAGGACCTTGGAGAAGCTGCTACATATTAGGCATCAAGATCTATAGAGATAGATCGAGACGCCTCATAGGTATTTCACAAAGCACATACCTTGACAAGGTATTGAAGAAGTTCAATATGGATCAGTCCAAGAAGGGGTTCTTGCCTGTGTTACAGGGTGTGAGATTGAGTACGACTCAATGTCCGACCATGACAGTGGATAGAGAAAAGATGAGTGTCATCCCCTATGCTTCAGCCATAGGCTCTATTATGTATGCCATGCTGTGTACCAGACCTGATGTGAACCTTGCCATAAGTTTGGTAGGGAGGTACCAAAGTGATCCCGGAGTGGAACACTGGACAACAGTCAAGAATATCCTGAGGTACCTGAAAAGTACCAAGGACATGTTTCTCGTATATGGAGGTGCCTAAGATCTCATAGTAAAGGGTTAGGTCGATGCTAGCTTCGACACAGATTCCGATGACTCGAAGTCACAAACCGGTACGTTTATATTTTGAACGTAGGGGCAGTCAGTTGGTGCAGCTCAAGCAAAGCGTCGTGGCGGCATCTACATGTGAAGCGGAGTACATAGCTGCTTCGGAAGCAGCACATGAAGGAGTCTGGATGAAGGAGTTCATCACCGACCTAGAAGTGATTCCCAATGCGTCGGGCCCGATGACTCTACTCTGTGACAACACTAGAGCTATTGCCCTTGCCAAGGAGGCCAGGTTTCACAAGAAGACAAGACAAATCAAGCGCCGCTTCAACTCCATTCGTGGATATGTCCAAGATGGAGATATAGACATTTTTAAAGTACATACGGACTTGAATGTCACGGATCCATTGACAAAACCTCTCTCACGAGCAAAACATGATCAACACCAGAACTCTATGGGTGTTCGATACATCAGAATGTAAGTAGATTATTTACTGTAGTGCAAGTGGGAGACTGTTGGAAATATACACTATAGGCAATAATAAAGTGATTATTATTATATTTACTTGCTCATGATAATTGTCTATTGTTCATGCTATAATTGTATTAACCGGAAACCGTAATACATATGTGAATTCATAGACCACAACATGTCCCTAGTGAGCCTCTAGTTGGCTAGCTCGTTGATCAATAGATGGTCAGGGTTTCATGACCATGGACATTGGATGTTTTTGATAACGGGGTCACATCATTAGGAGAATGATGTGCTGGACAAGACCCAATCCTAAGCATAGCATAAGATCGTGTAGTTCGTCTGCTAAAGCTTTCCTAATGTGAAGTATCATTTCCTTATACCATGAGATTGTGCAACTCTTGGATACTGTAGGAATACTTTGGGTGTGCCAAACATCACAACGTAACTGGGTGGCTATAAAGGTACACTACAGGTATCCCCAAAAGTATCTGTTGGGTTGGCATGAATCGAGACTGGGATTTGTCACTCCGTGTGAAGGAGAGGTATCTCTAGGCCCACTCGGTAATAAATCATCATAATGAGCTCAATATGACTAAGGAGTTAGTCACGGGATCATGTGTTACGGAACGAGTAAAGAGACTTGCTGGTAACGAGATTGAACAAGGTATAGGGATACCGACGATCGAATCTCGGGCAAGTAACATACCAATGGACAAAGGGAATTTTATACGGGATTAATTGAATCCTCGACATCGTGGTTCATCCGATGATATCATCGTGGAACATGTGAGAGCCAATATGGGTATCAGCTCCCGCTATTGGTTATTGACCAGAGAGGTGTCTCGGTCAGGTCTGCATGGTTCCCAAACCCGTAGGGTCTACACACTTAAGGTTCGGTGACGCTAAGGTTATATGAGAATAGTGTATGTGGTTACCGAAGGTTGTTCAGAGTCCCGGATGAGATCCTAGATATCACGATGAGTTCCATAATGGTCCATAGGTAAAGATTCATATATAGGAAGTGAGGATTTGGTCACCGAAGAGTTTTGGGCATCACCGGTAATGTATGGGGACCACCAGAAGGGTTCCAGGGATCCCTCGGGAGGGGCCCCCGGCCCCCGAAGGCTACATGGGCCAAGAGTGGGAGGGAGCCAGCCCATAGGTGGGCTGGTTCACCTCCCACCTCATCCCAAGGCACGGAAAAGGGTGGAGGGGGCAAACTCTAGGCGTGGAGGGGCCCTAGGCCCACCCTAGGGTGCCGCCCCTCCTCCTCACCTTGGCCGCCAGCCCTCTTGGCCATCTAGGGTTGCCGCCACCCCTAGGGAAGGAACCCTAGGGGTGCACACCATCCTCCCTCTCCTCCTATATATAGTGGAAGGTTTTGGGGGTTGTGGACACACAACACCTCTCTCTCTCGGCGCAGCCCTACCTCTCCACCTGCTCGTCTTCCATAGTGCTTGGCGAAGCCCTGTCAGAGTAGCGCACTGCTCCACCACCACCATGTTGTCGTGCTGCTGTTGGACTTGTCTTCCCAAACCTCTCCCCCCTCCTTGCTGGATCAAGGCGCGGGAGACGTCACCGGGCTGCATGTGTGTTGAACGCGGAGGCGCAGTTGTTTGGCGCTTAGATCGGAATCGACCGCGATCAGAATCACTACGAGTACGGGTCCACCAACCGCGTTCTTGTAATGCTTCTACTTTGCAATCTTCAAAGGTATGAAGATGCACTTCCCCTACTTGTAGCTGGTTTCTCCATAGATTGATCTTGGTGACGCGTAGGAAAATTTGGAATTGTTACTATGTTGCCCAACAGGTGGGGCCAAGTTTTTTTTGAGGGTGAGCCTATCTCTCCCCTGTTGTTTGTGATTGCCATAGAACTGATGCAGCAGCTACTCCACCTGGTCACCTCTCACGGGCTGCTTCACAAGATTTGAGGACGTGGATCTACCATACAGACTCGCTATATGCAGAAGATGTGGCTGTTTTTGTCAAGCATAGACAGGAGTATGTGACCAATTTGGCTAAAATTCTAAAGGGCTTCGTGAAGGTCACTGGTCTTTGCACCGAATTTTAGAAAATCTCGGTTGTCCCCATCTCGTGCCGGAATCATGACCTAAATGTCATCCTTGGCGGGCTACCTATAAAACTTGTCTCCTTACCGCTGAAATATCATGGGCTGTCATTGATGGTGCGACAACTAAGACGAGTTGACTTCCAATACTTGGAGAATTAGGTCGCAAGCACACTCGTGCCATGAGAAGGGAGATACATTACAACCTCGGGCCGCGTCGTGCTAGTTAAGTCGGTCATGAATTCCCACGTTGTCTTCAATGCCACTGCCTTAACTATTCATCTAGGCACCTTGGACAACATCAATAAGATCGAGTGGGCTTTCTCATGGTCGGTGATACATCTCCAACGTATCTAAATTTTTTGCTTGTTCCATGCTGTTATATTATCATTCTTGGATGTTTTATAATCACTTTATAGCAATTTTATATCATTTTTTGGTACTAACCTATTAACATAGTGCCAAAGTGCCAGTTGCTGTTTTTGCTTGTTTTTTTACTTCGCAGAATATCAGTACCAAATTGAGTCCAATCGCACAAAAAATTTTGGAGATTTTTTGGACTAGAACACACCCAGTGGCCCAAAGAAGTGCTAGGCAGGTGGGCTGTGGAGGCCACAACCCACTACGGCGTGCCAGGGGGCCCCTGACATGCCCTAATGGGTTGTGCGCTCAACGAGCCCCCCCTCCACCGCATCTAATGCCTATAAATACCCAAATATTCAGAAAACCCTAGGGGAGTCAACGAAAAAACACATCCAGTCACCGCAAGTTCCAGAGCCTCAAGATCCAATCTAACACCATCACAAAGGGCTTCATCTTCTTCATAGGTGCCACTCCGATGATGCGTGAGTAGTCCACCATAGACTTACGCATCCGTAGGCAGTAGCTAGATGTCTTCCTCTCTAACTTTTGATTCTCAAAACAATGATCTCTTAGAGATCTATTTGATGTAAACTTTTGTGGTGTGTTTGTTGGGATTCAATGAATTTTTAGTTCATGATTAGTTTCTATCCATGAATATTATTTGAGTCTTCTTTGATCTCTTATATGCATGATTACTTATAGCCTCGTATTTCTTCTTCAAATCTTTGGTTTAGTTAGGCCAACTAGATCGATTTTTCTTGCCATGGGAATAGGTGCTTTGTGACGGGTTCGATCTTGCGGTGTTCTTTCCCAGTGACAGAAGGGGCGACAAGGCATGCATGTATCATTGCCATTAAGGATAACAAGATGGGGTCTATTCCTACATGAATAGGTCTTGTCTACATCATGTCATCATTCTCATTGCATTACTCCGTTTCTCCATGAACTTAATACACGAGATGCATGCTGGATAGCGGTCGGTGTGTGGACTAATAGTGGTAGATACATGCAAGAGTCGGTCTACTTATCTTGGACATGATGCATATATAATGATCGTCTCCTTAGATATCGTCATGATTATTTGATCTTCTATCAATTGCCCAACAGTAATTTGTTCATCCACCTTGTGCTATACTCATGAGAGAAGGCACTAGTGAAACCTACGACCCACGGGTCTACTTCTCCAACATATTGCTTTACGATCTATGTTTTGAGGTCTACTATACCAAAAACCCAAAAATATGTTTCTGCACCTTTTATTCGCCCTTTTTATTTTGGGTTCTTGAGAGATCTATTTCTCCTATCTATCATCACCTAACCTATCTTTTTACGTAGAGAGATTAACAACCGCTCTTACGCGTCGGGTTGCAAGTATTTGTTATTTGTGTGCAGGTGCTAGTTATTAGGTGGTGTTGATCCTTATACTGGTTTGAAACCTTGGTTTCATAACTGAGGGAAATACTTACCATCGTTGTGCTGCATCATTCCTTCCTCTTTGGGGAAATACCGACGCAGTCTCAAGCCACGTCAAAGGAATTTCTAGCGCCATTGCCGAGGAGGAAGCGGTCTCTTTTGCGTGCCAATATCTGGCGCAGAGGAGACACCATCATCATCTACCAGGTTCCTCATCACAAATCTTAAATATTTGCAATTACATTATTTTCCATTTGCCTCTCGTTTTCCTCCCCTCCCCCCACTTCACCAATTTGTTGTTTGTTTCGCCCTCTTTTTTGCTTGCCTTTTCCTCGTGAGACCTCTTGCTAGCTTGCAATCTTGTTTGCGTAGTCACGATCACTCAAGAAAACACCAGGTTGTGTGGTTTTTTTCAATACTAATAACAATGATTTTATTAGTACCCCTATTGCTCCTCCCGCCACTACTATGGAGTCTTGTGATATTAATGTTGCTTTGTTGAATCTTGTCATGAAAGATCAATTTACTGGTAATCCTAATGAGCATGACGCATCACATCTAAACAGGTTCGTAGAATTGTGTGATATGCAAAAGAAAAAAGATGTGGACAATGATATATTGAAGTTGAAGTCATTTCCTTTTTCTTTGCAGGATCGCGTGGAAAATTTGGTTTACCTCTTTGCCTCGCAATAGTATAAATTCTTGGAATAAGTGCAAGGATGCTTTTATCACTAAGTATTTTCTGCCCGCGAAAATTATTTCCCATAGGACACAAATTATGAATTTTAAGAAACCTGAGCATGAACATGTTGCACAATCTTTGGAAATAATGAAATTGATGCTAAGAAATTGTCCTACTCATGGTTTAAATGTTTGGATGATCATACAAAATATTTATGCGGGATTAAATTTTGTTTGTAGAAATCTTTTAGATTCCGCCGCGGGTGGTACTTTTATAGAAATTACTTTGGGTGAAGCTACTAAATTTCTAGACAATATTATGGCAAATTATTCGCAATGGCATACCAAAAGATCTCCTACTAGTAAACGGGTTAATTCCGTTGAAGAAATTAGTACTTTGAGTGATAAATTTGATGCTTTAATGAAATTGGTTGCTAGTAAAAATGCTTCTATTGATTTTAATAAGGTGCCTTCGTCTACCTTGTTTGAGCAAAATAGTGATTCCGTAGATGTGAACTTTTTCTCGCGAAACAATTTCAATAACAAAGCTTATAGGGGTAATTTTAATCCTAAGCCTTTTCTTGGAAATTCCTCTAATAGTTATGGTAATTCCTCTCATAATAATAATACGAACAACTCTGATCTTGAGAGTAATATTAAATAATTTACCAATGCGCAAAAGGCTTTCAATACTACTAACGGTGTGCTGGACTAGGGGGTACTCAGTACGTCGTCTCCCGGCTAGTGGGGTTGGGCTAAGGACCCTCATAGAGGTTCAATAATAGGCCACTTTGGGCATCCCATGACGCATACAACGAAGACTCCACAAGACTTGGCGCACAAGACAAGGACTCCTCTAAACCCTAGACCTACGGTGCATTATATAAACCGAGACTAGGCTAGTCAATAGAGAATCTCATATTCATTACAACAATCTCGTGGTAGATACATGTACTATGTACTATCCCCCATATGAATACAATAAAAAGCAGGACGTGGGGTATTATCTCCTGGAGAGAGCCCGAACCTGGGTAAATTTTTGTGTCCATGTTATTATCGCTCCAAGACACCTAGCTTAGGACCCCTACTACGAGATATGTTGGGTTTAACACCAACATTGGTGCTTTCATTGAGAGCCTGCTGACAATCACCATGGAGCGACGGGAATTCAGATCGTCTCGGTCGATTTACGCATTAGAGCCGAGCTTTGTTGTCGATGTCGGCGTCTTCGTCGCCGGCACAACTGGTCACCTTGGCTGGACCGAGGACTGCGCTCCACGTCAGATCATCAAGATCGGACGGATACTTTCATCATCATCATCTCTGATCTCAATCAAGATCACGGGGAATCATCCATGGAGCTCGGGGGCTCGATGATAACATTGTCCTCACGCAACCGTGCAGTTTTTCTGGAGAGCGACTCGTGTTTGTCGCCCCTACCTTCTCGGGCGTTGCTATGAAGATTGCTTCAGTATAATTGTGAGGAAATGGGTCTAGAATAACCCTGCAAAATTTCATCATGTTCCGACGAAGGAATCTCCGGCAAACTTTGATCTATCGGAGGCCTGTCGAATCTAGACGAGTTTAGGGAGAGGGGTCCAGCGACTAGCTAGGACATCGTTTCGAAGATCCCACCGTTCATCAGCTGCGTAATTCTTATATCGATCACCCCTCCAAATTTCAGCTCTATCCAACCGTCCAATCTCCAGGAAACGTCTGATGAGTACATCAAATTTTGGATCTGGTTTTTTGTGTGAAAATGAATCCAACCCGAATTCATCTTTATTCATGAACGGGATATTAGAAATACTTTTTGGAGAATTTTTTTCTCTCTCTAGGGTATTGTGTGTTGTTTTCAAACACATGCCCATAAATTTGAAGTCTTCTCCGAGGAGATCTTCACCGTTGGCCGATGTCAAACTGGCCCGACCACGTTGCTCCATGGCTACCGACCTGCGCCAACATCGACTGTGTCGTCGCTCCATCGAGCCAACAATAACCACCCCATATCATCACCTCGGCAAGCCAACCAAGTGTTTGACATCGTGAAGGACAACTAAACGTCGAGACAACATCGTCGCCCCATGGATTAAACGGGTTGGACGCACCGTGATACGTCTCCAACATATCTATAATTTTTGATCGTTCCATGCTATTATATTATCAACTTTGGATGTTTTATATGCATGAATATGCTATTTTATATGATTTTTGGGACTAACTTATTAATCCAGTGCCCAGTGCCAGTTCCTATTTTTTCCGTGTTTTTGACCTTTTTCAGATAGGAATATCAAACGGAGTCCAAATGGAATAAAACTTTCGCCGTGATTTTTTTGGAAAATATAAAAAACACCTGAAGAAAAAGATACCAGAGAGGCGGCCCGAGGGAGCCACGAGCCTGGAGGCGCGGCCCCCCTGGCCACGGCTAGGGGGCTCATGACCTCCTCGTGACACCCCTTGACTTCTTCCCGACTCCAGACGGCCTTATCAATACAGAAACCCTCGAAAATAAATCAGGATCGCAAGTTCCGCCACCGCAGACCTCCAGAGCCACCAAAAACCAATTGGGAGACCGTTCCGGCATCCTGCCGGAGGGGAATTCATCGCCGTAGGCCATCTTCATCAACACCATTGCCTCCCTTGCCTCTCCGGTGATGCATGAGTAGTTCACATCAGACCTTCGGGTCCATAGCTAGTAGCTAGATGGCTCTCTCTCTCTCTCTTTGATCTTCAATACAAAGTTCTCCATGATCTTCATGGTGATCTATCCGATGTAATCTTCTTTTGTGTTGTGTTTGTTGAGATCTGATGAATTGTGGATTTATGATCAGATTGTCTATGAATATTATTTGAGTCAATTCTGAATTCTTATATGCATGATTTCATATCCTTGTAAGTCTCTTCGAGTTATAGGTTTCATTTGGCCAACTTTATCTATGATTCTAGCAATGGGAGAAGTGCTTGGTTTTGGGTTCATGCCGTGCGGTGTCCTCACCTAGTGACAGAAGGGGTAGAGAGGCACGTATCCTGTTGTTGCCATCAAGGGTAAAAAGATGGGGTTTATATCATATTGTATGAATTTATCCTTCTACATCATGTCATCTTGCTTAAAGCATTACTCTGTTTGCCATGAACTTAATACACTTGATGCATGCTGGATAGCGGTCGATGTGTGGAGTAATAGTAGTAGATGCAGAAAGTATCGGTCTACTTGTCTCGGACGTGATGCCTATATGTTTGACCATTGCCTTAGATATCGTCATAACTTTGCGCTATTCTATCAATTGCTCAATAGTAATTTGTTCACCCACCGTAATACTTGCTATCATGAGAGAAGCCTCTAATGAACACTATGGCCCCCGGGTCTATTTTACATATTATATATTCAGATCTAAACATAAAAACACCAAAAATACCTTGCTGCAATTTTATTTACTTATTTATATTTACTCATTATCACTATCAGATCTCACCTTGCAAGTAATCGTGAAGGGATTGATAACCCCTTTATCGCGTTGGGTGCAAGTTTGCTTGTGTTTGTGCAGGTTTCTTGGTGCCTCATCTTGATACTCCTAGTGGATTGATACCTTGGTTCTCAAACTGAGGGAAATACTTACCTCTACTTTGCTTCATCACCCTTTCCTCTTCAAGGGAAAAACCAACGCACACTTGAGAAGTAGCAGGAAGAATTTCTGGCGCCGTTGCCGGGGAGTATTCAAGTGAAGCATATCTATCAAGTACCTATCACAAGATCATCTCTTGCATTTACATTATTTGCTATTTGCCTCTTGTTTTCCTCTCTGCCACTTCTAATAAATAGAAACTACAAAAATATTTGCCTTTTTCGTTTGCCCTTTTCCTTCGCTTGCTTCCTGTTTGACTAGTGTGTGCTATCTTATTTACCCTCATGGCCCAACCAAAAGATTATGATCCTTACTATAAAAGGTTCGAAGAGATTGAAACTAGTGTCAAAAGCTTTATGTCTACATAGTTCGATCATAATAGTTTCTTTCGTAGAGAACTAAGGGAGCAAAATTCTTTTGTGACATATATGAATAAAGAGGTTGATGAGATGACCAAAGAATTCCTTGCGTTAAATTCTTAATTTGCTCGTCTTGAGAAATTGGTAGGCCAGATATCTGATAAGCAAGCTACCTTGGTCAATAAAATGGCTGCTAAACCTAAAATATGTGATGAAAACCACGAAGATCTTAAAGTACTTGATGTGACTCCTATTGAATCCTTGTTTTCTAATGTCAATCTTAATGATGATGGGGCTGGATGTGAATTCACTTTGGTTGAGAAATGCCCCAATGATTCAAAGTCTATTTATCTTGATGCTAAAAATACTAAAAGTGGAGTAGAGGATATCAAAACTTTGAGTAGTGATGAAGCTACTACTTTTGATTTCAAGGAATTTAAGTATGATAGATGCTCTTTGATTGAATGTATTTCCTTGATGCAATCCATGTTAAACTCTCCACATACTTATAGCCAAAATAAGGCTTTTACTAAACATATCGTTGATGCTATGATGAAATCTCATGAAGAGAAACTTGAGTTGGAAATATCTATTACTAAAAAACTTCATGATGAGTGGGAACCTACTATAAAAATCAAGATTAAAAATTATGAATGCCATGCTTTGTGTGATTTGGGTGCTAGTGTTTCCATGATTCCAAAATCTTTATGTGATGTTCTAGGTTTCAATGAGATTGATGAGTGCTCTCTTAATTTGCATCTTGCGGATTCTACTATTAAGAAACCTATGGGAAGAATTAATGATGTTCTTATTATTGCAAATAGGAATTATGTGCCCATAGATTTCATTGTGCTTGATATTGATTGCAATCCAACATGTCCAATTATTCTTGGTAGACCTTTCCTTAGGACTATTGGTGCTATTATTGATATGAAGGAAGGGAATATTAAATTTCAATTTCCATTAAAGAAGGGCATGGAACACTTCCCTAGAAAGAAAATAAGATTGCCTTATGAATCCATTATGAGGGCTACTTATGGTTTGAGCACTAAAGATGATAATAGTTGATCCCATTGCATGATGCCTGGCTAAGGACGTTAAACGATATCGCTTGTTGGGAGGCAACCCAATGAATAGATTAATTCTTGATTTTTTACTTTCTGTTTTGTTGAGTCAACACCATAATTATTATGTTATGATTGTGTTTTTTATGTTTTAATTAGTTTTTGTTCCAAGTAGAACATTTATGATTAGTTTTGGTGATAGTTGTTTAATCATGCTGGAAAAAGACAGAAACTTTCTGCTCACGAAATTATTTTTCATTCCCATCCAGAAAGATCTTTTGAGTTTATTCTTTTTGCTTCTGATTTATATTCAAATTTACCTAATTTTCATAATTGTTTAAGAATTTTTTAGTTAGCATAGGTTTTCTAAATATATAGATTGCTACAGACTGTTCTGTTTTTGACAGATCCTGTTTTTGTTGTGTTGATTGCTTATTTTGATGAAACTATGGGTAGTATCGGGGGGTACAAGCCATGGAGAAGTGAGAATACAGTAATATAACATCAATCTAAGTGGAAATCAAGTTTACTACAGCACATGAAAAGTCGGTGGTTTCTTTTCTTATGCTAATGCTATCACGAGTTTCTGTTTAAGTTTTGTGTTGTGAAGTTTTCAAGTTTTGGGTGATGTTATTATGGACAATGGAATAAAGAGTGGCAAGATCCTAAGCTTGGGGATGACCAAGGCATCCCAAGTCAAATTCAAGGAAACCAAAAAACCTAAGCTTGGGGATGCCCCGGGAAGGCATCCCCTCTTTCGTCTTCAATCCATCGGTAACGTTACTTGGAGCTAAATTTTTATTCACCACATAATATGTGTTTTGCTTGGAGCGTCATGTGTTATAGTAGTATTTGCTTTTTTTTATCACAATCATCCTTGCTGCACACCTTTTGAGAGGGACATGCACTCATAGTGAATTTGTTAGAATACTCAATGAGCTTCACTTATATCTTTTGAGTTAGGCAATATTAGCTCACATGTGCTTCACTTATACCTTTTGAGCTTGATGATTTTGCTCCCATGTGCTTCACTTATATTTTTTGAGAGTAGTGATTTCGCTCCCATGTGCTTCACTTATATCCTTTGAGCATAGTAATTTCGCTCCCATGTGCTTCACTTGTATCTTTTGAGCTAGATAAATTTTGCTCTAGTGCTTCACTTAAATCTTTGTAGAGCACGACGGTGTCATATTTTGTAGAAATCAAAACTCTCTAATCTTCACTTATATCATTTTGAGAGTGCTCTCTCTCTGAGAAACTTGGTAATTGGCGTGTGTTATGAAATTAGTCCTAAATATGATAGGCATCCAAAGAGGATATAATAAAAACTTTCATATTCAAGTGCATTGATTAGTAAGTGAAGTTTGATTCATCATGATTAGTTTTGAGATATGGATATGATAATATGAGTGTTATGTTAGTAGGGTGTTGTGAATATACAAATACTTGTGTTGAGGTTAGTGATTCCCGTAGCATGCACGTATGGTGAACCGCTATGTTAGGAAGTCGGAGCATAATGCATTTATTGATTGTCATCCTTTGTGTAGAGGTCGGGATCGCGCGATGGTTAAATCCTACCAACCCTTCCCCTAGGAGTATGCGTTTAGCACTTTGTTTCGATTACTAATAAAACTTTCGCAATAAGTATGTGAGTTCTTCATGACTAATGTGAGTCCATGGTATAGATGCACTTTCACCTTCCACCATTGCTAGCCTCTCTAGTACCGCGCAACTTTCGCCAGTGCACAAACCCACCATATATCTTCCTCAAAACAACCACCATACCTACCTATTATGGCATTTTCAAAGCCATTCCGAGATATATTGCCATGCAACTTTCATCGTTCTGTCTCATGACATGTGCCATCACTTTCATTCATATAGAGTCATTATTGTTCTAAGTATCGAGTTGTAAGTAACTAAAAGTGTGATGATCATCATTATTAGAGCATTGTCCCATGTGAGTAAATAAAATAGGCCAAAGATTCCCACCAAATAAAAAAATAGGTCAAAGAGCCCAAACAAAAAAATGAGAGAAAAAGAGAGAAGGGACAATGCTACTATCTTTTTCCACACTTGTGCTTCAAAATAGCACCATGTTCTTCAAGATGGAGAGTCTCTTGTTTTTTAACTCCCATATGCTAGTGGAAATTTTCATTATGTAACTTGACTTGTGTATTCCAATGATGGGCTTCCTCAAAATTGCCCTAGGTCTTCATGAGCAAGCAAGTTGGGTGCACACCCATTAGTTGTCATTTTGAGTTTTCATACACTTATAGCTCTAAGTGCATCCGTTTCATGGCAATACCTACTCATTCACATTGATAGCTATTGATGGGCATCTTCATAGCCTATTGATACGCCGAGTCGATGTGACCATCACCCTCCTTTTTGCCTCACAACCTCCACCACACTCTATTCCACCTATAGTGCTATATCCATGGCTCACGCTCATGTATTGCGTGAGAGTTGAAAAAGTTTGAAAAAATAAGAGTGAATAAACAATTACTTGATCAATACTGGGGTTGTTCATTATTTAAATTCGTTGTGTGGGGATGATGGAGCATAGCCAGACTATATGATTTTGTAGGGATAACTTACTTTGGCTTTGTTATTTCAAAAGTTCATGATTACTCTGCCATTATGCTTGAAGTATTACTGTTTTCATGTCAATATTAAACTATTGTTTTGAATCTTAAGGATCTGAACATTCATGCCACAATAAAGAGATTGCATGAAACAAATATGTTGGGTAGCATTCCACATGAAAAATTCGTTCTTTATCACTTCCCTACTCGAGGACGAGCAGGAGTTAAGCTTGGAGATGCTTGATACGTCTCCAACATATCTATAATTTTTGATTGTTCCATGCTATTATATTATCAACTTTGGATGTTTTATATGCATGAATATGCTATTTTATATGATTTTTGGGACTAACTTATTAATCCAGTGTCGAGTGCCAGTTCCTGTTTTTTCCGTGTTTTTGCCTTTTTCAGATAGGAATATCAAACGGAGTCCAAATGGAATAAAACTTTCGTCGTGATTTTTTTTGGAAAATATAAAAAATACCTAAAGAAAAAGATACCGAAGAGGTGGCCCGAGGGAGCCACAAGCCTGGGAGGCGCCCCCCTGGCCGCGGCTAGGGGGCTCGTGACCTCCTCGTGCCACCTCTTGACTTGTTCCCGACTCCAGGTGGCCTTATAAATATGGAAACCCTCGAAAATAAATCAGGATCGCAAGTTCCGCCGCCGCAGACCTCCAGAGCCACCAAAAACCAATCGGGAGACCGTTCTGGCATCCTGCCGAAGTGCAATTCATCGCCGGAGGCCATCTTCATCAACACCATTACCTCCCTTGCCTCTCCGATGATGCATGAGTAGTTCACATCAGACCTTCGGGTCCATAGCTAGTAGCTAGATGGCTCTCTCTCTCTCTTTGATCTTCAATATAAAGTTCTCCATGATCTTCATGGTGATCTATCCGATGTAATCTTCTTTTGCGGTGTGTTTGTTGAGATCCGATGAATTGTAGATTTATGATCAGATTATCTATGAATATTATTTGAGTCAATTCTGAATTCTTATATGCATGATTTCATATCCTTGTAAGTCTCTTCGAGTTATAGGTTTCGTTTGGCCAACTTGATCTATGATTCTTGCAATGGGAGAAGTGCTTGGTTTTGGGTTCATACCGTCTAATGTCCTCACCTAGTGGCAGAAGGGGTAGCGGCGCACATATCGTGTTGTTGCCTTTAAGGGTAAAAAGATGGGGTTTATATCATATTGCATGAATTTATCCTTCTACATCATGTCATCTTGCTTAAAGCATTACTCCATTTGTCATGAACTTAATACACTAGATGCATGCTGGATAGTGGTCGATGTGTGGAGTAATAGTAGTAGATGCAGAAAGTATCGGTCTACTTGTCTCGGTCGTGATGCCTATATGTATGATCATTGCCTTAGATATCATCATAACTTTGCGCTATTCTATCAATTGCTCAACAGTAATTTGTTCACCCACCATAATACTTGCTATCATGAGAGAAGCCTCTAGTGAACACTATGGCCCCCGGGTCTATTTTACATATTATATATTCAGATCTAAACATAAAAACACCAAAAATACCTTGATTTTATTTACTTATTTATATTTACTCATTATCACTATCGGATCTCACCTTGCAAGTAATCGTGAAGGGATTGACAACCCCTTTATCGCGTTGGGTGCAAGTTTGTTTGTGTTTGTGCAGGTTTCTTGGTGCCTCATCTTGATACTCCTACTAGATTGATAACTTGGTTCTCAAACTGAGGGAAATACTTACCTCTACTTTGCTGCATCACCGTTTCCTCTTCAAGGGAAAAACCAACGCAAACTTGAGAAGTAGCACACCGCCATCACTGCGTGGTCACTTTTAGCAAGCCGGCATTGACCGTCTGACAAATTCCGACTTGCGGTGACCGTCGCATTGTCGCTTCTTCAAGATCACGTCCATCATGTCGACCTGCTTTGACATGTCGGTTGGCATGGGACATCGGCGTCACCAACCGACCTGCTCCATCACCTCGGCTAGACCGAGGGCTTCATCATCTCTTCATCAACCTACTGTTGGGATTTTGAAGTCATCGGCCGACCAGCTTCATCACCTCTACTGGACCGGGGGGATTCGCCTCGCCACATTGGTCGTACTGCATCGCCACTTCATCAAGCTGAGCTCTTTTATCGGGCACCTCTGGACCGGCTTGGGGGTTGGGACCTCGATTCGCCACAAGCTCGGCCCACATTATTAACGCTGAGCACATTAACTAGCTAAGTCACTTTCATGCTCAACTTTTTTAATTTTAATTTTTGTTCGGTTTGACCAAGCATTATATTTGTGTTAAACAAAAAAGTTTGTTTGATAAAAACACTTCATTTTCCCATGATAACTGGGGGTTTCGCCGTCATGTTGCTGAACTACTCTGTCTCCTCGCTTGGACCGAGGGCTCCGCCTCGCCACGGCAACCGTGCTGTGTTTCCACTTCTCGACCTAAGCTCTGCGCTGGATTACCTCGGGTTTGGGGGCTGGGACATCGGCTACACCGAGGACTACGTCTCCGTCCTGCCACAACCTTGGACCGCACCGAGCACATTAACCACCTAAGTCATTTTCGTGCTCAGCTCTCTTTAAAAAATTACTTTTCGTTTGAGTCAACTGAACATTATTATTTTTGTTAAACAAAACAATGTTTGTTAAAAATTCTTTACCCGATTTAACCTGGGGCTCTTAAATTTGTATGAGTCGTTTTATAATAAATGTGTTTTCTTCTTGGTTGTTGCAAAGTCTTTTTCTACTACTCCTTTTTCCGACACTAGTGTGTGGTCAATAGCCAGATAGCATGGTTTATTTCTATAACCACTCGAGTTTAGTTCGCTAATCAGGCCTCGGAGAAACACTCCGCCTTCGGGATATGGAGATTGAAGCCAAAGGCTGCCCTGCTTGGAGTCCGAAGATCGGATGTATCATGTTAAAGCACAACCGAAGCACAAATTAAATTTTAGACCAATTTCAGATTGGCACAATTTTCTTTTATCTAAACTTAAAGTTTTTTGCATAAGTTTTTTTGTATTTCTGAGCGTAACTCTCGTAGTACTACGCCAAACCATCGACAATATTAAAGGGGGTATGCGGTTAGCACAGAACACACCAAAATCCAAGATACTCCATGCAGTACTCATCAAAATGCCCTCAGTATTTCACATTTATATGCATTGATTTCTAGTTGTGTCTTTGGTCTATAGCTGGATTGGCCGGCTCCTGTGCTTACCCCTTACGTTTCCTCTTTGTTCGGCTAAGGGGTAAAGGTAGAACCACTGCGATTGTCACTTCTGGTTTAACTGGTTAAATGCCTCAGTTGGAGAAAGCTGAAAGCTGACTGTCATAACTAGCGCAAACCGGTCAGCGAACTGCATCAGGTGTTCAACCAAATATAGCCGCTCGAGGTTATCCGAGTAAAATGAAGGGCCTCTCTTTCTTGAAAAGTCCAATTTGTGGGTGGTTCGACATCGAATGATCTGAGGAGTCAACGTATACCGGGTGCTATTAAGTTGCCCCCAAACATATGCTCCTATGACTAAGTGAAAGTTATAAAGCTTGAATATCTAATTGCCTCGTTTCCACTAGCACAACAGCCTCTGGCATAGAGACGTCAGGTCAGGGTTGTCTTGTTTGTACAGAAACACCCTGCGTAACATTTACAAAGGGGTGGAAGCCGACGATAGGCCACTTTCAGATTATAAATAGTCACGACAGAGTCAAAATAAACCATACCGAGGGTTCTTTCTGGCACCTCAGCATAGATACATAAGGATTCCTACAGAGCCCAACATATCATCAGTGTTTGTATTCAATATACGAAAGTAGCTTTTCGTAGTGATCATTATAATGCCATAGATGTGCATCAATTTGACTTAAGATTTTAGCCAAGCTAGGTTGTCTTGCTCCTGTGCTTATCCCCTACGTTCCCGATAGTTTGGCTATGGGGTAAAGGGAGCACCTTTGTGATTGTTACTTCCGGGTCATCCGGGTTAATACCTCAGACTGGGTGAAGCCGAAAGGAAGCCATCTTAAGAATATAATTGGTCGACAATGATGGAAGTGAAAATTTTGGTTCATTAAAGACCACAGAGTTTGGGAACATTCCCCTAACTAAATCCTCAATATTTTTCCTCCCGCATTGATCGGAGTTGAGGTTTCACGATCATGATCAACATGATATCCTGGGAATAGGAACTTATAAATGAACTATTTTTCCCAGAAGACGTTTCTTACGTTCACTATTGATATATAAATTATCTCGTCGCGAACCTTTGTTTATAAAACCATGTGGCCGGATTGCCTTGTTTGCTGTAAACATTGCTCTTATAAAGGCTATATAAAGTAGGACAAACACTCCTTGGCTACTGGCCGAGGAGATTGAAGCTGATGGTTGGTCAACAAAGTCTTGTACAATGCGGATCAAAGAATTAATGGTGTAAAGTAGTTGGATACATATAATCATTACACATAACTTATGTCAAATGTAACAAAGTTTGTGTCAAACAAATATCGATACTTAATTAAACCACCTGTGCCCAAATTAAGGCTCGGGAGCTATTGCATTGCCTATTCAATGTAGCAAATTCAAGTGCAATATGGTTTCCGAGGAGATTCGATCCTCAGGTTGGTCAGCCGCACCCAACCTAAGTCTCGGGAACTACTCGCACCATGTTTTATCCCTAAAATATGCTGCAGAGCAAGAACATGATCCTCAGGCCGATTATGCAAATCGACCTAAGTCTCAGGGGCTACTTGGATCAGTGGTTTTATTTTTATCCTTCAGGTGCATCTCAGGTTTTAGACTGGCACACACCTTGAGGGCTACTTGTTATATAGCTCGACAGAGAATAAATTACATCAATCGGAAATAAATTCGACAAAAAACAGCCCGAGACTAACGTGACGCACCAACTCATAAGCGTCCGGCATAAAGCTTGGTCGCAGTTTGGCGTTGGAGCTCGGCTGCAAAAAGGCGCCTCGGAAGCAATCCGGCATAAAGCTAGGATATGAGGGACTGGCTCCCTAGAGGACTTTTATGGCATTATGCTCGGTTGAAATCCTTCAAAATTTCTTCATATCGAGGTAATCTATGACACCTCGAATGCTGATCAGCGTTAGAGCTCGGCTGTGAAAATATACTTCGAAAGCAATCTGTCATAAAGCTCAGGTGTGAATAGCTTGCTCCATAAAAGACTATTCCGACATTTAAGCTCAGATGAACTCCTTCAAATTTTCAAAGACCGAGGTAATCTACGACACCTCGGATGCCGACCAGCGTTGGAGCTTGGCTGTAAAAAGACACCTCGGATGCAGTTAGGCATTGGAGATCGGCCGCAAGAGGACACCGCAACATGGGAGATACTTCAAACCCAAGATGTGGCGTAAAAGACTACAAGGTATTGATAAAGGCTGAGAACTTAAAGGGGCTCCACGGATGCCCGACGTATGAACTCTTCAGATACACTTCGACGATCCTCAAGATTGAAGATGGGAAGATTTGTTGAACCAGTTTTCAAGATCGATGGACGAAGACAAAGAACTGTTCAGAAGAATCGAGGAGCGTCCTCAACATGAAGATCAGTTCAGGCGGCTACTGATGGTGTCGTGGACTAGGGGGTACTCTGTTGGAAATATGCCCTAGAGGCAATAATAAATTAGTTATTATCATATTTCCTTGTTCATGATAATCGTTTATTATCCATGCTATAATTGTATTGATCGGAAACTCAGATACATGTGTGGATACATAGACAACACCATGTCCCAAGTATGCCTCTAATGGACTAGCTCGTTGATCAAAGGATGGTTAAAGGTTTCCTATCCATGGACATGAGATGTCATTTGATAACGGGATCACATCATTAGGAGAATGATGTGATGGACAAGACCCAACTACAAACGTAGCATATGATCGTGTCAGTTTATTGCTATTGTTTTTTGCATGTCAAGTATATGTTCCTATGACCATGAGATCATGCAACTCACGGATATCGGAGGAGTGCCTTGTGTGTATCAAACATTGCAACGTGACTGTGTGACTATAAAGGTGCTCTACAGGTATCTCCGATGGTGTCTGTTGAGTTGGCATGGATCAAGACTAGGATTTGTTACTTCGTGTGACGGAGAGGTATCTCAGGGCCCACCCGGTAATACAACATCACGATGAGCCTTGCAAGCAATGTGACTAAGTGTTAGTTGCGGGATCTTGTATTACGGAACGAGTAAATAGACTTGCCGGTAACGAGATTGAACTAGGTATGGAGATACCGATGATAGAATCTCGGGCAAGTAACATACCGAAGAACAAAGGGAACGTTATACGGGATTAACTGAATCCTTGACATAGAGGTTCGACCGATGAAGATCTTCATAGAATATGTAGGAACCAATGTGGACGTCCAGGTCCTGCCATTGGTTATTGACCATAGAGGTGTCTCGGTCATGTCTACATAGTTCTCGAACACGCAGGGTCTGCACACTTAAGGTTCGGTGACGTTTTGGTAGTGTAGAGTTATGTATGGTGGTGACCGAAGGTTGTTTGGAGTCCCAGATAAGATCCCGGACGTCACGAGGAGCTCTGGAATTGTCCGGAGGTAAAGATTCATATATAGGAAGTCCCAGTTTGGTCGCCGGAAAAGATCCGGGCTCATCGGTAGTGTACCGGGAGTGCCGGTAGTGTACCGGGGGACCTCCGGGAGGGGTATTTCGACCCCAAGAGGTCCATGGGCTGTGGGAGACTAATTACCAGCCCTTAGTGGGCTGGAGAAACAGCCACACCAAGGCCCATGGCACAGGAGGCAAAAGTCCTAAAGGAAAAAGTGGAAAAAAAGGCTAAAAAGGAAGAGTCCTAGTCCTACTAGGAGTGGAGGAGGAGTAGGACTCCTCCCCCTCTAGTTCGGCCGACCCCTATTGGGGTTTCTCCTTGCGCCAGCCCTCCTCTCTCTCCCTCCTATATATACTAGTGGATTGGGTGCTGTTTGGACACGGTTTACGGCCACGTGCTACCCGTTTCACCGGTGCTCCTCTTGATTGGTTTTCCGCAGTGCTTAGGCGAAGCCCTGCCGGAATCACTCCACCACCATCATCGGAGTGCCGTCACGCTGCCGGTGAACTCTCTCTCCTCTCCACCTCCTCTTGCTGGATCAAGACGGTGGAGATCGTCATCAAGCTGCACGTGTGCTGAACGCGGAGGTGCCGTCCGTTCGGCGCTAGATCGGAAGGACCATGATCGAGACCGCGAGATGGTTCGTGATGAGATCGCGGAACGGATCGTGATGAGTTCGCGGGACAGATCGCTATCAAGATCGTGAGACGGATCGTGATGAGATCGTGGGACGGATCATGATGAGTTCACGGGACGGATCTTGATTGAATCGCGGGACGGATTGCGATGAGATCGCGGGACGCTCGGCGATTTGGATCGTGAAGATGTTCGACTACACCAACCGTGTTTCTTAACGCTTCTCGCTTAGCGATCTACAAGGGTACGTAGATCCTCTCTCCCTCTCGTAGATGCTCATCACCATGGATAGGTTTGCGTGTGCGTAGGAAAAATTTTGTTTCCCATGCGACGTTCCCCATCAGTGGCATCATGAGCTAGGTTGATGGTTCGATGAGATCTTGAGTAGAACACAAAAGGTTTGTGGGCGTTGATGCTTAGATTGCTTCCTCCCTTGGTCGTATTTTGGTTCAGCAGGATTGTCAGATGAAGCGGCCCGGACCAACATTACTCGTACGCTTACGAGAGACCGGTTCCCTCGATGCAACTTGTTGCCTAGATGGCTTGCGGGTGACAGTTTCTCTCACTTTAGTTGGATCGGATTCGAAAAAGGCGGTCCTTGAGAAGGTTGAAAAGCAACTAGTGTATCACTGTTGTGGTTTTTGCGTAGGTGAGAATTGTTCTTGCTAGATACCCGTAGCAGCCACGTAAAACATGCAACAACAATTAGAGGACGTCTAACTTGTTTTTGCAGGGTATGTTGTGATATGATATGGCCATGTAATGCTCAATCATTAAGCGCTATGTAATGCTTTACTTTATCGCTAAACGGTAGCAATAGTGGTAGAAGCATGCAGGGCGTGACAACCCCGATGGCGACACATTGATGGAGATCAAGATGATGGAGATCATGGTATCATGCCGGTGACGATGGAGATCATGTCGGTGCTTTCTAGATGGAGATCAAAAGCACAAGCTCATGGCCATATCATGTCACTTATGATTTGCATGTGATGTTAATCCTTTTATGCACCTTGTTTTGCATAGTACGGCGGTAGCATTATAAGGTGATCCCTCACTTAATTTCAAGATAAATTGTGTTCTCCCCGAGTGTGCACCGTTGCGAAAGTTCATCGTGTTGAGACACCACGTGATGATCGGGTGTGATAGACTCTACGTTCACATACAACGGGTGCAAGCCAGATTTGCACGTGCAGAACACTCGGGTTAAACTTGACGAGCCTAGCATGTACAGACATGGCCTCGGAACACAAGAGACCGAAAGGTCGAACATGAGTCATAGAGTAGTAATGATCAACATAATGATGTTCACCATTGCAGCCACCTCAACTCACGTGATGATCGGACTTGAGTTGGTGAATTTGGATCATGTATCACTCGAATGACCGGAGGGATGTCAATTTGAGTGGGAGTTCTTAAGTAATATGATTAATTGAACTCATTATCATGAACATAGTCAATAATGTCTTTGCAAATTATGTTGTAGATTACTAGCTCGTGCTGTAGCTCCCTTAATTATTATATGTTCCTAGAGAAATAGAGTTTAAAGATGATGGTAGCAATATTGCGGACTGGGTCTGTGATCTGAGGATTGTCCTCTTTGCTGCACAGAAGGCTTATGTCCTTAATGCACCGCTCGGTGCGCCACCCCCTCTAGCGTCGTCTGTAGATGTTGTGAATATCTGACAGGCACGTTCCGATTACTACTTGGTAGTTTAGTGCGTCATGCATTACAGCTTAGAATTGAGGCTCCGAAATGTTTTGAATGTCACGGAACATATGAGATGTTCTAGGAGCTGAGATTATGATCTCAGGCTCGTGCCCGTGTTGCGAGATATGGGATCTCCAACAAGACTCTTTGCATGTAAGATGAAGGAGAATAGCTCAATCATTGAGCATGTACTCAGATTGTCTGGGTGCTACAATCGCTTGAATCAAGTGGGAGTTGATCTTCCAGATAAGATAGTGATTGATATAGTTCTCCAAGTCACTGTCACTAAGCTACTAGAACTTGGTGATGAACTATAAATTGCCAGGGATAGAAATAACGATTCCTGAGCTGTTCGCGATGTTTGACACCGCGAAGGTAGAAATCAAAAAGGAGCGTCAAGTGTTGATGGTTAATCAAACCACTAGTTTCAAGAAGGGCAAGAGCAAGGAGGGAAACTTCATGGATAGCAAGTCAGTTGCTGCTCCAGTGAAGCAACCCAAAGTTGAACTCAAACCCGAGACTAAGTGCTTCTGTTTTGAGGTGAACGGTCGCTGAAGCAGAACAACCCTAGATACTTGGTAGATAGGAAGGCTGGCTACGTCGACAGAAGTATATTTGATATACGCGTTATTGATGTGTACCTTGCTAGTGCTCCTAGTAGCACCTGAGTATTGGATACTGGTTCAGTTGCTAAATGTTAGTAACTCGAAGTAAAATCTACGGAATAAACGGAGAACTAGTTAAGGGTGAGGTGACGATGAGTGTTGGAAATGTTTCCAAGGTTGATGTGATCAACATCGCGCGCTCTCTCTACCTTCAGGGTTAGTACCGAACCTAAATAAATGTTATTTGGTGTTTTGCGTTGAGCATGGACATGATTAGATCATGTTTATTGCAAATACGGTTATTCATTTAAGTTAGAGAATAATGGTTATTCTGTTTACATGAATAATACCTTCAATGGTCATGCACCCAGTGAGAATGGTTTGTTGAAATCTTGATTGTAGTAGTACACATGTTCATAACATTGATGTCAAAAGATACAAAGTTAATAATGATAGTACCACATACTTGTGGCACTTCCGCTAAAATGTCATATTGGTATAAAGCGCATGAAGAAATTCCATGCTGATGGGTATTTGGAGTCATTTGATTTCGAATCGGTTGAGACATGCAACCATGCCTCTTGGGCAAGATGACTAAAGGACCCCGTTGGATGGAGCGGGCAAGTGATTCATTGGAAATGATACATGTTGATGTATGCAATCTAGTGAGTCTTGTAGCGTGCAGTGGATATCGTTATTTTCTTACCTTCACTGATGATTTGAGTAGATATAGTGTATATTTACTTAATGAAACACAAGTCTGAATCGTTTGAAAGGTTCAAGCAAATTCAGAGTGAAGTTTAAGATCATCGTGACAAGAATATAAAATGACTGCGATATGATCGTGGAGGTGAATATCTGAGTTACGAGTTTGGCATACAACTTAAGACAATGTGAAAGTTGTTTCACAACGAAACGCCACCTGGAACACCATAGTGTGATGGTGTATCCGAACATCATAGTCATGCTCTATTGGATATGGTGTGTGCTATGATTTCTCTTATCGTTTTATTACTATAATTTTGGGGTTATGCATTAGAGACAACTACATTCACTTTAAGTAGGGCATCATCTAAATCCGTTGAGATGACACCGTGTGAATTATGGTTTGATAGAAACCTAAGCTGTCATTTCTTAATGTTTGGAGGTGCGACACTTGAGTGGAAAATGTTTTCACCTAATGAGGTCGAACCCAAAGCGGATAAATACATCTTCATAGAATACCCTAAGATCAGATGGGTGAACCTTCTATCTCAGATCCTAGTGCAAAGTGTTTGTTGCTTAAAACGGATCCTTTCTCGAGGAAATGTTTCTCTCGAAAGAATTGAGTGGGAGGAAGATAGAACTTGATGAGGTTGTTGAACCTTTGTTCAACCAGAGAGTAGCGCAGCGCAGAAAGATGTTTTTGTGAAGCCTACGTTAGTTGAAGAGGAAGTTAATGATGATGATCATGAAGCTTCAGGATCAAGTTACTATCGAACTTCGTAGGTCGACAAGGATGTGTATTGCTCCTAAGTGGTATGACAACCCTGTCTTGGAGGACATGTTGTTGGCCAGCGATGAACCTACGAGCTATGGAGAAGCGATGATAGGCCCGGATTCCGACAAATGGTTGGAGGCCATGAAATCCGAGATAGGATCCATGTATGAAAACCAAGTATAGACTTTGGTAGACTTGCTCGTTGGACGGCAGGTCATTGAGTACAAATGGATCTTTAAAATGAAGACAGACACTGATGGTAAATGTCACCATTTGTAAAGCTTGACTTGTTGCAAAGTTGTTTGTGACAAGTTCAAGGAGTTGACTGCGATGAGACTATCTCACTCGTAGCGATGCTAAAGTCTGTTGGAATTATCTTAGCAGTTGCTGCATTTTTAATTATGAAATCTAGTAGATGGATGTCAAAACATCGTTTCCTTAACGGTTTACTTGAGGAAAGGTTGTATGTGATACAACTAGAAGGTTTTGTCAGTCCTAAGGATGCTAAAAGGTGTGCAAGCTTCGGTGATCCTTCCATGGACTGAAGCAAGCATCTCGGAGTTGGAATATATGCTTTGATGAGTTGATCAAAGTTTTTGAGGTTTATACAAAGTTTATGAGAAACTTGTATTTACAATAAAGTGAGTGGGAGCACTATAGAATTTCTGATAAGTATATGTGGATGACATATTGTTGATTGGAAATGATGTAGAATTTCTGGAAAGCATAAATGGTTGTTTGGAAAGCAATTTTCAAAGGAAGACCTTGATAAAACTACCTGATTGTTGAGTATCAAGATCTATAGAGATAGATCAAGACGCTTGATGAGACTTTCAATGAGTACATACCTTGACAAGATTTTGAAAGAGTTCAGAATGGATCAGTCAGAGAAAGAGTTCTCATCTAATTTGTAAGGTGTGAAGTTGAGTGAGACTCAAAACTCGACAACGACAGAAGAAAGAGAAAGGACGAATGTCGTCCCCTATGCCTTAGCCATAGGCTCTGTACAGTATGCCATGCTGTGTACCGCACCTAGGTGTGCCTTGCCATGAGTCTGTCAAGGGGTACAAGAGTGGTCCAGGAGTGGATCACTAGACAGCGGTCGAAATTATCCTTAGTAACCAGAGGACTAAGGAAACGTTTCTTGATTATGGAGGTGATAAAGAGTTCTTCGTAAAGAGTTACGATGATGCAGGCTGTAGCACCAATCCGGATGACTAGTAATAGCAATTTGGATACATATAGTGGAGCATCCATTTGGAAGTAGTACCAAGTGGAGTGTGGTAGCAGTATTTACGGTTTGAAATAGAGATTTGCAAAGTACACACGGATCTGAATATCGCAGACCCGTTGACTATAAGACCTCTCTCACATGCAAAGCATGATCGAGCCCCAGAACTCGTTGGGTGTTAGATTCATAACAATGCGAATCACATGGTGATGTGAACTAGATTATTGACTCTAGTGCAAGTGGGAGACTGTTGGAAATATGCCCTAGAGGCAATAATAAATTAGTTATTATCATATTTCCTTGTTCATGATAATCGTTTATTATCCATGCTATAATTGTATTGATCGGAAACTCAGATACATGTGTGGATACATAGACAACACCATGTCCCTAGTATGCCTCTAATGGACTAGCTCGTTGATCAAAGGATGGTTAAAGGTTTCCTAGCCATGGACATGAGATGTCATTTGATAACGGGATCACATCATTAGGAGAATGATGTGATGGACAAGACCCAAACTACAAACGTAGCATATGATCGTGTCAGTTTATTGCTACTGTTTTCTGCATGTCAAGTATATGTTCCTATGACCATGAGATCATGCAACTCACGGATATTGGAGGATTGCCTTGTGTGTATCAGACGTTGCAACGTGACTGGGTGACTATAAAGGTGCTCTACAGGTATCTCCGATGGTGTCTGTTGAGTTGGCATGGATCAAGACTGGGATTTGTTACTCCGTGTGACGGAGAGGTATCTCAGGGCCCACTCGGTAATACAACATCACAATGAGCCTTGCAAGCAATGTGACTAAGTGTTAGTTGCGGGATCTTGTATTACGGAACGAGTAAAGAGACTTGCCGGTAACGAGATTGAACTAGGTATGGAGATACCGACAATCGAATCTCGGGCAAGTAACATACCGAAGAACAAAGGGAACGTTATACGGGATTAACTGAATCCTTGACATAGAGGTTCGACCGATGAAGATCTTCGTAGAATATGTAGGAACCAATGTGGACGTCCAGGTCCCTCCATTGGTTATTGACCGTAGAGGTATGTCGGTCATGTCTACATAGTTCTCGAACCCGTAGGGTCTGCACAGTTAAGGTTCGGTGACGTTTCGGTAGTGTATAGTTATCTATGGTGGTGACCGAAGGTTGTTCGGAGTCCCAGATGAGATCTCGGACATCATGAGGAGCTCTGGAATGGTCCGGAGGTAAAGATTCATATATAGGAAGTCCCAGTTTGGTCGCCGGAAAAGTTTCGGGCTCATCGGTAGTGTACCGGGAGTGCCGGTAGTGTACCGGGGGACCTCCAGTATGGGTATTTCGACCCCAAGAGGTCCATGGGCTGTGGGAGACTAATTACCAGCCCTTAGTGGGCTGGCGAAAAAGCCACACCAAGGACCATAGCGTAGGAGGCAAAAGTCCTAAAGGAAAAAGTGGAAAAAAGGCTAAAAAGGAAGAGTCCTAGTCCTACTAGGAGTGGAGGAGGAGTAGGACTCCTCCCCCTCTAGTTCGGCCGACCCCTATTGGGGTTTCTCCTTGCGCCAGCTCTCCTCTCTCTCCCTCCTATATATACTGGTGGATTGGGTGCTGTTTGGAAACGGTTTACGGCCACGTGCTACCCGTTTCACCGGTGCTCCTCTAGATTGGTTTTCCGCAGTGCTTAGGCGAAGCCCTGCCGGAATCACTCCACCACCATCACCGGAGCACCGTCACGCTGCCGGTGAACTCTCTCTCCTCTCACCTCCTCTTGCTGGATCAAGACGGTGGAGATCGTCATCAAGCTGCACGTGTGCTGAACGCGGAGGTGCCGTCCGTTTGGCGCTAGATCGGAAGGACCGTGATCGAGATCGCGAGACGGTTCGTGATGAGATCGCGGAACGGATCGTGATGAGTTCGCGGGACATATCGTGATCAAGATCGTGAGACGGATCGTGATGAGATCGTGGGACGGATCGTGATAAGTTCACGGGACGGATCGTGATTGGATCGCGGGACGGATCGTGCTGAGATCGCGGGACGCTCGGCGATTTGGATCGGGAAGATGTTCGACTACACCAACCGCGTTTCTTATTGCTTCCCGCTTAGCGATCTACAAGGGTACGTTGATCCACTCTCCCTCTCGTAGATGCTCATCACCATGGATAGGTTTGCGTGTGCATAGGAATATTTTTGTTTCCCATGCAACGTTCCCCATCATACTCACCACGTCATCTCCCGACCAGTGGGGTCAGGCGAAGGACCCTCATGGCGGTTCACCAATGGGCCACTTCGGGAAGCCTATGATGCATACAAGGAAGACTCCACAAGACTTGACGCACAAGACAAAGACTCCTCTAAACCCTAGGCCTAAGGTGAATTATATAAATTGAGGCCAAGCTAGTCAATAGAGAATCTCATATTCGTTACAACAATCTCGTGGTAGATACCTGTACTATGTACTATCTATCGTGGTTTTGTCACGGCAGATGTCCGGGTTACCAGACTTGAGTTCAGAGCTATCGCCATGGTAGTGGACTCAAAGGGGTTGATCGAGACAAAGGACACGAGTTTACCCAGGTTCGGCCCCTCAAGTCGAGGTAAAAGCCAACGTCCTGCTTGTGTTGTTATTGCTTGTTGTATCGATTACAAGGCGCTAGAAGCTTGACCTAGTTTTCGATAACCTACCTCTAAGTCGCCCCGACTCTGCCTTTATATAAGAGGTCAGAACCGTCGGGTCTTACAATTACACAATCGGATCATGTTTACATCTCCGAGTCTATCTCTATCTTCTCTGCCAAGTCATCTTCGAGACGCCTTGCACACCCGGGTCTCCGCCGTCCGGCCCACGCCAAGAGCCGCCAAACTTCTTGGGCCTTCAGTTGACACCTATCTTCGTGGGCCGGCTCACAAACCAATGCTATCAACCGGAACCTTCCAGCCAGGTCATATACGGGGTTATATCCCCAACATTAGGCCCCAGGTTGAAGTGAGCCAGCTCATTTCATCCTTCTCTTGCAATTATTTGAGAGTCGCCGCAGAATGACCCGGCGTGATGTCACAAGATCCGCTGACGTACCATCTCTCGCATTTAACCACTTACCGAGAATCGAGGCGTCCGCCTCGGCAAGACCGGTGTTGACGCCTAGGATTCCGCACCGTCCCCCTGTTAAATAGGACCCGCACTGGTCAAAAACTTTTCATTCCCGCTCGTGCGCCTGTCATCTTCCTCCTGCCGCCGCCCGTCGACCGAGCTTCGCTCCGTTCCGCTCCGGCGCCGCCGTTCGTCCGTCACCGACGTTGGCCGCTGCATTGACCTGTTCGGTCCAGAATCCCATCCTCCGCCGTCTCCATCTCCAGTAAGCTTCTCCTTCCCGTAGCTTTAGATCGCTAGAGATAGGGTTTCTCCGGCGGACCCTCCATCGTGCGTTCCAACCTCCGGCGCGGCCGCATGGGCAAGTCTCGGGGCCCGCCGCGCGTCTTTAGACCGTGCCGTCACCACCGCCACCGTACGCGGACCGGCCGCGTGTAATGCGCGGGCCGTTATGGCTGTTAGACAAGCTTTTCATTTCCCGCTGTTCTTCACCTAGGTCGACGTAGAACCTTTTTCTCTCCTTCGGTAGATCCAAAATTTTAGCAACAGTCTGTGAAATCTGTTTGTCCGGGTCTTGACTAACTTCCGGCTCTTTCGTCCATAGTAAGCCGCTAGGCTCCCTCCGGCTCTTCATCAGCCGAGCCTTTCAAGGCTGAATCTTTTAGAGCCCTGTAATTTGTAAGCCGCTGTAGCTATCTGCTCCTGCACGACTAGTTACCATTTTCTTTTTGCACAGTACTTTTAAGCCGCCAACATGTCACACACTACCAACTCTTGCAATTGGGTCGGCTCTTGCATGACCGAAGAGTATTTGTCAGACCTCGTAGCTGCTGGCACCCTTCCTCCAAAGGAAGTGATTAGCTGGCGGGTTCCAGGTGATGAGACCCGCCCTGCACCAAAGAAAGGGGAGATCATAGTTTTCACGGACCATATCGAGCGGGGGTTCGTGCCACCCGGGTCAAAGTTTTTCCGGGACATTCTCCACCTATACAAGCTACATCCCCAAGACCTGGCACCGAACTCTGTATCCAATATTTGCCACTTCCAAGTCCTCTGTGAGGCATACCTTCAGTCCAGGCCATCATTCGGATTCTTCCGTGAGTTCTTCTACGCCAACCGCCAGATAGAATACAAGAGCGGGCCAAGCCTAGAACTCGGGGGGATCACCATCCAGCGCCGAAGGGGCATCACCTTTCTGGCTATTCAGATGCCCAGTCACCCAAAGGATTGGAACAAGACATGGTTCTATTGCAAAGACATGTCTCCTGACATGGAACATCGCCTGCCGGGTTACCGTCCTTCCCGGCTCTCGACTGATACAGCACTGTCCGACCGGCTCTCAGCTGCTGACCATGCCAGATACGAGAAGCATCATGCCAGAGTGAAGTCTCTCCTAGCCAATGGCCTTATTGCAACTGACCTTATCCGCTACTGGGTAGAATGGAGAATCATGCCTCTGAGCCGTAGGAACCGGCTCATGTATGAATATCCAGGGCAGTATGACAGCGAACTGTGCTTCGGCAAGGTTACATTGACTGAGGACGATATCTGCATGACCGTCCGAAGTCTTGTACATGAGACCTCCGGCTCTTGCAGCACCATCGGGCTGGCGCTCTTCTGCGCGACCAACCCGGTGCCTCTTGTAAATATTTTTGTCTTTCTTCCATCTGTTGCATGTTTATTTAATCTTCCCTACTAAGCTTGATATATTTCCTCCGGTTCAATTTGCGCAGGCTAACTCGGACTTCTGGAAGAAGGAATATGTTCCTCCTCCAAAGGCAACCAAGAAGAAAGCCGCCACCAAGAACCAAAGAAAGGCAGCTCCCCAAGAAAACTGGTTTGAACACCCGGCCTCTTCAGAGTCGGAGGTAAAATCTTTAACTTGCTTACTTAACTCTTTGTCTCGCCGGCTCTTATTAATGTTTTTCCATGTCTCACAGGACGAAGTAGAAACCAGTCACGCCAACGCTCCTGAGGTAACTTGCATATACTCCGACTCAGAATATTTCATCTGAAAGCCGCGGCGGGTCGTTAGGAAATTCCCTCTTTCTCACCCTCTTGCTTATCTGGCTCCCGATTTCTTCTTAAAAAAGCAACATCAAACTGAACGTCGTCAGACTCAGAGCACCGGCTCTACAGAGCTTGCATCAGGGCTACCAAACTCGTCGGCTCCTAAGAAGCGGCTTATAGAGGTTAGTATCTTTATTTTCCTTTGGTTTCCCTTCGTGTCTAAATGTCTTGTCATTCTGTGTCTTACTCTTTCAGAAGACACCCTCTTCGGGCGATTCTTCAGCCTCAGTCATACCTCCTCCAAAAATCAATCCTCTGTAAGCATTCAAACACCCGGATGCCTTTGACGAAATACCAGTCTCCTTCAAACGCTAACCCTTCACTTTGCAGTGCTCAAGCGAAACGCCGCAAGCCCAACCATCCTTCTTCTGGCCCTATCCTTGAAAATCAGGAGTCTGAACAGTCGGCCCGGCTCAACCGGATCTTGGACAGCCGGAGGAAACTCCAGCAGAAGAAGCTCCACCAGCGACTTCCCATGAGCCGGCAGCAGAGGATGTTATAATGGAAAACTCCCCAACTGCTCTTTCAAGGCCGGTTACACCCGCCAAGACTCCTGCGACCCCAGATGTCATCATCACCGGGTCTGCTCAGAAGCCTCCTTCCCCAGCACATGTATTAACTCGGCATCCTAAGCTGTCTGAAGCTTCACGGAAGCTTGAATTTGACTCGTCATACGACAAGATGACAGCCGAAGAACTCCACTCCGGCTTCATGAACCGGGTCAACACCAGCCGAGACTTGGAACTCCGGCTGGTCGCCATGATGAAGACAAAATATGAGGTATGTTACCTTTCTCCAGCCATAACCTTCCCCAGCCCCCAAGAGCCGGATTTAATCTAATGTATGTTTGAATCGGGTCTTCTTTGAAGGTTATGTAGAAAACACTTTTGCTTTAAATACTGTATACATACACTGCACACTGTGAACACTTGCATACTGCCAAATGTAACCCCCAAGGGCCGGCTCAAACTTTATTTGAGTCGGGACTTTCGTAGCTGACCAAAGGCGTAGTGTAGCCCCCAAGGGCCGGCTCAAATTTTATTAGAGTCGGGACTTTCGGATCTGCAAAGAGCCATAGTGTAGCCCCCAAGGGCCGGCTCAAATTTTACTAGAGTCGGGACTTCTGATCTGCAAAGAGCCATAGTGTAGCCCCCAAGTTCCGGGGCAGTTTCAAGGAAGATGAATTGGAACTGTATACTTGAACAGATGAAATATACATTAGCCCCCAAGTGTCAAATATATTGCTTGCAATCTGTTTGAAACTTGTATAACTTTGAACTGTGAACCCTTGCTTATATTAACACTCTTGCCGCTGTAATAGCTCTCATTTTGCTTGAATATGTGCAGGACGCTCTGAACGCCGCTGGCTCTCAGCTGGCAGATCTTAAAAGCAACATGGCGGCTCAACAGGAAGCATGAAGCCTAGCTGATGAAAGATGTCGGCTCCTAGCTGAGGAATTTGCAAAGGCCACCACCGAGCTATCATAGCTAAAAGAGGCGGCTGAGTCGGAGAAAGCCGCTCTGACAAAACGGGTGGATGATGCCGATTAGCGGCTCATCGCCGTTGCTGAAGAGCTCCAAGGTCTCAAACGGCACATCACTAAGATGTCTTCCGCCTTATTTGGTAAGTCAACCTTACCGTACTCCATATACCATCATCCTTCATGAAATAACTAACAACTCACATGTCTCTTCCGGCTGATGTAGGTCCCTTGAGTCGTCAACTTGCAACGGACAACATCCTGTCACTGAAGGCCATGTACACCTTCATGAAGCAAAT